>RYFJ01000832.1:0-600000 GCA_003991445.1 Oryza meyeriana var. granulata | reverse complement strand
ATTAATCACATGCTAATGATTTTTCTTATTTTACATACGGCTTATAAGACAGAAAAATAAGTCATCTCAAACACCACATAATTATCTAACTCATAAATTAAGGAAAGCAAATGCATTCCCTACATAAAATGGTTATAGCACATCCTAAACACAAATCTCATTTTGGTATATCGTACTCCATCCGTTTTAAAATATAATAATTTTTAGTTATGAATACATTCCATAACTAAAATGTCTAAATTTATAACTTAAAAATTATTATATTTTGAGAGGAGATAGTACTATGTTCAACTCGAGCCATTATCTCTAGCTTGCCGTGACGCTGGCACGCTTGGTCGCGTGCTCGCATAGGACTTGGCGCAGAGGTCGAGACGCGCACGGAGCCGCTGAGTAGCGCGATTGCGGCTCGCTAGCAAGCACGCCCAAGCAGACTCACGGAATGGACAAAAGAATCGGAAACGCACGTGACGGACGAAAGTCTTGGACAGAAATTGGAAGAGAGCGTCGCGACTGGAAACCGAGCAGGACACGGACTACGGACAAAAGAAACGCTATTCGTTTTTATATGTATATAGTAGAAAAATATCCAGTTATAATAGGTGAGAGGAATTTTAACTGTAGAAATTAAATCATATGTTACAACGTATGAGTATTTTTAGTTATAGCATTTGGAGGAATTTTTCGACAAGATCGCTACCGAAACGTCATCGGCGTCATCCCTTCGTCGTCTTACTCGGTTCAGCCGGCCGCCGGTCCCAAGGTGCGCCGCCACTGCCAGCCGCCCTATACCCAACCTCCATCTCCAAGGGGCCTGCCTCGCTGCCCTCATGCTGCTAGGCAGCTGTGCCCCACCGGAAGCTTATTGCCTTGCTTCTGCTCGTCATCGCTGGCTCGCTTGCCGCTGCTTCAGCTTCGAGAAGCCACCGAGTGGGGTATCCTCACTCTCAGGACCCTGGAACCACTGGCTGCTAGCCACCCCTTGGCCTCCTTCGGTGCTATCGAACCGCCGTCGATCTCCGTTAACCGAAGAAAAACTGACTGGCTCAGATTTTCTATTAAGAAAATAAATTAGAGTTATACTTTCATAAGACATCAGCATATGCGAGGTTGACATGAGCAACAGACGAAAATTTTAGCAGAAACGCTATTCGTTTTTATAATATATATATGCTCTGCTTGGAAGAGTTATTGCTTCTTCGATGTGTATCTTTGACTTGGCTAACTCCTCCTTTTATAGAGGCCAGAGGAGGCGCGTCCGAGCTTTTTTCGTATTTTTATCATCATGTTGCTTCATGAGCTGGCACACACGAGAGAGTGGTTCTTCTATTCTTGCTTCATGGGTGTTCTCTATTTAGCTAAAGTTGAGACACGTATGTCTTACTTTTCGTCGAAACTTATATTCTTCACAGTATTCTTAACAAATATATGTCATTCACCGAAAGCACTTCTGAATTTATTCAACCGAATCTATATGCATTATCACTCTATGTTTGTAGAGTGTCCTTTTCAACTATTCTTCACTTTACCTTTGTTAGATTATATAATTGAGGTACATTAGTGTTGACGCCGAAAACCGCCGGGTATGCCGAAAAGCTTGCTGACGATCTAGTTCGGCGTCTGGTGACACGCGAAGGCCTGGGAGATCTGCTTAGCTCCAGTGCAGGTCCTAAAATATTTGAGGTTCGCGGGCGTGCCAGTCAATTTGACCCAGCAATTGACAAGGAGATGAAGAAATTAGATTACTGATCCAATCAGCCAGCAAGCCGATACGGATTCCTTCCAGCCGATCGCCGCTATGCTCGTGCCCGGGCCTCTGCCTGTACTCGCGCCCGGGTCTCGTGCTCGCGTCCGGGTCCTTGTTGGTCCTCGTGCCCGGATCGGCAGCAATTGCGCAATCGGCTATCGGCCGATACGGGCTGATATAGACTCCTCGTAGCCGATAGCCGATGGCACCTGTGTATCGGCTAGGAAACCGATAGTGCTATGAGCAAAGAGACAAGATGTCAGTATAACATGTGCATCGGCTAGGAGCCGATTATCAATAGATAAGCAAAAATAGTAAGCCAGCCGACTGCCGAGGAAACACATATGCATCGGCTAGAAAACCGATGATAATATAGATGACCAAAACAGTAAGAATAATACAGTCGGCTTTATAAAAAGATAACCTATCGGCTAAGCACTCCGATAGAACGTCGCATATACACCGATCAGCCCGACAAGGATAAATCTATTATTATCGATCTAGTAGTTCAAACCTAACTGATGCAGCACAGATCGATAATAGTAAAGGAACCTCAACGAGCCGATAGACCTAATGCAACTGTGATGAAAATAACTTACCGGCTATACATTCCGATAAGACGCTTGCACAAAGGATATCAGCCTAACAGGAATAATTTATCGCTAGCAGTTTAGTAGGTCGGACCCAACCGATGCAGCACAAACTGATGATAAACTACCCCCGATAAACTGATAAAAATTATGCACGCGTGATGTGGTATACCTGACCAGCCTAAGAGGTCGGACCGAACCGATGCAGCCGTAGACAGATCCGATACACCGTGGTAAGCCGACTACCATAGACCGACTAGAATATCGGACCTAACCGAGAAAGTCCTAGCCGATTGGTAGTCGGGGTAACGAGACTTACCCTCTCGCAGGAGTTCGGACCTAACCGATGCAGCCCCGCTCGAGAAGCAAGAACCCGTTGGTAAAGGGTGGCGATGCGCCGAATTGTATTGATCGAGAGATAGATTACAAGGTCCCCGGGCATACGTATATATACCCCGAGTTACAAGAGTCCTTATAGGACACGGTACAGGACTTTCCTAACTAGAAAAAGGAAAACTGACAGACCCGATCGGACAAGAGATCAGGTTTCCTAAAAGATAAAACTATCTAATAGATAAGATAAATAACTGCCATAACGTGGTCTTCACGATTCCTTCCAGGTTTGGTCTCTTCCAGATGAGCTTCCATTGGCTGACATGGCTTCTTTACTTAACCGAACATGGATATGAATCGTGCCAAATTTTGGCGTTAACAATTAGACATATGATTGAAAAAGTTATATATTTATCATGCCCGAATAATTAATAATACCTTATCAATTTAACTTCTCATATATATTTTGTATGTTAGCTATTTTTTCTATTGGTCTGGTTGTCTATGACCTCTAATATTTATAGTATCCATATCAGAAAAAGAGACGTCAAATTTATCATCATATGCTTTTTTTATTTCTTTAAAATTTTCATTTATTTTTTGTTTTAATTTGTTAAATATTTTTTTAGCTCCTTCTTTCATTGTGGAGAAACTTTTTCGAATTTTTTATTATCCTCCAATCAATATATTCGTTATCTAAGGGATCCACTTTCTTAGTTAAGTATTTTTTTATATGTAGGTTTTTTAGATGACTTTTTTTTCTTTATATTTGTATAATATGTAGACACTGGAGTTTTCTTGTATCTGGCTTTCTTGTACTTTTGAATAAATAAATATATATATATATATATATATATATATATATATATATATATATATATATATATATATATATATATATATATATATATATCTCTCTCCCTCCGTGGAACGACGCGACCCTGCCGATTAAACAGAAACGCATCTGATCTGGACGCCGATACCAAGCTGGTCCACGCACGTACGCTCGTCAGGATCATCACTTCATCAGCCCATCGCGCGTAAGCACTGGCGTCGTTGCTGAAACTCTGAAGCACTTCACCAGTTTCAGGCTTTCAGAGTTTACAAGGTTATTCACGTGTACCATAAACTCTGAAAGCCTGAAACTGAAAGGATGATCTCACCAACGCTTCTGAACTTTATTACCGTGTCCGTTACTGGGTGTCTGGAATGAACAATCCCGGCCAAAATTTCACCGTTTCCGACCCTCCTCTCCCCGTCCGTGGATCGAGCGAGAGAGACGGGAAACAGTAAGTCAGAAACGAGTAAATAGGACGGGAAAAAGTGGGGTCGCGTCTGCAGCAGCAGCGGCAGCCATCCGTGTTCCGCGCATGCTGCAGGGCGAGGCTTTTGATCTATCGATCGATCGCCAAATGCTTGCATGGCCGGTCGTGCAGATCGAGCAAGGAGAAGACGAGGCCCGGGTGTCCGTTTGGGGACAACACCTGTATAGCAACTTCTCATCTAGTTACTACGAATTTAGATAAAGGTTTGTCTAGAATTTTTTATTTTGAAATAAAAGGAATAGCTGCTAGCATAGCATTTTAGTAATGTATTCTTTAGCCTTTACATCAGTTAGTTAGATGTCTACTCCCTCCATCTTATAATATAAGTGATTATGTTATTTTTGATCAATTTAAGGTTATAACCAAAAAACACATATACATTTGAAAAAATAATAGATAGAGAATAACTAGTATAAAATTTAGTAGGCGTAGAATAAATTAGTAGATAGGAATAAAATACTGTCTCAAGATCATAAAATCTTTTATATTTGGAGACAAATTTAAAGAGCAAAATTTTTTATATTACTGAACGGAGAGAGTATATATATGCATGTCCACATGTATATGGTCAAAATCCGAGTCGTCGGCGTTGTATTGCATGATGCCCCAGTGCCTTTGGAGTGAGTTGGAGAGAGAGATAGCAGAGGAGAGCATAGGTGCATAGCAACATGTCCACACATTCACATGCGTGCTGCACTGCATACTGATTATGGTGTCGACACTGGGATATCCTGTGAGAATGTGGATGGATGATATGGATGCCAACGAGCCGTATCGACCTCGCGTGTGCTCGTCGGCGTCGGCGTCTCGGCTGGCGCCGTACGGACACGCGGTGGCTGCGGCGCCAACCTTTTTTCTTTCGGTCATGCCAGATTTTGTGGCTGCCGCGCGAGGCACGCGACTGCGTAGGGATTCAGGGCTCAGGAGTAGTAGTAGCAGCTTTTTTTTTCGCTTTGAATCCTACATGGCTGGATCAATCATCAAAAGTGCAAGGCGAATGCCACGCATGTACATACGTACACCGGCACGGTTTTTAAATTTCTTCTTGGCGTGTGCGATCAAGTACATGTATGGTAGTACAAGCGAGGCAGATCGCTGTACACCCGTCATGAGCACCAATGGAAAACGGAGTTCCCTTCAATCCTACTCTACTGCATTATCATTCCAGACAAAAAGAGAGCAAAAACTAACAGAAAATTTAATTAAAAGGCGGACCCTAAGTTCCTATCCAATTGATAACTACTACTCCTTCATGCCACTCAATTGGTAGGAAACGAGCCGTTAAAACAAGTATGCCACAGAATTAAATGATACGGCTAAGTACAAGCTTAGCACGTACGCGAAATTACGGCACGTCCATTTATCGATCAGGTAACCAAGAGATTCACACACACACTGAGTCACTGAGCAAATCGATTGGCATGCACGGCGAGCCAGCTGCAACCGAGAAATTCAGGCGCTGATCGCTGCAAATTTGGAGCCAGTGGGTTCGCACGGAGAGAGGAGAAAATGGCAACGATCACAGCCCCATGATAGGCGAGACGGCCCTACGAATAGTACGCCGCGGCATTCGTCTGCCTAAACTTTAGGTCTATTTGGCCTAACTTTAATTTCTAAATTTAACTCTTGAAGTAGAGTTTAGAGTGCAGTAGTAGAGCGATCCGGGTCTTAGCCCTCTACTTTATTTCTTTAGATCATTGCAATCCACTTCGCTGTCATTTTTAATATAGCACAACTGTTTATTTAAGCTTTAATTTAAAAAAAGATGAATCTATGAAGTGGAGCTCTTTTAACACAACGTCTTTTTCGGTGTGGAGCAGTGTGTATTTGCGTTGTATCTCGCACGGTGTCGCACGCACGCATGGCGAGCGGCGGTTGCGTCTGTGCGCGCGCGGCGACGGCGAGCGGAGGAAGCAAGCAAGGAATTAAACAAGCTGGTGTTTGAATTCATTGGATCTCTTGCTTGTGCTTCAAGGAAGAGGGTGAATACAGGGGAGGAGACATTGATAGCTAGCTTCGATCGGTTGCAACGTTAATGCGAGATAGTGAGGCACGCCGTACGGATCTGGATCTCGAGATGTATTTGTATATTTGGCTTATATTAGCTGGTGTTTAATGGGTTCATTACAGTAGTACTAGTAGTACTGCTCTGTTCATTGCCTCTCTGGGCTTGCATAGACTTTTTTAGCGTTCATGGCATGTGTAAATGGCGCTTAGTTTTATAGGATTTTTTTTTTTTGGAATTTAGTATTGGTTTTACATAATGGGAGAGTAGTCAGAACGAGATCTAGCAGCTGGTTGGGAGTAGCAGTCTATCTAGCACCACCATCACGTTTCGGCCACTGCACAGATGTGAACATGCGTAATGCACGGTAAGTTGTGTTTTTCTGATCAGTTTTGTGCTTTTGGTTGACCAACAAGTTCTCTCAACCTTGACGAGTCACGCTACGAAATGCCTGTGTAGTAAACCAATAGCCCCAAAAAGGCTGAAAAAGAATTGGTACGACCTGTGTCTGTACTAAGGGCATGTCCACTTCCTTGTTAAAAACTTATAATAAGCCTTAACATTTGCTGGTAAAGCCAAAGATTAGTAACACCAAAATTTCATAAATTAAAAAAAATATGAAGGTGATGTTTGGTTTGATAACTTACCAAATTTTGTGTTAGTTTTATGAGTGAAAAGTTCCGTAGTTACCAAATTCTGGTAGAGTTTAATGAGGTTGCAATAGCAAAATCTTATTTTGTTTGTTGTCGTACCAAAATTTGCTAGGTAGAGTTTATTTTGGCATTAAAGTGTACAACCCCTAAGATTCCTTTTTTTTCATTTCGGAAAACAATGGCCTTGTTAAGATCAGGCCGAATTGAACACAGCCCATTTTGGATGCCGCGAGCCCATTGGATACCGGGAATTAAGGCCTTCGAGTGCGCGCAAGCCGGTCACGAGGCCATCATAATGCCCCGCCGCGCCGCGCACGCGAACGCGCCGGCACCGACACCGCGCCGCGCGGCGTGCGCCGCCGCCCTGTCGCCTGCACTGCACTGGCTCGCCGCAATTAGCGCGGCGCCGCGACCGTCCACCCGCGGCCGGGCGGCGCGACCGTCCACCACCGCCCTTGGCATGTAGTACGAAGTTTTCCGCGCTGCGTAACGACGTAACGTCACTCCACTCGCGCCGTGTTCGCCTCGTCGCCGCGTGACAAATAGCCAGAGCTCCGCCGCGCAGCCATGCCGCTAGCTCGTTACTCCCTCCATAAAAAAAAAGAAAAACAATTTCTATCTATAGATTCATAAACAAAAATTGGTTTCTTCTTCAACTTATAAGCCGTTGTCAAAATTTAAATTTTAAAACTTATATTTAGTATTTTTTTATCGTAGTTTATTTTATAACATTTGCTTTTAAATCGTTAATATATAAAAGTTTTAGCTATAAATTATTTTTTAATTACCGATAATCATCACAGCTTATTGGGTGGCTTAAATAAGTCGCACGTAAAACGAGAAACGTTATTAGCGTGTGATTAATTAAGTATTTACTATTAAAAAGTTGAAAAATAGATCTATTTGCTTTTTTAGAGCTACTTTCATATAGAAAATTTTTATAAAAAACACACCGTTGATCGTTTTGGAAAGCGTGCGCGCGAAAAACGAGACAATAAGCCAACTCACTTAAGCCGCAACTAACACAGCCATAATCAGCGTAGCCGAGACGATGGAGCTCGTCTGGCTGCGTAGGCTGACGACCCAAAGGTCTTTCCTACTCGGAGGCTTGAGCAAAACGCCGGCTTTAGCGAATCGTTTTCACCGGCGAGAAGGTACCAAAATTTACGCGTTGTACAGTGTCACGTTTGCACAAGATTCAAGGGAATCCAATCTTATTACATTTTTGTTGCATAATTCGTCCAAAAAGAAACGATTTTTAACTATAAATCTAAATATGGCTATGCTTATATCTAGGTTTGTAGCTAGAAGTTATTTTTTTTAGAACGGAAGGCCTCATGGTCACACTGCTCACATTTTCAAGATCCCTCGGTGTGCAACATTTGCATATGCTGCTATGCGTAACAGGAAATATAAACTACTGTAACAGGAAAGAATCAACTCAGTATAGGGATGACAGAAAATGTACGAGCAAAGTAGATATCGCCAGCGTAAAAGAAAGGGGGAAATCAAGCGCTACCCACTCCAAAGATTCAAACAATGCATACGAAAGCCTTATTTAGCCTATCCATTTCCACCGCAATGTCTGTACACCTATTGAGAAAATACAAGCATCCTCATGATCTTAATTACTAAGGAAAATACGGAGCGTATGAGAGTGGAATTCGAAGAAACGACGACGGCATTATTCGCAGGTATTGTTACGAACACCAGCCAGAGTAACACCAAAACCAGCTAGAGTAACACCAGCAGCGACAAAACTATGCGTTCATCGCTTTAACACCGTCATACAGAAGCAAAAGAACAAGGCGGCCATTTTTCTTAACCTTACCAGGATTCCGGAAATGCTGTAACATTTCATTGTAAGCATCGTGCTCCCAATAATATATTACTTCCCCAACATTTTGCAACGAATACAACCAGTTTGCATCACAACTCACCATTTTCCTCTAATGAAAACCGCCCTTATAGCCTTCCCATGGTAAACACAACTCTGTACATCGTCGATGCATTTGGATCAGCTTCAAAACAAATTCAGCAACACTTGTGAATCTCTGAAATTTTCTCTATTCTCTAGATGGCAAACGATCGAATAGCCACCCTCCCACTCCCACGCCAAAACCTTATTGACAGGATCAGGGATCAGCACTATACCGAAGCTCCAAAGAACCTAAACAAAAGGATTACTAGCTTTTCTATCTCTAGTATTCTCATGTGACCGTTTATTTATGACGAGGCACGACAAAACTGACTGATCAGTGCAACTGCTGAATTACCACTTTACGCCTTTATCCCCCGCAGCTCAAAACGAATTTGGTATCTATTTCTAAACTTCACAACACCACAAGGAAAGCCTAACTGAAGAACAATTACTTTGCAGCTTCAAAGAAGAGCACTTGAGGTTGCAAGTGACCTTTCTTACACATAATGAGCACATCATCCCAACTACCAACAACCTGAACAAAACGAGGGAGTAAGTAAGAACACGAGCCAGGTTCTTGTAAGCTGGAGTAAGAATCAGAAGAGTGTACGCTTTTGAAGGTTTATAATCTTGTTACCTTCACAGTCTGGTCATCATACATGACCCACTGCCCATCCTCAAAAGCAAAGCAATGATAGTGCTGCCCGTAGTAACAAACCTGCATGCATAAAAATAGTAGATTATATTAGATGCATTAGTTGACAGGTTTCTGTACTTTAGAAGACTGGATTTAGATGCAGCCATGCGGTATAGTGAAATATACAAAATATTGAGCTAATGCTACTACACCCACTGGCCACTGCACCCAATTGCAATAGAAAAAAAATGTTAGCACCGCTAGCCCTTCTGTACCCACATATATAGCCTAGTGCCAGCAGTAAGCTCCAGTAGTACCTACTTCAGCGCAGAAATAGTTAGTGGTGTTGTAGTGCAAACTGTGTAAGTTGAAATAGGCTAATAGCACATTCACTATTGTTAATACAGCGAGCTCAGTCAAAAAGCGAGACAAAAAGCAATCCAATCTTATTGTACCATTCATTTTGCAAATTGCCAATTTTGCAAGTTCCAACACTAGCTATAACAAACATGAACTGGCCTAGAAAAATGACGTGCTTTTTTATCCATTCAGAAATGTGAAAGAACAAAGAAAATCTTCATATGCATACCACTGACACCAGAGAATGTTTGCTTCCTTGATCTAGACCACGGTAGAAAGTACTGATGTCTAAGTCAGTTGAAATACCAGCCAAAGTTCCAGATATGTCATCCACACTCTCTTTGTTGTTCTGCCACCCCAAAACTTAAAAAACAAAAGTGTGAAGAGTCATGTCAATAAAGAGTATTATTGCACATAGAACTTGCACTCACTCAAGCACATGCATAAAATTTCAATAGCAAATGTAGAAGTTATCAGGCAGGAAGCCAATTGAATAGCAGCTGTTTGGTTAAAGATGGTCAAGTCAGACTCTCAGTGGAGCAGGCAATCCTATAGCACTACGCTAACACAAAAGAAAAGTGTTCTAAGGGTGTGCTGCGAGATTAAATATTTGTTACAGTTCCTTCCATATGGACTGAAATGACTGATTGCATGAAGATGTCCATACATATTGAAGAGAAAGAAGTTTACCAACTGTAAAAACATGAGGGGGGCTAGAAAGAATGTGGTGAATATGATTCGGTTTTCCACAACCACCATCTTCCCGATCACAAGCTAGATGGTCATTCATTATCACAGTCCTTAAAAGATCATCAAATGAATAATCTGGAAACATATCCTGAAAAAAGGTAGCTATCATGGAACAAGTAACAAACCAAAATACCAACGTACCACAAATCACAGAACAGAAAGAAAATAATAGAATCAATAAATACCAAGAGATTCAATCCAAGGAAGACTAACCTTTGCAGTTCGAAGTGAACTAGCATTGATATTGTGGAAAAATGAAGTGTACTTAAGTCGTCTAGACTCCAACCCACAACTCTGGCAGTTCATTCGTTCATAGATGTCCATTCCAAAAAGACAGTGTGCTATGCAAGAACTACTTGCACAATCCCAGGAGCCAATATAATTGACCTCATGAGATTTAACTTGGCAGTCAGCATGGGAAGTGTAAGCTTTATGCAAACACTCAAAGATCACCCCCAACACCTCAGATGCATCATTCATTTGCCCCTGTCATGAAGATATATTGCACAAATTAATTTTACATGTCACAAACCTAAATATTTATGTATGTTTGTGGTCAAAGATTCAGAATGTTAATTGCATGCATTCTATACAAGAAGCAAAGCGGCTAGGGGGTGTATCCGATTCAGTGGGTTGTTATATACACATAACGAGATTTTGGATAATAAATGCTGTTAGGAATGTTCCATGCCTAAAGTACAAGATTGTACCTCCTGAAAGAATTTGCTGTTGGGGTAGGATTTGCTCAAAGCGATCCTCAAAGAAGTAGGTGCAACAGCTTCCCCTTGCTCTTCAGATGCTTTGCTCAGGTCAGTGAAGATATCATACAATGCACAGACAGCACAAGGATCTTCAACATGCTTATGCAGCGACGATGTTTTAAGAAACCCATCTCGAAATCGCTTTAAATGCCATAATGACTGCACAAAAAGGAACAATATGGGTTGGAGCGTTGGGGGGCTAACTACCATTGCTAAGCATCACAAGCCTGGACTATTACCTGGATAATCACATTCAAGAAACAATTGTATTCACCAGCAGCATTTTTAAGGCCAGTCCCATATACTTCTTTTTCATTAGAAGTGCCTGCCATATCAGTAGTAGAAAGATTGTACCCTTAGAATAGGAATTGATTTTTTGAACTGAGAATAGGACTTAACTAGAAAAAGATAAAGACAACACAGGTCTGAATGATACTTTTTAAGTCTTAGTAGATCACTTCCAGTCAATGCCGGAATAGAAACTGGCATTGAGTACGAGACTAGAGAGAATCAATATCATCATATCTTCTTCACTAGAAGTTAACATCATGGTAAAAACTAAGCATCATGTTTATATATTGATTTTCGATCATAAAGAAATAATTATGTAAATCCTCATTCAATGGCTAATAACAACACAATATAGTCAAATATCTATGATGACATTGAAGCAATAGTGAAAGGACAAAAGGCATATTCTCCTGAATCCTAACAACATATACATCCTTAGTACGACATTTAGCATTGCAAATTGCACTCTGTACATATCATTTCACTGGAAATTACAGCCTTTCATCAGCTCATTAAAAATTGACAATATTAAAGATGCACCTCACAAACTAAATAGCTTTAAAAGGGTAATGTGTTGGAGATACTCTTCTGCATTTCCTAAAATCGACTGATTTTTTTTGGGCCACAGTCAAGCTAGTCTTCTTTTTAGCAATAAGGCATCACCATGCATACGCTCACAACAAACTACTCGGCAGTTCATATGAAAAAGCTTGCCTCGGAGTAATTAAAATCACAACTACACATCTCCAGCAGTTAACGAATGACATATACAAGACATGAACTTTATCATGATGCTAGCTAATATTGAAATTTCCACAGAAGTTCAAGGTTCAAAATATGAGCATGTTGAGAAGAGGGAAAGATAGCACAGCAAAAAGAAGGTATAAATGTACCAAGGCTTTGAAGCACAGCTCTCTCGAGGTCTTCTTCGAACCTTTTGTCATCCTCAATGTACATATTTGTTGATGGGATTGCACTATTGTCAACTGGATATTAAAGCAACAAGTTTAAAAATGCTCAAATCAAAAGATCAACAATGAAATATGTATCATACTACATTACTACCATCTACATAAAGCTTCAGAAAATCCACCAAAAAAACAATAGGAAAAAACATAAGAATGTCTATAAGAAAACATAGGAAAAAAAACAGGAACCAACACATGGACATGGCAATAGTAATAAATAAAAAAAAGACACTTCAATATCTATAAGAATAGCCATGCATTTTCTCTGTTTTAGCACTTCATGGACCTTTAGCAGTATTCAAGCATTTAAACAAAACTATAGTAACTTTTTTGGTTATCATTTTGTGAGGATTGCATGTTTCATAGAGCATTTCATATATCAGAGTAACAATTGAGCCAGAAAAAATATTGCCAGTTTGTTTGAATTAAATAGAAGTTCACCAGTAGGGAACACAGATAAGGCTACGATCATTCAGGTGCTGGTGACTCAAAAGTTTTAACACGTGAAGTTTGTGCAACATGGAGTTAACGGACACTTCAATTTCTAAAAACAGTACTTATAATGAATAAACAAGCACAGGTTATATGAATAAAATTGAAAGATAAGAGTGAACAACAGCTACCATTCTCACTACTTGAATTCTCTCTTCCAGCAGAGCGAGCACCATGCACACGTTGTGAATAACCCAAAGACAACACTGGTAGCTGATTTTGTTTTATGTCTTGATAACTGTGATTGGCAATGTCAGCTGCTTTACCAGAACTGCTCCATCTTGGAACTGGTGAACCAGATTGTTCAAAAGATGGCCTATTACCATCATCATCATCATGAAAAGTGCCTGTCACATCTTAAAAAACATACAGATAAATAATTGTTTGGATTGAAGTTGCATACAGGATTAAAAGAAAATATCTGATTTGGACAAGACAAACCAAAAACCTTGGATGTATTTCTTATGCACTTGGCTGGTACTTCTCCTAGACTTTTGGGTGCTAGGAATAGTTGGAAGCTTTGTATTTTCTGCATTTTTCACAACTCCATTCACTTTCAGTGTAGGCTTTGTATTTTCCATATTTTTCCCAACTCCATTCACTTTCACTGTAGGCCTAATAAGGTCCACATCACTGCTGGCTATTGGGCGCGTACCAGGATAGCCCAATCCATTATGTACCTCACTACGATTGTTCTCCATCTTTTGCAGAAGATCAGAATCACATAATCTCAAGCTAGAATGTTCTTCCCGCAAAGGAACTTCAGAAAACCGAAAATCACCAAAATTTCTGCCTTCAAGATAAGTACGCGAGGAGTTATTTTGAGCACAATGATGCTTATCCTGATCCCTGTTCAAATTCACCTCAGTCGGAAGACAAGTCACCCCAATATTGGATCCTGATGAAGTTCTGTATTGTTCTGCAAGAAGCTGATTCTTTGCTTCCTCCTCTATCCATCTTTGAAACTCCAAAGTTTCCTCCAACTTTCTTTCATCTGCTTCAATTCGTAATTGCTGCCTGAATTCTTCTTGATCATTTAAGGAATAATCACTTGTTGAAAGTCTGCAGACAAAGTCATCACAATCAACAAGAGTCTGACTGCAATAATGTACATGGTCAATAAAATTAAACTCATCCAAACGTGGAAGTTCCAAAGCAAAAAATAATATTGATGTTGATAACTTCTATTGGAGAATGATTTTTCCACAGGGACATACACTATTCCCACCATTATATGCACCTAAAGATTGATACAAACTCCCAAAATTCAAACAAACCAACCAATACTGTATATCTTGAAATGTCCTTGCACAAGTCCTGAATCACCAGATGGGTAATATAGTGCATGTGTAGTATAGGATAGAATAAAAGGGAGATGCATTTCACAATTCTATTACTGCCTCTTTTATTCATGCTGCACATAATTAAAAACCAATGCAATCATTAATGAAATGTAGAAAACTTGCGCAGTATATTCCAATGAATCCCATAACAGATAATAAACAATGATTTCAAAGCATTGAATCTCACAAGATAAAAAATGCTTTCAGGTCCCGGACAGCCTGCTGGAGAATACTAAAATGCATTTAGATATGCATGCAAGAATACACCATAATATGGTGGTTGACATCTCAAGATAAATGACAGTCCTTTACTCCTTTTTAAGGAGTTGGTGGTTGCGATGATGTGCTCTGACATGCCTCCTTCAAGGCTTCACTTCACAAGACATTTTGTGAATAGATATAAGCAAACAAGATAAACACTTTTTTGAAGGATTGCTTCATGTCAATTGATCTGATGTGATGCAAAATATGCAATTATGTAAAGTTGAGGATATATATTTTGCATTTTTAAGTTCAGTACTTGCCTTATATTTATTTGAGATCAGACACAATGCGTAGGCTACTATGCTAGGTCTTTTTTCCCCAAAGAAAGGGCTGGAGCTCTCATGATTCATTGATGTACGGAATGAAGAACTAAATAAGAAAGTGCTACTGCAGCAGCCAGCGCAAAAGAGAAAGGAAAATAAAAACAGTATGACAGTAAAGTAATTGGTCCTCTTGGCTAAAAGAGCGTAACTAGTAGTGAGGGCTCAATAAAGGATCATTCAATCATCAACATTTGATAACCATAATTGACTAAAACGAGCTGTAATAGTGAAAGGAGTGTGCCATGTTGATGAAGCGCTATAAGAGGGTATTCAAAACAAACGCACAAACATTGGGCATTACATGGTTGAGACGGTTTACCAAAAGAAAGACTGAGGTCAAGTAGACTCCAACATACATGTTCACATGATGTCAGGAAGATTATATGCACAAAACTTATTATCTCCAATATTGTAAGCAGGTTTCGAGCTTGCTTTCAAAGGCCAACTATCCGACTAGTTTCTGAATTTCCTTATAACTAGTTAATTCAATTGCTAACTACATTCAACAAGAAAACAACACACAGCGCATCATTCAAGTCAACACAGATCATGTAGCTATGATGAGTTCTTTCTAACCAACTATCCTTATACTGATTGGGATTTAAATTAGCACTTTAGCAGTACTAAGTAACTGAAGACACACAGAGAAACGAGAGCAGAAAAAAAAAGGCATTCCAGGCATATTTGAGAAAACATGTACAACACATTGTGTTCAGAATTATTTAAGACACTGTGATTTTATTACCACATGGAGAGTAAAAGCATTACTTACGATTGCTCCGATGTCTCTTTGTCTACACTATCTGGGCGGACAAGGTACTGATCACTCCAGCTCAAATCCTAAAAAATATTTAAATGTAACATAGAAAAAAAAATAAATGCCCTTTTGCGAGTAACAAGAGTACATATATAAATATAATCAAATTGAAAAGCACAGATACCTTAAAATCCTTAGATTTTCGAGAATCCTTCACTTTCTTCTTGTCCTTTGACTTATCATGGGATTGTTTTGTGTCACCCACTTTGTTTGCATTCCTCTTAGCATCCAAAGCAAGTTCAGCCAGGAAGGCTTCACGTGCAGCATCAGCTCTCTCCCTAGCATCCTTGTCCACCAGCTCTTCCAAATGGGTCTGAATCGTCACACAATAACCACAATTAAGAAATGAACAAAGCACAGAGGAATTAAAGCAATTGAATATGTAAAGAGATCAGTACACATACTCGCAAGAACGATCTCAAAAGGGGAAGGAGAATTGTCCGGTAATCAAGGACAGAAGCAGGCCCAAGCTTGAATTTCAGTTGCTCAATCACGGTTGAAATTCGCATGATCCTAGCATCTATCTTGTTAAGCTGTAAGTGAAACAGATAACAGGGAGATTATTGTTACGTGTTAAGCTGTAAATGAAACAGATATAACCTTCTGTGGGCAAATTGAAACCCAGAAGAACTGACCTCCGTAGCAACTTGTTCCTTCAGTCTTGAAACAACCAACCGTACCATCGAATCATTTGAATGTTCAAAGTCATGCAACATCCATTCATCTTCCTCTGTCCCATCAAAGTCGCACGGGCGCGAGGTGATGCCAGGAAAGGATTCATCGTACCCAAAGCATGCTGTTTTAACTTCCCTTAAGATAGTAGAAATTGCATCTAACTCAGATCTGCAACCGTTAAACAACTCCTCAGCATTGAGCTCCAGCAACTCCTGTCGCTTCTTTAGGATCTCCTCATATCCTTGAAATGGATAGAGATCCACATCGTCCCTTCGCCTTTGCTCTTCACATAAAAGGCTATCCACTGCAAACAAGCCCTCCTCATTACTCAGCTGGTCATGCTTCTGTTCATACCAGTTCTGCAAGGCTGAGAACTCTTTCTCGAGCTCGTGAAGAATCCCCATACACTGATTTGACCTCGCCTCAAGCATACGGTTCCAGTCCAATAGCTGCTCTTCAACTGAAGGTCCAGTATATAGCCATGAAAGGAATGGATCAGCAACAACATTCTCACGGTCAGACCTCAATTCAAAAGCCTGGCCATCAAGGATAAGCAATGATGAATCAGAATCAAGTGTAACCTTCTCCAAGTTATGGCAATTTTTGGGGAAACTATCTCTGTCGGCTAGTTCCCCATCCTTATCTGAGCTCCTATTATTAAGTCCACTAGCCTGCGTAAGTTCCTGCAAGAATTTGAGCACCTTCTTCAGTGATGATACATCCAAGAAGCAAATGCAGAGTGGCGACTCATCCAACGAGTGGTTAAGCAGCAATGACCAGGAACGCATCCCCCTGAGTTCCTCCATAGTAAAACGTAGAACCCTGTTCAGATGGCTCAATGAAAGATTCTTGTGTTTCACAAGGATTTTGAACGACGAATGTATCCTCTCTAAAATGTTTGCTCTTTCCTCATCATCAGACAGTGGCCACTTCCTTTCACCTTCCCTTGTCACCACGCCAAAACCATCACACTCCTCATCGTGTGGTGAGGTTGAGGAATCTGATGTGTCCGATTTATCTTTTACACTCCAAATATCCGATGACATTGAATCTCTGTCCCTATCTGAGCCAACATTGTCAGTTAGCTCTTCCTCGAGAATTTTGAGTGCTGCGGTAGCATCCACCGGCCTCCAGCTTGAACCAGTGAGCTTTTCTGCCCAGGCATCATCAATCTCCTCTGGCACCATATAGTTCAACCGAGGAGAGAGTACACCCACATGTTCCTCCATTGCATGCTGTACGTGTGATTCAACATCAGCAAAACGCTCCTCACACTGGCCACATACCCAGAACTCCCATTTCCCACTCCTAGTGGCAAACCTTATCGCTTCGTTTAGCACATCAGACACCACAGAGGCAGCATCTTTCTCCTTATGCATTGCAGCAGCATAGTGTGACTTGAGCTCAGAGATACTAGTGCTTAAGAATGCAAGCCTCCGATCTATGGGCACTGTGCCCCAGAACTCACGCACTTGGTCAATGCGACCAGACATTGATGAAGCTGTTGCCTTTCTGGACCCACCCTTCCTCCTGTCAGCACGATGCCCAGACACCGATGACTGAGAAGATGAGGAGGGGGCTTCATCTCCGAGTGACTGTGATTGCAAGGAGGATGAGGAAGCCGTTGTGGCATTGTGCTGCTTCTGCTCCAGCAGCCTCATCGCAGCAAGTCGCACCTCAATCTCCTTGCGCCGCTCTTCAGGGGTCTTATTAGCCTTCTTGATCTCATTCGGCCGGCGCGGAGCAGGTGCCGCAGGTAGGAGGCGGACCTCAGAAGGATCGTCAGCCCCACGACGTATAGGGAAAACCCGAACCTTATCCTCAGGAGTGTAGCCCATGTTCATGTTCTTAACCCACAGCGAGATGGAATTCATGTTGGACCTCTGCATCAGGTTGCTGAGCTCGCTTCGGACCTGCTCGACATTTGGAGCGGGCAGCCTGAGCGAGTGGGGCGCAGGGTCGGTCGGGTTCTGGATGTTGATCCCGCGGCCGCACTCGTTGGTGGCCGCCTCATAGCCGGCGGCGTCGGAGGCGATCTCGTAGAGGAGCATGGCGTGGAAGTGGGCGAGCTCGATTGAATCCGGCGCGAGCTCGACGGCATGGCGGGCCGCCTCCAGCGCCGCCCGCTGGTGCCGCGCGCGGGCCCCGGGCTCGTCGAGGACCGCGGCGGCGCGGGCGAACACGGTCCCGTGCGCGCGGAGGAGCAGCGGCGATCCCTCCCCGTGCTTCGCCACCGCCTCTTTCATCAGCCGCAGCGCCTTGGCGTGGTTGCCCCGCTGGAGCACACCCAACGCCTTCTCGCACACGGCTCGCACGGCGGCTCCCTCGGCCCCGCCCGCAGCCGTCGCCGCCACCGCAGCCTCCGCCGCCGCCGCCGTCCCATCCGGCTGGCCGCCGGCCGCCGGAGGCGAAGGAGTAGGGTTTCCGTTTACCGGGGTTCGCTTCTTTCGACCCATGGAGGGGAAGAATGAGATTTGGAGGCGAAGGGCGTGCGCGATATAGAAAATTGGGCGAGTGCAATCGAATCGCGCATTCGATTTGGGTGGGTCCCCACCACGTAACACTGGGGGGATGATGGGGGGGGAGGTTTTGCCCCGATCTGGGCAGATGGAGACTGTTGCGGTTTTTTGTGGGCCGAAACGGGCCGACTTTTTCTACGGGCTTTTTTCCGCTACATCTCACAGGCCCACGGCCATCTGCAAAGTCGCTCTATCTATTATGGCCCGAGTACTGTACAGCCTTCTTAGTCTTTTTTTTTGTCTAAAAAAATCTGACTTAAAACCACCTTCTACGTTTCTGTTATTTGTCTCATTTAGATTTTGGGAGTGAAAATTTTCACAGTGAAAACTATATACTTTCATAAAAATTCAAGGAAAAAAAGGAATTTTCCTTCCCTTAAATGATCATGATATTACTTAGGAAATTGAAATGAACTTTAGAGTGTAGTATTGAGGTGTAATAAAAAAACATTTTGCCATCCATCCATAGGGTTTTGACACAAACTCCTCACGCATGGCCCCATATCAGGAGTGTTTTTAGTTCAATCCCAATGAAAGTTTTATTATCAATAAATGAGATGTTATGTAAGCAAATATGATGACATGATAACACAATTATGATGAGATAGAAAGGGAAGGAGTTTCATCTAGATGAAACTCGGTGTACGCAGGTAGCATTGGGGATTAGAGTGTTTCATTTCATCCAAGTACATCTAATCTTATGTATTACTATTAAATGTTATGACTAGCATATGAAACCGAGAAATAAAATTGTACACTGAAGGTCTTATTTCATTCATCAACTCATATATCTTTAGGTGGCATGACACTCTTGGTAACTGTAAAATGAAACTGTCACACCCTGATCTGGCATCGCCGTACAACGGCACCAGTTAGGACGTTGTCAGCGAAACGGGAATGGGGATCCCACATACCCCGGGGACGCGTGGATCTTCGGCCACGTCAGTCCTTCCGGGGCCCACATTCTGCGCAACTGGCGGCCGGCTACGACCGTTGATCGGCCTGACCGTTGCCCCAAAATGGACCGTCCGCCTAGGGATCGGACCATCCGAATTAGGGCGATCAGACCGTCCGCCTGGGGATCGGACCGTCCGAATCGCCCCGATGGGACTTAGCCTGCTACTGCTCCTGCCGGAACTTCTTGACATGCCCGGCCAAGTTCCGGACGGCGCGGCACTCCGTGAGGTCGTGCGAATCCGTGTCGTGGACGGTGCACCACTTCCGAGCCGCTGCCGGTGGCGGTGGCGCGCGTGTGGCTTTGGCCGCTTGCCGCCGTTGTCATCTCGGCGGGCGAAATATCTGGGCATGAGCACTGCCTAGGGCCCGGGTGCGCACCCCCGGGCGAGACGCGTCCCGGGGACCTTCTCGTGCCCGGGCCTCGCCCCGGTCCCGGGAGTCCCCTCCTCGGACCCACGTCCCGGGGACCATCCTGTTCCCGGGCCTCGCCCCCGGATCCAGGAGCCACCTCCCCGCGTCCCGGGCCTCGCCCCCGGATCCCGAAGGGCACGACGCCTTGTGCGCGCAGAGGGCTCGGTGAGCTCTCTGCCCCGGGCACTTACCTGACTCGAGCGAGTCAATCCCCAACTACCCGCATTAATGGCAAGGCGACGGGGCGCGTCGCCCCTGTCGCCCGCTCTGCCACGCATGACGGCTCGTGACAGCCCCCCGTGGGTCGGCTCCCTGTGCAGTCATAGACTTTTGACTTCGGCGGTGAGGGCGTGCGTCGTCAAATCTCCACGACTCAGTCCTCTGCAGCGGACCAACCCCGGCGTGGCTCAGCAGGGGGGAGCGAACAGGCGCAGACGGGCACGACAAGACATAGCATACTTAAAATCTTTCTCCGGTACTCGGCACTGTGGACTCCCCATCGATAAAAGGAGGATCCATGCCATAGGCTAGAGGAGACGGAATCTCAAGTGCTTGCTCTCGGGTTCTCCCCGGTCTCCCTGGCTCTCTCTCGCTCTCGGTCTCTCTTCTTCCCGGAGAGCGACTAGCTCCTGAGCACCCTGAGTTCATCTTGTGACAGCAAACCATATTCTCCGACATAGCAAAACACACACAAGAGTAGGGTATTACGCCTCTGCGTGGCCCGAACCTGTCTATGCCTCCTGTCTCTCTTGTGTGCCATCTCTCAGCCCGGGACCCCGGGCCCGAGCACATATCCACCGGACGCCGCAAGCCGTCCTGGAACAACTCCCCTGGTCGAACCTCAAAAGGGGGGTCTCCAGACTCCCCGCAGTTGGAGTTTCATCCTCCGACAGACGTTCCGCAGAAAAATAGCTTGAACTGCTTTCCCGCGGAACCGCGATACTTATACCAATCCTAGGACACAGCGCTGGTATCTACGGCAATCAGACGTGTATCATTGCAGTACCTTAGATAAATAATAATTAAATAGACATATACCTTAACTTACGTTGCAGCTTCGGAGCAAGCCGGAGACAGCAACGAACAACACAGAGGCAGCGGCAGCAGCGGAACAGCAGACTAAGTCCTAACACACAGGCAACGGCTGGGAACCAGGAAGAAACCCTAATCTTCACTTCACTGCAACTCCAACATTGTAATGCCCAGAAATTCACCAAAAAAGTTCTGAACATTAATGTGTATTAAATCCCTGCCCAGGAAAGCCAGGATACACAAACCAAGTTGCCAAACATAGTGTCTTACAAACAAAATAAACATTTGTATTACATAATGCAGCGGAAAAGATAAAATAACGTCTACGAACAACTGGCCAAGCAGCATCCATCCCACAGGCACCTTGACGGTGGAGCTAGCCTATTCCTCCAGGTGATCCTCGTCTGAAGCGGTCTCCAACACTGAGAGGGGGAAATGGAGCAAGGCTGAGTACCACCCACAGTACTCAACAAATCACACCCACAAGTATGCATATGCACATGGTACAAAGGTGAGCTAGGGTTCACTTTGCGTAAAAGCAGTTGCAAAAGTGGTAGTTCGCAAACAGTAAAAAAATTGATTTATTTAACAATATTAATTCTCCACTGATTAACGTTATACCACGTTAACCAGGCCCAACCGTTCCCAACTGATTGACGCTACACCACGTCAACCAGTCTCCTCTGATTAACGTTACACCACGTTAACCAGACACCTCCGGTTACCGTTACACCACGATAACCGGTCTGCACTGATTAACGTTACACCACGTTAACCAGCCACCACCGGACAACGTTACACCACGCTGACCAGCTTTTCCTGATCAACGCTACACCACGTTGACCAGGCCGCGCTGATGGAAGTTACACCACGACCACCAGGCGTCACTGATGAGCGTTACACCACGCTCACCAGTCTCCACCGACTAGCGTTACACCACGCTAACCGGTCACCCCCGGTCAACTCAACCACGTCGACCGAACTCGACACCTTCCACAACACCAGTTTCATACAACCAGATTAATTATCTAGGGTGAGACTAATCACGGTGAGTCTTGGCCAATGTGCCCATAACCGTGGGCGCGGCTATTCGAATAGTTTTACTCTGATCAGAGGTGTACAACTGTACCCACAAGACACAGCCCCACACACATTTCTGTGTGCCAGTACATCACCACGATGTCCCGTGAGAGGCTGTGACAGGACCGTTCACGAAACCCCTCCCTAACCATCCACACCACGCTGAGGTTGTACCTGCCGACAGGGCACGCCATATTGGCCAGGCTACCCCCCTTGCGCCACGGTGAATCCGGCAGCCGATCAACCCTACCCCGGGCCGACCCAACTCCATCTCGCTCACCCTCTTCTTCGGTGCCTAGGAGAGGAAGAAAAAACGCTTCAAGCCCAGTCGTTGCCCACGCTGGCTTGTGGAAAGTACGGAGAGTTGCCCAAGTGGTTCCCGTGAACCGGTCCTTAATCGCCATGGGTGTGACAAGCAAAACCATACACCCACAACCCACCATTTAGTTCAAATTTAGTAATTTACCAGTGACCTATCCAAGGTTCCATTTTTGCGACATGGAGTCGAATCATATAAAAGAAATAATATTTAATTCCCATGTGAGCTAGGTTGCTAAGCATGGCTAAGCATCCTAAGAACCGTAATCTAATCACATTATTACCCAAGTGATAAGGGTTCAGGTTTCAAAACTATGGCTAAGTCCTAACATTGCATAGATAATAACCACCCACATAAAATATTAAAATAATACAGTTTATTTGAATAAACAAAGCAATTTAGCGAAAAATAGGTACAAAGTGATCAAGGTAACAGTGTGACTTGCCTTGCTCCGGCTCAAGGTACTCTGCTACGATCTCGAAATGTGCGGGAGAATTACCGGCGTCAGATTCTACAACAAACAATGCATAAACAATTAAAAACAGTACATGAGGGCCAACAAACATGGACTAAAAATATTTTTAATAAATTCTTGGCATTTTTCTGGATTTAATGAAATTTGAATGGACTAAATCGGAGTTCGTATGAATTAGTTATGACTTATTGAAGTTTTACTGCTATTTTCAGTGTAGATATAATTAACAGCCGATTTATTGTGCATTAAATCGATTTATGGTGTCACCAGACCGGGAAGCCGGCACCGACAGGCGGGCCCCACTGGCCAGTGGTGCACGGGAGGCAGGCGCACGGTGGACCAAGTCCACCGCGGCCGAGGGCGAGGGCACCACGTGGCGCCACTGCGGGTGACCACGCGGGCGAGCGAGCGGGCGGCCCCGATCTGCCACCCGGCAGATCGGACGGCCCCGGGGAACGGCGGCCAAAGCCAGCCGTCCCGAGTGGGAGGCGGCGGCGCGCACGCGACCCGATGGTCGCTGGCGGCGACCACACGGAGGGGCGGAATGGAACGGGAAAACGGAGGGGGTTCTCACCAGCGGCTCGCGACGGCGCGAAGATGACGGCGGCGATGGAGGTCCGACGGCAGTGAACGGGTGAGAGGCAGTTGCCGAGGCATCCTGGAGGATGAGGAGGACGGAAGAGGAGTTAGGGCGGAGAATGGAGACGCGGCGCGGCGGGAATTGCTGGCCGGAGAGGAGAAGGAGGACCGGAACCCACCGTGCGCGAGGGCGAGGCGTTCCGGCGAGTCTCGGCTTCCACGGAATGGCGGCCGAGGTGCGGCGCGGCACGGCGAAGGTGATGGCGGTGGCGGTGGGGCTTGGCGGCGTCCGGAACGGCGGCGTGCGATGGCCGGAGTCGGCGGAACGCGGTGGAGGTTCGGGTGCGCGGTGGCGCGGGGTTCTAGGGCACGGGGAGGCTCGGCGTGTTGGGGAAAAGATGGAGGAGAGGGCGGGGAGCCTTTTTAAGCATGCGGGCGAGCGAGATCGAGGCCGAATGGCTCCAATCGTGCACGGGAAAGTGGGTGGCGACGTGGAGGTCGTGTGTGTGATTCGCGAGAGAGGGGGGGGCGTGGATGCCGGAGAACTCGGGGAGTGGGGGCGGACTCGGTCCCGCCCCGTTTAAACGAGAGGCGAGCGGGGGAGGAGGCAGGAAGCGGTGCCGGATCAGACGGCGAAGGGATTGTTCCCCTTCGCCCGGTTCGGACGGAGGAGGGAAACGATGCTGACAGGCGGGCCCGGCCTGTCAGCGGGGTAGCGCACGGGCGCTGCGGCCTGACGAGCGGGCCCCGAGCGCAAAGAGAGAGAGAGCGGGAGGCAAGCGCGGGCGTGGAATGGGCCGGCCCAACACGGGGAGAGGGAGGCCGGGGAGAAGCAGGCCGGCGGGCGCCCGCGGAGGGGCGTCCGCACAGTGCTGGGCCGGCGGCCCAGCGAAGGAGAAAAAGAAGAAAAAGAGAAAACCGAAAGGAAAAAGAAGGAAAAAGATTTCCAGAACGAAATTAATTCCAATAAACATTTTTGATTTATTAAAAATAATTTATGTGCTCTGAAAATTCCACTAAAAATCCAGTTAATGTATTTTGGCACAGGAAACAAAAGAAAAATATTCCTGGCCACAATAATTTATTATTTCGCATTTTACACCTTTAATTAATTCCTCTAGCCTTTTAAAATTATTTTTCTCGGGTATTTTTCTCCAGCATAATTTTGTGTGGCTAATATCAGGGTGTGACAAACATCCAGCTCTCGACGGAGAACTATATATATAGAGAGAGAGCAAGGGTGAGTACTTATGTACTCAGCAAGCCAGGAAAACTTACGTGATTGTTGCAAGCTTTAAAGAGTGGCTGGTTATTTTGCAATCTGCTTTGTTTAAATCTTTTTTAAATCTACTAGTGTGCGCTTCTCAACAACAATCAAGGCGAGGTGAGTCTCGCCCGATCGGAGTAAGTTGTATCAATCTTTGAATCAGCGCAACTCTCAAGAGTTGGCCTCCAGAATCCAGCACCATCAGCTGATCCAACCTCATCGGGCCCACAGCCCTGCTGTCCATGACAGCTTCACAACATTTTTTCGAAATCGGATTCCCAATCCGCAACATCATTTCACAAGCAGTTGTCAAACAAAACTACGCTAAGGAATCATCTCACATCCGCCCATGACCGTGGGCACAGCTGTTCAAGCAGTTTAAACCTCTGCAGAGGGGGTACACTTTACCCACACGACGCAACTCACTCTAGTCACCAGATCACACGCATTAGGTATGATGTGGTGACGTAGAGGTTTTCGCGAGAAGGCATTTCTCAAACCCTCCCAGGTTACCCCATGCCAATTGGAGGGTTCCTCAGACCAACAACAGGGTAGGTCCGAGACCATGCTGTGCCAGGAACCCAGGAGGCACCCCCGACGCCCTCCCGCACGATCCACAGTCCAATGGCACGCAAGGCGTCCCTGGGAGACTAGTTCATCAGCCAGGAGCTACTTCATACCACCCATGTGGTTGTACTGTCATATGTTCGGATGAAATTCCAGAAGAATCGATCCTTAGCTGTAATGTGGGAGACTCATCCTGCTGGCACGATCCCCGCACCGCGGTTTTCACAAACCATTTTATTTTCAAGGCACCGACCCAGGTGTCGGGTTTTCCAAAGTTTCGTAAACCCAATTTTTTTACCCATCATAGACATTTTTAAATTAGGTAGGCGATCACCGATACCATGCCCGTCAACACGGATACCAGGATTTGTCAAGGAAGGTGACAAGGATGTATAAAGGAATCACAATTATTCAAGGAAGTCATGCAGCAAATGGGTTGGTGGCCCGTCGGTCGTCTTGCGACTGCAACCGAGAAATTATAACTGTATAACCTAGTATATGCGATTTGTCAAATAAAATACTTAGTCCCGAAATTATGGGTTCGAGATGTTCAAAGGTAACTTGCCTTGTTCTAAGTCTTCACTGGTCATCGAGAAATCATCGCGAAATCCGCTCCGAAACCCTATTTTTCGGCGACCGTTACTATGCGTAAACACACAAAAATCTACACAAAGACCAGTAAAAAGATACTATTTAGTGCTAATAATAGTGCCATTAAATAGATCTTAATTTTAGAAAATTACTGGAGTTGGTACGGAGTCAATCGGATCAACAGATAAAAAGATATGAATTTCCAAAGATTTATTGAATTTTTGGATCACTAGAAAAATGAGTTAATTAATTTTCGGAGGACAATATTCAAGGGAATATTCCCTGTGTCACTGGCAGGTGGGGGCCGCTGGCACCCTGGCCCACATGGCAGAGGGGACAGAGGGAGTGGCCGGGATAGTGGTCAATGACAAGAGGGGCCCACTGCCAGCCCAGGCCCACGGGTTAGTGAAACCAAGGGGAGGTGTGGTGTGAACTGAAAGGAGGGGACCCACACGTCAGCGGCTGCGGGTGCATGCACCGAGCGCAAGGAGAGAGAAAGGGGTCGGTGCGTGGGCGGCTCACGGTGGACCGAGAAGCTTGGGGCCCACAAATCAGAGACGGTGGTCACGGGAAACCACGCGATGTCTCAGCGCTGGCGAGCCCGGGGCGCGCTGTGCCGACGTCCACGCGGTTCATCGCCCTCGACGCACACAGGAGTGAGAGAGGACACAGGGATCGGATGGCTCACGCCGGCAAGGAGGATTTCAGCGAGCAACCGTGATCGGCGGCAAGCAGCGATGCCAACAGGAGGAGGGAAGCACGGCGGACATTGTGGATGGCTCAGATCGAGTTGCCGACGGCGGGAGACGGCCGGCGACAGGAGTTGCAGGAGCAGCGGTGAGAGAAAGCGGGCGAGTTTGGCGTCCATGGCGGTGCAGCGGCCGTGGCCTTTCACGGCGGCCGAGAGAAGGCGGTGCGGCTCCAGGGACGAGGGGAGAGAGGGAAAGAGGTCTCCGGTCTCAGGATCCAAAGGGAGAGCGAAACCCGGCGACGGTCGGCGGCGAGACACCGGGAGACAGAGAGAGAAAGACAGGGAGATGGCGATGATGGCCATGGCGATGGCCGAGAGGAAAGGAGTTGACGGCGACACATGGTCGTGCACGGTGGCGATGGGAAAGGAATCCACCGATCGAGCTGGTATATGCTCAGCCTAGGTGCTGTCCAGAGCACAGCGGGGCATATAAAATATGCTCACACAGGGGATTCGACGGAAGAGAGCTCATCGACAAGAGCGGGCGTGGTTCCGGCGGTGGAGAGGCACTGCCAGAAGGGAGGAGGACAGAGGTGGTGGTCCTCGGGCTCCTGAACGCGTGCTCGGGGGTGAAGGAAGGCTAGGCCATGTGAGTCATCCACGGCGTCGGGTTTTGCTTGACGAGATACGCCCCAAAGCAGCCTAGCATCGGCGGCAACCGTGCTCGGAAGGCAGCGGCTTTCACGGAAGCCGAGTCGAGGAGTGAATTAGGGGAGCAGTCGGGGCGGTCGAACAACGACGGCGACGGAGCTCCAAGAAGGGGGCGACCGGCGGCTCCCTGAGGCGAGCGAGAGGCAACGGGTGGAGGAAGAGTCCACGGGGGGATTTTATAGACGAGGGCGAGCTCCAATCATTGGACTCACTGATTGGGGCGAGAGGCGGGAGAAAAGGGCGCGGTGGCAAAACCTCACGCGGGCGGCAATGTTCGATTTGGCAGTCGGGATTGCGTGGAGCGGCGGAGGCGATCCATCGAGCGGTGGTTTCTGAAATCTTTGCGCAGGAGGAGCGGTGCTGAGCTCGGTCATGGTGGGGGCGGCGGTGATGTGAGCGGCGCCTCTTTTTGACCATGAGACCGCGGCGAGAGAGAGACGAAAAAGGGGAAAAACGGCGGGAAACGGGGCGGCACGACGCGGTTGTGGTCGTCCTCTGATTGGCGCCTTGCGGCGTGTCACGGAGGGACCGGGCGGGACGACGATGGCGTCAGGCAGTCCTTGTTCTTTGGACCGAACGGGTTACGGGCGAGGCCGGGGAACAGAGCCGGGAATCGGGGCGACGGAGATAGAAGAAGAACAGTACTAAAGGAGATCGACGGTATGGTGCGGGAGTGGGACACGTGGCAAGCATCTGAGTGTTTCGGCGGGGAGCGCGGTGCCCGCGGGCGAAGGAGATCCGACGACGTGGAGTAGCACTGCGGGGGCACGTGGCAAGCATCCGCAGGGGCGTGCGCGAGCGGAGAAGGTCGGTGGCCATGCTGCACACAGGGCCACGTGGCGCGCATCGGTGCGGGCGGTGCGGTTAGGGAGATCGGGCGGTTGGCGCTCGTGGCTCGGCCACGCGGCAGGCATCGGCATCTCGCGGCGGGAAGAGCGCGGTGTGGCTGCGGTTGCTGAGCTGGAATGAGGAAGGGGCGGCCCAATAGGAACAGTACCACCTCTCTTTTTCTCTGAGATTTATTTGGAGGCTTTCAAAAGGATTTTAGATTCAAAAATCTTTATTTGAACCTAGAAAAATTGGGAAATCAAGGAGGGGTCCAAGTAGAAATTTTTGGGTATTTTTGGGGTATATTTTTGTGTATTTAGGAATTGGGTCCTTTTTCGAGGATTTTTTGCGGGGATCCAAAGAGAGGATTTTCAAAGAGGGAAGATTAAATTCAAATTACAATATTTAATTTGAATTTTTAGGAAATTGCTCGAGGAAAATTTGAGGAGTTTTTCATGGGGTTCAAGGGTAGAAATCTGACATAAATATATATGCCTATGGGTAGGTTTATGGGTGTTTATGCACATATATATAAATATACCACTATATATGTACACAGGTTAGTGGAGTTGAGTGGGAGGATTGATACATGTGTACATGTATATATACATGTTTTTGTAGGTAGGTGTATACTCAAGGAGATATATATATACATTATATACATTATTTATATATATATATATATATATATATATATATATATATATATATATATGTGTGTGTGTGTGTGTGTGTGTGTGTGTGTGTGTGTGTGTGTGTTATTTGATGGAGAGGGTTCGAAGGGTGGTTCGATACCCAAGCGGTATATTTAACTCGGGATTTCTCAAGGATTCAAGAAGGAGGGAGAACAAGGAGATTTACGAGAAGATTCAAAGGGGGAATACTCAGGGTTTCGACATCGAATCTTTGGAACGGAAATCGAAGCGGATATTTTGGAATGTTGGTTCGGACACCGAAGCAAAATCTTTTGTAGGAGAAGATCGAGGAATTCATCATCAGGGTTTTTGGAGCAGAGTTCGATGACGACGAGTCAAGATCGAAGATTATTTTTAGAACGGAGGATTTCGGAAGGATGGATTTCGAGGTCAAGGCGATGAGACAGATTGAGATCTATCGCACAATATACATTATATCACATAAAAAGCGAAATTTTTATAGGTAGTTTAACGTCTCGCTAAAAGCGGGACGTTACAGAAACTCTCCACTGGGAGTAACCTTAGAGTACCACGGATTAAATTAGGAAGTCAACTGTGGCATAGCACGGGTAAAATCTACAACCTCAAAACCTATTTTTTGGCATGTTATTGGTGAAACACAACAACATTGCGAGTTTCATATCGGAGACAGTAAAAAACAGAGAGTTTGGTTGATAGTACCATGTATATGTCATCATATGTTCAGTCTATAAAGTATAAAGACAAAAACATATTGATCACAGAAGGTTTTAAAATGCGATTGCTCGTTAAAAAAAGACACTCGCTTCTTCTTTATCAATAAATATTCTTTTTCGCAATAGCTTCCATACAAATGACGGGCATTAACATAATATTTATTTTTAAACATATATACAACTTCATATTTCCGGCACTACAAATTTGAAAAGTACTAAATTTAGTAAACCATTCCATGAGAAAATCAGAAAATCAACCAAGCACCTAAAATTAGCAGGTGGCTGCCTCCCCCACCTCAATTCCCCACCATCACCTCGCCTCCTCCAACCTCTCTCCATGCAGCCCCCACCTCCTCCCCTCCCATTGCACATCGCTCCCGGCGCATTCCCACCGCCCGTCCGCCTCCTCTCCCGCCGAGGATCGGAGCTCCCGATCGTGCGCGCGCGTAGCCTAGGCGCCGGCGGGCCGGAGGGATGGGGCAGCAGAAGAGGACGACGTTGGTCTACAGCTTCGTGGCGCGCGGCACTGCGGTGCTGGCCGACCACGCCGAGGTCTCCGGCAACTTCGCCTCCGTCGCAGCGCAGTGCCTGCAGAAGCTGCCCTCGTCGGAAAACCGCCAAAGCTACAACTGCGATGGACACACCTTCAACTACCATGTCCACGACGGATTCAGTAATGCCCCCAAAACCTACCCTCCGTCTTTCGATCCTCTGCATCGATCTCTAGTATGTATTAATTGCACGGCAATCACTTGGTTATCACTGTATGATTAGTGCGGTTTTGAGGATCAATCTCTAGTTTATATTAATTGCATGACGATCACCTGGTTTTGACCGTATGATTAGTGCGTTTTTGAAGGGTAGTATTTCTCTCTTTTTCATTTCGGTGCTCATGGATGCATTGGCTGGATCAACTGCCCATGCTCGATCGAATTTCTCCAACAATGCACGCATGTGCTGTGGATCAGGCTTGTTGTGGGCTTTTCCATGGTGAATTTGGGTCATATCGCGTTTGGTGTGATTCAATGTGGTGACGGGCGTCGGGAGTGCATAATTTTTTGTTTGTTTGTATTAATCAGTTTTACGTGGTCTTTGTTTGTTATTTGATTAGAAATTCTAGTTAGCTTTATTATGGTTAGGATCCGAACAAGTTGAGGTGTCGAATTCCACTTTTTTTTTTTTGTAAAAAGAACTCTTCATTTGTTTTTCAAGATAATGTCATTTGTAGAGGATCCTTACTTGATATGTAACAAGATATATTCATTTATCTGATACTGTGGATCTTTTGGAGTGTTTTTTTTTTGTTATTGGAAAGCTGCAGATTTTCAATGTATGTTCAAAGTTAGTATTTGCCACTTCATATCAACATCTTAGGCTCTCAGCTGCACTTAATAATTTATAGTACTTTTATTCCGATACTATGTTTACCTAATATAAACGTTGCATGCTATGAACAAATGTTTCCTTGTCCTTGAAAGGTAACCCTATTTTCTTGATTGAAATTCATCGCATATGTTCTTTGGTGTAACATTTAATATTAAAGAAAAGTTCATTCTTTATTAGTTATTATTTTATTACATCGTTTGTTGTTTAGTAAAGACAAAACTAAGTGAAAGGTGAATGACACTGCCATAAAATTGATTCAAAGTTTATTAGTTTCCATTTGACAACATATTTGGTTTTCAGCATATTGTGTTGTTGCTACCGAGGCTGCTGGTCGGCAACTTCCGGTTGGCTTCATTGAGAGAGTAAAGGAGGATTTTTCCAAGAAATACAGTGGAGGAAAAGCAAGAAGTGCTACTGCGAACAGCCTCAAGCGAGAATATGGGTATTTTCCTTTAAAAGTTTCTTTGACGGCATCTATGCAAAATTTTACGGAGTTATCAGCATTTATATGGCTATATGATGATGTGAATACCCTGAATTACTACAATCTGAAGAAGTTACTTATAAGGGATTTTTTTCAGGCCTAAACTTAAAGAACACATGAAGTACTGCGACCAGCACCCTGAGGAGATTGACAAGCTTGCAAAAGTGAAGGCTCAGGTTACAGAGGTCAAAGGAGTTATGATGCAAAACATTGAAAAGGTTAGTGTCCCCTTTATTGTCACCAATTGGGCACTGATCCATGTGGGAGAGGTTTTGAAGTCTTGGAAATGTTCTAATCCGGTATATCAGGTTCTTGATCGTGGTGAGAAAATTGAGCTGCTTGTCGACAAGACAGAGGATCTCCGCTCACAGGTTTCATCACTGGCACTCGCATCAAGTCCCTCCTTTTATTTCGTCTTAATAGTACGATCTGTGATGTATTTGGACATGATGATATCCATTTTTTCATCTGTAGGCACAAGACTTTAAGCAAGCGGGAAAGAAGATTCGGCGAAAGATGTGGTGGGAGAATATGAAGATAAAGCTCATCGTTTTCGGCATTGTAGTTGCATTGATCCTCCTCATCGTCTTGACAGTTTGCCGTGACTTCAAGTGCTGGTAACACAACATATACAGCCCACCTCAACGAATATTGCCATAGCCTTCAGTTTTGGTAATGCTGAAGATAAGGGCAGGCTGGAAAGAATAAAAAAGGAGAAAAGGCATACTACCACCACATAGAAAGTCGTTGATTGAAAGAAAACTATCACATAGGGAGTGCAAATTCACCATGAATCCGTCAGTTTGTTGCTATTGCTAGCTCATCACATTTTCTTTAGTTATTTCTGGACCCCCAAGGCTCACAATATATAATAGAGCTTTTTCCTGTGCATGTACAGGATGTCCATATTCTTTCTACGATGTAAGACTAGTATTGTTGTAATTCAGAAAGGTACTTTTGCATGTTTGCTGCAATGTATTTCGTACAGAGCTTGTTCAGGTCGATGCTTCTATGTGTTAATGATTGTTTGACTGCCACATAGCACTTTTTTTTTTCTGAAATAGTTGCATGTATCTGATATCAAAATATTTTAATGCAACTACCTTGAGTGTAAAAAAAGTCATCTTTTAACTTTTCAGCTGCAATAAAATGGACCTAAGCTTTGTTAGTACTAGTGTCATGACCGTACGTTGCAATGGGATATCATGTCCGTACGTTGTATTGGAATATATAAAAAGATAATGGTTTTATTTGTTTATATGTGGGAACGCTAGTTTTTTTTGGTGGGGTGGTTCTTATGAGATTGATTCGGGTTTTTTTTGGGTGAGGTGCTTTTCTAGGGAGGATGATTTTTTTAGGGAAGTACGGTGGTTATGGAGAAGGACGATGACTCCGCTTTTATAATAGTAGAGATAAAAACACTAAATAAGTTATTTTTATAAAATACACACTATTTTTATATACTTAGATAATACATGTTTGTTCATATTTATAGCCAGAAATAACTATATGTTAGGATATATGGAGTACATATCATAAGACATTGTATTGGAAGGAATACATACATTTATGTACACATCGATGCCCTTCACCAAGCCATTCACTTATCCACTGTACATAACAACACAACTAGTATAAAGCATGCACTTACACATTACTTCTCTTCTCACACGATTAATTCACAAAACTCCATGCTTAGTCTGATGCACCAGCTAGTTCTCCCTAGAAGTTGAAACCGTTTGATGCACCAGCTAGTTCTCCCTAGAAGTTTAAAATTCTACCTATCCAGCACTACGGGCATGCAGCTGCTAATTAGTGAGCAATAACAATTAGCAAGCTGCCATCTGCTCCCTGCAGACAGGAGTGATCTCCTCGAAGACCGGCAGCCTCCGGTTGCTCCTCCTGTACTGCGCCGCCCACTGCCTCACCACCACGTCGAGCAGCTCCATCATCTCGTCCTCCACGCCGCGCTCCTCGTCGGAGCAGCGGCCGCGGCCCTCGACCTCGCCGCTGATCCGTGCCATCAGCTCCTCCACCTTGGTGACGATCTTGCCGCCGTGCTGCGGCTGGTGGTGGTCGTCGTCGCCGTGGTACCGCCCCGCGAGCACGTCGGCGAGGACGGCCTCGGCGTCGGCGAGGCGGCGCTGCTCGATGAGGCAGAGCGCGAGGTTGCACGCCTTGTTGGCGTCCGGGTCGATCATCTGCGCCTTCCGGTACACCACCTCCGCCGCCATGAAGTTTCTCTGCTGCATGTACGCCCACGCGAGGTTGCCCAGCACGCGCGACGTCTCCTGCTTGACGGAGACGTGGATCTTCCGGCCGTGCGACCTCGCCCGCTTCGTTGTCTTCCCGTGGAAGGCTTCGCCGAGGTAGATCTTTCTCAGCTTCTGCTTCAGCAGCTCGATCTCCTCCTTCGTCCTCCCGCTCGCCTGCAAACATTAATATTAATCTCCTAATATCAAGAAAGGCCGGCATTAATGGCGTCGCCACCGCCGCCATTATCGCCGGCCAGATCGAGATCGATGCTGTGTGGTTACGTACCTTGTAGAGGTCGAGGAGGATGTTGTCGAGGGACTCCTGCGACTGCTTGGGGCAGAGGTGTCTGAGCGACTTGATGGCGTCGATGGCCTCGGCGAGGTAGCCACGCTGCTTCATGACGACGGCCATGTCCTTGAGCGCGCTGTCCACCTTGTCGCCGGAGTTGATCGCCTTCCAGAACCACGCGATGGACGCGTCGAGGTCCTTCTCCACCAGCTGGTCGTCGAAATTAATGGAAGAATAACCTGCCTTCGTTCAGCGAGCTTCGAGATACAGCTAATAATTGCAAGATGGCTACATCTAACTGAAACGTAGTAGTACACCATGCATGCATAACATGTGTATATCTCGCTATTTTTTTTCATGTAACATGAAAGATACACACGTACGCACGCCATTGTTGATTACGATCGGCGATAAATTCATCAGCAATATCTCTCATTTCTCGTTTGGATGCAACACATTTTTAATTACGGAACAATTAATTTAGTGATAAATACAACTTATAGTGATATGTTTCTCAGCGGGGATAATAGGACTAATATCAAAAAAAGATCAAACATCAGAAAATCGACTGTGATAAATGAAAAAATCTGTCGACATTGCTTGCTATAGATAGTATCATAATAGTTCTTGCTAATAGATACTATCATAGTAGTACAATGTTCTTCCTAGTCTCCCATGTTTTTCGTTTTAGAACAAATCACTGTCTTTTTCACAAAAAAGAAACTGAGATATGTATGTGTCATGCAAACTGTGCTTTAATTAGTACCATCTTATCATGCTAATCTATTGATCAACTATGCATATATAGACTCATAAATTTAAGCAGCAATAAACCACCTATAGCAAGAATTAATCATGATGCTTTAGGACAAAGAAGTATGTTTAGTCCAGGTAGATAGATCTACACACGCGGACGTCTTCTACCATTATTAATTAGTCCCGGCCCTAATTCTTACCAAACCTATAGAACGCATACGATATATGTGCATATACGATATGCTAATTAATTCGCATAAGATATACTACGCTAACTAAATTTTGAAAAATAAACCCAAAGACGACGCCGGCTAATGAAACTAAGCGACGTATTGGCAGTGTTTAGCACTCGGAAGCCATTTGGCGCGAGCCTGGTTGTACCTGGTAGTGCTTGGCCCGCGCGTACGGCCCGTCGCCGGCGGGGATCTTGTGCGCGACGTGCGCCGCCGTCGCCGCCGCCGCCGCCGGGCTCGACGGCCGTGCCACGCCGACGACGACCAGCTGATCCATGACTCCGGCGATCGATCGAGGCAATGATTCGCTACCTTCGCTTCACCCTGTAGCAAACAGCGTACGGTTTCGAGAACGCCACGGCCGGCGAGGAGAGGGAGAGCTGTGCCTGTAATATACTAGTACCTACCAAAAGCTAGGCAGGGAGAGGGGGGAGAGGGAGACGAGAGATCAAGCTAGACAGCCTATCATGATGATGCATCTGGCCGGGCGACGCACCTGGACGGGGAGGCGTCCAGGTTCGGATGTACTGGAGCAGTGGACTCGTTTGGAGGCTGCATAGGTGGGCATGTTCATCGGATCGTGTCCGGTAGCTGGTGGTGTGTGTGCCTATGGCTTCCCCGTTCGCGTGACGGGATGGGCGTGGGTGCAACTGAAGCAGCTTTTTTTTTTTTTTTTTTGAGACAAGCAACTGAAGCAGCTGTATCCGTGAGGCTGCGCACCCTGGTCCACGGAATTTTTACTGTTACTAATTTAATTTTTTTTTAATTTATAAAACTAATTTTTGGTTTGAATCATTTGTAAAATTAGTCTCTTGCCGCCCTGGGCCACGGCGAGATTTAAAAACCGCCGTGGCCCAGGGCGGCGAATGGCATCCCGTCACCCGGGGCTAACGGCTCCGGCGGCCGTTAGCCGCGGGGAGGCCACGTGGATTCGCCGCCCTGGGGGACGGCGGCGAATGCCCCCATGGGGCCGAATGCAAAATTGCATTCGCCGTCCTGGGGGACGGCGGTTTTTAGCATAGTAAACGGACGGTCCGCACAAGGATCGGACCGTCCGAATCCAGGGGGCCGCCTGTAAATTTTTTTTTTCTTTTTTTTGATATTTTTTTCTCAACTAGCAACACGAGAATAGCAAAATCTCGTGAAGGTGCAGCTTAAACCGATGTAAGATATGGCCTGTAGAAAATTACGAGTGTGCTTTAAAAACCGTGCTGAAACTTCGGACCTCAAAAACTCAATCTTCCCGGCCGAATTTCGTAAAATTTTTTTGGACAAACCTGACAAAGTCGGGGGGAAGCGGATGTAAAATTTTCTGTAGATGTCCGTAGAGTACTTATTTGCCCGATTCCGAGACCGTATGCGAAAGTTATGACTGTTTTAAGGTAGTTAGCGCGCGTTACAACAATTTGCCGTCGATTCGGACCGTCCGATCGGTGTGCGGACGGTCCTATGCATTCGCCGCCCTGGGGGACGGCGGCGGCATCCGCCGCCGTCCCCCCCAGGCCGCCGTTAGCCCCGGGTGACGGGGATGCCATTCGCCGCCCTGGGCCACGGCGGTTTTTAAATCCCGCCGTGGCCCAGGGCGGCAAGAGACTAGTTTTGCAAATGATTCAAACCGAAAATTAGTTTTATAAATTAAAAAAAAAATTAAATTAGTAACAGTAAAAATTCCTGGTCCACGCCTGCTTTCGTGTAAGCGCACGGCCCATGGAATATGGCTCGGCCCGTCAGCTCCAAAATTTTAGGGTTTTTTTATCGTAGTAATTTATTTTGTAACGTTGGTTTTTAAATTACTAAAAACATTGATATAAAATTATTACCCATTTAAATTTTAAAAATTAATTTTAGGGATTTTTCATCGTAGTTTATTTTTTAGCATTGGCTTTTAAATTGCTTAAAAACACAAATATAAAGGTGTTACCTACATATTACTATTTGGTTGCTAAAGGGTGGGTATAGTACTCAAATAGTCAATACTCAATAGCATGTATACCACATGGGTGGAATTTTTTTTTAATTATCCAGATAGAAATTTATACCACATGATATCCGTTTTTAAATGTTATCAATCATACCTATGACGTAGAAGCGCAAACAACCCCCATCGCGAACCCATCTTGAGAAATGTTTGACACGCAGGTTCTTTTTTGTTTAACTTCACAGATCAACAGAAATTTTGTTCTGCCTTTCCCTGAACAAGATGCAGGATTCTTTTTCTTCCGGGTCAGAAGAGTCTTGACTGGTGGGAGCTTCGCATCACACATGAACTCAGAAGACGGAAGCAGGAGGAAGATAGGCAAACTATTCAAAAATGCACTCTTAAATACAAGAAAGATGTCCAAGGTAAAACTTAGCATTCTTGTCAAAATCCCACAGAATCGAAGCAATGGCACAGACACCATTGGTGATTATAGTTAAAAGCTGGGAAGACTGGTCGATTGTTCACAAAGAAACAGCTTCCGTTCTAGAACGCATCCACGGTTTTTTTTTTTCTTCTTCATACAGCACCCAATGACAGGGCTGGCACATCAAACCAAAGACGATCTAATAGTTTTGGTTACCCCGCCCACGGCCGCCACCCATTCGTCCACGGCCCCGAGCATATCCTCTGCCGCCTGGGCTACCTCCACCTCTGCCACCGCGTTCATATGCTGGACCTGAACGTTCATATCCCGGACCTGAAATATAAGAAACCACAATTGGTTGTTTTATGCTCATGACTTCAGTGCTGCAAGATGAAGCTACACTTCCCATTCTTTGATATAAATGAGAATGAATGACACTAAAGTGTCAGTAAAGTAGATCCTTTTCGAAATATAAAATGCCCCTAGATGATTAAGAAAAGGCTCAACATATTCTATCACACTCCACGGTACTCCATTTTTAAGCACCTTAATGTGACATCAACCTGTTGCCATTATAAGTTAACCATGCTTGTCAAAAATTGCAACAAATATATGGGGGACCAAGAAGGTGCATTTGGACCTAGGATACAGCAAGAAATAAATTATTAAGACTTTATTCTTAGTAAACCAGCATGCAGATAATTATCAGATTCCGATTAAAACAATTAGATCTCAATGTGGAACATGAAAAAAATGAAGCAAGTTCAGAAGAACACTAATATTGTAACCAGGAAACCTCTGACATGGGAGGCATCAACACGCAGCACAACTGACTTCTAGGGCATGCATAAATCGAATGGCAGTTACTAGTTACTAATAAGATAGTAATGCATACCGCCGTATCCCCAGTTGCCTCTTCCTCGGCCGCCACCACCACCACCTCTGTTCCGATTGTAGTTCCAGCCACCATTTTCTGAAAAGATAAATGGTTACCATATATGATTGTAAACTATTTCGGCACACCAAATTCCTGACTGAGATTATCTCATAATAAACCCTTCCAACATTTAAATATCGGATAATGGATAACAGCAAGCACTATAGTACTTACCATATCCTCCGTATCCACCTTGGTTGTAACCATACCCTCCATAGCCACCTTGGTTGTGGCCATACCCTCCCTGGTTGCCATATCCTCCTTGGTGTCCATATCCACCCTGGTGTCCATATCCGCCATAACCTCCTTGGTTGTTATCATATCCACCATACCCTCCACCATAGCCTCCCCTACCACCCCAACCCCTTCCTCTTCCTCTGCCTCTACCGCGACCTCGACCATATGAATCTTCAATACAAAAGGAAAAGGATAGCAATCAGTCTTATAATGGTATGAAAAGACTCCTACTGATAAGATATTCACCTGTTTGAACTTGATTTGGCCTAGACTGTTGCTGTTGTTGTTGATATTGCTGAGTTTGTTGGTATCTTTGCGGCTTAAGTGGCTCTGCATGCAAGGGAGCTTGATACCTTGAAAAGGACAATAAATTGTTGATAAGTTGAGAACTATGGTAGTGATAATTTGAAATAAAAACTGACAAGATAAGAGCAAATCGTTACCCAGCTGAACTCTTGTTAAGCTCCTTTGGTGACAAGGAAATTGATATCATTGAAACATGACGAGTCATTTCCAATCTGCAATGAGATAACACAAAAAAAATTTAAAAAAAGAAAAAGGGTAGTCCAAAGAATATATCGTCAGATAAGCTGTTCTCAGATACTTAACGGTACAAGGCCTTCCTCAATGGGTTCCCATACGTCAGTAATACTGACTGAACTGATTGATGTATCTTGATGCAACCCAGGGATCCTTTTCTGCAGTTGCCAGTTAGAGATGAGTTAATTGGTCAACATCCAAATATTGGTAACTAAAGCAAGAGAGATAGGAATAGACCTTTATGATCTCAGCAATAGCCACCGTCTTGCTGATAGCCTGTCCCATAGCCTTCAACACTATCTCTTTCACCCGCTTTTCCTGCTTCAAATAGCTTATAAGATTCGTAGCATGCACACAACCAGAGCACATAAACGTTGACCACTGGTAGTTATCCCCGTATAAATGGCATAACACATCACATAGAAATGGGTGAAACTGCAATAAAAGTGTTCTCAAAATGGGCTCTACTTCCAGATGTTGTTACATAACAACTCAGATTTGTACTAGTTATGAATAGAATGATCATGGACTACCTGATGAATATAGACCATACTGGAAAATATGGATTACAAGAATGCATCTTCTGCAGTCATATTGCAAAACCCCCCAATCCAAAAGGTGGAAAAACAGGACAGACATACGTTAAGGTATGCCACACAGAAACATCAGTCTCATAATGCAGCAGATCCTTGGTGGCAGCAATAGAGCTAGCATGGGGATGTAATAGACACAATGCAAAGACAGGCAGGGATGAGATGGAAAAAAGCAGTCAACTTGGAGGGTTGGGGTTGAACAGGAGGACCCAATTGGGCGAAAGGCAAACATAGCAGGTCCTCAAACAAGCATAACAGCAGCTACACTGATTTATAGGGGTGGCAAAGGGCCAGCAGGGATCCAGCTTGGTGTGCCTGCAGAGAGAAGGGACAGGGAATTGTTTCCTGATTTGCTCTTTTATTATTCGAAATCATTGCGCAATGTGGCAGGAGATGAATTAGGGAACCACTCATTTTTTTATGGAAGCCAAACTTTGGCATTAAATCATGATTGGCAGATAATACACATTATGTGACAACCCGCTAAATTCAATATCAGAACTAGAACAGCCAGCTCATTAAAGAGGCATTAAAAGTTACGCTCATTTGTGTATTAAATGATAATACTTGCATATTGCACTCAACTCAAGTCAGCCATGCATAATCGATAGTACTGCAGAGCTCTTGCTGGCAACCGACACAGGGCAGATTAATAACAAGAGTATCTTAAAAATTTCATGCAGAGAAACAGCCCCATCATCACTCGTTGCTCTGGGATTACACAGTGCTCAGCCCGGCATCAATATAATCCCCACATGATGTTCCTTTATGCATTGACAGAACAAAAAAATCTCACCTTGTAATATATTTATGTTTTTGCGCACCAAAACTAGCAGAAAGAAGAAAATTGCTGAACTTTAACACATCCCTTATCACCAGCGTGCCAATCAGCAACTACGCAGAACACAGTGCACCAAATCCACACCTCCTGCTCACGCGCCTACCTCTTGACCCAAAACCCTCGTTCCTCATATATTCCAAGCCGTGGCGTGTACCATAACAACGGGCATTCCCCTCACCACCCAAACTCTCCCAGACATTGCCTTTTTTTCTCACACGGTACAGCGAGATCTAGCCGGACAAATAACCCCCTACTAGGCGCGGGCACCGCAAGAGGAGGCATCGTCCGACGGCGGGAGGGATCGGGCAGGAGTGGCGGCTGGCGCTGTACCTGGAGGAGAGAGGTGGCGTAGGTGACGTAGTTGCGGATGAGGCCCTGGGTGGTGATGCGGATTTCGTTCTCGCTGATGGCGGCCGCCTCGGACCGCGGCTTCTCCACCCGCTGGTAGCGATCCATGGCTCCTCCCTCCGGCGACCCTCCCGGCGAAGCGGCTCCTGTGGCGGCGGCGGCGCTGTTGCTGTCGAAGGGGATGGGGTAAGGAAGGGGAGCGGCTGAGGCGGTTGGCTGTGGCTTAAAACCCTAGAAATAGGGGAGTGGAAGGAGTTAGGGTTTAACGGCATCCGCGGGTGGCAGCCGCAATGGATCGATGGGGATCTCTTCGCGCGTAGGTGCCTCGAGATTCGTACTTTTATTTCTCCCTTTATTTGGCTTTGGAATATTGTTATGCTTCGGATAATGATTAGTGTTAAATCGAGGGTGGCTTTTTCTAGGACACGTTTTGGCATCCGGTTGATGCTTTAAAAGTAAACAATAATGTGGTTTCCAATGAATTTGTGCGATAGAAAAGATGAAATGTATAATTGCACAAAAAAAATGATATAACCATGTACTTATATATTACTACTAACTCAATGCGTTATTTGAATGTAACTTGCATATGCGGTTGAGTGTATTTATAGTTCGCGCCAAAATATTTGCTTTTTACTAAATTATATGGCAATAGAAAATATCTATTAGGTTCACACCGTTTAAACATAGATGCAACAATGAAGAAGATGAAAAATCCGCGCTTATGATGGCGAGCCAAGGTTGATGTAGTTTTAGCTAACCATGGTGACACAGTTGTAAAAAAAACCTAAGAGCTTTTATGAACTTTTTTTTTCTTGAATATTGATAATCAAACATTCCACTTCAAATCCTGGTTGTATGCATTATTAGTTGATGCAGAAGCCTCAATGTATATATGTCCATTGTTTGCCTTTTAGCTTATAAGCATCCGTCAAATTTTGAATTTTAAAACTTAATTTTGGAATCGATTTTGGAGGTTTTTCATCATAGTTTATTTTCTAACATTTGCCTTTAAATTGATAAGCCATTACGGCTTATAATCAGTTGTAGGCGAAATGATGAACGTGATACTCCCTTTGTCGAAAAGGAAAAATTATTTTGATTATTATGTAAGGAGATTAAGCTAAAATCCCTGCCAATTCAAGAACGACAAGTTTGTCCTTGCATTTCAATGGTAAGTCGATGGATTGGTATCCAAATGCAGTATCCAGTGTATTTGTGTACGTGGGATACAGCTAATATGAGGATACAAACGAATATGTAGCTAGAGCAAGGAAGATAGGGATTTTTATACATATTTGGACCCTTCGAAAGATAATAACCCTACTCTCGTTTGGCCGAGAGGCCGGTGTTTTTCACTATATTAATCTCATAAGTACAAAGTATAGAGAAAAATCCTAATCTAGCCTACCACTATGTCGGAGTTGAGCTCTGATATGGTGGTCGGCAGTTAGTTGTTGTTAGCTTCCTCGATATTGACTTGGCGAGATTGGAACGGTGGCTTGTATTGTTTCTTCTTGTATTCTCATGTGTCCCTCATCTCTCGGAGGCCTTGTATTTATACTTTTGGGTACATCCTTGTCTAGGTAGAATTAGAGAGATAAATTAGAATATGATCTAAGAAGTCCTGGTTATGTCTGAATAGGATTATGTGTCTTTTTTCTTATCAAGTACTCCTTTCTTATCTGCTCTGTATTTTATCCATATGTATAGGATTTGTTTTCGCATAAGAAGTATATATTATACTCCGGCGAGGTATATGTACACCTATGGATTATGTCATATTTAGTACACTAACAAGTAACATGCCTGTTCATTGCAACGGGCTCATACCATTAAAGTAGGTTGCACGCTTCTTATGACTGGCGATGGGTTGATCTTCTACATTATAATAGACCCATACCACTGGAAAAATAGGTTGCACGATAATTATTATTGAAAATGGATTGGTCTTTTGGTTTTTAACTCTCAGGCTTTGTACGAGCGGGACAGTTGGAGCAGAGGTAGAAGAAGAACCACTCCCTTTTACGGTCATAGAGACAACCTCGCAAGAGAGTAAGATAAAAAAAAATACAATGGCAGATTGCTCTACTGGCCAAGCAAAATGGATCTGTGAGACTATCTCCAACAACCGTGACCTAAAATACAAGACCCATTTGTTCTTTGGGTATCGCTACAGGCAAAGGGTTTAATATCCATTTTTGGTCTTCTCCAAAAACACGACCCAAAAGACAACTCTTTTTATAAATGGTTCTTCAGGAGAGAGGATAATCAGATTTGGGTTATGCCTCTCCTGTACCTAAAATGGGTCTTCTATATAGGTACTCTGTTAGAGGCTATATGTATCCTACTGAAAACCTATTTTAAGTTTGGGTGCCCTAATGGATCTCCTGTTAAAGACAGCCTGAGCGTGGTTTATATGGGTCGTCTGCTCCAACTGTACTGGTAAAAGCAGTTTCTCCTGTAGGGAATTTGTTAACTTTTTTCAAGGATGTTATAAGTTGAAAAGTTATGACGGGCTATTATCAACTCAAGGTCCAAACCCATTTAATCCTTAACTCAAAAGAGTAATTCGAGCCTGTCAACTGTTTGGCCCACTAGGCCTCTACTGACGAGGCCCAATCTTTTGAAATTGTCCCTCACATACGACAAAAATCATGGCCCAAACAGGGGTCGTGCCGTCAAGTACTCCATCCATTTCAAAATACAGATACTTCATTCGTTCTAAAGTTGAGCTACTTCAAATTTTTACACAGATATTAAAGGACTAGGTGAAATTAAACGGACCATGATTGTAATTAGCTGAGAAAATTTTGGTAACAGAATTAAATAGATAATAGTTGTGATTGGTTGAGACGAGGAGTTAGATGGAGAAGTAGCTATATGTTACGACAAAATTTGAACTCTAAAGTTAGCTATATTATAGAACTAAAAGAGTATCATTTATTTAAAACTTATTCTAAAATATAGCTACTTTGTAACCTGCTTCGTCCACAGATTTATTAATAATTTCTATATAACTACATGTACAAGATACAAATAACACAGGTTTTATACCAATAGAATGGACACATGGACGTGGAAAAAGTCATCCAAATCAGCTAGGCCCCACTTGCAGGCTTCTTCTTCCTCAGCTCCCCTTCCCAATCCCCATTGCCAATCGGCTTGTGCTGTTGTCCTTCCCCCTCCTTTCTTCTCACCTTCTCCCCAAGCATTCTTGCAGATGGCGAGGAGATGGCACCAACAAGCTCGATGATGAGTCTGTAGCGCCATCACTGGTGAGGTCGAGGCTCGAGGGCAAATGCAGCCATGCTGGCGAGCTCGGGGATGAGGATGAAAAATCTTAGGTATACACAAATGGGAGAAATTGATCGTGGTAAACATGTCCAGCAAAAATGCACATTGCGAATTGGACGGCAAAAATCAGATACAACGGCATTGGACAGAAAAATGCATAAACTCATATAAACTGGGCAGCCAATTGCAGAAATCAAGCAACAATTATAAGATGAATGGATCAACACAAATTTGAAACAAATAACTAACTAGCACATGGCTTTTTAGGATAGTTTGAAGGTGAGTGTAGAGGGAAGAGAAAAAAGATCATGTAAAATGAGATGAGCCATTAGCGTATGATTAATTGAGTATTAATTATTTTAAATTTAGAAAATATATTAATATAATTTTTTAAAGTAACTTTTATATAAAATTTTTTTATAAAAAACATACCGTTTAGTAGTTTGAGAAGCGTGCTCATAAAAAACGAGAAAATTTTTTTCCTCGACTGATTATTCCGAACGGAGCCTTAGTCGTCCTTTGCACACAGATCTGGGTTTTCAGCTTAGAGAACACGGGCAGCCAGCTGACAAGGTTCCGTGGATCCTTCGTTGTGTTGAGCCCACCTTGACCTCTCCCCGTGCGCAGCAGGCTGCATGCCTAGTGTGCTTGGGGATGAGGCAGCACCGTTTGGGCCAGTGAGCTTGAAAACAATTGTAAGAAGGCATGGTAGCGTATCGCCATGGTTGTTTAGAGATAGTTTGAAGGTGAGAGGTGAGGAAGAAGAAAAAGATAATGTAAAAAAAGTTGAATCATTAACGTATAATTAATTGAGTATTAGCTATTGCAACATGAAAATGGATTAATATGATTTTTTAAAGTAACTTCTATATAGAAAATTTTTGTAAAAAAATACCGTTTAGCAGTTCGGGAAGAGTATTCATGGAAAACAAGTAGGTTTTCACCCCTAACCTATTGCCTCAAACGGTCCCTTAGATTAGAGAGAAGGCGAGGAGAGGGAGAAACGGCCGATTGGCAATGGGGATTTGAAATGGAAGTTGAGGAGGAAGTAGCCTGACAAATGGGGCCTAGCTGATTTGGATGCCTTTTTCCACCTCAGCTGACCATGTGTTCATTCTATTGGTACAACTTGTGTATATTTTGCTATTTAATCTTGTCATGTGGTTATATGAAAAATTTTACTAAATCTGTAGTTTCTTGTTACTTATGGTCCTATATATGAGGTTTTCTAAAATTTATTTTATATTTTATGGGCGTGTTTGGTTGGCTATAGCAGTCTCGCTCGCATCTCCAAATGCAACTCGCAACCTGTTTGGTTGCCTGCACGTGTCCCCGGGCTAGGCCCAACAAATACAAAGGGCCCCGGCAGCCAGGCTGAGCAGGAACGGCCAAATCGAGCTTCACTACTTGTCCTGGCCTGACGCATGCAAGCCCCGCGCATGCAAGCGTCACACCCGCGCCGGCCGCGCGTGCAGAACGGGAGGCGATGCAGCCACCACCCTCCCCGCCCCCTCACTTCTCCCCCTCCTCATTTGTTCCCCAACCCAGAAAAGTATGGTTTTTTGGTGTTGTACTCCTTGTCACACTCGTCGCACCCTCCTTACCGGGTGTGAGCGCCGGCCTCTCTCCCCGGCGCCAGTCATCCTCACTCTCTCCGTCATGCTCCTCACTTTTGCCGACTAGGAGCTCGCCACCGAGCTGACCCTACCAGATCCGGCCGAGCTCGAGTGAGGGTTAGCGATAAGGACGACGAACGGCCATCACCTCCTCTCTTTGATCGAATTGGGTCGCCGGGCTTGCCGCAGCCTCACCACTGCCAGATCCGACGGCAGGGACCTTGCTGCCGCTAGATCGAACTAACAGATGTTGCATGTAGCAAAAATTTCTCTAAAATTTCTTAGGAGGTGTTTGATTCTGTAACGACCCGTTTTTCTTTTCCTGCTAGTCTTCGCTTTCCCGAGCTCCCTTCCTATCCTGTCAGCTGTGCCCCAGTTTTTCTCCCTGGCTAGCCGACTACCTTCTCCCTTGAGTCGAGTAGATTGCTACTCAGTCCTTGTATCCTACCCTTTCCCTTGTCTTACTCGGACCTCCTTGCTGCCGAGTAAGCACTGTGAAGTGGCCGACTACCTTGTTGAGACCTGTTGTTTCCTTGTCCCCCGAGTTGTACCCGCCCGTTGGACGCCGACTACCGAAGTGGAGAAGAACCAGTCTTCACCTGCCCGCAGCACCGCTTGGACCGATGGACAATAACCTGCTGCATCGCTTGGACCAGTGGTCAGTCCGAAGCCCTGTCAGTGAGATTTCTTCAACCTGTCCTAGCCTTGACCTTAATGTCTCATCGCGGCTACAGTGTCTGCCAACTCCCTGACCACGCCAGACTCCCAAGTCAAGCCCTGCGTGAACATCAAATCCTTTGTCAGTTCACCTTGACTTTTTCTCCCTACCCATTGCCCAGCTCCACCGTGCCTCACCCTTGCACGCTGGCTATATATTGAGCCATCCATGCTCATTCTTCCTTTGTTTTGCAAACCGGCCAGCTCCAGCTCTGCTGAGTTTTCATCCTCTCAAGCTTTGGAGCTCTGTCGCCTGGTTCGCAAGCCTGGTTCAGCTGACTGCCACTTTCTTTGCAGCCGACTACTTCGTTGATCCTTTTTCTTGGTGTTTTGTCCCTCCTGCTTATCAGTGTTTCCTTTCTGCTTGTTCAGAGCCGGAACCGGTGGACGATCCCGAAGCCGTCTTTGTCGAGGAAGATCCTTCTTTGGAACAAGGCAAGCCTCTTTGATTATATTGTTTTCCATATATGCAAAACTATGTTGTCTAGAAAATATTATGCATGTTTAGTTTACACCTTTAAACTGTTGGCCTCGGTTTACAAGCTAAATCGATGGACCTACCCAGTAGCCGCACATATTGGTAGGATGTTGATATATTTCTTCCCTGAGAGCCCCACAAATGGCACGCTAGCATCCTATCTGAGGATACGATGCCGAGTAGAATGGCTTAGCTCCGCAACGTTGTTTGTCGTTTGGGAAAACATTGGGTTTTACTAAACTGATTGGAAAACCCGATACCTTGTGTATCGGCGCGTTTTGTGAAATAAAGACAGCTTGTGAAAATCTTGGTGTACAGAGACAGCGCCTGTGTGGCATGGCTATGTATTACCGATAAGGACCGTTTCCTTTGGGGATTCCATTCGAGCATCTTACAGTGCGACCATACGGGTATTATGGGATGCCCCTGGCCGAATAAATAGTAGGTTTAGGGAAGTTCAGTGCCGACCACTGAATCCTGTGTGGATCTTTCGGCTGGCATTGGATAACCCTAGACTGGCTTTGGAAATGACCTTGTCACGAATTTCTGGGTACAGGCCAGTACTCGGTGTAATTTTCGTGTCGGATGGGTAAAGCGCACACCCTCTGCAGAGATTAGCAGAACTGTTCGAACAGCCGTGCCCACGGTTAAGGGCGATGTAAGGTGATTCCCATAGCGTAGATTTGTTTGCCTGTGGTTTGTGAAAATGTTTGATGAAAAGGGAACCGTGACCAGAGTTTGCCGAGTAAGCAAACGGAAAGCCTGTGTGGCCAGAAACGGATCTGTGTGATCCGGGGTGTTAAGCACCATAATCAAGTGTGTGAAAAGTAAACAGAATGAAGATCATGCTCCCGGGTTGTAGCCAGGGTAGCAAACTTAAGCCCCCGGGTTGTAGCCAGGGCGGCAGTTGTGCAGTTGTCTTCGGGTTGTAGCCAGAAGATGGATTGATCAAGCTCCCGGGTTGTAGCCAGGGAAGCCAGATGAGCAAGCTTGAGCTCCCGGGTTGTAGCCAGGGAAGCAAGATAGCGAGCTGCGCCCCCGGGTTGTAGCCAGGGCGGCGGATGAGCTAGCTGGTTGTAGCCAGCGTAGCGGGCATTAAGTGCCACAGCTGAGATTTGGTTATAACCGAGTCTCAGGGTCAACGAGTGGTTGTAGGTACTCGGGACATACAGGACCAACAAATGCGAAGTAAAAGATGATATATACATGCTTGATTTCATTAATTGGCGAGTTGTTAAAAAGCAACTTGCGGAATGGATCGAGGCGTGAGCCTCTTTCCGACAACTAAAAATTGAGTTCACTAGTGTTTGCAAAGAAAAGAGTTTCTAAAGGCAGTTTTTCGCAAATAAAACCTTTAGCCTTTCTATCTGGCCGACATGGCATCTTTTTCCGGCTTGCTGATTACGAAAGTACTCACCTTGTTCATATATGTATAGTAGGTTTTGGAGAGGAAGACGAAGATCCGACTACTGCCGAGTTCCTCCAAGACCAGGCCGACTACGAAGACTTCTGAAGGTTTCGAGCCTAGTTCCCAACCGAGCCTGTGGTGTAGTTTTTGTCCAGCTTCCGCCTTGTTTTTGCTGTTTCGCTAGTTTACCTGCTGATTATTTTTGCCCATCCCGGGTTTCTCCTGAATGGATCTCCTTGTATATATATATATATGTGCACTCTGATATGTATTTATTGTAACTCTAAGCTGTATCATTGTTGTGCATACCCGACTACTGATCCTGGGATCGGGTACCATATGCACATGGTGGCCTTCCACCTAGCCGGGGAGGCGTCACAGATTCAGCTTCTCGCGGTAGCCTATAAGTTGCACGTAAAACGATAAATATTATTAATACGTGATTAATTAAGTATTAACTATTACAAACTTAAAAAATGGTTCTCTTTGATTTTTTTAAGATACTTTTATATTGAAAGTTTTTAAAAAAACATGCTGTTTTATATTTTAAAAAATATGCTAACGAAAATGAAGTCACAGGCAATGGACTAAATCTGAATCAAAGGCCACTTGGCCTGTTTGGTAGAGCTCCAGATTCTATGATTCTGATCTTGCGATTCTGATTCTTATGTGGATTTTGTGAATTCTTATGGAGATTTTCAATTTTCGTTTGTTGGATTCTCACGAGAAGCCACTTTTTACCTGATTCTCCATTTATGTGTAAAATTGAGAATCATAGCGGATCGATTCGGCTGAGAATCAGGGGGATTTTTTGCCCGTTTGGCTCAGCTCCAATTGATCCGATTAAGAATCACCCCTGAGAATCTCTACCAAACGTGCAGTTAGTTCTAGATGAGTCCATAGTCCCCATTTCGAATACAGGATTTTTTATTCACATGTGAATATGCACCTATCGGAGAATTTTCTGTATTCCAAATGGGCCTAATTGGTAAATGTTGTCTATACAGTATATGCCTACTGAATTTTCTGCTTGCAGTGATTTCTTAAGGTTGCACCTGAGCCCTCTAATATTTTATTTACTTACCTGAAGGATGAAGTTGTTGCAAGAATAGAGGAGAGGATTGCTGCTTGGACCATGCTTCCACCAGGTATCCTGTATTGAACACTGTAAACTGAATTGGACCTATGTTCTACCGGGTGCATCATCCTCTATTGTTTTACCTAATTTGTAATTATTGAACGCTCAGAAAACGGTGAATCCACGCAAATAATACGTTATGAGCAAGGCGAGAAGTACGAGCCACACTTTGATTACATTCATGGACAGCAAAATTCAGCCCGTTCAGGTCGTCGGGTTGCCACTGTGCTCATGTACCTATCCAATGTCAAGATGGGTGGGGAGACCGTCTTCCCCGATTCAGAGGTAATTTACACCTTCCATCTTTGTTTAGTTTTCTACTACGAAATTTCACGGCAACAGCTACATGTTCTCCTTATTACAGGCTAAGCTGTCACAACCTAAAGACGAGACATGGTCCGACTGCGCAGAACGTGGGTTCGCAGGTATGATTGACACTTGCCATCGCAGACAAAGTTAGTATGTTAAAAATTACAATGCATCCATTCTGAACTAGCAGAGAGTATTTCCTGCAGTCTTTATGCAATTTCTTGAACAAACTGATAGTTCAGTACCTGCCAGTCTTGTTATTTTCTCATTATCGATTATAGATTATCTGGGCATGCTTCTCAAACTCCTACATAGTGGGCAAACATTTTTTATACAAAAGTTTCTCATCTAACATTTGTAAAACAAATTTTTAATTTTGTAGTGGCTAATTTAGTCGTTTATATACTCAAATAGCTATCACCAAATCAGATAATCTAGAAAATCTGAAAATCTTATGAGAAAAAAACAGGACCAATTTTGATTTGTTCACTTGTAACAGTGTTGGATTTTGTTTGGCAGTGAAACCTGTGAAAGGCAGTGCGTTGCTGTTCTTCAGCCTCCACCCCAACGCGACATTCGACCCAGACAGCCTGCACGGAAGCTGCCCTGTCATAGAAGGCCAGAAGTGGTCGGCGACGAAATGGATCCATGTGAGAACCTTCGACAATCGCCGGAGATCCGCTGACAAATGCGAGGATGAACATGTTCTCTGCCCCAGCTGGGCTGCTGCAGGAGAGTGTGCCAAGAACCCCGGTTACATGCTCGGCAGCAGCGACTCCCCTGGCTTCTGCCGGAAGAGTTGCAGTGTATGTACAGCAATATAATATCAGACTCCTAAACGACTAATCGTAATAAATACATTTTGTTCTTACAGCCCAGTGACTTTATATTTTTATATGTATTTTAATTCGATACATGAACCTTCTATTATTATTTATGAACATTACTATGTGGATCTTTGTCATTTTGATTTTCGTTATTATGTATGGACTCTTATTTATATAGCATAAAAATAGAGTTTGATAGTTGATTACATAGCACATGATAGTTGAGAACATAGAACATAGGATAGAGAACAAACTAGCCATTGAAATATAATCATGTAGATAGAGAGGTTATTGGAGTGGATGTAATTTTGGAGAGTAAAACTAGCCGTTAGGATTTGGAGATTGACAAATGACCATTCTGTTAAAACGCATAATAATTTTGACTAACTATATTTTGTTAGCTATCTAAATAGAAATTTAGATAGCAAAAAATAAATAGACTATTGGTGATGCTCTAAATATATACTAGTGTACAACCCCCAGCAGAGACAGATCACTGACCAATTCACGGCACTGCAACAGTGAGAATACGTACTGTACTGAGTACGAAACGACGGGCTTGGTCGATCTACGTTAGCTTACACTTCGCTATCTTCACGGCGGCGACGATGCCGTCGTTGCCGGCGAGTCCTCGGTACTTGTCCCTCCTGGTGAAGCTGGTGCATTCGTAGGAGAGCGTGGAGGCTATAAGCCTCTGGACATGGTTGGCCACGTCGTGGCTTGACTTGCCACCGCCGCCGCAGGTGAGCTCGGCGGGCAGCTTGTTGAGGAACGTCACGGTGTACTCCGGGAACGGGTTCATGAAGAAGTAGAACGGGTCCATCCCCTTCCATCCCCTCGCCGTCGTGCCGTGGAACATGCTCATCCGGCACTCCGTCGCCACCGGCACGATGTCATCGGTGAGCTCGGCGAAGAGCGCCGAGAACCGCAGCAGGAATGGCTCCCGGCAGGTGGTCCCCTCGGGGCAGATGGCGAGGTCGCCCACGTCGAGCATGCTCCTGATCACGGCGGCGTCCGTGGCGCGGTCGCGGGTGAGGCGCACGGTGCGGATCGGCGAGAGGAGCTCGGAGAGGCGGGAGAGCGAGTAGGTGACGGCGGCCACGGGGCGGCCGAGCGCGACGGAGAGGAAGATGGCGTCGAGGAGGGTGCGGTGGCTGCAGGCGAAGAGCACGCCCGCGCGGCCCCCGGCGGCACTGTCGGCGCCCGGCGGCGGTGGCGCGCCACGCACGACGACGCGGACGCCCAACGCCCCGAAGACGCGGCGGAGCCACGGCATCGGGAGGAGCGCGCCCGCGGCGATGCGCACGCACGCGAGGAGGAAGCCGACGGGGAACCACACCGCGATGAGCAGCGCGGCGAGCGGTGTCGGGCGCTGGACTAGGCGGCCGTCGTGGAAGACGACCGGCCTCGGCAGCTTGTCCGCGCGCACGGCCTCCACGGGATCCCGCGGAACGAGGTACGCCTCCTGCAGTTGCACAGTTAAGTCAGTCTGTCCGTTCAGAACTCGTGCACGAGACAATGGTTCAGAAGCCTGCAAATCGTAGCAAATTCATGCATGAGACATTGTTTCAAAACCTGAAAATTCTACTAGTAAATTCATATCATATTAGGGGGAAAAAGAAATGATTTGGAGATCGAGGTTGAATGATATAAAGCCTCCTGAGTCCTGACAAATATTAGTTTATTGCTTTAACATCCCATAGCAAATCACACTTTAGAAAGTTATGCCCTCTAATTTAGTTGGTGTAAACTAGATGCACCTAAAAGGATAAACGTGTGAGGAGAAAGCCATGCAAAAAGAGCAGAAAATTCTCGTTTTTCATGAGCACATTTTCCGAACTGCTAAACGTTATGTTTTTTATAAAAATTTTCTATATGAAAGTATCTCTAGAAAATCAAATAGATCTATTTTTCAAGTTTTTAATAGTTAATACTTAATTAATTACGTACTAATGTTACTCATTTTATATACGACTTATAAGTAAAAAAATAATTCATCTTAAACACCACATAAGTGCTCCTACTGCTACTGCTGCTTTAGAGTTATCAAGTTTCGCACGAGTCATGATCCAAAACAACTCCTACTGGTACGAGAAATGGGCAAATGGCTTGGTAGTATACTACTACTCCAGTTTTTCAGTTTTTATTGTTGACGTCGATGACTTTTATATACGTTTAATAATTTATTTTATTAAAAAGGTAACTATTATTTATTTTATTGTAATTTATTTAATCATTAAATATATTTTAAGTATAACTTATATTTTTACATATTTTTATAAGATTTTTAAATAAAATGAATGATCAAACTTATATCTAACATTAAAAACCAAAGATAGTATATAAATATATAGGAGTACTAGCTAGCATTGGCATGTGCATTATTTTTATGTCAGTACTAATATATTATAAGATTCAAATATTGGTGTTTGATGCATGCTGGCATTAAGTTTGTTGGCCAATAGGATTTCCAAGCTGGGAAAATAATAAAATATCTAAATCCTCATTCATTAACATGTCTGAATAAAATAAGTTCTCTAGTGATATGTGTACCTTTTTGTTTTTATTTGTAAAAGTTACATTTTTCTCTAGTGATATTTCACGTTGCAATGATCCGATCTGTAGCCGGCTGGTACGTGTATGTGTATGTATTCCACTATTCATCGATCTGTATCGCCGGTATGGGTTAGTTTGAAGGTGTAGGAGTGGAAGAAGACGAGGTTGATATTAGCGTATGATTAATTGAATATTAGTTATTATAAATTTAAAGTAATTTTTATATAAAAATTTTTTTATAAAAAATATATCGTTTAACAATCTAGAAAATGTTTTTTTAGTGCGAACGCTATCTGATACATTTTGAGGTTGAAAAGTGGTTAAAGTGGATCACGTGACCTTGCATAAGCTCATGAAGGCGTAGTCCGACCTCTCGTCGCCCAGCCCGATGTCCGGCATCTCGCCGTCCCCGACCATCTCCCTCAGCGCCTCCGCCTTCCTCTCGCCGACGAGCACGCCCCGGCGCGCGTCCACCATCCCCGTGGCGCGCCCTCGCCACGCCGTGAGCTCCGTGCCGGCGACGGCGTCGGCGCCGAGGTAGTCCCGCAGGAACGGCTCCGCCATCACCCGCGGGGTCGCGGTCACCACCAGCCTCCTCCCTCGCCCGCCGCCGCCGCCGCACGCCGCGAAGACGCGCCACGCCACCGGGTGCACGTCCGCGGCGTAGAACCTGGGCAGCACGGCCCGCGCCGCGAACTCGACGTCCGACACGCGCGCTCCCGCGGTGGCCGTGAACGTCAGCACTCGCCCGGCGGCGGACTCCGACGCCGCGCGGCGCAGCAGCGACGCCACTGGCTCGAGGAGCAGGAGAAGCGCGAGGCGCGGCACGCCGCCGATCTCGAAGGCGACGAGCGCGTAGTAAGGGAAGGCGCTCCGGGAGCGGAGCAGCGTGCCGTCGAGGTCCGACACGACGGTGTGCCCCACCCGGCACGACGGCGACGCGTCGCACTTGTCCACCGCCGGGAACGGTGGCTCGCCGCCTCCGGCCACCGCCATGTCGCGCACGCGCGCGCTTACGATACGTACTTGATCGTGCGCAACAAGTGATCAGTCCGTGTACGTGCGCTTTTGTTTTTGCCTGTGTGGTGCCCCGCGCACGGCTACGTGCATGGGGTTTATAGCTGCGTGACCTCTCTTGATCGGTCTGTTTCTGCTTTTACTGTGGCTCTGTTTGGAGAGCTTGATTCTAAAAAACAATTGATAAAAAGTCAGCTGGCGAGAATTTATCTAGCTTCCGGTTTTAGTTTACTTTTTTTGGATTCTACAACTATATATTATCAGAATCTAGATAAAAATCGGTGGTGAGCGGTAAAAGACGGGTGTGAGTGCTACGAGAATATTAGTATCCACTAAGAGTTATTAACCCCTATAAACTAAGACATGCATAAAGCCAAATGTGATTTCAATTTTTTGCCGTTAGATCACTCATTAGTACAAAGATAGCAGCCATTGGATCAAGAAGTTGCTTATTATCTATCTAATTTAATTACTGATTAGTCATCATTTCACCTCCTACTCCTAGCAACATAGCACATATTCTTATGCCTAAATAACCATTACTTTTTTTAACATAACCATTCTTCGTACAACTATGATTTTTTCAATTAATTCTCGAGTACAAACTATAATTTAGTTTATATACTTTTCAAAGCAGGCCTAAGTTTATTAGCATGGGAGTGATGAATAGCGACCGTCTTTCATTGTAACGACCTAACTCAACAGATACAAGTACCTAAAAATGCATCACTCCATTTATCCATTAATTATTTATTTTTTATATGTTTTTTTAAAAAAATTGCAAGATGTATTTAAATCATCGTTAATGTCAATCACACGTAAGATTAAAGTTTGACGTACAAATTTAGAATAGTGCCATATATATATAATAGCCGAATATATTTTGAATCTAATGTTTCTTTTTATCGTAGAGAAGTTTCGCAACAACATACAAGGGATTCTCACTAGTTATCCCAAAGATTCACGCCGCCAAAACTTTTCAGTTTCAGAACAAGATTGAGCAGTACTTTGTGTATTCCGTGAAACTGTTAACTAGAGTGACAAATTACGCATGTCAAAGCGAGGAAGCACATAAAAGACTCTGGTGATAAAAATGCTAGTCACCTTATTTACCGGTAAATTTCGAAGTACTGCAGTAGTTAGGACACTTGGATTATATACATGTCACAATCACGGAATAATTATTTGTTGTGCTGTTCACATGCCGCTAGGCGGTTAGCTATGGCCAAGCAAATTATTTCGAGGCATGGAACTGAATAAGGGTGCAAGTTTTGATCAGAGGAGGCATGGTGGTTGGTTGGCCCAACTGCATGTCCTTTGTGGTTTGGGAATGTTGGGGTAGCATCCAAATGAGACTGTAGAATGTAGATGCATCAAGCCTGTCCTTCACCGCCCCTAGTTTTGCCGGTATGTAGTGTAGAGTAAGATCTTTGCTGCACTTCCTTTTCCTATGCTGCTTGTCAGCATATATAGTGGTTTGGTTTGCGCTTTTCACCACCCATGCCCAGTTGCAACAACTCATGTCGATCGATTGGCCAGACTTGGTCGATTCCCAACGTCCTAATTATCACACGCCACAATTCATAAGTCATGACTCATGACCCATATGCAAATATTGCATCAGGGTATATATTTATAAGTTATTGGAGCAGTTAGTTTATTTTAGTACGATTGATATAATAAATCTCTATGATTACGTATGTTGATGTGTTTTCAATAGAATTTCAGCGAGGCTAAAGAGTTAACGTTAACCTCGGTCTCTTCAAGCGTGTGTAGGAGGCACGCTCGCGGATGTATGAGTATGGTGTATGCAGTGGTATGTGTGCCTGTGTGTGTGGAAAATATAATGAATATCCAGCAAATTCCAAAGAGTGCGAAGTACACACCGTGATGATAACAATAAGGGCATTTATAATGGAAGGCACTCTTATGAGTGGTCTTAAGGTGCCTGTCACGCTCTAAACTGGTCCTCCAGAAAGGACAAGTCTGAGTCGTAAAACAATCCTACATAACAGTAGCAGTGCCAATAATATAATACTGGTACAATAGACGATAGAACCATCATGGCATAACTGTCTTTATTATCAGACACAGTCTTATAAGAAGGTTGAAACTGTGGACATGCTCTGAGTTTATAATGATACATTACTAAAAGAGCGGAAGCGGAAACTAGCCCAAAGCCACAAACGTGACTTGGGAACTAAGACGAAACCTTAAAACTCCTCGAATCATGCCTGCTCCAAGAAGAACTCATCGTCGGCCGGATCCATCTCTTCTTCTAGCGCTGGGGAGAAAGATAGATTATAGAGAGTAAGGGTGAGTACTTACGTACTCAACAAGTCATGGGAACTTAGGTATATAATGCAAGCTTCAAAGGATGGCCGGTTGTTTTGTCGTTCGGTTTTATCTGTAGACTTTTAAATAAGCTAAGTGTGTGTTTCTCAACAACCGGAGCGAGGTGGAGTCTTGCTCGGTCGGAGTGAATTGTGTCATCATCGATTCAACACAACTCTCAAAGTTGGCTTCTCGAGATCAGGCTCCGCGAACCGATCCACAATCATTGGGCCCACGGCTCTGCTATCCACGACGGCTTCACCATAATTTGAAAATCGGATTCCTAATCCAAAACATTCTTTTACAAGCAGTAGTTAAAGAAAACTACGGTAAGGAATTACCACACATCCGATCATGACCGTGGGCACGGCTACTCGAACAATTATTAACCTCTGCAGAGGGGTACACTTTACCTACACGATACAACTTATTCTACCACCCAGCTCATGTAGACTAGCACGACCGGTGACTAGAGGTTTTCGCGATAAGGCATTTCTGGAGTCAACACCAGGTTACCTCATGCCAGCTGAAGGGGTCCACGACCAATGACAGCGTAGGTTCGACACCATATTGTGCCAGGAACCCAGGAAGCATCCCACCGTCCTTCCAGTGATCCACAGTCCATTGACATGCAAAGCGTCCCTGGGCGGCTAGTTACTTAGCCAAGGGCTATCCCATTTTATCCATGTGTTTGTACTGTTGTATGTTTGGATGAAATTCCAAAGGAATCGGTCCTTAGCTGCAAATACAGGAGACTCGCCCTGCTGGCATGATTCCCGCACCGCGAGTTTTTGCAAACTCATTTTGTTTTCAAGGCATCGACCCAGGTGCCGGGTTTTTCAAAGGTTTTGCAAACCAAAGTTTTACCCATCATGATCGTTTTAAATTTTGATAAGGAGATCACCGGTACTGTACTCGTCAGCACAGGTACCGAGATCAATCAAGGGAGGTGACAAAGATGTTTAGGGTATTACAAGTGTCAAAGGAGTTAATGCAGCAAGTTAGGTAGGCAGCCAGCTGGCTGTCTTGCAAACCACGGCTGAGATTTTCTAGTGCAACCTAAGTAATGCAGTTTTACAATCAAAGTACTTAGTTTCGTAATTATGAGCGCAATATATTCAAAGGTTACTTGCCTTGCTCAAGTCCTGAAGCTTCTCCTTCGAAATCCGCGTCTTGAGTCTTCTCTGACTCTAAAGCTACATGTGAAATGGGTCAACTCAACACAAGGACAAAAAAAACCTTATTAGTGACCTCTAAGCATGACATTGGATAGATCTCATTTTTAGAGAAATTTTGGAGGTGGAATGGAGTCAATCGGACAAACGGTTGAGGAGATATGAATTTTGGAAGATTTTTGGAATTTTTGCATCATTGGAAAGAATTTTGAAATGATTTTCTTGATTTTTCTCCCCCTCGGGCCGCTGACGGGCGGGGCCCATCTATCAACCAAAGGGGCGAGAGGCCTGGCGCACTAGATGGGCCGAGGCGGGGTGACGGCGGCGCTGGCGCGAGCGAGGCCTGGACAAGTGGGCCGAGCGGCCTTACGGCCCAGGGGCCGGCGAGCGTGGTGCAAGCGGGGTCTGACCGGTAGGCTCGATCCGAAGCGCAGGACCCGCTTATTGGTCACACGGCTCACATGGAACGGGTTCATCGGGAAAACTGTGTAAGGGTTTGGTGGACTGGGCATGTTGCGCCGGTCCATGATGCTCCCGACGCGGTGGGCCCACGCAACCAAACGGCTCTCCGTGGACCGCGCGCATGAGGTGTCGGTGTGGTTTACGGCTTCGGGAACGCGTGGCGTAGGGGTGCCGACGTAGCGACTCGGTGGCATCTACCAGGCGCCAACGTGGCTACCACGGGGGATGGCTAGAGGAGGAAGAAGCATAGTGCTTCTATCCAAAGGCCGATGACGACGCGGCCCGCTGGAGTGGATTGCTAGGGAACGAGCGGCGACCAAGCCACTGGCAGAGTGAGGGGGTCACGGTGAGTTGAATCAACGGCTCGGATTCGCCAGGGATGGAACGACGGCAACGTATTGCAGCGGCGCACGGCGGCGGCGCTGATTTGGGGATTCCGCCGACGAGACTCCAGGGATCGATTCCGTGCATTTGGGGGCTCCCTCAGTGTTCTAGGTTCGATCCCCGGGGTGGAGGTTGGCAGCGGCCGACGCTACACGTCGGGCGATGGCGAACAGAGCCACGGCGGAGCGGCAACTATGGTGCGGCGGCTACGGCACGTGGCTAGGCATCTAGAGGCGATGGCGAGCTACCTAGCTGCCTAGAGGAGGGACAAAGAGAAGGGAGGCGATGGGCTACCATGGCGACAGGGTGCAGTGAAGAAAGGCCGGTGGCGCGAACGTGATCGTTCGGCTTCGGCATGGCCAAGGCGAGGAAGGGGAAGCCGATGGCGGCGACGGTGGTCTCCGGGTACGCATCGGGGCACGCCGGCGCGGACAGCGGAGGACGACGACGAGCTCGACGCGGCATGCAGAGCTCCAAAGGCGGTATGGTGAAGGAGGTTTGGAAGGGGATAAATGGTGGAAGGATGGTGGGTTTTATAGGCCTCCCTAGGTCGGTTTGAGTGAGGGCTGGGAAGGGACGGTGACGCGATGTGGTGACGAGAAAAGCTGACGGAGCGGAGGCAAGGCGGTCTCTGGCGTAGGGACAGTGACGTACGGCGTCCTTCCGGTTGGCTGAATCGCGCGCGCGTAGGCGGGAGCGGTGAAGCCAGGGGCGGCGACTGGGTTTGAATGGTGACGGCATGCTGGCAGACGCGAGCGAGAGAGTTGGTAGGAGGATGATTTCTCCTCTCTCTCGCGGGGCACGTGCCACGCGTGTGCGTTGCGAGCGGGGAGGCCAAAGCGGACCGGCTGACCAGGTGGGTGCAGCTGGGCCGCGATGCGGCTGCTGGGCCAGGGCAGAGGCGGCCCAGACGGCGGGGGCGGTGAGGGGATCGGGGAGGCGCCGTGGGCTGGGCCGGCTAGGAGCAGGATGGGTTCGATGGCCCACAGAGGAAAAATGATTTTTTTGGATTTCTCTGGTTTGATCTGAAGGGAAAATTGAATTTTGAATTTGAATTTGGATTTGATTTGATTGGATCTGGAACTTGATCACTAGAGTTTGGATCGAGATCTTGGCACACATGAGACAGCAAACAAAGAGTCATGTTTTCACGACTAGACTTTTTATTAAATTAGTTTTACGCCTAACGCACGGGCGTTAGAGTGCCACACTGAGGTCACATGTCTTAGAGAGTTTTTCTTCCACGATGTAAGTGGCTTCAACTTTTCATGTAAGTCAAAAAACGAAAACTAGTGTAAATTTCAATTCTATTCACTCTCGTTAGTACTACTGTCTTCCTGCCTCTCTCCCTTCTCCCTTCTTTGGCGTTGCGGCGACAAGCGGGCAACCGTTTCTCCCCTCTCCCTCTCCGGTGCTACGATGGCAAGCTGCTGCCACCTCTCCTACCTCATGTGAGCGGCTCGGCGGTGGCATGAATCGAACAATGGGAAAGGCAACGAAGGCATAGATCTGGCGACAATGAGCACGACAACGTGCGTGAATGGTGCATGAAACTTAGTGGGGACATGGATCAGATATTGAGCTTAGCGGGGGTGCCAGATCTGGCCACGAGCTCATTAGATCTGGCTAGATCTGTTCTTGGTCATTGTTGTCATTACCAGTGGCAGCAACGTCGTCCTTTTTCACTCTAACTTACCGTCATGTCGTTTATCCTTCCTCCCGCTCTCTCGTACTTCCTATACCACACATGGGGCCACAACCTCCCCAATGCGGCTTGTGAGTCATGGCTTCCGCACAAATGGTCTCAACCCACGTAGGCACCTATGCAAGGCACGAGGAGCTATCCTCACGAGGACATGAGGGCTTAGGCCCTGTTTAAATCGGTTTATGCGGCTGGCTTATAAGCAGCACGTAAAATGAAAAATATCATTAGCACATGATATTAAGTATTAGTTATTACAAATTTAAAAAATAGATCTACTTAATTTTTTAAAAATACTTTCATATAGAAAATTAAAAAAAAACTTACCATTTAATAGTTTAGGAAATATATTCATAGAAATCAAGATAAAAAGCCACAGCTATTACCTGTATAGAACAGCACCTTAGCTCAGCTATCGCCGCGGCTCCGATGTATTGAGCCACCGTCACCTCACGCATGTTGTGAATGGTCTAAGGTAGCTACTGAAAGGATTGCCATGGTTGTAGCGTGTACTCAGTGCAGTATATCTGTACTGTCGTCTCGTCCGGCCGACCGGACGGCTCGTGTGTCTGTAAACAGACATCCCGTCGCTGGGGGCGGGATACGGTCCCATGCTCCGACGACGGCGCCCGGCACGCACCCATCCCTCTGGATCGATCACTCGCCGGCATGCAGATCCATGGGGAGGCAGCGCCTCGGGCATCAACAAGCTTTCGACAGGCAATCATGGTGGTTTTATTGCGGGGGTTATGCATCCCTCTCCGAGAGCTAGGCCGTTGCATCATGGAGATTTTTCTGTTCCGTATGTGGATTTGACCGGGGACAGCGCGGGCCCTAATGCGGAAAAAAATTTGAAAATATAATTTTTTTTAAGTTTTATAAATATATACAAATAAGTAGAAGAGTAGCAAAAATATAAATGTATCGCACCGGCGCCGTAGGTTAGGGCGCGAGACCACTGATGATGCCAGTGCTTGCCCTGCCACGTCACCGCACGGTGCCGCGTGAAGGGTATGGCACCGAGCGCTCCCGTGCTCCTATTTGGCGGCATCGTGTGTGCGCTGAGACGCATTCTTGCATGCAGCATCAGAACGTTTAATTTTTGGCCCACTCATCAATGGAGCAGCTAAATATTCTCTACTGTCATGCTATCAAATAAGGCTATTCTCAGTGGGGGTTTCATGAGGAGTTTCATGGCAATAAATAACATGCCACATCAGCAATTCTAGTGACATGGCAGGGTATTTATGATGAAAGAGATTAACAAAGTTTCATGGGGATGAAACTAGTCCAACCCATTTCCAAGATTTTGGAAACTGTGTGAAACCCCCACTGAGGCAACTTTTGTTTCATCATCGTTGGGATGAAACTCAAGGAGTATTCTTAATGGATGTTTCATGAGAGTTTCATGCAGTAATTAAACGCTATGGGTATCTTTGGAAACGGTGAAATGAAACTCTCTATTGAAAGATGTTGTTTCATTCATAGTTTCATCCTATGTGGTGATATTGGAAATAGTAAAGTGAAACACACCACTGAGAATAGCCTAAGGAAGCGATGCAAGCACATTATCATTATTTCGTCTGTCACCGTATTATGTCTTCCACTTTTATCCTTTTTAAGTATATAATTTTGTTTTTTATCTAGACACGTATAGTACTCCATAACGTTGTTGTTATTTCGATATGCTTTTAATAGCTTCTTTTATATAAAAAGTGATTTCTAATCAGTGTTGGAAGAGAAGAGATAACTATAGAGTACAGTAAAATACAGTACGAGTACGTGTACGGATAAGGTTGTCCGTGCAATATGTTTTGGTCGGCCAGATTTGTTTATCGATGGATCATATATATCCAATCAAAGGGCCAATCAATCAGTACAAAGGAGAATGCAAAGAATTGCTCACACGTGGTGCCTCGGAATAGGAGGACGGCAGTGCTCGGTGCCGCACAGCGGGCACGCGGTACTGGTGGTCCAGCGCCCGCAACCTGCGGTGCCGGTGCGGTGCCACGCCCCTTCCTCGACGCGGTGTAGGTATATTTTTATATTTTTTTCTCATATGTATCTTTTTTGTAAAACTTAAAAAAAATATTTTTAAATTTTGATCGCCTAATGCGCGCGAACTCATTTTCTCACCGCCAGTGGCCTGACACACCTCCCAGTTTAGGCTTTGGAGCGCTGCACGAGACAACGAGATCCCCTACTTGATCAGATCTCTTCTGAATTAGGAAAAATTAACGATCTATTAAAAAATTCTATATGTATTACAATTCTTGAGGAGAAACATAACTCTATACTTTTACCTTAAAATTATCTCCCAATCTTTATTTTATCAACACTAAATTTTTTAATTTCTTTTTAATTCCTACATGGACAAAGAAGCCTTATATTAGTGACAAACTTTATACTCATAAATTTTATGTATAAATATAGCTGGGCTGCCACGGTGGGCTAAGCTCTATAGGCTACAAGAAGTCAATTCAGGAAAAAACTCAAGCATGTCTTTCAGCACCATGAACCACCAGCTCAAGTTTTTACCGTCCCTTGCCCATTGAAGAAATTTAAAAACAGGCTGAATCCGAAAGGAGATAAATCATGACTGAAAGAGGAAAGAACCGTAGGCCAAATTTGAAAAAAAAAAGGGCCGATTTATGTGCCACAAGTCCGCGCGGGCGTTCGCCCAGTAAAAATTTCAGGATATGAGTGGTGGCGTGGCGTGGTGCCCAGTAAGCTTTTTTTTTTATTTTTATATTTCTTTTAAAAATATTTATAAAAGTATATTTTCATTTTAAAAATTTACAAAAATATACTCTCAACGTCCTTTGGGAGGACGCCCTCCCAGAAGACGATTTTATGACATGGCAGACAGTCGTGGGTCAGACGGCCGACGGCCATTTGTACTTTTATAGGTGGTTCTCTGACCAGAAATAAACCGCCCTCTAGGAGGGCGGCAAGGGGGTTGGCCAATGCCTTTACGGGCAACCCCCTTGCCGCCCTCCCAGAGGGCGGCTTATCCCAGTTAGGGGGCCACCTGCAAAATGACCAATCCGTTGGTCGGCCATTTTGTAAGCGGCCTCCTTCCCGCTCTTCCAGATGATGGCTTATTATTGGGCCAGTATAAGACTCCCTTCCAGCCTCTGAAAATATCATAAAATTCATAAAAATAAAAAAAGAAGAAGAGAGAGTTGAGAGTGAAGCTGAACAAAAGCGGTGAAACTATACCGGTTTACTGATTCGTCTGCAGGTAAAATCTATTGTCTCTTTGTAATTTCTATTTCTATACAACAATTGATATAGTATTGTACTAGTTACGTGTATAGTACTATATAAAAATAAGTTGTTACTCGTAGATCTGTAGGTTTTTAGTCAATCTGTTAGGCGACGTAATTTGTGTAGAGATGGTAGTTATAAAATCTCGATTATACAGTATTAGATATGAGGAGAATGTTGTTACCTAGTTTAACTGTATTTTTTCATCAACAAAGATGTCAAATAAGGTGATATTTCAGTTATTTCACGGGCAAGGAAATGTTAGGTATGGTCTACAAGGTGTAGTTCTGTCGGAGTTTAGTTCAACGGCTAAGGGCATTGATAGGCCAGCTGAGAGAAGTTTCGGGTCAGTGTACAACTGGCTGATGCGAGGCTTTCGACTCGACCCCTAGATCAACGCAATAATCTTATATGTTATAGTCAGTCTTGCAGTTGAAGGTTATTTTTGAAAACTGATGCCGATGGATTGCACTGCCACTTGGAGATGGTATGTGAAGAATGCATTCCAACATGGTTAGCCACTGGGCATACTTGTGTCGGTGTATGAGAAGGATAACACCGCTGCTGTAATACCCGTGCAAGATGATGATGATCCAAGTACGACGGGAGGTGATACCGAAACAATGGATGAAAATGAAGGAGGGAATGAAGAAGATAGGCAGGTAACAGGTGCGACAGATGAGGGAGAACGAATCGATACCATCGTTGAAGAAATGGATAAGGAAGATGCCGAAAACGAGCATGCAGAGGATGATGATTCGTCTGATGAGTGCAACATAATACCTGCAGAATGGAGCAATGAGGACTTCTTCGGCCTTGTTATCTCCGAGCGGCATCATATGCCATGGGAGTATAAGGAGAACGAGGTCATCCTGGGGACTAAGTATGCATATATAAAGTATTTGAAGGAGACAGTGAAACAATGGGCGGTGTTACTTCAGAGGGAGTTCTTGGTCGTGAAATCAAGCAAGTCGGTGTATGAAGTGAAATGCGTGAAGGATGGGTGTCCATGGCGGGTGCATGCATTCAAGGATAAATGGAAGGATTATTGGCAAGTTTCCATCGTGACCGAGCATTCATGCTACTTATAAGGTATTAAGGAATAGCATACAAACATGATATCTACATTTGTTGCAACAAAGATGTACTCCTACATTGTGAATAATCTAGGGTACGAACTAAGATTAATTGTTAGACATATTGAAGAGAAATTAAAGTACACAATTAGCTATGCTAAGGCATGGAGGACGAAACAGAAGGTTGTAGAGATGAGGTTTGGCATATTTGAAGGATGTTATGATAATTTGCCTCGTCTGTTAGTCTGTATTCTTCAGAGGAATCCGGAGACCTGCTACTACCTGAAAGCTTTTCCATCAATTGACCATGGTAATCAAAGTGTGTTACAATGGGTATTCTTTGTATTAGATGCTTGCATTCAGGCCTTTGTGCATTGTCGTCCCATCCTTTGCATCGATGGGACATTTCTGACCGAAAAGTACAAAGGGCAGATATTGACAGCAATTAGAGTTGAAGGGAACAACCAAGTTCTATCGGTGGCTTTTACTTTTGTTGAGAGTGAGAACACTGATAGCTGGTACTGGTTCCTAAAAAGGGTTAAGTCTGTAGTTATATGGATGAGGCCAGACGTATGCCTAATACATGACCGTCACGCCGGCTTGCTGCAGGCAATTGAGAAATTGAGAGATGGATGTACTGAGAAGGGGTACCCAACAAGTTGGTCCGATGTTCAAAGTAGATGGTGCATGCGTCATATGGGTGCTAATTTCTACAGGCAGTTTAAGAATAAGCACCTTATGGATCTTTTCAAGAGACTGTGCACCCAGAATCAGGAGAAGAAATTCAATGAACTTTGGAGGAGGTTGGATGAGCTGATATCTAAACAAACAGATGAGCAGTCCAGAAGGGCTACCCTTGTAGGGGACGAGGCTCCACAAGCTCTTGGACCTCTATCAAGTGACGGACCTCGTATTAGAAGAAGATCGGCATCGTCAGTTAGAAAATTTTCGGAGTGGATTAAGAATGAGCCAAAGGAGAAATGTGCCTTATTATATGACAAAGATGGTTCTCGATTCGGCATGATGACCACAAATTTGACGGAGGTTTACAACTAGGTGATGTGTGATGTTTGAGGGCTCCCACTTGTTGGTATTGTTGAATTTATCTTGCATGGCACATACAAGTACTTTAGAGATCGGTTTACAGCAACTGGCCCCTAAATGGCAGACAATAATCTTTTCTTTGGCACTCTACTGACTAAGTTCATGCAAGATAAAAGTAATAAGACTCGAAAACATCGAGTTATACCTCAAGATACACAAGAGCATAGATTTAAAATATTGTGTGTCGACAAGGGCATGCATGGAATCTACCGCAAAAGAGTTGTGCAAGAGTGCGTGCTGAAGGAAGACGGGACCTGCAAATGCTCGTGCTGAAAGTCTACTTTGCTCCACAAGTCATGTTCTCATGTTATTGCCGCGAGCGGTGAGTGCGGGATAGAAGCACGTTATTTTGTCTCATCTTATTTCAAGAAAGAAGCAATTTACAGTACCTGGAGTTGAGAGATATACGGCTTCGGTATTACAAGGACATTTACTACCGAGCATCCTCAAGCTATCTATATTCCTGACCCAACAAAATTAAGGGACAAAACATGTTGCCGCAAGACAAAACGTATTCTTAATGATATGGATGAGTCAAAAGCCGGTAGAAAGTATAAACGTTGTTCAAAGTGCGACCAGACATGCCATACCTATAAGAAATGTCTAAAGTATGCAACCAGTCTAAGTACGGCGGAAGTTAGACCGTCAGATTCAGGCACTTATGGCAGTCGTCCTACAAATAAAGGCACAACTTCAAGACGACCCCGTTCTAGATGTTCTCGAGCATTTGGTGGTGCTGCGGTGTAGTGTTAGTTCATGTATCGATGTAATAGATATTTTATAACTTAAGTTCTCTTGCTTTGTTGCGTGTTTGATGTTTGTTATAGAACGATATTGTTGACGCCGAAAACCCGCCGGGGGTCGTTCGGCGTTTGGGAGACACGTGAAGGCCTGGGATATTTGCTTCACTCCAGTGCAGGTCCTAAAGTCTTGAGGTTCGTAGGCGTGCCAGTCAATTTGACCCTGCAATTGACAAGGAGAAAAGGTGTCAAATTCATGAGCCAATCGGCTGGAAGCCGGCTTGGACTCATCTCATCGGCCGATGGCCGATACGCACTGTAGCACTTATACATCGGCTAAAAGCTGATGACGGCAAGAGCAATAACATAATAATAAATAAGTATTAAACTAGCCGATCATCGAAAGGATGCTCAAAAACCGGCTATAAACTTGGCAACGTAAGCAAGCAGAATGCATGAGTAAAATAAATTAAAGGAAATCCAGCCGATCATGGTTTAAAGTTACTAATATCGCCGTGAAGATACTGCCCGCGCCCGTGCCCGGGCCCTCGCTCGCATCAGCGCCCGGGATCTTCCTCCGCTGTCCGTGTCCGTGCTCGGGTTTTTACCTATGCTCGTGCCCGGGTTCTCACCTGAGGTCGTGCCCGGGGACTTAGCTGAGGTCGTGCCCAGGAACCTGCTTGTGCTCGCATTCGGATCGGCAGAGTAAACCAATCGGCTAGCACTTAGCCGATCGTAACAGTAACGCAGGCAAGAATGTATAACAAGGCAAGCAGCATAATCGGCTATATTTAATAAGGGATAACTTATCGGCTAAGCACTCCGATAACAACATCGCATAACACCCATCGGCTTATTAAGAATAACGTTATTATTCAGTCTAGTAGATCGGACCCAACCGTTGCAGCATAGACTGATAATAATAACGAGATCTCAATAAACCGATAGATCTGATGCGATCGTGATACTAAAACATGATAACTTACCGGCTATACACCCCGATAAGACCCTTGCACATAAAGTATCGACCTAGCAGGAACGATTTATCACTAGCAGTTTAGTAGGTTGGACCTAACCGATGCAGCACAAACTGATGATAAACCGCTCCCAGCAAGCCGATACGATCTATGCACACGTGATGTGATATACCTAATCAATCTATGAGATCAAACTGAACTGATGCAGCCATAGATAAAATAAATATATCGTGGTAAGCCGACTACCATAAACCGACTAGAATATCGGATCTAACCGAGGAAGTCCTAGCCGATAGGTAGCCGGGGTGACGAGACTTACCCTCTCGCAAGAGGTCGGACCTAACCGATGCAGCCCGGCTCGAGAAGCAAGATCCCGTCGGAAGGGTGGCAATGCGCCGAAATTGTATTGATCGAGTGATAATTTACAAGGTCCCCAGGCGTACGTATTTATACCCTGAGTTACACGAGTCCTTATTAGACACGGTACATGATTTCCTAATTATAACAGAAAACGCTAACAAGGCCTGACCGGACACGAGGTCAGGTTTTCTAAAGATAAACATTTGCCTAATTAATAGGTACAGTAAATAACCGCCAAATAGCGGTCTTCACGGCTCCCTCCTGGAATCGGTCTCTTCTGGATCAATTTCCGCCAGTCGACTGCAATTTCCCCTTTGACCGAATCTGACATAGGACCTTACCAAATTTTGGCGTTAACACATGCCCCCCAATTTCGAAGTTCTCTATAGGACTTCGAAATTCTTCATTTTGGGCCTTAGATCTCTTCATTACCGAGGCGGCCCAAGATAGCCCACTTGCTATAATTGTTTGAAACAGTGCCAACGGCCTCGATTTCCGCCCGGTCATCATATCTCTATAAAAACGCTTCGTCTCCCTAGCCCTTTTTTACGCTTTCACATCACCAGAGCACCACCGCTTCATGTTCCAAAGCTTCAACAAGCCCTAGCGAATCCAGACGAACCGTCGCAGCCCTCTTCTTCGGCTGTTGATTCCTACATCTTCCTCCTTTCTCGCGATGGCATCGGCATCTGCAGTTCCTGAGGTAATCTTCCTGCCCTATTATTTTTCCCGATTTTGTAGCCTAGATGCACCCAATCCGCCATGTTCTTCATCTGTTCTTCGTCGTGTTCTTGTTTACTGTAGCATCTTAGAGACCAGATCTTGATCCCGGCCGCCGATTACCCAAACTTTTTCTATCATGGCCCCATGGGTAGCGGAGACCCCACAGATTTTATAAGCGCCGAGACCCAGCGTATTCCTTTCAAGAACTCGGCCATGCGAGTCAATGACTGGACCAATAGCTTTAGGTCATGGCCGAGCAAGCTGCCCGGGTGGAGAGATTGGTATACCAGGGTATCGGCTGCAAAGAGAACCTACTGGGAAGAATCACATATTGGCCACTGCATCAATCTCTCTCTGGCCGATATGGAAAGGAATGAACCCCTGCTCGCATCGGCCTCATACTTCTGGTCCGATGTCCTCAATGCCTTCCTGTTCGGGCACGGACCGATGACCCCCATCTTGCTGGATGTAACTATGCTCACCTGCCTGGACACGACGAGCTACATCGACCCCTTCAAGCTCCGCTTCAAACCTGCTCATCGGCTCCAAGCAAAGAACATTGGCGGCTGGTCCAGGTACATATCCATTCACAATAAGGGAACTGGATCGGTTGATGACCGGGAACATGTTGCTTTTCTGAACTTATGGCTGGAGCGGTTTGTTTTTGGCGGCGCAACCCTCGGTCCAACGATCAACATGCAGTGTTTGGTAGAGTGCTTGGTTGATTGGAAACAAATCCCCTTGGGTCAATTCCTCCTTGGCGCCACCTATCAGCTGCTTCACCAAGTGGCGACTAAGCTATCGGCCGGCCAACCCGTCGGCCATATCGGGGGTCCTTGGTGGTTTGTACAGCTCTAGCTCAATGTCTACACCTCCAAGGCCTTCTCTGGGACTTCTCTTCTCAACCAATCCTTTTCAGCCGATTACACAGAAGACCAAGATCCCATTTACCGCTGATGCGTTTCCATGGGCGAAGCTGCATCGGCCCTCTCTGGCGGCAAGATAACCCCCGCTGGACTTAGTCAGTGGTTCAAGGGGTTTTACTATGGTTTCACCAGGGAGGCCACTCTCTGGTTCGCATACAATGATGCATCGTCATTTGAGATGCCTTCCAATTTTGACCCGCTCAATGCTCTGGAAAACGAGGAGTCCAAGGCCATATTACTATCGGCCATCACCCCCCGTCTGCTGCCAACTGGCTTTTCTCTGGGCCGATCGCAACCATCATACGAATTTTACCATCCATCGGTTGGCTCCCGCCAGTTTGGCCTTGGTCAGCTTCCGATCGGCTTATTCTTCATCGACAAGCTTCAGGCCCGGGGCAACGTCAGCAACGCCCTAGAATATGATCGGATGCGGACTTTAACAGACTCCCTTCTTCTAGGCGCCGCCACCGAGGTGTATATCTGCACTGCCAACACCAAGCTTTTTGTCCGATGGTGGTCAGAATGGAAGAAACATTTATTTAGTTTAGCGGCCACCTGCTACTGTTCCCGTCTTGACACCGAGTACATCGAATCTGATGAAGAGGTAACACCCGCAAGCCTTAATCATCATCTCCAACTATCTCTCACTCTTATTTTGTAGGCTGCCAGCGTCGAGCCCCCAACGACAAGCAACAGTGGTCGGCCGATCCTGTATCAACCTCCATCGGCCACTCCAAACTTAGGGTGCGATGCCCCATCTCCATCGGCTCTCCTCAAGACGCCTCGGCCGATAGGACAAAAACGGAAGAAGTTAGCGCATCGCCCCTCCCTGAAGAAACAGAAAACCGGTGCTGATGCCGTTGCCACGACGCCATCTTCTCCCCAGACAACATCAGCCCCCTCATCTCCTCAGGTACGCTCCAAGTCTTGATATTATTACCCGCTTTCTCATTCATCTTACTAGTTTCCTTCTCAGCTCGAGTTATCGGCTCCAGAACCTCAACCTTCTTCCGACATCCCTCCAAGCACTGAGCCGATGGCTTCTCCAGCTGCCCCATTCTCAGCACCAAGTCCTCCAGCCGTCGATAAGGCTGCTCCTATTCCATCGGCTGACATCGGCCCCTCCGAAGAACAACCTATTCATCTCCCTGAAGTCGATGTCACCCGAGCTGCCGATATCTTTCCTCAGGTAACCTCTTTATGCCCATATTTTGCTCTTAACTTTCTACTGATCCTTTTACCGACGTCAATTTTGCAGTCCTTGGCCGCCTTGTTCTCTTTTGACATCGGCAAGTACTTGGAGGCAGAAGACGAAACAGCCACTAGCACAGCAACCAAACCGTCCTTTTCAGCCGATGTGCGTGATTACTTGACGAGCATCATCAATCGGCTGGAAAACCCAATTGATGCGCTAGTGGAAGACTGTGGGCCAATTCGGGCAAGACTCGCAGAAATTGAACACCATCTGTCGGAGGACGAAGCCTCGACGGCGGGAAGTCGGGAGACCCCCCTTTGAGGTTCGGCCAGGGGAGCTGTTTCTCAGGTGCAACCGGCGTCAGGAAGAAAGATGGTTAGACGAATCGGCGAAGAAGACGAGAGGAAGCAGGGTTTGGACCGTCCGAACCGGGGCCTAGGGGCCCGAGCTGGAGGCAGGGAGGTCCGGACCGTCCGAACACGGTCCGGACCGTCCGAACTGTGGAGATTACGTGGGGAAGACGATGAACAGCGCGCGCAAGGGGGACACGAAGATTTATACAGGTTCGGGCCGCCGGAGCGTAATACCCTATGTCCTGTGTGTATGCTATGTGGGAGAATGTGTATGGTTGTGTTACAAGGTGTACCCGGGGAGCTCGGAAGCGTAACCGGGAGACTTGGGGAAGAAGAACAGTAAAGGTAGCCTTGTTGTCTATTGCTGGAGCTTGAGCCCCCCCCTTCCGTCGGCGGCATGGATTCTCCTTTATAGGGCAAGGGGATTCTATAGTGCCAGGCATACGTGGTCGTGCCGGTCGGCGCCCGCCTGCTGCGCCGCGCCTGGAGGAGCGTCTAGTCGCCGCCTGCTCGGCGGCCGCGGGCAGCTAGAGCTGGTCTGCCGTCGCCTTGTCGGGTCTTTGCCGGGCCACTGTGTACGGCTACAGCAGCGCACCCTGTTGAGAAGTGACCGCGCACGTCGCTGTGTCTCGGACTGTGCAGGGAGCAGGCCCACGGGGGGGCCGTCTTGAGAATCCGCGCGCGTCCGACCGGGCGGCGGGGCGCGGCGCGCCCCATCGCCTGTCACCCGGGTCTGGGGGCGGTGCCCTCGGGCACGGAGAGGCGCACCCGGGGCCGGGGGCGGCGCATCCGGGCGCGGGGAGGCACGCCCTGGGCCCGGGCACCGTGCGGGAGACACGGTCGCAGCCGGTCGTCCGTCTTGCAGGATGTGGCTCCGGGGAACTGACGTGGCCGAAGACCCACGCGTCCCTAGGGCATGTGGGACCCCCTGTCCCATTTCGCCGACACCATCTGCCCGAAGAACTCGTCGACGCATTAACCCCTGCAGCATACCTGGAGTCTCATAGGTTTAAACTCATCAAGCTTAGACAACGCATAGCCGATCGCGCTGACCAACAGAAGATCACCGAAGACATTCAAGCCGATCGGCTGCTAGCTCAGATAGAGAAGAAAAGACTTGATGACATGGCAGCTGCCCCCCAAGAGCTTCAGCCCAAGCTAGATCAACTGAAGAAGAAGGAGGCCGATTTGCTGGCAGAACTTGAAAAAGTTCGCAAGGATCTTGAAGCAATAGAATCCCAGCTTATCGGCCTGTCGCAAGCCATCCAAGACCAAGAGGCTAAGGTTGCAGCGACGGTGCATCAAGTCATTCATCGGCGCAAGCACTTGAAGACCATCCTGGGCTCCGATGAAGACGACATCCGGGCCATCAATGAAATTGACCAAATCCGCCTGCGTGCAATCGAAACGATCCAAAAGTTCATGTAAATTAATGACTGATGGCCTCCTGAAACATATTAGTTGTGCTGTAATATATCCTGATCGGCTCTGTTGCCTGCCTCCTTCATCCTTGATAATATTTCTGTTTGATCTAAAGGCGATATCGATTGATATCGGCTGTCTTTAGGCGATGCAAAACATCGGCTTTCTGGACTATGTTAGAAATCGGCTGCACTTAACCGATTTAAGAATTGATCCAAACGCTAGGATAGTATTTCTTGAGATATTTTCCGTTAAGCGCTTTAGCAAACTCCGTCCCGTCAAGATCCTCTAATACATAGGCATTACCAGGCACAACGACTAATCCAATAAGGCCCTTCCCAATTAGGCGACCATTTTCCAAACTTATTATCCCTGGACCCGATCGGCAAAATCAATTTCCACACAAGATCTCCCTCGGCAAACGATTTATTCACCACCTTTTTGTTGTAATGCCGAGCTGCCTTAGCCTTGTTTTCTTTAATTCTTTCCAATGCCCTCAACCGATTCTGAGCCAAATCTTCAAGTTCATCTGTCATTAAGTTATAATAATCATCGGCCGTTAACTGATTCTGCAAAGAAATCCTTCTAGAGCCGATGTTGGTCTCCCACGGTAAAACTGCCTCATGTCCATATACCAACTGATACGGTGGCATCCGAGTAGATCTATGACACACCATCCGATAGGCCCATAGTGAATCGGCTAATGTAGTATGCCATCGCCGCGGCTCCTCATCAATTTTCCGCTTAATCAACTTGATCAAACTCTTGTTAGAAGCTTCCGCCTGTCCATTGGCCTGAGCATAATAAGGCGATGAATTTAATAACTTGATTCCCACACTAGCAGCAAACTGTTGAAACTCATCAGATACGAAGATAGACCCCTGATCAGTAGTTATCGTCTAAGGAATCCCAAACCGATAAATTATATGCTCCTTTACAAACTCGATCGTTTCCTTGGACGTAACTTTCTTCAAAGGAATCGTCTCTACCCACTTGGTAAAATAATTTGTTGCCGCCAATATGAACTTATGTCCTGTACTTGATGGAGGAAAAACCTGGCCGATCATATCAATTCCCCAACCTCTGAACGGCCACGGTTTGATGATGGGATTCATAGCCGATGCTGGTGCTCGCTGTACATTTCCAAATTTCTGACAATCTTGACACCCTTTATAATACCTGAAGTAATCTTCCAGCATTGTCGGCCAAAAATATCCTACTCTTCTCAGCAACCACTTCATCTTATGAGCCGATTGATGAGTCCCACAGACGCCTTCATGCACCTCGCACATAACCACTTTGGCTTCTTCCAAATTCAGGCACCTAAGCAGAACTCCCTCAAAAGTCCGATAATACAGTTCCCCATCAAGCAGCACATACTTAGTAGCTTTATACCGAATTTTTCTGGAAACCGATTACGACGGATCTTGCAAATAATCAATTAACTCTCGTCTCTAGTCATCGGCCTTGTTCTGAATGTCAATATTGGCTATCTCAACCTCAACCTGCCTATTCAGCCGATACCCTGAAGCAATCTGTGCAAGATCATTGGCTTCTAAATTCTGCTCCCTGGGAATATGACCTATTGATACCATCTTGAAATCCTTTAACAAATCTGTACACTCCTCATAATATGACCTCAAAACATCATCCCTGCACTCATATTCTCCAGACAACTGCTTGACCACCAATAAAGAATCGCCAATTATCTCTATGACATCGGCTCCGATCTCCTTTAAGAGTTGAAGTCCTTTCAACACCGCCTCGTATTCTGCCTGATTGTTAGTCCGATAAGGCTTAATTGTAAAAGCAAACTCAAAACTTGCCCCCCGAGGCGATATGATAACCAAGCCGATGCCAGATCCATGCTTGCAAACCGATCCATCAAAAAACAAAGTCCATGGGATCGGCTCTACATAATCTTCGTGAGCCCCTCTGTGTTGTACAATGAAATCGGCCACTGCCTGTCCCTTAATTGCTTTAGCCGATTCATATCTCAAGTCGAACTCTGTCAAAGCAAAAATCCATTTACCAACTCGCTCTTTCAAGGCTGAAGCCGACAACATATACTTAACCACATCGGCCTGGCAAACTACTGTACACTCAGCCGATAGGATATAATGCCTTAACTTCGTACATGAGAAATATAAGCACAGGCATAACTTCTCCACCGCAGGATATCTTGTTTCAGCATCCAAAAGCCTTCTGCTCAGATAAAACACAACTCGCTCCTTTCCCTCAAATTCTTGTATCAAAACATACCCGATGGACCTCTCATCGGCTGACAAGTACAACCTGAACGGCACTCCTTTCTGTGGCGGAATTAAAATAAGTGGGGAACTCAGATAATTCTTGATCTCGTCAAATGCCTTCTGCTGTGCTGCCCCCCACACAAACTCTTGATCGGCCTTCAACTTCAATAACGGAGTAAAAGATTCAATTCTCCCTGATAAATTTGATATAAATCTTCTCACAAAATTAATCTTGCCGATCAATGATTGCAACTCTGTCTTATTGCTTGGTGGCTCTGTAGTCTTAATGGCTCTGATGCTTCGCTGACTAACTTCAATCCCTCGCTCATGAACCATAAAACCCAAAAACTGCCCAGCCGATACACCAAAAGCGCATTTATTGGGATTCATTCTTAGTCCGTATTTCTTGGCTCTCTCCAGCACTTTTCGCAGATCAGCTATATGGCTCTCCTCACTTTTAGACTTAACCACCACGTCATCAATGTAAATTTCTACCAACAAGCCGATAAGATCATAAAAAATATAATTCATCGCTCTTTGATAAGTCGCACCGGCACTTTTCAATCCAAAAGTCATTACTACCCATTCATACAAGCCGATAGCTCCTGGACACCGAAACGCAGTCTTATGTATATCTTCTTCAGCTATAAAAATCTGATTGTATCCTGCATTGCCATCCATGAAGCTGATAATCTTGTGGCCTGAGGCTGCATCCACTAATAAATTCGCTATCAGCATCGGGTATTCATCCTTGGGGGTAGCTTTATTCAGATCCCGGAAATCAATACATATCCTCAATTTTCCATTTTTCTTTTCCACGGGATGATATTCGAAACCCACTCAGCATATCGGCATGGCCTTATAAACTTAGCATCATACAACCTTGTGATTTTCGCTTTGATCGGCTCGTATAATTCTGCCTTGAATCTTCTTGGAGCCTGCTTGAACGGCCGATATCCTGGTTTAATAGGTAGCCAATGTTCAACAATCGATCAGCTTAATCCTGACATCTCATGGTACTCTCAAGCGAAACAATCCCGATGCTCCTTCAACAGTATTATCAATTCTTCTCGAAGTTCAGAACTTAGTTTTTTGCTTATGTACGTCAGCCTTGGCTTATCTCCTGGTCCTATGTCAATCTCCTCCAAATCATCGGCCGACGTAAATCCTTGCCCCAGTTTTCCCTCGAAGTCTTCAATGGAGCCCATCAGAGTAACAATTCAGAGCCGACTTGCTGAATCGGCTGTATCCCTTGGCTAGTAACCTCAAGGTAGTCTCCTTCCCATGCTTTCCCGGATAGGCAGTCAACACCATTAGCTTCCCAGACTGGTACATCGGTCATTGCAATGTTGGTTGACCGATCTGCTAGGACTACTTCGACTTGATCTCCCTGCCACTGTATCAAACATTGGTGCATTGTCGAGGGCACGCAACAGTTCGCGTGAATCCAGTCCCTGCCGAGAAGCAAGCTATACGACCCCTTTCCATCGATGACGAAAAACATGGTAGGTAATGTCTTATTTCCCACTGTTAACTCCACGTTCAATACGCCTTTTGCTTCTGATGAATTCCCACCGAAGTCTTTTAGCACCATATTTGTCTTGATCAGATCTTCGCCAGTCTTCCCCAATTTCTGAATGTGGCATGAGGCATGAGATTAACTGCTGCTCCCCCATCGACCAGCATCTTGGTCATCAGCTTCCCATTCACATAGCCCTTGATATATAATGGCTTCAGGTGCCGATGTTCTGACTCTTCAGGTTTGTCAAATATGGCCTGATCGGGTTGCAACGTCAGTTGAGCGAAAATTTCCTTATAGCCTTCTTCATCCGATGAAAGTGCTTTATACTCCCGAGGCAAAAAGAACACCATATCTACTGGGGCCGATTGATCAGCTTCATCGTCCTTTTTCTTCACGCGCCATACTTGTTTAGTTCTCTTGTGACGATGATCGGCATCTTCCTGATCTTGTCTCTGTTCTTCCTGCTGCTCTCGGTGTTGTAGCCGTTGTGCCCTCCTCTTCTGATTCTTCGTAAATATCCCACTAGGGCACCATTGAGGATTCTGGACTTGTTTTTCATGCACTTCCTCTTCGTCCTCTTCAAAGAACTCTTCATGGGTCGGCCCTAATCGGCTATAAACCGATGCTCTTTTTCCACGCGACCGATCCTGTGAAAACCTCTGCTGCTGATCATGCCGATTCCCCATATTACTACACTCGGGGCAATCTTCAACTGATGGCAGTCTCATCCCTTGATCCCAGCAGAACCAGAAAAACGGACAGTCCCAATGCGGATTATACCTTTCTGGTTCGTCCCTCTGTTCCTCATACCTTGAATATTTTTCTATCATATCCGATGAAGTAATCCTTGATTTATACCTTTGACGTCTTGCTCCATCGGCCTGATCCCTTGATGATGACCCCGCATAGACCATGTTTACGGGGAACGGGTGTCCATCAATCTTCATCGGCTTCTTGTCTTCGAATTTGATTCTTCCCTGCTCGACAGCTGACTGAATTTCTTGCCGAAAAACTTTGCACTCGTTAATATGATGCGATATAGTATTGTGCCACTTGCAATATCTTTTCTTCTTTAATTCTTCGGCTGAAGGAATCACGTGGTTTGGCGGCAGTTGTATCTGCTTCTCTTGTAACAGCAAGTCAAAGATTTTATCAACCTTACTAATATCAAAATCATACCGCTCCTCCTTGCCGATATCCTTGACCCATGGGCATGATACTAATTTCTTGTTCCTGGCCCACTCCGCCAATCCAACCTCAGCATCGGATCCCTCATCGTCTGAGCTTGATGAATAAACTTGAACTTGAGCAACCATTCTCTGATATTTATCTTTTTTCGCCTCTTGGAACTGGCTTTCATGAGCCGATACCTTTTGTACCAGGTGCGCCAGGGACTCGAACTCTTGCGAAGAAAATCTCTCCTTAATCGGCGCCAAGAGACCCTGGAAGGCCAGATCGGCCAGATGCCCATCGCTCAAGTTTAAACTGTAACATCGGTTTCTAATGTCCCGAAATCGCTGAACGTATTCCGGTACTGTTTCATCTGGTCGTTGCCTAACCGATGTCAAATCTGACAGTCTCAACTCATGAATTCCAGCAAAGAAATATTTGTGAAACTGTTTTTCTAGATCGGCCCACCCCCGAACAGAATTCGGTGGTAATGAAGAGAACCAAGTAAAAGCCGATCCAGATAGTGATAGGGGAAAAACCTAACCCTCAGAGCCTCTTCAGCCGATGCCTCCCCGCACTGTGCCAGGAATCGGCTGACATGTTCCACTGTAGACGTGTTATCCTGCCCTGAGAACTTAGAGAAATTCGGGACCCTGTATCGGTGTGGTAATGGAACCCTGTCAAACCACTCAGGATATGGATGCCGATACATGAATGTTTGTTCCTTGGGCTTGATCCCGAACTGCTCCCTTACTATTTCAGCAACCTTAGTTGATAGATCTTCTTTCCTCAGGTTGTCTTGTTGGTACTGGATCGGTGGAGTTTGTTGCCGATTCTGTCTGTGATACTCCCTCTGGTAAGTGCCTGGATCGGCCCTGCCACCTGGATAATTTTGCTGATATCCTCCATAGTAAGCAGACCAATGATACCCAGCAGGAATATCCTGTTGCCCCCCAGCCTGGTTCTGTGTAAACAGGTTTTCTGGTATGTCTCTGCTGACGCTGTAAGCAACTTGATTTGATTCAACCTTTGGTGGGAGGAAAACAGGACCCCGAGTAGGCTCTTGAATAATCGATCCATCCACTGTCTTCTTTATAAGATTATGAAGTGTGTTCACCAGAATTCCGGACTGATTGATGAGCGCGTGATGAACTGCTTCATTCACCATCTCTTGTAAGGGTTTTACCGGTGGACTCTCAGGTGGCGTACGGCTCGATTCTCCAACCAATACTGGCTTCGGAAATTGGGATTTTTGAATCGGCCCTTGCCTTGTCATATTGAAGGACTCTAAACACAGCTTCTGGAAGTTGGCCATAGTTTGCTCAATTTGCTGTTTTTGTTCTTCTGTTAAATCTTCCATGCTGACCGGAATTATGTTGTATGTTTTGACTTCTTTCCCGGCCATGTTGCAAATCTGATTGTTGAAACTTCGCGTTCAAACTTTGGGTCCCACTGGGCGTGCCAAAAAACGTGTTGACGCCGAAAACCCGCCGGGGTCATCCGGCGTCTGGGAGACACGCGAAGGCCTGGGAGATTTGCTTCACTCCAGTGCAGGTCCTAAAGTTTTGAGGTTCGTAGGCGTGCCAGTCAATTTGACCCTGCAATTGACAAGGAGAAAAGGTGTCAAATTCGTGAGCCAATTGGCTGGAAGCCGGCTTGGACTCATCTCATCGGCCGATGGGACGCTGACCGGTCACTTCTGGTAGCACTGGTGGATCACTGGAGACCGGAGACGCACAATTTCCACCTACCATGCGGCGAGATGATTCCCACACTCCAGGACATGTCTTACCTGCTGGGACTTTCCCTCGCAGGGGACGCAGTCGGTCCGATTAACGGGGCGTATGGTTGGTCGCAGGACATCACTGCTCGGTTCGAGGTCGTGCACCGTCGATCTGGACTTGGTAGGCCGAGTTCGCTACCGCCTTACACCACGAGCAGCCCCTCGCAGGTGTGGCTGCTACAGTTTACCGTAAGTCACGGATTCCTTCGATTCATAATCATCCGATCTATAAAGCAGCAGTGGTGCTGACTATAATCTTGCTTTACAGCCTAATCAGCTAGACCCTAACAGCGATGTATACTCGGTGCGGCGGAGCTTGGAGGCGTACCTACTGTGGCTCTTCGGGTGGGTGATGTTCACCAGCACGACGGGGCATGCGGTGGACAAGGGACTGATCCACTACGCTCGTGCGATCGCCGACAGCGAGGACGGCTGCGTACCGCAGTGGAGCAGGGGATCTGTTGTGCTAGCGGTGACATACCGTGTTCTTTGTGACGCGTGCACAAAGACCAATCCAGGTGCGATTCTCGCCGGTTGCCCTCTCCTTTTGCAGCTATGGGTGGCTGAGCGGTTCGCGATAGGCCGTCCTCTGATTCAACACTCTCCCTATGAGGGCGGCCTTGGAGGCATGTACGAGTAGTCGGCCGAGGACCGTCTGACTATGGGGATGGTATGGTGTCGCCATGAGGTACGTAACATGAAATTCTAGATTTACCACTTATGCGCAAGCACTGACGTGTTCCCCCTGTCCTATTTTGCAGCATCGTTACACCTATACGCAAGCTAGGAGGGCCTACTCCGACTTTGTTATGGAGTTCGACCGCCTACAGCCCAGCGACGTCGTCTAGGAGCCATATAGTCCGCAGACCATTGCAGCCCGTGTACCGCTTGGACTCTTGGCTCTTTGCACGCGCGACCAGGCGTACTGGATGACGACAGTGCCGTTGTTGTTCGACATCTTCGTCGAGCCCCAATGTCCGCAGCGCGTGATGCGACAGTTCGGCCTACGTCAGGTCTTCCCTGTGCCCGTGGAGATGGTTGTGCCACACGACATGCACCGGTTAGTACAGCTGCGATCTTTGTTGAGTACTACAACTCTTTAATGAAGTCTAATGCACTCTCTGCAAATAAGTATAATCGTAGGGGATAGGTAGGTGGCACTCAGTGGTATCCCCGACTGTAGAGATACGTGGATGACTGGTTGTTGGCGACGGAGGAGGTCATCGACGAGGTACGTCCACATACTGAGGACACCTACCTAGCATACCTCAGGTGGTATCAGCCCTGCACCCGCACACGCATGACGTTCACCCCAGATGATCTACAGCCACACGTATCCTATACACCGTGACTAGGACTACTTCCGCGTGGTAAGTCACATTCTCTTTGCACTTTGCTATTCCCTTTATAGGTGTCCACAATTCTAACACATATTCACGTCACATTTGAAATAGGCCGATGCAGCGCGACAGGTTCGGTCTGATGTGGACGGGGCGTTCGGACGGTTGGACAGTGGGATCGTGTTGATTGAGGAGGAGCAGAGGAAGACTTTCGGGAGGATCCGTCAGTCATACACATAGTGATTCGTGTGCTCACTTGTCGTGCGGTCGATGCGTTACCTCCCGTAGCTATACGTCAGCACCAGCCATGGCCCACAGGAGCAGGAGTGCACCAGCAGGGTTCCAGTCAGCTAGCTGGCCCCTCCAGAGGTAAATTCCGCTAACCATCGGTTCATAACATGTTTCTTTCTACGACATACACCGTTTTACATCAATATGCTTCCGTGCAGCTTTCGCTACACTGTACCTATATCCCTCCAGAGCTGGCACGTCCACGCAAGGAGCGTACCACACACGACCGCACGTGCAGCAGTGCATGAGCAGTGCCCCCAGGGCCACCACAGGAGGTCCTTCAAATTAGATCAAAGTTTATTTTTGCCTTGCAAAATTTCGGTTTGCAATTATTAACAATTTTGTGCATAGGGTTCCACTCTACAGCGCCGGGGATGTTTGCTGGCGCTGGCTCCTCCGCGCAGGGTGCACGCGGCAGCGGTTGGGTACCGTATCCTTTCGAGGGCGATGACTTGAAGGACTTGGAGGACGAGGAGATTCAAGAGGTATTAGGTTCCTCGCAGCTCAGAGGAGCTCCGCCACCGTAGATACAGGACCCACCAGCTGCCACACCCGTACAGGCGAGTCGCGCTGGCCGTGCCATACCACCAGACCGGCTGACGTACTCCTAGGGCCAGGTGCGAGCGCAGGGTAGGAAGATGAAGAGATCTAAAGGTTACGGTCAGGGTCCGTAGTATGTTGTACCAGTAGTAGTTAGCCTGTTATACGTCATGTTTTATTAATCCTACGTTTACTGAAGAAACCTCTTTACTTCGTTTACGCTTGTCGATCAAACGATGTACTCCTTACGGTCTACGTTTGCGACGAAACTGATCAAAAACATGAATTTTTGAGTTTCTACTTCGCGACGAAAGTAGATTCTGAGCGGTGACAACTAAGCACATGTTAATTGCTTACGAATCTAATGAAATTATCTATCCAACGAGTACAAACGGCACATGAAACGTTTCTAGTTACAGTTATTACATGTCTTAGGGTATTTCAAACAAACATCCGACTAGATATGCATCTACTGTGTGTAGCGTGGGTACTTCCCCTTACTCACCGCCTCTGGCCCAGCTTGTTTCGCACGTAGTGCCCTCTCCCGCTTCCTCTCCATGTCTGCCTCACGGGCTTCTTGCTCCTGCCGCTCCTTCTCCTCCTTTCTCTTCTGCCTAGCCTCCCACTCTGCTTCTGCCGCCCAAGGACGTTCGAGCCGCTCCCTGTGCCATTCCCGTGACTTGCGAACAAACTCTGCGTCCTCTGGATGGATCTTCGTATCTATTCACTGCACGAAGTCACACAGAGGCGGAGAAGACTTCGGTGCCTTGACATATGTAAATTTGTTAATTCGAAGGTTCAAATATTTCGTACTATAAGATAATTCGTATTATCTCCACTGACTTTTTCGATTTCCCTTGTGGCTTCAACTTCTTCGGGGAGTAGACGTAATTAGCACACATTCAATACCTTTGTCGGTACGTGTAATCCTGTTCACTGATTGCAAATTTGCAATCATCTCCGCACTAACACATCGGCGGAGGCATGCCAATCGAAGGTCGTTGACGACTGGACATACCAAACGCATCCATAGCAACCTACATTATAACCAAATAAACGTAAGTTATAACTCGCTAGGCCAAAAATACCTTATACAATTACATACCTAGGGTATACTACACATTACTACAAAAAATAAAACGTCATCGTCCTCATTTCCATCTCCCTAGCCGTTATGTTCAACTACGTTAGATCTACATCCTGTGGACCAAACCTAACATTTACTTACTCGTGAAATAACTAGTACAATAATACACATACTACATCACTTGATGAATAGAAATGAAAATTACAAAGTGATGATAGATTTTACCTGCGGACGAATCAGTAAATCGGCAGAACTTCGTTGCTTTCGTTCAGCCTCACTCTCAGCTCTCTCTTCTTTTTTCTGTGATTTCTGTGAATTTTATGACATTTTTAGAGATTGGGACGGGGTCTTATACTGTCCCAGCAATAAGCCGCTCTCTAGGAGGACGGCAAGATGGCCGCCTGCAAATGGCCGATCCACGGGTCAGCCATTTTGCGGAGGGCGGCTTATCCCAGTTAGGGGGCCGTCCGCAAAATGGCCGGCCCGTGGGTCGGCCATTTTGTTGGTGGCCCCCTTGCTGCTCTCCTAAAGTGCGGTTTATTTTTGGCTAGGAGGCCACCTGCAAAAGTACAGCCACGTCATAAAATCGCCATCTGGAAGGGCGTTGGGCGTTGGGAGTATATTTTTATAAATGTTTAAAACGAAAATATACTTTTGTAAATATTTTTTTAAAAAAATAAAAAAATTCGGTGGCCAGTCGCGGTGGTGTGGTGTGGAGTACGGTTTCCAGAATGGGCTGCGCAGCTGGCAGCCTGGCCTGGCTGGCCTTTTCGTTTAGGCTTTGGTTGGTCCGTTTTGGCTGGACTGGACTGGCCTTTTTCTTCGAATTTTTTTGATTTTTGTATTTATTTATTAAAAGATTTGCAAAAGTAGATTTTTGTTTGAAAAAATTGCAAAAATAGACTCCCACCGCCCTCTGGGAGGGCGATTTTTAAAAATCGCCCTCCCAGAGGGCGATTTTATGACGTGGCTGACGGCCGTTGGCCTCCCACCGACGGCCGTCAGCCATTTTGCAGGCGGCCCCCCGGCCTGCCAAAAACCGCCCTCTCAGAGGGCGGCAAGGGGGCCACCTGCGAAATGCCCCTGGGGGCCGGCCTCCCTCCCCGCGCGCCCGCAGGCCGGTTCCACTCTCGGCCCCGCGCCCGCGCCCTCGGCCGCGTCAGCGCCCCGCGCGCGTCCTCGGCCCCGCGCCCGCATCCTCGGCCGCGTCAGCGCCCCGCGCCCGCGCCCGCGCCCGCGTCCTCGGCCCCGCGCCGCGCCCGCGCCCTCGGCCCCGCGCCCGGTCGCGCCCCCGTCCTCGGCCCCGCGCCCGCGCCCTCGGCCCCGCGCCCGGTCGCGCCCCCGTCCTCGGCCCCGCGCCCGCGCCTCCGTCCGCACCCTCGGCCGCGCAATTTGCATGCGGCCCCCTTGCCGCCTTCTGAGAGGGCGGTTTTTGGGAGGCCGGGGACCGCCTGCAAAATGGCCGACGGCTGTCGGCGAAGGGACCAACGGTCGTCAGCCACGTCATAAAATCGCTCTCTGGGAGGGCGATTTTTAAAAACCGCCCTCCCAGAGGGCGGTGGGAGTCTATTTTTGCAATTTTTTCAAACAAAAATCTACTTTTGCAAATCTTTTAATAAATAAATACAAAAATAAAAAAAAATTCCTTTTTCTCCGAGGGACGTTCAACCTCTCACTTGTAGGGCCTGTTTTGGGGCTTTTGACAGACGGAGCTTGCTACCCAAATTGATTAGATTCTCACATATATCTTTTTTTTTAACTCTAATTGCCTCCCTAGATTTAGTATTTATGGATTATAGATATAAATAAATATCTATTTTCAAATCCGATTCCGAGAAATAATATAGGATAGGATACGAGATAAGCGATAGGTTATCCAGTACTATTCGTTTCCGGCTCCGAATCTAAAACAGAATATGACATAGGATAGAAAACACGTGATCCGATCATACCCAATCTGATTTTACCCCTAGCAACAGTATGTGTTAGAAAAAGGAAAGCAGATTTGTTATTGATCAAATGTTTGATCATTTAGATTCTGTCAAACAATAACGCTGACCGTCGGATGGAATTTTGAGATTCAGGACGGGGAAGCGAGTTCTAAGTTGCACTTTTAACTTATTGCAGTTGCTATTATCGATCACGCGTAATTTTAGTAATAAATTTGTATAATTCAGACATAAATATGTGCACCTGCATGTAACTTATCGATCACACGCAACTTTAGTTATAAATTTATGCAACTTAGTTAAAAATATGTACAACCGTAATTATTCGTTAGATTTATTTTTTAAAAATATTTAACCAACATACGATTCCGACGGAAAGTCATATTAATATTAATCTCTCTAAACACCATAGGCACCCTGAGACCTCACGATGCCATGCAATCGGATTTTGCATCCAAGCCCTCAAACTTGTGTTAAAAACAAGCAGGTCCTCACGCACGTGGATCGTCCGATCGCCCATGGGGCTCAATCTGACCGTCCGTTTGGCCAACGTTGCCAGCTCTTGTACACCTAAGATGGAAATGATATAGTTCTACTAGTCATCCCATAAACTTGATATGTTATTATTCACAGGTTCACCTGCTATTTGAGAGAGATTTTTTAAAATGGCAAACTGTCACGATCAATTGACGTTTAGGGCTTGATTATTTTCATACCCTACCAAAACTCATCTAACCAAAAATAGCAAACCAAATATCCTCATCTAAATGTTACCCAACCAAAATTTTGGTATTGCCAATATACTTGTTTTTTATAGATGTAATTTGGCATCAATCTAAATAAATGCCTTCAATTCTACCCTACTAAAAATTTTGATAGTGGTAGGGTTTTAACCCTTAACTAAGTTCAGTGTTTTATTTATGCAAGCTACCATGAGTAGATAGGGTTTCACGATAAAAAACACAATACATACATAGCTTCACAATCGCCAGGGTTTCATAGTCTTTATGCTCTAGTGTTCTTGTGTATTTTCTAAAATTATAGTAAATTTAAGACTGAACGATATGAGCTGATAAATTATTAGCTACCGATTCAACAATAATAGTAAGATGTAAAAGATTCTCTGCCAGAATTTAATAAACACAAATATATCCGATAGAGAAGGCTCTATATAAGTAGTGTCTAACTCCGATACTCCGATGTGTTTGCTTGTGTAAGCCAAACGTAAGAAAATCCATAAAGAAAAGTAAGAGAAAACAAAGAAAAAGGAAAACAGAAAAACAAAAAAGCAGCACAGCGAGCAAGCGAGCGGAAAGGAGGGAGGAAGAGACGGCGCCTTCGAGGCCAAAACCCTAGCCATTTCAGGTTCCTCCCCTCGCGTCCCAGGAACCTTCCAGAAGCTTCTAGACCCACACGGATCCTCCCGCCCGGTAAGCTCACTCCACCGGATCTCCTCAAGCCGTGAGCTTCCCTAGCGAGATTTGACGCGATTTCGGGCGGCGGCTCCAGGCTTCGGTTCGACTGGTGGGAATCGCAACGCTGGCGGCGGTGGGCAGGTGATGGCAGATCCGCCTCGGGGTGGGGGATCTAGATTTCGGAGCTCGAGAGCGAAGGTGGAGTCGGACGAGAGGGTCGTGCGGTTGAAGCTAGGGTTTTGCAGGGCGAGGAGGGAGGGGAGGAGGGAAGGATGCTGACCGTCCTGCGGGTGCACCTCCCGTCGGAGATCCCTATCGTGGGCTGCGAGATCACGCCGTATGTGCTCCTGCGGCGCCCCGATGGCGGCATCTCCACTGAAGATGTGCATGAGGCCGTCCCTCTGGATGGACACTTTATGCGGTATAAATGGTGAGTAGCTCACATCTGAACCTCCAAATGATTCAAATTTCGCAGTCTGGTAATTGGTAAACATGTTTACTTCACGAAAGTTACAAATGATTATAGATACATTTTCTGTGAAGGCCGCGGCACGATTACAAGTTATACTGTTAGAAAAATGTAGAATTTGCAACATTTGCGTTCTAGCTAGATAACAGATAAGTGTGTAAATAGCCTGTCGCATGCTACTATGCATCCTTGGGACACTTGATGAGAAGTATTGCCATTTTTATGACAGATGAGTGAAGCTATGCATGGCGTCATCAGTTAATGTGCTCCGAGTTGTGCAGAATGTGTAGTGGTACAGTCTACAGTGATATGCCCCTGATAACCCTAACATGCTAGCTGGTATGAAGTATAACTAGATGACTGGTAGATGGACAACAGGTGAAAATTTTAAGGAACTGTTTTTCCATGTTGACAACTTGACATTCTGCTATTCAGGATTAATAGAAACCTTTTGGGTTGCAAGTACTATATTATTGCTCATGTCTCCATGGTCAAGGTTTTACTTGTGTTGTCATTTCTTGTTTTTGGCAATAAACGAGCATGACTTAAGAGCTCACTCAAAGTTCTGTTGAAAAAATTGTGGTCAAAGTTCGTACAGCTCAGTCAACGTTGTTGGTTATTAGAAAACGGAGGGAGCATGATGAAATTTTTGTTTGTCAGTGCCTAAAATGAAATTTCTCTTGTTTTGTAGTATATCTTGAATAGTCTATTATAATTGGCTTGTTGCAATTATGGGGAGCTTTGTTTTGGTTGTCATTTTTACTATATTAGTGACACTGAGGAAAGGATTAAATGCATTTATGAATCATTCAATTAGTCTTTTTTGAATTTGTGGATTCTGCATATGTAAGCCGCAAGCCTGCAACATGGAATAGTTTATTTCTTCATGTTGTCTATATCACTTTTCCTTCAGTTAACTAATCTTTGAACTTTTTACATAATAACATGTGTGACCACTAATTTTTACTTCCTTAAAGGTACCGCATACAAAGTGATCGAAGAGTTGCTGTCTGCAATGTGCATCCAACAGAACAGGCAACAATACAGTGCCTAGGGTGTTTGAAGTCAAAAATACCAGTTGCTAAGAGCTACCATTGTTCTGCTAAGTGCTTCTCTGATGCCTGGCAACACCACAGGGTGTTGCATGAACGTGCTTTGAGCACTTTAAATGAAAATGGCAATGAAGAGGAGGAGTTATTTGGCCGATTTGGTAGTGGCAATGCAGGGGTTATAAATGGCAGTTTATCTGGCTCAACATCATGTATTGGACAGAGCTCAAGTGTCAATAATGGACCTACACCTGTGTATCCCACAGGAACTGAAAAGAATTCTGGTGAAACTTGGTTTGAAGTGGGACGTTCACGGACGTATACACCGACTGCTGATGATATTGGGCATGTCCTAAGATTTGAATGTATAGCAGTGGATTCAGAAACAAGAGCAACTGTGGGAGCTCCAACTTCAATCATGACATCCCGTGTAATTCCTGCTCCAACACCTACTCCACGTCGTCTGATACCAGTGAATTCAGCTGATGTAATGGGACACTTTGATTTAGACAGCCGAAATCCTTCTTTTGGGACATTCACAGTGCTGTCTTACAATATTCTTGCTGATACATATGCAACAAGCGATACATACAGCTATTGCCCAACTTGGGCACTTTCATGGCCTTACAGAAGACAAAATTTGCTGCGTGAAATTATTGGTTACCATGCGGATATCATCTGCCTTCAGGAGGTATGCCATTTTAATTGTTATCCCTTTTTTATGTAACATATTTGAAGGGTCTGAACTTACTTACTCCCTCTGTCCCAAAATGACTTCAATTTTTTTCCCATCTCATTTGTCCCACAAAGACTTCATCTTTGGAGCAAACAGTGCATTTGAGTTTGTTAAAGTGAGGGACAAATGCATTGGAGTTTGCTAAAATAGGGGACAAATGCATTGGAGTTTGATAAAGTAGAGGGTGTTTTAGTCCCTCTGTAATTTTTTGCCCATCTCATTGGCATGTGTGAGTATAGACTAAAAATGAAGTCTTTTTGGGACGGAGGTAGTATGTTTGTAAAGTGCACCAAATATGTTTGATATGCTTAACAAACTTGAGTGTCATTTTCAGTCATTTTGCAATAGACCACCCTTACAATTTATCCTAAACCTTGTTTCTTTGCTCATGATACTGTCCCAAAGTCTTTCTTGTGTTGTTTCCTGCCTCATTAGTTCCACAATTGCTAGATCACTATTATTGGTTGCTCTCTTGATTTGTCCTAGGATAGTAGAATATTCCCCCAACCGAACCCCACCTTTATGGCTTTACCATTTGCTTTTGAAACTGCTCTTTTCATTTTTTTTCCTGCTTGATTATGCTGCATCCTCCTTTGAGCTTTAAACACATCAAATGAAAGTGAGTGACTGATGTTACCTTTGTCATGTGGACAGTATTAAAGTTAGCATGCAGTTATGATATATATCAAATCTAGGATATGTCTATAATGAATTAAACATTACTGTTTTCAGGTACAAAATAACCACTTTGAAGAATTCTTTGCGCCAGAGCTTGACAAACATGGATATCAGGCATTGTTCAAGAAAAGGACAACTGAGGTATGCCTTTTTATTTTGTGTTTGGATAATCAACTTGACATACCGTCTTGTTTGACTTCATAATTATTACTTGATGTGTTGTTTGTGCAACAATTTTGTAATAGGTGTACACTGGGAATCTTCAATCAATTGATGGATGTGCTACTTTTTTTCGAAGGGACAAATTTTCACATGTCAAAAAATATGAGGTATCTCAACAGCAGGGTTCTTGTTATAGTCTTCAATTCTCTTCTTACCAGTCATATAACATCTACTGAACTTCAATGCAGGTTGAGTTTAATAAGGCTGCACAGTCTTTAACTGATGCGATTATTCCAGCTGCTCAAAGAAAAATGGCTCTAACTCGATTGATTAAGGTATGCCCAACTTTAAAAACAAGAAGAATGCCTTACGTGCTATGCTGTTAATTGTTATCTTAATTACTACCATGTGCCAATTCTTCTTTTCTACTGCACAGGATAACATTGCGTTGATCGCAGTTTTAGAAGCTAAGTTTGGTAGCCATGGGACTGATAACCCTAGCAAAAGACAGCTCCTTTGTGTGGTAAGATTTTTTCTGAGTCTATCTTTGCAGACATAATTGTTGTACTGCTTCTAAAACAGCCAAATGACTTCCATCATGGTGATTATCTCACTCAAGAAATCACATATCTAGATGAAGGATGTTTCTTCATGGATTTTCTTTAAGATTTTGTTAATGAACCTGTAGCATCAAACGATTCTTTCATGAGTCAGGACTCAGGAGAAATACAACAGAATGCCATACACCAGTTACCAAAGTTTTTTACCGATAGTTGTAGCCTGTAGGATACGTATGATGAAAGAGAACAAGATGCATGTTTTACATGTCCATTGCATCCATGGTATTCATCAATTTTGTTGGATCCCTCTTGTTTTTTGTTCATATTCGGTTATTGGGGACTTTTGTGCACCTTTTATGATATACCTTGAGCGGTTGACCTACATTATGTAGACTGTATCAAGTATATTTTCATTGATCTTATCTTCATGCTTTAGTTCTCTTGTAATAGCATTTTTGGCACCATGGAGATCTGATTTGTTTCTTGAACTGTTTGTTTTGCAGGCAAATACACATATCAATGTTCATCAAGACCTCAAAGATGTTAAGCTATGGCAGGTCAAATCACAACTCTGTTTCTAGAATTTTATAATATTTTAAATTTTCTTGAATTGATGATTGTAATCTTCTATGAAATTCTTTCAGGTTAACACCCTCCTGAAAGGATTAGAAAAAATAGCTGTCAGTGCGGACATTCCAATGCTGGTCTGTGGAGATTTCAATGCAACCCCTGGAAGGTTTGTTCATTTACTGAAAGACTTAGATTTATTCTGCTTATGTCCTTCTATGTGAACATTCTAAATGGCAAATGTGCACGGTAATGTTGCAGTACTCCACATGGGCTTCTTGCAATGGGGAAAGTTGATCTGTTGCATCCAGATCTAGCAATAGATCCTCTTGGAATTTTGCGACCAGCAAGCAAGTTGACACACCAGCTTCCTCTGGTACAGTCAACCTATTGCTGCTCTTACTAATCTACTTCATATTTTTTAGTTATGGTTCTCAACAAAGGATTTGCTCGTTTACAGGTCAGTGCGTACTCTTCATTTGCAAGGATGATTGGTGCTGGTTATGATTTGGAGCACCAGAGGAGGAGAATGGACCCTGCAACAAATGAACCACTTTTCACAAATTGCACGAGGGATTTCACTGGGACCATTGATTACATATTTTACACAGGTTTGTGCTTATACTTTGTTGAAATGCTACCTGTACCGTGTTCTGGAATACAAGTATTGCTAGATTTACCTTTGCAATGTACTTGCCATTTCAGCGGATTCGTTGACAGTGGAGTCGTTGCTGGAACTTCTGGATGAGGATAGCTTGCGAAAAGACACAGCTCTTCCTTCACCTGAATGGTCATCGGATCATATAGCACTCTTAGCAGAATTTCGGTGCAAGCCTAGAGTTAGACGATGATACTTTAGGTATGAGCAAACTACTAACTAAAATTACTGATTAGTTATGTCATTGATTTGGTTGAAATTACCTGTATTTTTAGATAATAGAATGCCCCATCAACATGCCTTTCACCAAAACCAATAGATGCCTGTACCACAACTTTAATAAACCAAATTCAGGAATTCTTAGTTTCAAGCACACATATGTTCCCACGTTCACTGCACATGAATTGTTTTTGCCTCCTGGAGCTCCATGTCTCACTGCACATGAATTGCTTTTGCTTCCTGGAGCTTGTGAGTTGTTCGTGGTTGAAAATCTACAGTCTGAGAGCTGGGGCACTCATGATGACCATTGAGTGCAGAATTCTGCTGTTGCTACAGGTCCTGACATTGCTTTTTGTCTGCAGGTACATCCATGTTCACTAGGAGGAGCTCTACTGGAGCAATTATCAACATACACAAGGGAGCATACCTTCAGGGGAAGTAAGATTAACAAGCTTAAGGAAGGGAGGACTGTTATGTTCATTAACATTTGTGCCCTGGTTTTTTTAGTGGCCCTAGCTGGATTGTGACTTTATATAGAAGAAATATCCACGCAAAGAGAAAAATATTTAATAGGCTTGGTGTCATTGTTAGGTTTTTTTCAACTTGAGTTTGTCTACAATTTTTTCTTACCATGGAATCTAGTTCTTACAAGCTGGAAATGATCCCTTCCATTGTGTACGTCTCATTTTTCTGCTGACATGTAAATCTGTCACATGGGGTCAATGCTAGTTTTCGGAAACGTTAATTGTTGTCTAAGAGCCATAGTTGCGAACTGAAGTACACTTATCATGAAGGAAATGAAATACTGGGTTTATTCTGCTGCAAGAACTTTGAGGGTGGTGCTGGTTTCATGTACCTTTTGTGTTTCACTGAATGGAACTCAGATTGTCCTTTCTATGCCGTTGTTTATCAACAATCTGTCCATTTATTGTTACTCACTTTCGCAAGGTAAGAACACGACCAAAACAGCTGCCAGTTATCTCCTCAAGCTTTTGGAGACGCTGTGTCGTTGTTTATTGCTGTGGCCGATCTGAAGAACTATGTACTGTTCATACTTTGTGTACATTTGGGCCCTGACATTTGGGAAATCAAGAGCGCCGAATACGAGTATTTTTATTTTTGTAAGACTACCACCCGAATCGATACGCTTCGTCCGTCCAGAACCAGAAAATTAGTTTAAAATTTGTTCAAAAATATAAGAATATTTTTATCTACCTTCTCATCTTAATTGACCATAACCATTTTTATTTAATTTTTTCACTTATCTTCCTAACTTAACCAATCATAGACATTGTTTACCTTAACCTTAATTGTTTTAAACAACTCCTTAATCTGAATTTTTTTTAAATAACTCTAGATGTTCTCAGATCGTTAACCTAAACCTTTTTAAATAACTTTAGATGTTCTTATATCTATGAACGGAGAGTACTTGTATTTACTTCGAATTCCAGCAGTTTGACGCCAAACCTACTGTAGCATGTTTAATATTCTGCCGATGGGCAGATTCATTGCTCCTGCCATCTCTGGTACACAGAAGTTAAAGACCGCACGATATAGCTTACTACTGCTTGTCTACTAGTCACACTAGGTTTGGATCTTTCATCTTGAGCTGTTCCGGACCTTCCGGTACACTGATGATAATGAACTCACCTGCTGTTGCCACTTTGCTATGTGACCCTACCGTCTGCCACCATCCTGGTTCTACGCTGCACATTACTCTTGAGAAATTGCTCTTTGCATCCATGCTGAAGACTGAACATGAGGAAAGGAAGGCACCGGAAAAACTGTCTGGGTGGCCTTGGTACTCTAGATGCCACTATGCTTCGTGTTACTATTTTTTTCATGCTCTAAATCGAGTAAATTTCATAAAACTACATATACTTTGGTCAAATAAAACTACAGGTTTAAAGATATATATCATAAAACACAAATTTAGTAACAAATTTTCCACAAAACTAGGTGTCAGAACGTTGTGGGGGTATAACCCAGAACGTTCTTTGCGAGATCCAGCAACGGCAATGCTTTCTTGGTTGTACTACGACTGTGTCAGCTTGAAAGCATTGGCAGAATGGTAGGTAATCCACATGGAGGGGAGGTGATCCACTGTACATCATCAGGCAAGCCGCAGCAGTGCTCTCTGCTACCTCGCATGAATGCCGGAGTTATTGGCTCTTGCTGCTGTGCAGTGCTGCCCCCATCCACCCCAACCACGCAACTTGTCAAACAATCACAGCGACCGCATCAATCCCCCCTTTGAATTGGAAAGGGTTCACCTGCAGTTCCTAGTGTGACTGTAACTTTAAGCAGTCACGCTAGGGCCATCCAATGTAAGTTCAATGGTTAGATAATATGAGATTTTGTTCACTAAAAAAATACCGCATATTTAATATAGCTCAGGATACTGTAGCTTTAAATCTAAACCGTTCACAGCAAAAATAGATGGCCAAGATCACGTGTAGTTCTTATCTTGTAATCCTAGTACAAACTGAATGATCTCAATCCCTTTGAATTGTCTCCTCCTCCTTTATCTCACCACCAGTAGCCCCGCCGCCATGACAGCACACCACGCGGGTGGGCGCGTTGTGAACTGCCCGTCTTCACCATGAAGATCTTCTACGCCGCCGAGTAGAAAACCCATGAGCTCTGCAAGTCTTATGCCCTCTCCGTTCCTACATACTTGTTAGCATGTACTATTTAAATTTTAGCTTTGACCATTAGTTTTTTCACAATTTTGGGAATGGGAGAGTACATTTTACAACTTTGATTTAGACATAAGCATTAATCTCTCGTTCATCGAATCGTAACTATTTAAATATTATTAACAATCAAAGTTGGAATGGTGATGGCCAATAGTGACAAGTATTTGGAAATAGGGGAGTACATTTTACGTGTATTGTTTTGGTTGTTTTGCTCCATTATTTTGTACACAAATAGAATAGGGACCTAATATGTGAACAGTTATGCGACCTAGGCGCACATGAACACGTTACGACAAGCCCACGTGCGTCCACACTGGCTCTCGTCGGCTTCGTTAACCTAACAGATTGAGCAGAGTGCAGGCGAGCGATCCCACCCTCTCTCCGGCGATCCAACCTCCTCTCTGACTTGGCCTCCTCTTCAGCGACCAGGTTAGATTTTTGCCTCTTTGCTCCATCCTCCCCTGCCCCATCCCCTCCCCCACCTCCAATGGCCAGCGGTGCCACTGCTGCTTCACTGTCCTGTCTCTTTCTTCTCTACCACCCTCTACCCTAATTGGTCGGTGACCTTATTCTCTGTCACCGACCCTACTCATTGCCTTCTCTAGACCCTGTGGCTTTGGTGGCGCCACTATCATCTTGCCACTCGCCCGTGTATGCCACCCACTGTCGATCCGCTGTCACCCGGAATGCTAATCCGTATGCCCGGTGCCACACGACGTGGTCAGGATCTGTTTGCACATGCTTTGCGCGCGCGTTCGCGAATTAGGGTTCCTGAAATAGAATGCGGCAGCGTGTTGAAGGCTAGCAGTGGCAGCGCGACACCACCACGGAAAACCGGGCCGGCCACAGCGGTGCATCGGACGAGTGCCGAACAGTGCGCCGCTGCACGTAGCCCGTGCGAGCACGACACGGTCGCTGCATGGCACGTCACGCACTAACGCCCACTACTAACTACCAAGGCATTGCACCCCTCGCCCGTTATAACTCCCCTTCACCCATCAACCCGTCCCAGCTGCTCACTCTCCCGCACACACTGATACTACCACCAGCTGCTTGAGCAAGCTCTTCGAGTTGGGCATGGCGGCGGCGGCGGCGGTGGTGGTGTTGGTGTTGGTGGTGGGGGTGAGGGGGGACATGAGCGCGGACAGGACGGAGTGCGCGGACCAGCTGGTGGGGCTGGCGCCGTGCCTGCAGTACGTGCAGGGGCAGGCGAAGGCGCCGGCGCCGGACTGCTGCGGCGGGCTCCGGCAGGTGCTCGGGAAGAGCCCCAAGTGCCTGTGCGTGCTCGTCAAGGACAAGGACGACCCCAACCTCGGCATCAAGATCAACGCCACCCTCGCCCTCGCCCTCCCCTCCGCCTGCGGCGCCACCCACGCCAACGTCTCCCACTGCCCCCGTACGTCTAACACCGTCTTCCACCTCCTCCCTCCCTTCTCGCACGCACGCATCGGAGGTCGCCGCCGGCGAGACGGACGGTGGCTTTGTTTTCTTGCGGTCCGTGACCACACCATCTGTGATCTGTGGCTGTCGGCTTAATTTTTTCCTAGTTTCGCAAGTCCCCATGGTGTTTTTCTTCCTCCTGATCCGCATATAGGAGTAATTTTGTGTGATTTTCTCCTTTCGATTATTCGACCGATGGATTGCACCGCTGCACTGCAGGCTCATTTTTTTACAGTAAGAATTATTGTCTTGTGTTGCAGAGCTCCTGCACATTCCTCCAAACTCGAAAGACGCCGCCATCTTCAGCCCCGGCAGCGACAAGGGCTCCCCTGCTGCTCCAGGCGAGTCTAACTTAATTACTTCAACTCTCTTGTCTCCTCCGTTAATTTTCCTGCAAATCACGTACAAATTACTGACCAGCAGTAACACAGTGGAAATTACGGTAGTGACTAGTGAGTGAGTACTTTTGTCATATGTGAACGTGAGAAGTTGATCTCGCCGAAAGGTGTGTGAGCGTGAGGCAATCAGGCAATGTGACCCACCAAACACAGCACGCTGATGTTTTGACATCATCACGCTCAGAGACAAAACAACCAAGAATGTCTCCGGATGGCTGGAAAAGTTAAACCATGTTCCTAAATTCCTAAATTAAATTGACTGCGTTTCACGGTAATCGTAAACTGTTTGTTTCTAGAGTTCTGAATCAACCTCAAGTGAGACTTTACAGTAAACTGATGGTGTGAACTGTCAAGCTGTGAAATGCTTCAAGGGTTTAGGGTAATCATGAACTGTTTGTAGAGTTCAGAATTAACCTGAACTGACAGAATGTACAGTAAACTGATGGTGTGAACTGTCAAGCTATGAAATGCTTCTAGGATAACCGGTTTTCATTGGGAAGATATAGTTTCATCTTTGCTTCAGCTGTTGCTATTTCTGCTGCTTAATTTGTCGGCGTTTCTCGTTGCACACAAACTGCTGCCGTTTCGGTTCTGACCTGATGATAAGCACTGGTTTGTCACTCTTTCCTTGCAGCAAAGGACAACTCGACGGCGACGACCGACTCTCGCGCGCTGCAGGCGGCCAACGGGGGCAGCCTCTTCTCGACGGCGACCGCCGGCGCTGCGCTGACGGCGTTGCTGGCCAGCTACTTCCTCCTGCTCCTGCCGGAATTCTCGGCTCCGCCCTTCTAGATCACTGTCTACGCCTCGTGCGTCTCTGCAGCTACCGATCGAAACCAAGAACACGCGGTTATATTTGGACAATGCCTGATGAAACTGAATGTATGATGCATCCTCGCATGCATGTTGTAGTATGTGACAGATAGTAATTTGTTGCCGTTTGCAGTGTACTGTACTGTTCTTCTTTCTGCTATGTTCTGGATTCTGGATGTTGCGCTTTGCTAGCTTTTCTAGTGGAAGTACATCTGCTTGCTGATCCTGAATGATGTTGCTGCCAGTAGGGTGAGGCGTTTGATCGATCGCTTCCAACTCTTCGTTCTGGTTGCTTCTGTGCTTTTCTGAATTGTGAATTTGTGATGTGGACTGTTTCTAGGCCCTGTTTGTTTGTTTCATCGTGAATAACAGACGGTTGATCAGGCCTAACAAGAAGTACGAAAACCACACCAAATAATTTAGGAATTATTTGTTTGTTTCATCGCTTCCAACTCTGCTTTTTCTAGAGTTACACTGTTGTCCCAGTAAATTAAACTTCACCCTAACACTTCAGAAAAAGCAGTTAATACGCGGTTGGTGCTTATTTACTTCGCTCTGGTGTCAACTAAAAGTACTTTGTCAGCTTCAGTGTAAAGTTAAGTACCACCACTTTTGTATTGTGTAAAAAAGTGTGATTTACTTTTCAAAAACAATCTATCTATCTATTATATTATTAAGACAACGTTAAAAGGATGCCTCACGTTCACTTTGGAGGCTACAAATTCCCACATTAATCGAAGAAAAAGAAAAATAAGAGTTTAAGTAGGAATACAATTTAGAAATAACTGAAATTTAGAATAGAAAATAAGAAATATTGAAAAAAGAGTCCATCTAGAACACAACACGAGATTAATTGAAATTCGAAATAAAAATAAAGTAAATTCCAAAAATAGATTTTCAATATGAATCCCGTGTAAACTTCAAAAAAATCATTAAAATTCAAAACAAAAATAGAATAAAAAAACAAATAAGTAAAGACTACATACCATTAAGAGTCTATAGCAAAAAACAATATATAAATATCCAAAAATAAGATTAATTAAAATTTAAAATAAAAAAGAAAATAAATAACGAAATTAGATTTCAATACTAATTCCAAATAAACTTTTAAAAAAATGAAAAATTCGGAATAAAAATATAATAAAAATAAATAAGTAAAAAGACATACCAAAAAGAGTCCTGTGGGCACCCGATTATTCTGCACTATAGGAGGTAATTGGTACGACAACGCGAAATATCTAGTTGGATGGGATCTCAAGAGAAAGCCAAATAAAACTGTAACCATCCAACCTCATCGCAGCCTTGTCATACAGATCACCAAATATAATGCAAAACAACCGAACACCAGGCTAAGAACACAAGAGATATTTGGAAGAATAGTTATACCAGTCCACACGGCGAGATATACCCGTCAAACCACACGAAGGTGACGACCAAACACGATACATATCTCTGAGGACATGGTCTACGGTTGAACTACTCTCCATGTATCTCAACTGTTCTAAGCCTATACTCATGCAGACTAGCCCCAGGAAAATTGCTAGTCCACACTTTCATCTCTAGCAACGGTATACAAACATAGGGTATACAATTATAAGTGAAATAAACTTAGATACAACTAAGATTACATAGGCCAAAAGACCAAATAATATGATTCAGCGGAAGCTTGTCTACCCATACCACAGGCAATCCGACTAGGGGTACACCCCTTAAAGAATCAATCCTGAAGAAGCAACGGAATCCCGTAGCACTCAACCTACAACCAAGTAATCAACAGAAGTACAAGCAAGAGTCAGTACATTACCGAAATAATGTACTGGCAATGTCAATCCTACCATACATGCAAGTTCTAAATCAAGGAAAAGCTATTTGTGGGTTCAGTTTTGCATAAAGCTAATTTTAGTTCACAATCATTTTGCAACGGTAATTTAGAAAGCATTTAAACAAGTATAATAAGTAGTGAAGTGATCAACATAATATCAACATAATAATTTTCCTGCTTGTGCCCTCCTCGGCAACAAGTCATCGTAAATATTATCATAAGCATAATAATTCTCAAAAGTCACCAATCCTCATCCCAGTTTTATAAACATATTTAAAAACATAAATCTATACTCAATGAACACAACCATGCCGCTCATGACCGTGAGCACGGCTAACCGATTAGTTTTGACTCTGCAGAGTTTATACATCGTTACCCACATGATGTGATAGAAGCCCAATGGCTACACTCTAGTTTGTCCGGTACCCGTCGGTACCACCACACTCTTCACGTTGAATGCAGTCTAGAGGTCACAACACAGCTTTTACATTACCTAACATTTAGCCTTGCACCAGCACGAGGTGTGTTACTCCACACCGGGGCGCTACCCCAATGTCGTGGGTGGCGGGCCCACGCCTTACCCCAGCGCCGTGGCGGCAACCGTCCTGGCTCCCCACGAGGCACACAACATTGTATTGGACAGACTTAGACGCCTATGCCATGAGGTGATCACAGTCCCTCTTGGTTCACATAGGTAGTTCTTATGAACAGCCCTACAGTACATTCGTAGGCACTGCTCCTACTACTCTGCCTACCAAAATGCAAGACTAAACATTAAATAACTTAATCCGCTATGGCCATCTCATAACTAGCACATGTAGTTGTACTGTTTAACATGAGAATATGACACTAAGTTCGGTCCTTAAGCAACCTAGGCAAAACACTCCCCCTATCGGTACACAACTATCACATATGTGTACCACTTGCTTGCCCAAGTCTAAATCAGGTTTTTCATCATTTTAGTTCACAAATAATCAGAGGCTTCACCTCTGTCCAGAAGTCATAAAATTCCCAGTTTCAAATGTATATAGTGATCACTGTAATATTTAGCACGTTACTAAGCACGGCTAAGCATAAGCAAGTGTAGTAACTTGATACAGACCCCCATGAGTACAAACCAAGTACTTTAATCAAGCCTAAGGTTACAAACAGCAAGGAACACAATGTTCTAAGGTGGATCATGCAACTAATAGGTTATAATTACCATTTACCACAATTCAAATACCGTTATTTATAAATACTCATGCAATTTTACAAACAACACATTTCATTCCCCAAAACATAAGATTCAATTTGTTCAAGGAGGAGGGGAGAAAACTTGCCTTACTCTCGAGTACTCGGATACCAACTATTTCACTTCTTCACCGATATCGAATTCGTTCTCTAAAAGGAAAATAACGTACGATCGAATAAATAGCAAATAATGCAGAAAATATGAAATGTTCTAATATGCATGATATTTATGCCTTAGGTTGCTACTGGTCTAAAGTGAATTTAGGTGAAGGAATTTCTATTTTATCACGTTCTGTTTGAGAGTTATGAATTTTACGAGTTCTATACAAAAATACGTTAGAATACGGTATAAGGTTAAATTGAAGTTATCTTAATATGTGTGAAATTTACACAGTGGCTAGGTACTGGTTTTATATGAATTGTGGTGAAGAAGTTTCCATTTTATCGACTTCTTTTTAAGAGATATTAATTTTCCCAAGTTCTAGGCGAGTATACGTATTTATACATGTATTTTAGTATGCACAGGTTTTAGGGCAAGGTATTTATGAAATTTAACCTTTTGATATTTGAGAGGAATGTGGTGTAGACTTATTGTCATTTGGGTGTATTTTACTTAGAGTAAAAATGAAGTTTATATGATTTTTATGAATTATTTTACCTCCTAGACCTTATATAAAACATTTATCCCCTGTATAAAATATAAAGAGGGTTCTCATACTAGTTTTAGCAAATCCTCAGTTTTCAGAAGTGGAGAGCAAAATATTTTGAAGTTAACAAAGTTGATTTCACATTATTTGGAGCTTATATGAATTTCTTACACATTTTAGAAGTTAATACATGTTCTGTATACTAATTTATATATTTACCTATTATAAGTTTCGTATGAGTGTCTTTTATGTAAATGAATTTTAGTTTTAGTTCACTTCAGAAAATACCAACATTTTATGAATTTACTAACCCTTGATTTAAGGTAAAGATGAAATAACTAAATTTGCATATGAGTTATGTATTATATTCTTTATATTATTTTTGAGACATTTTAGGTACTGGTTCTTCCAGATTTCAAGCAATAGAAATAAAGTTCATAATTTTGTGATTCCAACAAATTTTGTTTCATAATTTTTGGAGTTAAAATGAATTATATATATATGTTTGAAGTTATAGCTACTTTTCAGTTAAGGAATATTCCCAGAAATTGTTTTCCATTTTCTTTTCTTTTTCTTTATCTCTCTCCCTGGCTGGGTCCACCTGCCAGCGGCCCAGGAGCAGGGGAGGTCGAGGTGGCCATGGCCGGCGGCGCCGTCTGGCCTCGCCGGCGACGAACGATGGCGCGGATGGGAAGGCGGCCAAAAGATAAAAGGCCGAGGAGCTCTCGGTGAACATTCCGGTGGTCTTCTTATTGCCTATGGTCGATAGAGCTGCGTCGGCGACGAGCGCGAGCGGCGGCGGCGGCCATCGGGCGTAGTGGCGAGGTTTGGTCTCGAGCTCGATTCGACAGATTATATGCATGCATGTGCATCTAAGAGCTTGTAGAGCCCTCACTGAGCAGTTTTCCGTGGCAGAGAGGCTCTGGTGAAGTAGCGGTGACGGAAGAATGGCGCGGCGGCGACGAAAGCTTCGGGTTCCACGGGGAGAGCTCAATCTAGCTGATAATCCCAAGATTTGAGACAGGAACAGGGTTAGATACCTCTTAAGAATGGTATACGCGCGAGGAATTGGACCACAACTCACCAGAGACAGGCAATTGCACGGCGGCGGCTTGCGGCCGGACTTGGGGACGACGACGCCGATCTCCTCGTTGGCTCTACCTCCGGTCAAGGTTCTTGGGGCATTGTGCAGCTAGTGGAGACACAGGCTCGGCGGCGAGGTGGCTCGGGCTGGGATCGCCGGAATTCGCCGGAACAGCGAAGACATCGCGGCGGTGCTCTCTGGACCAAAAGTGAGGACGGCTGCGACTTCGGCCGGCGGTTCCTCGGGCAAGGCAATACAAAAATGGATCAGTTAGGGGATGGTGATCACGTTCCTATGGTTGAGAAAGGATGGAGCTCACCGGATCTAGCTCGGGCTCAATCGAACACTCGTCGGCGCCGGGGAAGATGAAGCTGCGGCCGGCTTTTCCGAGGTGGAATGTTGGGGTTTCTCTGGAGAACGCGACTAGGTCGAGGAGAGGCTGCTAATGGCGAGGTGGCTGGGTAGATGGTGAAGTTTTCCACGGTGTGAGGATTCCTGTGGTGGCACTGGATGCTGTTGACGCGTGGGGGAGAACGTGGCGTGTTCCTGGCATGGAGAGCGAGCTTGAGCGTTGTCTGAGATTGTCAGGTGGGTCTAGGATGTCTGTGGGGCCCATATGGCAGTGAAGAATGAGAGAGGAGTCATCTAGAAGCTAAGTCTTGCTAGCTGTCAAGCATGCAGTCTTTACTCAGGTGTTTTACTAAGTTACCAGGGGGTATAAATCTGGGAAAAATTACTGTGGGCAGTAGGTGGTATTGGCTAGCTCTGTGCCAAAATTAAGAGTTGTGGGACTTGTGGATTTCTCTGGAGAAAATGGCAAAGTTTGGCCGAAAATCAGTTTTCTGCTGTGCACTAGTCTGAGTCAGTGAGCTTGAGCCTATTATTTCATGTTCAGGTTTTGTGAATATTGTACTGGAATTTTTACTGCAATTAGTTCACAATCTAATCCAGGTTTTGGTAAATTTTGGTGAGAAGGTGATTGATGGGTTAATTCTGGAAAAAATGTCAAATAGGCAGTCTGCAGGTGAAAGTTTTTCTGTATTGCTGAATTAAGAGTATTTATTTGAGACAATTATTGAATTGATAAAATTTGTTAAAAATTACTGGAGATATAAAATAATGTGATTAACCTGCTGACCAAATTTTGTTGCTAGAAGTGATCTGGTTTATTTTTGGTGAATTTGCAAAGTAGGGTTGTTGATCCAGTTTTTTCTGCAGTTTCATTTATTTCTCCAGTGCCTTGATTTTATCATTTGATGTGTTTTCTTTGGGAGATAAATTAAACCAAAATTCCTGGTGGTAGGGTTCATGATGGCACACACTTTGGCAAAAGGGCTCTGTCTAATTATTCTTTATTTTCATTTGGTAGATTTTAGAAGTATACCTATTCATCTTTAGCTAGCTTCCTAGTTTTGCTGATTTGAGGGATTTGATTGGAGTATTTATTGAAGTGATAAGATCATGTAAAATTTACAGTGGATTAATTATGTGGGATAGTGTTTACAGGAATTTTTCCATGATTTTAAGTTAGACCTATTCTCCTTAGAAATTATTTAGGCTATACAAATGTATATGCATCCTATTATGAAAGTGCAATATAAGATCCAAAAACAATCCAGAAAAAGGTATGCACATGAAATGGTAATAATTTATTTATCTCCATATTCTATGTCATACTTTTATCTATACATAGTTAGTCATATTACATTTTCTGTTTCTTGTGAATTAACTCCTAAAATCTTTATGCATTCCTAAGGTATTTTAACTTGGTCAAAACCTCTTATGGTTGCTCCCTAGTTTGGAATTTATAGGATTTTACTTCCAAGGTCTTTTTGTCATTTTAACTTGGTCAAAACCTCTTATCGACTTTCGAAATTCTGGTCTGTTACAAGTCCATAGAAAATACAGTCTTTAAATATCCAAAAGTAAGATTTAAAGAATTATAACAATAATACATTTAAAATAACCTTGAAGGAGAAAAATAAAAAAATAAGAGTTCAAATAGGAATACAATTTAGAAATAACTAAATTCAAAATAAAAATAAGGAATATTGAAAGAACAATCCATCTAGAACACAACACGAGATTAATTAAAATTTAGAATTAAAAATAAAATAAATTCCAAAATTGACTAGGTGTCTTCTTTCCAATTTGAATATAAGATATTATTGCTTCGAATTGGACATAGATATGCGAGGTAGCATAATACTATAATATCTATGTATGCCATCTAGAATAAAAAATTCAATTGTTATCCATGTGAGATAAAGACAAAAGTATGTCCGTGTTGGTAAAGTTAGAGTAGAAATCAATTTTAAATATAAGCAACATATGTTGCAACAGAAAAGTGCCCATGATATAGCATATGTGACCTTTACATGCAATGCATGGACTCAAACCAAATTCCAGTTTGATTCTCCTAATTAACCATATAGAACTTTATATGAATTAACCATCCATAATATAGCATATGTGACCTTTATGTGGCAATGTATATTTGCAATAGTTTAAAATGCATGCATGATAACAATTTAGAGTTGGTATGAGCATGACATTGTTGAACACTATTGCAGTGCATGGATGGTGGACTAAGATCCATGATCGCAGCTATAAAGAGAGCTCAAAAAAGAGGCACCAAGTCTGCCTTGAAGGCCTAAAAATCTCACATTGATCAAAGAAAAACAGATAATTTTGTTGATTCTATATACCACTTTAATTTAAAATAATAAATAGTAAAAAAAGCAGAAAAAGTCCAAGTCAAATACTACCTCTGTCAAAAAGAGTTGCTTTGTAACAATTCCAATACAAATTAGTAGTTAGAGAAAAAGATTAAAGTGCCATTAATCAATTGGAATTTGTATTATCAGGCGGGCAAGTACAGAGAATTGAAGGGACAAGATACATTTAATACTTTATTTTGAGGTAAAGGACTACAAATCAACTCGATATTTTTAGGACAAATTTCAAACACTAGAAATTAACTTCTTTTGGGATGGTGAGAGCACCATATAAAAACACAAATATGAAAAGTCGACGATGAACACAAATAATTGGAATTTGAATAAAAACCATAATTATCTGTCTTATTTGTATACAAACAAACTATAGAACCATATTACCTTCTTGCCACTTTGTTGAAGGAAAAGCCGATACATCAAAACAACTAAAGGAGAGAAAATACTAGCTGATAACATAGATATTAAGGGGTTGGCGAGAGAGAAGAGTAGGGGAAGGAGAGAGATGGAGAGAAATAGGAGCCAGGATTACTGGAGGCAGAGGAGTGCAAGCTACTAGAAACTAACGGTCACATATATATGCTATGAGCTCACCTTATATCAAATGGTTATGGATGATAGATTTAAATTGATTCAAGTGATTGAGAAGCATGCCTAGAGATGTTTGATTCCGATGTTTTTAAATATACAAAGTAATTATTTCTAGTAGTGTGTGATTGTGTGAATATATAAAAATACACATTATCAACTTACAAATATGTGAATATTTGTTACAATTTTGAGTAATATTATTAAATACTAAATTTTTTAAAAAAATCTAGCCTCACAAATGCGCGGGCCACCTTGCTAGTTTATTTAAAAACCAAGAATTATATTTCACAATAAAAAACAATTTACTTAAAACCAAGAATTATACTCATATGTGGTAACTTTTGTTGTGTTATTTATTTCAGAATACAAGGGGTAAACTACAAAGTTGAAAAATACTACTCTCTTCATCTCAAAATAAGTTGATTTCTATAGTTTGAACTTTGTCCCAAAATATGATGATTTTGACATGATTTTTTTTACATTTTGGCTCTTTTAAAAAACTTATTTTACAAATGGACCCCTAAAAAAACTTATTACAGGAATGTACCCTTTTCTCGGCACCAATAATCCAACGTCTCGACGCCAAGGATGCTGGCGCCGACATCCTCACCCCCATGGCAGCATTGGTCGCTAATGTGAAGGGGGTCGACGCCAAAGATTGACGATAAGGACCTATTTGTAAATAATTTATTTTACAAATAGAACCTCTACGCCAAAGAGACTGCGCTGAGGACCTATTTGTAAATAATTTATTTACATTTTAACCTTTTCTGAGGATTTGTTTGTAAAATAAGTTATTTACAAATAGGTCCTTGGCCCTAGCCTTTTTGGCGCTGACCCCTCCACGTTAGGCGCTGCCACGGGAGTGAAGGTGTCGGTGCGAGCGTCCTTGGCGTCGAGACGTTGGACCTCGGCGCTAATTACCTGGCGCCAAGAAAAGGGTCCATTTCTAAAATAAATTTCTCCATGGATCTATTTATAGAATAAGTTTTAAAAAAAATACTAAATTGTAAAAAAATCCAGATGATTTTGACCCTTTTACCTACCCTGACCCGTAAATCGAGAAGTTTATCTCTTTAATGTTCTTACCTATCCATCTAACAATATTAAGTTTTAATTAATAAAGGGTACTTTGATTTTTTTTCTTCTATTAAAGTTACATCAGGCTGCGAGGGAAGCTTTTATTTTGGAACAGTGGGAAGCTTTTAATTTGGGACAGTGGGAGTACCAAGTACAGCATAAGTACTGCATGTTCAGCTATAGGAAGAAAAAGAGAGAGTTACGACCTATTCAAGGCCCATTAAGACGGCCCAATAGCACTCCGTCTCCGCAGCAGAATACTCTTCCACGACCGCGGCTTTGCTCCGATATAAAGGACGCGCAGGCCCAGCGTTGCGTCTTCCTCCTCCAACGCCTCCCCCACCTTCACGCCGCCGCCTTGCGCGCTCGTCGTCGGCCGCCGCTCACACGAGGAAGCGAGGTGCGTCCTCGTAACCTCTTATCCCGATCTCGATCTCTACGCGCATTGCTTCCTTGCCGACGAATTAGGCGCTACCTATGCTTTAGGGCGGAATTGCCACTACCTTGCCGTCTGTGATTTAGGGTGCCCTAGTGCTTTTGCTCGTACTCTTTCTGTTCCGTGATTCCGTGTTGAACTTGGAATTGGGAGTTGGTGATATCAGCAAGTCCCAAAGGGCCGATTTTTTCTTGGCCATGATTTATTCAATTTCTGTGTCGCTGACTAGACTATGTCACTGAGGATGGTTTTAGAGTTCTTGTTAAATTAAGGTGACAAGTGGCGCTTATGTGTAAAAACCGTAGACGATCTGTTTTACCCTGGACTAGTTAATTAGTAGCCTGAATGTCTGAAACGGCTGAAAGAACAGTTTTTCATGTTCAGGGAATTGGTTGATTGCTGCTACAATAATAAAGACTGGATTACTGGAGTGAAAACTGGATCTCTGTTCTCTGCTGAAATCATTAGTTCAGTGTATGGTTCTTACTATATCCCATAGAGATGATCATTGGGGGATGGACAGAATTCTTGTACGTCAAACTGTTTAAATGAAGCTAGTGCCTAGCAATTCAGATTTGTGCAAGAACTAGAATGTGAATTCCAACTAGCTTAATTGCATGTTCTGTACATCTACTCATGTTTTCCTTATTGTGATGCTCTTGGACCTCAAATCTGTTCTATTATATTTAGTTCCCATGTGAGGGTCTGCAAGCTTAGGTACTGTAATTGAAGCATGAGTTTTGTTTGCTCAACAACAATTTCAGCCAACTATTCATGCTAGCATCTAATTCACATTGATAACCAATACGCTCATTGTTCATGCAGCATGGACACCCAGGTGAAGCTGGCTGTTGTGGTGAAGGTGATGGGGCGTACAGGCTCCAGGGGTCAGGTGACCCAGGTGAGAGTCAAGTTCTTGGATGACCAGAACCGTCTCATCATGAGGAACGTCAAATGCCCGGTTCGCGAAGGCGACATCCTCACCTTGCTCGAGTCAGAGAGAGAGGCCAGGAGGCTTCGCTGAGCCAGCTGCTTGTTCTTGCTCGAATTCAGACATGCCTGTCGAAAAACTATAGTTGTCTTTGAGCTCTAGGCCTGATGATACTGCTTGCAATTTTGTTTTATGACTAAGCTAAAGTGCACTTGATGCACTGAGATCAGACATATGGTTGTGCTTGATTACTTACCAGAATGGATGCATGGATTGGAATATTGGATATTGGATATTGGCTCAATTCTTATACTGTCTGAACCTCTGAATACACCCACTACGTATAAGGATTTTTAAGCTGCACCTTGCTGCAGCCGCGACGTGGGGGTCACGGCCGCGGCGTACAGCGGCGCCGGCGACGGGAGCGGCGCACAGGGGCTCTGCCGGGGCGTCAACCCGAGCCTCGGTGGCCCGGCGCCACCACGTGGGGACAGGCTGACCTGCTCTAGGACCCGGAACTGGAGCTCCGGTGGGTAGTCGCGGACGCAGCCGATCCGCGGCCCGGCGCCAGTGGTCCATCGGAGCGACAGCTGCTTCCCGAGCTGGTATGAGTTCATGGCCATCTTGGAGTTGAGCCGGTGAAGGATCTTCTCCTCAGGCACCACCACCACCTCCTCCCCCTCCTCGCCGCCGCGGAACAGGTTCACCTTGCAGAAGTCCAGGCGGTCGCCGAACGCGCCAGCGTCCTGCTCTGCCACGCCCTTGGCCAGCCGGCTCTTGTTCAGCGTCAGCCTCGGCGGCCGCTTGCGCTGCAGGCGGTTGCCGGAGGATGACCTCTTCATCACCGGCGTGCCTGCTGCCGTGGATGGCTCACCGCCGGTGGAGGGTGACGCGGCTGGTGCGGCGGTGGTGGCAGTGCCATTGTCTTCGGCCATGGCGTCGTCTTCCCTCACAGGCTTCCCTGGCTCACTAAGCTCGAGCTGGGAGCGGCCACTCCTGACCCTGAGCCACTCGTCCTCCTCACCTTCTGTTGGGCTCAACTGTAGAAAAACCAACAACCCAAGAATGTCTGAACAGACATCATGGCTAGGAATCTTAAACTAAACTTTTGAAAGGAAATCTCATCTTTTGTTGTCATGTAAAGAAGTTAGAATTTAAAGTTGTCTACTCACCTTGACATTGGCAAGATCTACGTTTCTCTTCTTCAGATACCTCATGAATTCGCGGAAGTTTGCCTCCGTGGGACGGTAGTGCCCGCTATGTGGCCAGACAGCCTGTGAAGGGTGGATAACTGAGTCAGAAAATCGTGTTTGCTGCAGCACAAACCAATAAATAAAACTACATAGACGGTAGCAATCTGCTGTTCTACACGCCTTTAGGATTCCATTATCTACAACTAGTCTCCCGGCAGCAGATGTGGCTCCACCAGCAAGGAAGCTGGAGTGCTGAAATGTGCCCTTGTTCTTCTGCAAGAATGTAATTATTTCATCAGTCATAGGTAACATTTAACTATTGTGGTTCATGTACTGATTATGTACTATTGACAAGTGGCAAATGCCAGTATTCACTAAATGCTTAATGCTTTGTTTTTGGATCATACCGTGCCAATGTATAGAACTCTCGTTGTGCTCAACACAAAGATCCATTTTGAATCCTTGGGGCCCTCAGACGTGTCGACAATCTTGCGGCTAAGCTTGTACAGCAGCTTCCTATCCTCAATTACCACCTCATAGAACTCCCTCTCTTTCTGTACAAGGCAGCAATATCTGTTCAGAGTGCAACCTTCTCCACTATGAGATTTCAGATTGATTGGTTTGCAGGAACAGCAACTTACAGGGCCAAGATACCTGATGCATTGCTGCAACAGCTTCCATCTAGGGCAGTGATCCTCAAGATTGACCTCCTTTCCTTCACCCACATCCAACCTATCATAATGGTAATTTCAGAAATCGCCAACTTGTCTGTTCTCTGTTCATCTGGTTCACAAGTACTCTCTAGAGTTTCACAATTCGACATGAACTTTACCAGTAGAAGAAAGGCTGTTTGCTCTCGCAATGAAGCCAATGTTGGTAGTAGTAATGGAGGTTGTGACCATACCGATGCCGAGGGTCAATCTGTCCGAAAATCATCAATGAACTTAAGTTTCGTTTGTGAACTGTTATCATCAAATTATGTTTGGATACAATGCTTTTTGAGTTTTGACGCCTACAGCTTCGAGCCAGTGCTGCAAAGCAAGCTTCTGAGCCTTTTCATCCTTCGATAGACCTTTGCCTACCTAACATAAGAACAGAAAAACTTATCAATATTCAGTAATATTACAGTATACCGGTAGCATCTAGAACAAACAGAATAGCACCATTTCAGCATATTAAGATCAGGGTACAGGTACACCGATACACCAAATCAGTTTGAATGATTCAGAATACTTAAACATAAAATACCAGAAAAACATGCCAACGACAGCACTAGCAATGTCAATAGTTTAGTATAAGAAGACCGCAGCACTGTAGTTACACTGATATGAGCAACTCTCTATTTTTAAGATCATAAAGTCCTGGTTAGCCAACACAATGTGCAAACACATGACTATACCTTCGCAGCTCTCGTTCTAGCCCGAGACCACCTTGATAGGGCAGATTCTGGCTTCTCCACCTCAAAGAATGACACTGAACTGCGCTTGAGCAGTGCAAAATCTAGCAGTTTCCACCTGATTCGGAATCACAAAATTCAGGCGACGTCACCAAAATGATAGAAATATACCATCAAATATGAAAACGCATGACATGAATCCTACATACCAGCGTTGTTCAACAAGAACAGCGCAATCAGCAAGTTGCCGCCTTGTTCTGAAGCTCTTGTATATCTTCTGCACTCTTACTGCTGCAGCCTGGTGCTTCGGGCTGATCATCCCAACCACTGGAGAATCTGGTGGCAGGTTTTCCATTGGCCCGTATCTTGGTAGGATGGTGCGTTTATGGGTGCAACTCTCCTTGCCAGGTTTAGGACTCATCAAGGATACTGTAGTTTCAACATGAAATGGATCACCCTCACTTTTCTTGAAGTTAAAGGATCCTTTTATGATAAGCCTTTGAGAGCTTAGGGAGTCGATCAATGCCGGTGGAGACTCACGGGTCTCGAGGGTGCTGAGGTTGTCAAAGCTGAGAGACCGAACAAACAACCGGTCTGTACTATCCTCATCCATAGGTAGGTAATCATCTGGTGGGTATGAGATTGACAGACCCATTTCCTGACTGAATATGCAATAACGTGACAGTTTTTTTATTGCCTTCTGCCCTACTGTTTCTTTTGATATGCCTTACTTCTGTTGCTCTGGAGCTCTGCACCAATGTAAGTGAGTCGACACATGTTTAAACATAGGAAAATCAGGGTACACAAAATGTAGGCCCTCTGAATTGATGGGGCTATCTCAACAACACATTTGATCCCTTCCTTTCTTTGTTTTCTATCTTATCAAGGAACATCGAGAATACATTGTGTGAAATGTGCCTCAAATATAGGTTCTGAGAATTGTGTTTCTTATCCTTGATGATAAGATAATATGATTCTCATGTTAAGAGTATAAGTGTAATAGTGTGTGTTTAGGGGTATTTTGGTCATTTCCCATCTCTTGTACAAAATAAATTTGCCCTTTAGTGCTAAGTCAATGTGATAGTTCTATCCTCAATTACTCTCAATATTTGGCATCCCATACAAGAAATGTTTCGAACATGCGGCCAATCTGGAATTAAATGCAAACTACTGAAATTATTATGCATATCTAGAAATCAGACGTCTCATTTCTTGTTTCTTGATCAATGCACCTTGTTTCAATGTTAAACACCATGTATCAAGAAAGCAAGAAGATTATGGAGAGCCATATCTGTAGAACAAAAATCAAAACCAAACGAACATCAACCGTAACTCCTTACCTCAAAGGATAATGCATCCACCCAACAGAACCTCCTGATGAGAGGTCTGTGAGGAAGAACACTAAAAGGAAACTTCAAATTTGCATGACAAATGAGAGTAAATGTAGGAGGACCAGGCATAAATGGAGAATGAACAATGACCATGAAAGAGGGCAGATGGCGAAAACATGGCGGTGGTTTGTAGCTGGTATTCACCCTATAAATAACAAAGCAGGTTCTGAGGTGTCTGAATGTTCCGAGGAGAAGAAAAGGAGAAAAAGAAAAGGGAGATAGCGTATGACATAGTTTGGTGTGGTTAAAAATACACAGCACATGTTCTTTTAAAAAATTAACAGGAAATGGATAATAAGGTAGAACTTTTTTAGATAATATAATAAGGTATAACTAGTAGAACCCAAAATGAAGAGTTGTAGCCATCAAAGGAGATCAAATGGCATGATTTGTTGCTAGACTGATAGCAAGGGTTCGTGATAGTATTTGGGCAAATAATCACATGACGACTATGGTACGGTTATTCCATTTTTGCTTCATCTTATTTATGTAATTTTTTTGTTCAGCACATCATGTATAGAATCAATGATGAACAAATCTAGCGACTCTGTCTGCTTTTATTTTTTTCAGGGAAAAGGGGAAATCATTATCTAATTTAAGAATGAGTAACCAATACAGGTACTCTGACTACTTGACCAGAGCAATTAAGTGAGAGATTTATTACCATCCGGGTGACGACGCGCCGCTGCTGATAATGGTCCAGATTACCGAACACAGCTTTGTCTGGCTCGCCGGTGTTAAACATCTCGGCGTACATGGTGGCCACGCCACTGGAAGACCACCCGCAGAGGCAGAGCCCTTTCTGCAGTCCCGTCCTCACTCCTCGACGCCAAGGAACACGGCCACCGGTAAGGCATGGAGGCGTACCGGCCACACTGCCGCCGTCTCGGCCGCCGCCGTACAGGAGCGGTTGAGCCCGAGGTAGGAGACGACGGGTGGCGTCAGCCTGTGGATCGAGTCCAAGGCCTGATGTGTTGGGCTGATCTGGGCTTTCTTTCTCGAATCGTTAGGCGGTAGGCCCACTAGAGGAAGACATTTTGATATGGGCTAGGCCGAGGCCGACGTGATTCTGACGAACATGTGGTGCCTATTCAAACAGTGCCTCAGCCCGCTTTGGTCGCCGAGGTTAAGGTGGTGTTTGTTGGATTTTTTTAATTTTTTATTTTTTTAATAAAGTATTTACAAAAGTACATTCATTTCAAAATTTTATAAAAATATACTCCCAATGCTCTTTAGGAGGACGTTTTTTAAAAATCGTCCTCCCAGAGGGCGATTTGATGACGTGGCTGACGGCCGTCAGCACTTTTGCAGACGGCCCCCTTGTCGTCAAGGTGGCAAGGGGGCCGCCTGCAAAATACCAGCCGCGAAGCTGGCCAATTTACAGACGGCCCCTTGGCCCCCCAAAAACCGCCCTCTGAGAGGGCGATTTTTATCCAGCCCAATATAAAACCCCCTTCCAGACTCAAAAAATATCATAAAATTCATAGAAATCACTAAAAAAAAAGAAAAGAGCTAAGAGCGAGGTTGAACGAAAGCAACGAAGCTCTGCCGGTTTGCTGATTCATCTGCAGGTAAAATTTATTGTCCTTTTGCAATTTCTATTTCTATGCAAAAATTGATGTAGTATTATACTGGTTAGGTGTATAATACTATATAAAAATAAGTTGTACTCGTAGATCTGTAGGTTTTAAGTCAATCTGTTAGATGACTTAATTTATGTAGATATGGTAGTTATAAAATCTCGATTACACGGTTTTAGATGTGAGGAGAATGTTGGTACCTAGTTTAACTGTATTTTTTCATCAACAGATATGTTAAATAAAATGATATTTTAGTTATTTCACGGATAAGAGAATGTTAGGTATGGTCCATAAGGTGTAGATCTATCGGAGTCTAGTCTTTTTAGCTATTTACTAGGTTAAGGTGGTTGGTCTATACTATGTATGGGGTAAGCTCGGGATATACTATGTATTTGTGTGCCTTGCGAGCTTATTGACCTTTTTGTTATTGTCAGCTTTTGTTAATAAGATAATTAAACTCTCATTTTGTCTCCTTTGGAGTTTATTGTTACTCGAAATTTATCTCGTTTGAGCTATCCTATTTCTTTTATTAAGTTCAAACTTGTTGTTGTTTATCACGCTCTATTATTTTTAAATGATGGATGCAAATCATATTGCAAACTCCTTCGTCGGCCGTTGTGGCTCTTGTGATTGTCATGACATCCTGTTTAGGAGATCTATATGTATGATTTGCCCTTCGTGTTATAACTTCTTATCATAATTTCTTTTATGTGTTTAGGTTGTTGAGATTAGAATTACCATTAGAGGCCGACTTGAAAGTCAATCTAGCCTTATTGTTGATTTTCTAATGATGACAAGCGCAAAAAACAGCTGTTGGGGCGAAATCCCCAACTCAGGTCATTTCCGTCAACTGCAGGCAAAGTATCGGCTACTTGAGCGGTTCAAATTCAACAGCTAAAAAAATACCACTCGGTACCCTCCGGCACTCTGATCGCAGTTTGAAGAGCGAAAACGATCCGACCGGCCCCCTATGCTCATTTGCCACCCGCTGTCCAATACTGGACGTGGCCGGTCCGACCGGTGAGGGAGCGGTCCGACCACCACCCCAACTAGAACTCTCTGTCAAATCAAGGTACTGGATCCGGCTAGCGACCAGGTGGGGGAGGCGGTCCGACGGCCATCCCCACTAGCCACTCACCCTATCCGGTACGAATGGATCGAGCCGGTACGCAACCAGCCAGGGGTGCGCAGGTACGTGACCGGCACCCGCATCACAACTCCCCAGGAGGTTCTGGATGAGCCGGAGATTCTGACCGGCTGGACCAGAGACAGGCAGGGAGGGGGGGGGAACGCCCACCAGCGCCGGTCAGACCGCTGGCAACAAAGATCAAGAAAAATAGATGGACCAAGCATGCATGCCCTAGTGCGGCAATTTGCTCACTTCTTCGCCAAGGTGTACCACCTCTCCTGATAGTACGGCAATGCATTAAAAGAAAAAAATAGTTTACTCTACGCTCTCGTCTTTCACCTCGATCATTTGAGCAAAACCGCCGCGAATAATCTGTTCGTCCTCGCTCCATAGCTTTCGCCATCAAATTTAATTGGTGGTCATTCTCCTTGGCATTGGATCTACTTTTCTTTTTTGCATATACTTCAAACAGAATGGTTAGTCCAGAATTAGCGTTCGCCCCTTGTCATTAATTACCAAAATCAACAATACGGGGGCCTAGATGCTTTAACCCCCTTTACAGTCATTTACGCTCGGTCGATCAAACGATGTACTCTCACAATCTACATTTGCAACAAACTGATCGAAAACATAATTTCGAGTTTCAACCTCCGGTGAAGTAGATTCGAGCACCTTCAGGTGGGAGCGTTGTAGGCGTGGGCCGGTAACAACCGAGCATACGTTAATTGCTTACGAACGTAATGAAATGTATCCATCCAACGAGTACAAAACGGCACATGAAACGTTTCTAATTATCGTTATTATATGCCTGTAGAGGTATTAATTACACGAACAGATATGCTCAACATAGATATGCAACTACGTGTTTTACAGCGTGGGTACTTCCCCTTTCTCGCCGCCTCTCCGAAAGCCCCAGCTTCCTTTGCACCAGTGCCCTCTTCGCTTCCTCTCTCTTTCATGCCTCACGGGCTTCCTTCTCCTACCTGGAACGAAAGGACCGCTCCTTCTCTCCTTCCCTCTTCTGCTCAGCACTGCACCACTCTTCTTGCGCTGCTCAAAGACGTTCGCAACACGCTCATGTCCAATCTTTTAAACTGCGAAGAAACTTGATGTCATGTGGAGGACGATCTCCCGTCTATCCCACTGCCAGAAAGTCGCAACAGAGGCGGAGGAGGCTTCAAATGTCCTTGACATATATAAAATTTGTAGCTCAAAGGTTCAAATATTTCGTTCTACAAGATGAATTCGTATTACCTCCATTGGCTTCTTCGCCTTCCGCTTCTCCCTTGTAGCTTCAACTTTTTAGGATACCCCATAATTAGCACATATCAATACCTTTGCATGTATGTATAATCCTTCTCACTTATGTGCAACTTTGCAATTATCTCCACAAACACCACCTACGCGGCATCAGCGGGAGCCAGTGCCAATCGGAGGTCGTAGGATGACTAAACATACCATAAAAATGCATCTATAGCAACCTTATTATAACCTAAATAAACGCAAGTTATAACTCGTTAGGCAAAAAATACCTTATACAACCACATTACCCTAGGGTATACTACACATGACTACAAAAAATGAATGTCATCGTCCTTATTTCCAGTCTCAACCCTAGCGCCATTTTCTCGAACTAGTCCCTCGCCACTTAGTCGTAGTAAAAAAAATCTAACTGCTCTCATGCACCGGTATTATCAATGTCACCAACCTTAAGCCGTTATACTCACATACTTCATAGACTTACAGCCCTTATGACCATAATCTCCAAAAATATTATCAGCACTTACCTGTAAATATAAGTAGTACAATACTTTTACACATACTACATCATTTGATAGAATAGAAATTAAAATTAGAAGAAGAGCCATAAAATATTACCTGTATTTGACGAATTTGTAAACTGACAGGGTTTCGTCCTTTCGTTCGCTTAAATCAGAGTCTTCTCTTAACTCTCTCTTCTTTTTCTGTATTTTGTGAATTTTATGGAGGCTGGAGGGGTATTTTTATATCGAGCTAGTAAAAAATCGCCCTCTGGGTTGAGAGCGATTTTTTGATAAAAATGGGCCAATTTGTAGCGCGGCCCAATACTTGCCGCCCTCGTAGAGGACGGTTTGGGCGGCCAGGGTGGCCACCTGCAAAATGCTGACGGTTTACACCACTAAATTTATTCGTCGGCCGCCTGGCCTATGGCTCAGCCTAGATATATTTAACTCATCAAATCACCCTCTAGGAGGGTCGATTTCTTAAAAAAACGCCCTCCCAGAGGGCGTTAGCTGTATATTTTTATAAATTTTTAAAACAAAAATATACTTTTATAAATATTTTATTAAAAAAATATAAAAGTAAAAAAAATCGTGTTTGAACGAGTTTTAGCGCATGATTAATTAAGAATTAACTATTAAAAATTAAAAAAAAGATCTATTTGATTTTTAAAAATACTTTCATATAGAAGTTTTTGTAAAAGAACACACCGTTTTACCTTTCGAAAAACGTATTAATGAAAATCGAGAGAGTAAGCTAACACAAAAAAAACTTCACCTAAGGCTACTTTCGATCAGGCTTCTCCGTGCGGCCACAAGCAAAATAAGAATATGATAAATTAAGTATTAATTATTAAAAACTTAAAATAGATCTGTTTGATTTTTTAAGATACTTTCATATATAATTTTTTTTAAAAAAATATACGTTTAGCGGTTCGAAAAACATGCTTACGAAAAACGAGGCAATAAACAAAATTCCTCGAGATTGTTCGAAACGATGCCTAATAGCCACACGTAAAAAATAGCTAATTAGTACATGATTAAACTATAACTAATAAACTTAAAAAATAAATTAAAAATTTGATTCTCGAATTTTAAAAAAACTTCTACTATAGAAAATATACATAAAAAATTATAAATATTTACATCCCGTTTGAAAAGGGTACGTGCTCAATGACAAAAAAAAAAAACATAAACCAACCTTACAATCAAACGGTTCACGTAGTTGTGGTCTTCTGCGTGCACTCGCGGTGGCGGCCATCGGTTCATCTGCTCCGACATGGAAGCAACCTCAGCTGCCGCCAAATTGGCCACACGCCCTTCGGCGACGCGGGCCACTCCTCCGTCCTCCCTTCTTACGCGCCCATGAATTCTGCTGCTGGAGACACTTGAGGCGGGTATTGAAATGGAAATGCATTGTTCGCTGCTGCACCATGAAAACTGCAAGAAGGTGATCAACCGATGGAGGATGCTCGCATGGCTGGTCGCTGGGTGGATCAATGTCGGCGCATTCTTGTCTGCAACCTGCTCGACGAAAATGCCACCAGGGTTCCAGGATCTGTTCGTTTTGCCACCAACATAAAGCAACCGTACCACCAGAATGGTACTCCATCAGGTAAGCTAATGCTACGACGTCATGCTCATGTGAATATGTGATAGTGACTGTAGGTTCTTAATTACATTGAGGTGAGTGCATGAATTCATGAATTGCATGGCATTAACTGTATTTCGCTAAACATCACGCAAGCAATCAACTTGGATGAAAAGGACATTGTTCCCTGCTTCAGTCTGTTACTCTCTCCGTCCTAAAAAAATCAACTCTTAAAATTCTAACTTATTCTAAAATAAACTAATTTTTATTTTCTTACTTATCCTAATCCGTAAAATCAAAAAAATTTATCCCTTCGATTCCCATTACCTACCTATATGTCAATACTACCATATTATTAATGATGAGCATTTTGGTTATTTTGTTTTTTTCTTAACTTTTTTATGGGATTTTAGAAATTGGTTTTTTAGACGGAGGGAGTAGGTGGAATTCAACTTGGGGAAATCATTATTATTGTGACTTAAAGCTATTTCTTCCCGCTGTTCTAAAATATAAGTATTTTTAGGATTTAAATCATATTCCATAATATATAGATTTTCTAGAACTATTCACAGCAATATTTGTCCTATGAATCACTTTCCATTCAAATTCCATTCCATCTTATCCCCGCCTACCCTTCCATCTCCCTTCATTCCATATTCATTGAGAGATACCAAAGTCTTTTCTCTCTAACCTTAACCTCTGCTAAACGACATATAAGTGCTTATATTTTCGGAGCAGGGAGGAAGCCCCGTCCAGATTCGTAGTACTAGGTTGTGTCAAATCCAGTCCTAGATTGCTATATTTTAGAATGGAAGGAGTATTTGCTATTTCTTACACAGTTACAATATGTGAATGATCGACGGATGCTTGTTAGGTTGGTTAGTCAGTCGTAGGGGTGAAAACGAGACGGGTATTTCCCGCCAGGCTCGCGGGAAGAATATGGGAGAGAAAAATAGATACCCGATACTACCTAAGTTCGAATCCGAATCCGTGAATCGCTAAAAAAAACATGGGTTAGTTCATTAGGTACGCAAAGAGTTGTATCCGTCCGTATGTCCCGTATTATCAAAAATATAACAAAATTTATTAATAGTCCACATATAAGCATGATAAAAGATCGATTAATTGCTATTTTACGAAGCTAAAACAGGAATAATATTATTATTTTCCTTGATATATTTTTTAACACTCTAATTACCTTCCTGTAGGTTTAATATCTATGGATGTATAGATATTAAATAAATATCTGTTTCCGAGAAAAAAAATATAGAATTAGATATGGGATAAACAATAAGTTATCCGGTACTATCCGTACTCGACTCTGAATCTAAAAATAAAAAAAATATAGGATAGAATACAACAACAATATGATCTGACCGTAACCAACCCAATTTCACCCCCTAGTCACTCAGAATTTTTTATAATTTATTTAATTAAAATATTTACACAAAACTATATTTTTATTTTCAAAAATTTACAAAAATATACTCCAGCGCCCTCTGAGAGGCGATATGTCCCCCAACCGCCCTCTGAAAAGGGCGGCAAGGGGCTGCCTGTAAAAATTGGGCGAGGGGCGCGGGCACGGGCGGAGGGCACGGGGAGGGGCGCCGCGCGGGAGAGGGCGCGCGACCCTCGCGGGCGAGGGGCGCGGGCATGGGTGACCGGGCACCGGGAGAGGGGCGCGGGCACGGGCGAGGCACGGGGAGGGGGCGCGTTCGGCGCGGGATGAGAGGGCGACGACCCTCTTAGGGGTTTTTATTTGCAGGCCGTTTGGGCGCGGCATGGGTGAGGCACGGAGAGGAGGCCGGGCGCGGGCACGGCCCTGGCCTGAATTTTTACTGGCGTCCCCCTTGCCGCCCTCTCAAGAGGGCGGTTTTGGGACATATCGCCCTCCCAGAAGGCGGCGGAGTATATTTTTTTGTAAATGTTTGAAATGAAAATATAGTTTTGTAAATATTTATTAAAAAATATAAAAATAAAAAAAATTCTAGTCACTCAGGCAGCTGCTAGCACGCATTGCCCAGTTGGGCCTGTCATCTTGTGGCAGATTTGGCCTATTTAAAGTTGGGCTCATTGCGGAGAAAGTAGCCCATTGTTTATGCCGACTCGCGAATTTTGCAACAGGACCCTTGATATGATGTAGCGATCGTGGCATTTTACAAAAATAGAACCCTGCATATTTGGTCGCTACCACTGGTAGCAATTCGTAATCACTCTCTTTCCTCTCTTCTCGCCGCCGACGGCGGCCGCCTCACGTCGCCGAAGGACTGCTCCCCCCGGACCAGCCCCTCACCGCCTTTTCCCCGTTGGAAGTTGCATGTACAGCGCAGGGGAAAGCCATGGTCGCCACGGCGCGCGGCGCGAACTGCAGTAGTGCACTTGCAAGACGGCGTGGCCAGTCACCAGTGCACCGCCGCCGCCTCCCCGGAAGTCTAGCCTTTTGACCTTATCTCCTGGTACTAATCGACGCAGAGCAACGCGACCACCAGAAAGGTTACTCCGCCGCCCACCGAGCTGGCCTCTTGATGAATCTCCTGGCGGCGCATATCTGGTCTGCAACCTGATCGACGAAATGCCTCCGCTGCGTTTCATTGCTCCGTCAGAGTCGCCAAAGCTGCGTCCCAAGCCGTTGCCACACCAACATAAAGGCACTAGAATCGCATCGAGCGAGCTAACGTTCCGATGTCTTTTTCACTTTTTCAGGCTCGTGTTGATCATGACAACGTCTTAAGCTTTTGCATTCTTAATTCCAGGCGCATGCATGAACTGTTAGATCTTCACTCAAGTAATCAAGTTGGATGAAAAGGACATGCCGTACTCTAGAATGTTATAGTGGACTTGATTTGTGGGAATCATGGTTATGCAGACTTAAACGGTACATCTGGCCAAACACAACAGCCACAGCACCATCGAATTCTGACAGCAACATTGAAACCGAAATTCTGGTTCTACTAGATCGTGCTTTTGCTTGGTACACCATACATACATGTAGCCAGCATATATCCTTGTCATCCATCCTTCTAGGGTAAGTTTGCATGTTATTGACTGCACATTTAGACCGTTTATTAGGATCTGAGCAAGATCTAAGTGCGGATTCTTTTTTGTCTAGCTTTAACATTGTTTCAGGACAGTTGTCAAGAACAAATGACTGTTCAGAGTCAGAAGCAACAGGGTATAAATTGAAATCTGATCATTGCTGAGCCAACATCTGAGGACTGAGGCTCTGTGGTTCTGAGGATCTGAGCCCAGCAATAAAGCCTGTAACGATTATATGGGGCACTTAGCAATGGCTCCGTACGTCCCCTGAAACGAGCGTACAAGTCACATTGCTGGAATTCAGAAATCATTGGAAATTCAGAGTAGAACAGGGATGGAGTTTATTACAATTTGTCAGCATTAAGCCAGTAAGGTACAGACTCCTTCAAGATCACTAAATACCAGTCTTCAGATGTTGGACAAACACGGTTCCGTGTGGCCTTTCAGATTCAATCGAGTATGCATTACATGTCTCATTCTACTGATTACATCTTGCAGTATAAGCTGAGAATCTGCCAAACTCCGTGTGTCCTGGCACACCAAAACAGCGGCTCGACCAAAGGACAACCAGATGCCATTAAAGAAATCGATCATCCCCAGAAAGTTCAGGGTCGATGTCCGGAGAAGTTTGTGCATGCAGCTGCGTGGTCGTCATCGTTTTCCAGTTCCTGCACTTTCAGAACAGCGATGCTAACCATCAGGGCGTAAATGCGGCTGGCTCCCTGGCCGGTGTGTGCATTGCTTGCAAGGGTTGCAGAGTCGCCTTCGTCCCTTCCGCCATCACGCATTTGAGGCTTGAAAGCAGCTTCCCGTCGATGGTTATTGCCTAACGGGATCCTGCCTCGGATCCTGTCCTGCAAGCAACACGCGTGCATAAATTCAGATTATGAGGTGGATCAACAGAAATGGTACCACGTCAACAGAATCCTCCTTGTTCCAGACACAAAAACCTTGGCACTCTGAACATTGAAAGCTACCTTGTATGTATAGATTGTTCACTTTCTGGAACGTTGAAATTTTACATGAATTTTATAAATATTAGTTAAATTTTCATGAAAATTTTCTAAAATTGCTACTCCCTCTGTCCTATAATATATATTTGTCCTTCTAGCTTGTTCTAAAAATATAAGAAAATTTATGATTCTAAGACACTACTCTATTCCCCACTTAACAACTTTTACTAGTTTATTCTTAATCTACCATCTTTTGTACTATTTTACTACCCTAATTACTACCTTTTTATACTGTGATTTATCCTTTAGTTACTTCCTTAATTTTTATAGAAAATGGTATAATCCCTTATATTATTATAGGATGAAGGGAGTACTTGACTGGACGGTCTGAAATCAACTTGGGTGCTGAGCAGAGCAGTAACAAAATTGCTGTGGCTGGTATTGAGCAGAGTTCACTTCACTGGGAAGCAGGCTCACCTCAGCGAGCAAGCAAACGCGAGCGAGATTTTGATTTTGACCCGTCCCCAACCAACCCAACCCGTTTCATCTTGCCTCCCTTGAACGCTGCCACTCCCTTCACCCGCACTCCACACCCGCACCCCTCCCGCTGCCACCCGGGACCCGCACCAGCGCGGGACCCATCCGTCATCGTCGTCGACCGTTCGATTACCCCCGTGCCGCGTGCTCGGTCGCAAGCAGAGCTTCGCCGTAAGCTCTTGCTGCTTCCCTTATAACCAAGAAGCAACAAACTCTCGCCGCGGCCTGAGACACAAGCTCAGCTAAGCTCAGCTCAGCTACGCTACGCTCGGCTGAGAGAGTTCTTGGAGTGATCGAGATGAGATCGAGGGCGGCGCTGGAGCCGTTGGCGGAGGAGCCGGGAGGCGGAGAGGAGGAGGCGGCGCGGCGGAGGTCGGGCCTGCAGGCGGCGCTGCACCGGATGGCGCGCTTGCTCTCCGGCGCCGGGGATGACGCCCGGCCTGCCGCCGACCTCCGCGTGCTGCTCTCCGTCCTCGCCTGCCCGCTCTCCCCCGTGCCCATCCTGCCCCGCCTGCCGCGCCATGTACATCTCCGTTTTGATCGTTCTGCTTCGTCTTCGTCGCTGCGCGGTTGGTTTTGCTTATGGATGGTTGCCGGTGTGCAGGTGGCGTCGTCGGCGCAGTACATAATAGAGCAGTTCAGGGCCACGACGGGGTGCGGGAAGATAGAGGGCGCGGTGAAGACCATGTACGCAGCGGGGAGAGTGCGGCTGGCGATGCTGCAGGAGCCCGGCGGCGGAGCCTCGGCCGCCGGCGGCGGGGGCGGAGGAGGGAAGGGGCACGAGGGGAGCTTCGTGGTGTGGCAGCTGGCGCCCAGCATGTGGATCGTCGAGATGTCCGTGGCCGGGCAGCACGTCGCCGCCGGCAGCGACGGCCGCGTCGCCTGGCGCCGCACGCCATGGGTCGGCGCCCACGCCGCCCGCGGAGGCTCACGCCCCCTCCGCCGCGCCCTCCAGGTTGGCACACCTTTCCCCTAACTAAAGCTGCATCTCCCATTGCCATTCCATACATCGCATCCTTTTTCCTCTTCTTTTCTTGCATCTCCTGCTACCTTTTTCCCCCTCAAAATTCTCAGCCTCATCGCTGGCCATGGCATGCATCGCGTGCACCGTGTTACTCGCCGAGTAGCCAGCTGCTCATCCTCCTATGACAGTTGGGGCCCACACGGGGTACCCTTCTGCTTCCTTTTGCTCTTTTTGCGGCGATGCCCTTTTGCTTTGCATCTGTGCGCGCGCGGGAGCTGAGCCTGCGCGTGTGTGGTTATGGCTGCTGCATGAGAAAATAGTAGAAGGAAGAGGGGAAAAAAAGAAGAGAAGATCCATTAAACAAGGAGAACAATTGGATGTGAAGAAGAATCTTTGTCAAAAGCAGTTGGATATGGCATCACACACACATTCACACTGCACTGCACAGTTGTAATCTTGGGATCTGGAGCTGGAGCTGGTCGCTGCTAGCAATGCCATATTCCACACTGTTGATATCATTATTGATGCTGCATGCCTCATGCTTTTGTTATTAGTTTCTTTGTGTAGGGAGAGAGAGAGCGAGAGCTTGTTAATACTAACTGTCCTGTTTGACCCTGGGGAGAGAGGTTATTAGGTCTGAGATTAGCCTGTCTTTGCCATTGCCTCACATGGGGCTAAAATATATGTGTACCTATGCTAGCTCTTTCTATAAATGTTTGGTCACTTAAATAGCATAGGCTGGGTGCTTTTGTTTAGGGCTTATCCTAATCAACTTGGCAAATGGTACCTTGGTTTGTAGCTTCTTGCTGAGCAACACAAGTACATATGTTAGTACTGGTTGAGTTGACTAGCACAAGTTGATGTTTTTCTTTTAAAATCTGGCCCAAAGATTACGACTGTTTTTTATGTGAAAATAATTAATGTGTTTTCATGCTTATGATCAAACAGTGTTCCCAGCCTGCTGAAAGAAAATAAATGATAAGAATTTGTGGTTTATTTGATTAGGCACTCTTTTCTTTAGGTTTTCCAGTATATCTTTAAGCAAATATATCATTTTCCTAACCAACCTGGTAGTAGGAAATTTGGGTACTGATGTCATGATGTGATTCCTGAAATCTCCATACTTACCTAACATTTTAATTAAATGTATAAAGCAGCTCATATTTGATCAGGTCTAACTGTTTGAATGTTAGATCAATGTGCCACTGATTGGTTAATTGGTTAAATACCTCATTTAGGCCAACCATTAGCATAGGACCTAGTTGACTAGTTAACTGAAGTTTCACCAATCTCACTTCAGAACTCCAAAAGGCTCTACCAAATCTCTGTAGACAAACGCTTAAGTTTCATGGGTGGCCTACCTCCAAAATTGTTTCTGTTGATGTCTCATTTTCTCGTCCTGGAGCAGCATATATGTAGCGTCTCTTAGCTGTTTGTACTATAGTAGATAGTTTTTTGTACAAGGCGTTTTGCTTAAGGGATTACTGAATGTTCTTAATTCTGACCTAAATACAGATGTTAGCACAAACCAAATAATCCACTGGCAGATTGCCAGTCCCCTTACTCCTTCCCAAATTGATTTCAGTGTAGAATACCCAATTTTCAGAACATGAGGTTAAAAGCTCTGTAGGCATAAATAATTGTACTTTAAAGTAGTAACTTGCTTTGGCTTGAATATCTCGCAGTACTGTTGTACTGGACTATTATGAAATTTCCCAACACTGCTGGTCCAAATGCACCAAACACATGTATGGTGTATGCCAACTCTGCTGAGCAGAGCTATCTACTCGACTGGCATGCTATTAATTCCCTATTAATACCTACTAATATAATTATAATCTTTATGATATTGCATTAGTTCACACAGCTAGCTAGCCACCTCTGTCAAAATTCCCATATACTCATTTACTACCAAGAAGTCTAACGCAGCAATTTTCACCCATGTAAATTCTAACTCATTTACTACATTTTACTGTGGTCTTAGTGGTGATAGTGTATTAGTGTGTTTAAGTAATATTTGTGAGCTAACGATGGTTTGTCCATGAAGGGGCTGGACCCGGTGACGATCGCGTCCATCTTCTCGACGGCGGAGCACGCCGGCGAGAAACTGGTGGACGGCGAGGACTGCTTCGTTCTGCGGCTGGACGTGGGGCCCTCGGTGCTGTCGAGCTGGAGCGACGGCACGGCGGAGGTGATCCGGCACGGCCTGACGGGGTTCTTCAGCCAGCGGAGCGGCCTCCTCGTCCGGCTCGAGGACTCGCAGCTGACCAGGATCCAGTCGCCCGGCGCGGCGGCGATGTACTGGGAGACCACCATCGCGTCCAGCCTCGCCGAGTACCGGCCCGTCGACGGCATCGTCTCCGTCGCGCACGCCGGGCGGTCCACGGCGCACCTCGCGCGGTTCGGCGTCGGCGTGCGCGCCGCCCGCGTCGTGACGCGGATGGAGGAGTCGTGGACCATCGACGATGTGGTGTTCAACGTGCCGGGGCTCGGCCCCGACGCCTTCATCCCGCCCGAGGAGGTCAGGAGGAGCCGCTTCTACGACGCCATGGCCGCCGACAAGTGATCTCCGAGAAAAAAAAATGGTGTAACATGTAGAGAGAAGTACTTAGCTTCGCCCGTGTCAACCATCCGTTTGCTTGTGTGTGGCATCAAAATTCGTGCTTGTACATATGTGTAACTGAGTTAATTACCTGAGTAATAAATAGTTACACAATTCTGAAGCCATTCTGAGTATTTCTGAAAAGATAAAGAGTGTTTTTTGCATTCCATAAGAAGATACTAGAAGGTATCACACTTTAGTATAAATTTTGGTATCTCTTGATACGTGAGGTACTTAAATTTACATTAAAAAATTAGTATTTTTTAAAGACCGTAAAATTTATCAAAGATAAAACTATTGAACTGACTTTGCAAAGACTGAGGATACCTGCTTCTGCTTGCTACATGTCTCTAGGGAAAAAGTGTATTTCACAATCTTCCTGTCTTCTTGAAAGTATATACTACACACAACATGTGAGCTGCATTTGTCTGAAATTTTGTAGTTACTTCGGCAGAAGCTCTAGGTAAGACTGAAATCATGTGCTGCTTTGTAACTTGTATCTGGCTTATGTTTTCCTTGTTGGATCCTTATGTGTAAAACCTGCCTCGGTATGTGATCTGCATGAGATGCTATGCAAGTTAGTACATAAACAGTGCTAGTCATATGCAGAAGTCAGTGGCCACTTTGGAAGTTGTTCAGCATAGTTCTTGAATATGGATGAGCACTTGACGATGTCTGCAAGTGAGCAACACTGGCCTTTTCCTGCAGAAGCTTTGCAAATCTACAGGCGTGCATTGCCCTCACTGTAAAAGTCTGTAACTTCTTTGTTGGCATCTCCCTGTCCTGAACCTGTGTCCCTTGTGGGTGGCATCAGCACTTGCTCATGTTTCTAGTGCGATCACGTCACCAAAAGTTGCAGGTCACATTGGGAGCCTGTTCATGGATGCCTCTTGTCTTCTTCAGCTGCATCGGCAATTTACAGAGTTGCACCAATATCTGAAGACTGTTAACCACTTGGTTTGTCCTGTCCATTGTTACTTTGCAGTATTGTAACTTGAAGTTCCAACTGTACATGTAACTAACCATTGCATGCTATGATAGAGCATCTTTTGAATGGATAGGGTGTTAGGTCCATGCATTTCCATCTTGTTGAATATAGATGGATGGTACCACTTGTTGAAGCTGTCTGGTGAGCTGAACTTGATAATAAGCAGTAGATTTTCATGCGGCGATATGCCTAATATCCACATGGGGTTCTTCAGAAATCTGCTCTGATCTGTACTCACCATGTTCTCCTCAAGGACCACATTCCCTGAAATATACAAGCGTATCAGCAACTCAACTCACCAAAGGGACCAGATTTTTAACATGAATGCATGCATGATCACTATAATGAAGTACTGGTAATGAAAGCATGCATGAGCTGATCTACCCTGTTCATGCCCTTGCATTGACTCTGAATTAAGGACAGGTTGCATGCCTACACACTTGCTGTTATCCAGGACTAAGCTAGGCTACATTGCACATGTCTGTCCTTGCATTCAGAAGCACAATGTACTACAAGGTGACCATGTTTTACTGTCGTCTCCAACAATTGAAGAAGTGCATGAGAGCTATCAGTTATGGAGATGGATCATCGGTCGAGCTTGACCGGTCTCTTTTGATGTGTCCTAGGAGATGTGTCGCATCATGTCTACTACTATCTGCAATTTCATGATTCACATAGCCACATGTCGAAATGGCCATGTGCATGAGCTGTAATAGTAAGTTGCAGTGAAAAGATCGTCACCAACTACCGTGTCCTCTTGTGAAGAAAGCATCACCGTTGCATGCAGAAATGTTAATTAAAGTAAATACTCTGTGTTAAGTGTTTAAAATACGGTGGTTTGATCTTCCTATGGTCCCAGGGAATCGAACTGAGATGCAGTGACAAATTGGCAATGGCAATGCAACGCTGGGGAGGGAATTAAACAAAAGCTTACAGTCTGTGTGAGGCCCTGCACTGCAATATGCTACTGTACAATATATCCTATCAAATCACAAGTGATGTCACAGCAATGATATGAACTAGCTATGGTTCAGTTTAGTAGTAGTATCCTACTTTCCAATGGGATCAGCATGCTGTTCTGCTTTGTCCCCTGGTTCCATGGATCTCTCCTTTGGAGCCCAGTACAGTGAGCTGCATTTTCTGCTGAATACTGCAAGTGAAAAGGACTTCTTGTTCTTCTTCTTTTGTTTAGTCGAGTTAGCTGAGAAAGGTCGTCTTTTAAGGAAAAGTTTTTTTTATAAAAAAATTAAGGGCATGCATGCTTTGGAGTTCAACTGTAGTTGTCGTTCTGACATGCTGATGGCTGCATTTTCTTCTGGCAACCGGCAGTCTCCTTAAATTGGTTAGACCTGCATGGTTTCATTTCTTCGATTAATTAATTTCTAAAGTGGATAGAGATTAGGACCAGAAGAGGACTTAATCTTTTGTCATTTAGACTCTGATCACAAATGGAAACTCAGAAAGTACAGATCCATTACCATATTATCCCTAACTGCTGAATATTCAGAAAGCTGGTGTCTTCCGTTAGAGCAGAGTGTCCTTTGTCGTAAAAAACATAATTTAAGAAGACATTCAAGGCTAATTTCAAGCACTTGATTTGTATTAGCAGCATCATTAAGGCAGCCAATGAGCTTAACAATACCTAAAAGGAGTTTGTGACTGAAACGTCTAAACTAATAACAATAAATTAGTTGGATAAAAGGACTCTAATTCCAAAGAAAACACGATATTTGGTTTCTTGGACCAAGGACAGTAAGCAGAAAACAGGTAGCATGCTGACGAGAGCGCGCAACCAAAAAGGCAATGCTGATATCAACCGAGCTGCTCGCGATGTTAATCCTGCACCTAATCGTTCAACAATTTTGTATTGCGTTTCATGATTAGGTGATCTGGTGATACTTTTACGGGAGAAACGAATTTAGTCAATTAGATGCAACTAACTACGCACAATACATCGTGGTCAGATTCAGACCAGACATGACTGATTTCATGGTACGAATAAGAGAAAAATGTATTTCCTCCATCCACAAATATAGACATTCCTAAGAGTTTTAGGAGAACTTAATGTTGAGATGAAATTACTTTCGTGTCCTTAATCGAGATGGGGAGCAGATGGAGAAATTAACGAGGGTTGGTTAGGATGGGGATCAGAAGTTTCTCTAGAAATGCTTATATTTGTAGATAAATTTTAAATGCTAGAAATGCTTAGCTATTTATGGATAGAGAGAGTACACATTTACAGTTGCATTACTCGCAAAAAAAAAAATGGTTCACTTCAGGCAATTTGTCTGTCGCTCTCCCCGAGTCTGCTCAGAGCTGGTCATCTTTTGAATCTGCTGTCTTCTTCTTCCCTGACTTGAACGAACTGGACGCCCATTTCATTCGTCCCATTGGGCCCATTTGGGTGAATGGACCGCACGGCTCGGGGAGACACGATTAATGGGCCGCATCGCGGAGGCCCAGTAGCATGCTGCCCATGAGGATCCCACTGGGCGCCAGCGAGTGCGTGCGGCCCGGTTAAAGCCATGCACTTGTTCGTGATCCAGTCTGGGGATTTGGCTGTGGGAGACCCAACTTGGGCTGACTACATGGGCTGAAACATAGTAAGGCCCAGTATTTCTACTGAGTGCCAGAATCAGCGATGGATGTTCCGTCTAAAGTAGAGGATATCCATCCGGAGCAACCAATGATGTTCTACTAATACCACTAGTAATATATTTATGCTAATGCTACGGTTATATTTAGTAATGTAAATCACAAATATTTCGATAATAAAGCATATAATAAGATAAATTTAATACTTAGGGAAAAAACCATGAAGAGAGTTATTTTATATCTTTAGAAACCATCCTGGTACGCTTAGGAATACATGCATATTGCCTACAACTAACAAAAACCAAACTTCATATTGCAAACAGAAACATTTTTATTATTTTATAAACTATATTAATCACTGTAGATAAATTTGACCTAAATGGAAGGATATAAATATACAGAGTTGATTTTCCAAAGTTTCATGAATCATTGTCTAGCTTGTCTAATCATAAAGAACAAGAACCCTATTTAGACTAGCCTTCATGTCTTTGTAAACCATGTTAGATAGTGTAAGAGCAATTTTTTCCACTTGACCCGTATCATGAAAATTGAAATTTGTCTTTTATTGTTTGGACTTGTTAATCATTTCACCAATATGAATTAGTTTATAGAACATGTTGTAAATATGAACTCCAGATGCATAGGCTATAATGATAATACCAACAAATCCCAGATATCCTAAATTCTTTTAAGTGCAATCCTATAAACCAAATATTCGGAGATTTGTATGTCTATCAAGTATTTGCTACTCTGATTATCTTGAAAATACTTTGATAAAACAGTAGAAAACAACCGGCAAATAGTTACTACAGCAGCTTTGTAAAATTGGAATATACTTACATCAATTTCAGATGCTTCAATTGGCTGATGATTTTTTTAAGTAAAATTCTACTAAATTTCAGTTATAAAGAATATAGATAGCACTTACCATCATCAACTGGCTTGCTGTCTAATGGGCAGCAACAGGATCTCGCTGCTGCATCTCGGCGCACCTCCTCGCTGCACTGGTGATCTTGAGCAAGTCAGCATCCACCATCCTAGACACCATCGTGAGCAGCCGCTTGGCTATTCACCTAGTCACCCACTGCGCGGGATGCCGGCACCACCAGATCGCCATCGCCCGTGAGGAACATCGTGTTCATTGTCGGTCTGTCGAACACGTATTTGATCTGAGCAAGTTCTCCATGGAGAACTTTGCTACATATGTCGCTTCACTTGGTCTTTGTGGGGTTTCAAAAAAAAAAAATACTTGGTCTTCCTGTTACACCAAAGAACAACTACACAGAAATATGTTCAGGGAGATTTCATTAGTAAAAAAAAAAACAGCTTTGTAGCATCTCCGGCTAGGAAAAGAATAACAGAAATCTGTCACCATGCTCATTGTTTTTGTGAGGTTGCCAGCACCTCCGCCGGCTAAAAAATGTCATGAGCATCTCATTTATTTTCATTTGTAGAATTGAATTTCAGAGGAGAGAGATACAATGGCCTATCCGCCCATGTTTACAATGAATCTCATGGCAGTAGACCACAAACAGAGAAATTTAAATAATTTGCTTGGAAACTAAAAGTTGCTGCAAGAAGAAACAAACTAATGACATAATTAGCAATGCGTACGCAACATTTTACCAAACACATGGTCAGCAGGTTTAAAACCAAATATTGCTTACAGTCTAACAACACATTTGTGAGACCAATATCTTCAGGGAGTTAATTCCACCAAAGGAAAGGCTTAATCATTGTGCATTTTTTTTACAGGAATGCCAACTTTATGCTATCCAACATTTTTTTGAACCTTGATTGTGATGACCTGCTGAAAATATGTATTTTGGAAAACAGTAAAAAAAAAATGGAGAGCAAGCATAATTGGCTAGGAAGCATACTTATAGTCATCAATGTATCTTTACATATAATCTATTTTCACGCTTTCATTATTCTTTACATGATGCAAATTTTAAGACATCACAGAGGGACTTGTAGTATTAATTTAGATGATCAGAACTATATATATTCAACAAAGAACCTCAATGTAATTTCCTCAGCTTGCTGTGAACAACCAAGATAATAGTAGTTTTATTATTTTTGTGAAATTAGTTTGTTTGGTAGATATGAAAGCTAGGGAAAAAATATTTGCAAAACATGTTGATGGAAGCAAACTTATAGTTGAGATGTCAGGTTAAAAAGAACAAGTCTGTTATACATCAAAAACAACATATGAAGCTAGATTGTAGTTTAGTAAAGTAGGGGAGCAGAAACAACTCTAAATCTTGCATGCGTTGCTTATAATTTTGACCTTGGTATCAAATGCTAGTTGCCAAGAAAAAAATAATCAGAAACTATGTATATTTTCTTTCCCAACTTGAACACAATTTGAAACACCGTGATGCCATAGATTAAGGTACCATTCTTGTCCCCCCTCAAGACATGAAAAGGATAGATTTTGTTGATTAACATCATGAATGCCAATATACACTGAATATATCCAAGCTTTTGAAAACATGATGAACTGGAAAAGTAGATACAAAGCAATGTACCTGGTCCTGGTGGCAAACTGGATGCTCCAGGCCTCTAGCGCATCTGAAGAGCATTTCACGGCTCGGTGAGGAGTAGAGATGCCATCACGACAGCTAGCTATCCCATCACCATTACCAGAAATGAAGTTTTGTATCATCATTGAAGAATTAATGAATTAGTCTAACTAATGGTTCAATTAGTTGGCAAATGAATCGATTGATTTTATTCATTTGCTGACCTGGTTAACTGAGTCATGTTTTTTGACAGGTCATGTCAACTGGAACAATCAAAGGTGGCACAAAGGTTATCGAACAAGCCACCCAATCAAAACTCAAAGCAAGTCATATACTGAATTAAGCCACTTTAAAGCGACACAACAACGTAGAACGTTGTCACAATCACCAGCATCACACTATTACATCGAGCATACAGCACGGCAGGTGCAACAAAACCATAAGCTACAGGGCGTCAGGGATAGGGCATAGAGACCTGAAGGACACTGTTGCAGTAGCAGGTGTGTAATGCCCGTATTTTCCTTTGTTTAAAAACTACTTTAAATAAAAATCTAATTGTAAAAATTTGGCTCTTAATTGGATTTGGATTTATTGTGCCATATAAGATCTCAAATTTTCCTCAGAAAAATCAGTCCCAATAACCTTCCTAAATTTCCCCATTTTTCCCTGATTCCAAAAATACCATCCAAATTCAAAGTTCTCAAAAAAACATTTAAAACAGCCTCTAGGAAAATATTAAATGACACTGTATAGTTGGGCTGTCCTCTCTCTCTTCAGCCTACTCTCTCTCTCTCCTCTCCCTGCCGGCCCGCCTAGCCTAACCGCCCACCGCCCCTGCTCTCCCTCTCGGCCGCTGTTAACGCCAAAATTTGGTAGTGCTACAGTATCAGATTCGGTCAAGAAGAAATTATAGATAATTAACGGAAGTTGATCCAGAAGGGACCGAATCCGGGAAGGAGCCGTGAAGACCACAGTATGGCGGTTAATTACTGTATTTATTAATTAGGCAAGTGCTTATCTTTAGGAAACCTGACCCCGTGTCCGGTCGGGTCTTATTAGTGTTTTCTGTTATAATTAGGAAATCATGTACCGTGTCCAATAGGGACTCATGTGACTCGGGTATAAAATACGTATGCCCAGGTGCTGTGTAAAAATCATCAATCAATCAATACAAATTCGGCGCATCGCCACCCTTTCGACGGGTTCCTGCTTCTCGAGCCGGGCTGCATCGGTTAAGTTCGACCTCCAGTGAGAGGGTAAGTCTCGTCACCCCGGCTACCTATCGGCTAGGACTTCCTCGGTTAGGTCCGATATTCTAGTCGGTTTATGGTAGTCGGCTTACCACGATATATCTAATTTATCTATGGCCGCATCAGTTCAGTTTGATCTCATAGATTGATTAGGTGTATCACATCACGCGTGCGTAGATCGTATCAGCTTACTGGGAGCGGTTTATCCACAGTTTGTGCTGCATCGGTTGGGTCCGACCTATTAAACTGCCAGTGATAAATCGTTCCTGCTAGGTTGATATTTTGTGCGTAAGCGTCTTATCGGGGTGTATAGCCGATAAGTTATCATATTTTACATCACGATCGCATCAGATCTATCGGCCTATCGAGGTCTTGTTATTACTATCAGTCTGTGCTGCAACGATTGGGTCCGATCTACTAGACTGATGATAATAACTTTATTCTTAATAAGCCGATGAGTTTTATGCGGTGTTTTTATCGGAGTGCTTAGCCGATAAGTTATCCTTTAAATACAGCCGATTATACTGCTTGCTTTGTTATACATTCTTGCCTGCATTACTATTACGATCGGCTAAGGGCTAGCCGATTAGTTTACTCTGCCGATCCGAGCGCGAGCACAGGCAAGCTCACGGGCACGAGCTCAGGTAAGTTCCCGGGCACGATCAGCAGGCGAGGACCCGGGGACGAACACAGGTGAGGACTCGGGCACGGGCACGGACAGCAGGTGAGGACCCGGGCGCGGGTACAAGCGAGGACCTGGGCACGGGCGGCAGGCAAGGATCCGGGCGCGGGCACGAGCAGGGGCCCGGGTACAGGCGCGGGCGGTGCTACGCAAACAATCACTATTACAATCGGTTGGAATTTATTTAATCTAGTTATTTATGCATTCTGTTTATTTATTTCATCAGTTTACAGCCGATTTTTGAACATCCCTTCGATGATCGGCTAGTTTAATATTTGTTTATTATTATGTTATTGCTCATGCCATCATCGGCTCCCAGTCGATGTATAAGTGCTACAGTTCAAATCGGCCATCGGCCGATGAGATGAGTCCAAGTCGGCTTCCAGCCGATTGGCTCACGAATCTAACATTCTCTCCTTGTCAATTGCAGGGTTAAATTGACTGGCACGCCTACGAACCTCAAGATTTTAGGACCTGCACTGGAGTGAAGCAAATCTCTCAGGCCTTCGCATGTCTCCAAGGCGCCGGACGGCCCCCGACGGGTTTTCGGCGTCAACACGTTTTTGGCACGCCCGGTGGGACGCGAAGTTTCAACACAGAGTTTTGATCGGAATTACAACATGGCCGGGAAAGAGATCAAGACAGACAACGTAATTCTGGTCAGCATGGAAGATTTAACAGACGAGCAAAAACAGCAAGTTGAGCAAACTATAGCCAATTTTCAGAAGCTGTGCTTAGAATCCTTCAGCATGACAAGGCAAGGGCTGATTCAAAAATCCCAGTTTCCGAAACCAGTACTGGTTGGAGAATTGAGCCGTACGCCACCTGAGAGTCCACTGGTAAAACCCTTGCAAGAGATGGTGAATGAAGCAGTTCATCACGCGCTCATCAATCAATCCGGGATTCTGGTGAACACACTTCATAATCTCATAAAGAAGACGGTGGATGGATCGATTATTCAAGAGCCTACTCGGAGTCCTGTTTACCTCCCACCAAAGGTTGAACCAAATCAAGTTGCTTACAACGTCAGCAGAGACATACCAGAAAACCTGTTTACACAGAACCAGGCTGGGGGGCAACAGGATATTCCTGCTGGATATCATCGGTCTGCTTATTATGGGGGATATCAGCAAAATTATCCAGGAGGCGGGGCCAATCCAGGTACTTACCAGAGGGAGTATCATAGACAGAATCGGCAACAAACTCCACCTGTGCAGTATCAACAAGACAACCTAAGGGAAGAAGATTTATCAACAAGGGTTGCTGAAATAGTAAGAGAGCAGTTCGGGATCAAGCCCAAGGAACAAACATTTATGTATCGGCATCCATATCCTGAGTGGTTCGATAGGGTTCCATTACCACACTGATACAGGGTCCCGGATTTCTCTAAGTTCTCAGGGCAAGACAGCACATCTACAGTGGAACACGTCAGCCGATTCCTAGCAAAGTGCGGGGAGGCATCGGCTGAAGAGGCTCTGAGGGTTAGGTTTTTCCCCTTGTCACTATTTGGTTCGGCTTTTACATGGTTCTCTTCATTACCACCGAATTCCGTTCGGGGATAGGTTGATCTAGAAAAATAGTTTCACAAATATTTCTTTGCTGGAATTCATGAGTTGAGACTGACAGATTTGACATCGGTTAGGCAACGGCCAGATGAAACAGTACCGGAATACGTTCAGCGATTTCGGGACGTCAGAAATCGGTGTTACAGTCTGAACCTGAGCGATGGGCATCTAGCCGATCTGGCTTTCCAGGGTCTCTTGGCGCCAATTAAGGAGAGGTTTTCATCACAAGAGTTCGAGTCCTTGGCGCACCTGGTACAGAAGGTATTGGCTCATGAAAGCTGATTTCAAGAGGCGAAGAAGGATAAATATCAGAGAAGGGTTACTCAGGTACAGGTTTATTCATCGGACTCAGACGATGAGGGATCCGATGCTGAAGTCGGATTGGCGGAGTAGGCCAGGAACAAGAGATCAGTATCATGTCCATGGGTCAAGGATATCGGCAAGGAGGAGTCGTATGATTTTGATATCAATAAAGCCGATAAAATCTTTGACTTGCTGTTACAAGAGAAACATATACAACTTTCGCCAAACCACGTGATTCCATCAGCCGAAGAACTAAAGAAGAAAAGATATTGCAAGTGGCACAATACTATATCGCATCATACTAACGAGTGCAAAGTTTTTCGGCAACAAATTCAATCGGTTGTCAAGCAGGGAAGAATCAAATTCGAAGACAAGAAGCCAATGAAGATTGATGGACACCCGTTTCCCGTAAACATGGTCTATGCAGGATCATCATCAAGGGCTCAGGCCAATGAAAGAAGACGTCAAAGGTACAAATCAAGGATTACTTCATTGGGTATGATAGAAAAATATTCAAGGTATGAGGAACAGAGGGATGAGCCAGAAAGATATAATCTGCATTGGAACTGCTCGTTCTTTCGATTCTGCTGGGATCAAGGGATGAGATTGCCATCAGTAGAAGATTGCCCCGAGTGCAGTAATATGGGGAATCGGCATGATCAGCAGGAGAGGTTTTCGCAGGATCGACCGCTTGGAAAAAAAGCATCGGTTCATAGCCGATTAGGGCCGATCCATGAAGAGTTCTTTGAAGAGGATGAAGAGGAAATACATGAAAAACAAGTCCAGAATCCTCAATGGTGCCCTAGTGGGATATTCACAAAGAATCAGAAGAGAAGGGCACAACGGCTATGACACCGAGAGCAACAGGAAGAACAGAGGCAAGATCAGGAAGAGGCCGATCATCGTCACAAGTGCGAGTAAAGAGGAAGGACGATAAAGATGCATCGGCCCCAGTAAATATGGTGTTCTTTTTGCCTTGGGAGTATAAAGCACTTTCATCGGATGAAGAAGGCAATGAGGAAGTTTTCGCTCAATTAACGTTGCAACCCGATCAGGCCGTATTTGATAAACCTGAAGAGTCAGAGCATCGGCACCTAAAGCCATTATATATCAAGGGTTATGTGAATGGGAAGCCGATGACGAAGATGCTGGTTGATGGGGGAGCGGCTGTTAATCTCATGCCTCAGGCTACATTTTGGAAATTGGGGAAGACTGCCGAAGATTTAATCAAGACAAATATGGTGCTGAAGGACTTCGGTGGAAATTCATCAGAGGCGAAAGGCGTATTAAACGTGGAGTTGACAGTGGGAAATAAGACGTTACCTACTACGTTTTTCGTCATTGATGGAAGAGGATCGTATAGTTTGCTTCTTGGCAGGGATTGGATTCACGCGAACTGTTGCGTGCCCTCGACAATGCATCAATGTTTGATCCAGTGGCAGGGAGATCAAGTCGAGGTGGTCCTAGCAGATCGGTCAACCAACATTGCAATGACCGATTTGCCAGTCTGGGAAGCCGATGGTGTTGTGTCACGCCCAGAAATTTAGCCAATTTCCAGACTATTTTGTGTATTAAAATCCCTGTCCAGGAATCAAGCCAGGGTACACAAAACGACAAATCAATAAATAGTTCCAAACATAAATAAGGCGTAAATACTTACAGAAGAGGCACTTAGTCCTCACACGGAAGAAAACAGCAGCGGAAAGGCGAAACTAGCGTGACTTCAGCTCCACGCCACAGGCAAGCTCAACTGGGATATAAGCCAAGGTCCACACTTCTGAAAAGGGGGGAAGAGCAAGGCTGAGTACCACCCACCGTACTCAACAAGCCACACCAATGATGCATTTGTGCACGGGATTTCAAAGGGAGGCTGGTGGCTCATTTGCGTAAAAGCAGTTGTAAACAGTAGTAGTTCGTAAACAGTAAAATGTTGATAAATTTAACAAGATTAATTTTCCACCGATTAACGTTACACCACGTTAACCAGGCCCAACCATTCCCAACTGATTGACGCTAAACCACGTCAACCAGTCTCCACTGATGAACGCTATACCACGTCACCAGACACCTCCGGTACCGTTACACCACGTTACCCGGACTCCACTGATTAACGCTACACCACGTTAACCAGTCACCACCGGACAACGTATCACGCTGACCAGCTTTTCCCGACCAACGCTAAACCACGTTGACCAGGCCGCGCTGATGGAAGTTACACCACGACCACCAGGCGAAACTGATGAGAGTTAAACCACACTCACCAGTCTCCACCGACTAGCGTTACACCACGCTAACCGGTCACCCCCGGTCAGCTCAACCACGCCGATCGGACACACACCTTCCACAACACCAGTTTGATAAAACCAGATTAATTATCTAGGGTGAGACTAATCACGGTGAGTCTTGGCCAATGTGCCCATTACCGCGGGCGCGGCTATTCGAATAATTTTACTCTGATCAGAGGTGTACAACTGTACCCACAAGACACAGCCCCCACACACGTTCCCGTGTGCCAGTACATCACCACGATGTCCCGTGCGAGGCTGTGACAGGACCGTTCACGCAACCCCTCCCTAACCATCCACACCACGCTGAGGTTGCACCTGCCGACAGGGCACGCCATATTGGCCAGGCTACCCCCTTGCGCCACGGTGAATCCGGCAGCCGATCAACCCTACCCGGGCCGACCCAACTCCATCACGCCCACCCTCTTCTTCGGTGCCTAGGAGAGGGAGAAGAAACGCTTCAAGCCCAGCCGTTGCCCACGCTGGCTTGTGGCAAGTACGGGAAGTTGCCCAAGTGGTTCCCGCGAACCGGTCCTTAATTGCCATGGGTGTGACAAGCAAAACCATACACCCACAGCCCACCATTTAGGGTCAAAATTTTAGTAATTTAACAACAGCCTATCCAAGGTTCCATTTTTCCGACATTGAGTCGAATCATATAAAAAGATAATATTTAATTCCCAGGTGAGCTATATTGCTAAGCATGGCTAAGCAGGTCCTATCTCTAGCCAGGTCCTCCAATGAGACCTAAGCTAGTCAAATTATCACCCAAGGTTATCAAAGAATGGATAACAAATGAACCGGGTCTCAGGTATGTGGATAGGTTATTCCATATTCCATGTAATTGGCAAAACATGCAATTTATTTATAAATCGTAAAATATTTCACAAAGTAGGTTCAACATGCTCAAGGATGAATGTGTGACTTGCCTTGCAACCAAACATCTTCGATCGCTCTTCCGAACTCTTCCGTAGACTCCGCGGTCCTCCGAAACAGCGATTACGGTATACTACACGCAAAACGATAAAAAGCCTAAGAAACTCCAAATAAACAGTACATAAAAGTTATACAAACAAGTAGATTATAATTTTAGATGAAATTAGGAAGAAGAACGGGTCAATTCAGAGTTCGGACGGGAAAGATATGGCTTTTGGAAGATTGAATTCGGAATACATCCGAAATGGATTGGAAAAGAATATTCTCAAGAATATTCTCTCGGGATTACACTAAAAGAATTATTTTTGGCACTGGAGAAAGAGAGTGAGGCCTACTGTCATGGACACAGATCCTGTGGACTAGGTTCATAGAGGGGAAAAGGTGAGGCGGTGGACTGGACTGATGTGTTTGCCTCACGGACAAGGAAACGATGTCATGACTGAGGTGGATGCCGATGTGGCACGAAAGGTGAGATGGTGATGAGGTAGATCGATGACGAGGAGATCAGGGTTGAGGTGGCAGACGAGATGGTCTGGCTAGGATTGACGTGACGATTGAATTTAGACGTGTGGAGGTGATTGGATTTAGGGAGGTCCAATGACCCAAATTGGACTCGAAAGGATCGGACGGATGAGATCCGATCAACGGTTTATGAAGATTGGATGATTTGGAGACATATACGCCGGGATCACAAGGGAGGGGGAGACGCTAGGGTCTATGCAACAGTGACACGCCGAGGGGCCAAAACGAGCTCGGCCGTCTAAGGCGCAGCACAGGAGACACGCTGGCGCAGCGGCCGGGGAGAGCGACAACGACGGTAGCGATTGACGATGGCACGGTAGCGATGTGTCGGCGAGCCGAGACCGAGGAGAGACGAGAAATGCGATGACGACGACGACGGCTCAAGACGGCGACGCAGTGCCGCGGAGGAGGATGGCGACGATGGACGGCCGCCGAATTAGGGGAGGGGAACAGGTGCGGGTGTAGATGGCAACGGTAATGCCGACGACGGCGATGGGGAAAGGACAGAGGTGCCAGTGCTGAGGACGGCGAGACCCGGCGACGGCTGGTGGATTAGGGAAGGAAGACAGGGACCGACACCGAAGGAGTGCTCACCGGCGGCGGGCTGTTGGGCGGTGCGGCAGGCGCTCGGGGCGAGGGCGACGCGTGCAGGAGATGGGGCGGTAGCGCTGGATGCGGACGGCGGCGACGACGGATGGGAAGAGAGGCGGCGACGCTGGTCCAGCGGTGGCAGGCGGCGAAGCTGGCGGAGAAAAGACGATGAGGAGGAGGAGGAGGAGCAGGGGAGGAACTTCGGCCGTGGCTCACCAGCGGCGGCGTGGCACTGAGGACGATGTCATCCGGCGACGGCCTGGGGAACAGGACGACGGCGGCGATGGTCTGAGGCGGGGGCGGTGGTAGCGCGACAGGAAGGATGCAGCGATGACGGTGACAAGACAGCGATGGGGAAGAGGAGTTGGGCACCGGGACAAACGACAACGGCGACAACCAACAAAAGGGAGGGCAGGCAGGGAGGCGTGGTGCTCACCAGCGGCGGGCGAAAACGACGACGCCGACGGCAGCGACGATGACCTTCGATGGCTACGGGCCGTGGTGGCCGGGGTGAGGAGCAGCGGAGGCGGCGGCTGGAGGCGCAGAAGACGACGACGAGGTTGACGACGCAGAGACCGTCAGTTGGAGAGCAGGCGACGGCAACGGTGGCTCGGGGCAGAGCCGGGCGGCGGCAGCACGGCCCAAAGGGCTGTAGACGCCGGCGGTGACGACTGGAGGCGCGGCCGGCCGAGGCAGGCGACGGGAGCAGCAGAGGGGCGGCGGCGATGGCAGGGAGGAGGCGCAGGCGACGGCGCACCAGCGGTGACGGCCGGGGCGAGGAGCAGGGCGGCGGCTTCGGCGTGCAGGGGCAGGAAGCGGCGCGGCAGAGAGCCGGCGACGCTGCGTGTGGCGAGGAGGCACAGGCGACGGCGGCTTTGAGGGAAAAACAGGAGAGGGAGTGGGGAAGTGGATGGCGACATCGGCTCGCGCGGTTATGGCGGCGTCGTGGGGGCGTGTGGCGCGACGTGCCGAAAAACGCTGCGGCAGGCAGTTGCGGGGCAGCGGACCGAGTCCGGGGCGGCACTCGGCGGGCGAGCTCGGCGCGGAGGCCGGGGCGGCGCGGGCTGGCGCAGGCCGGGGCCGGGGCGGCACAGGTCGGGCGAGCGAGGCCGAGGGCCGGGGCGGCACAGGCGACGGCAGCGGCTCGGTTTGCTACAGGCCTGAGCAGAGAGAGAAACGGAAGAGATGAACAAGAGGGAGGAAACAGACTTCGAGAAAAATAAAAGGACAGATGGAGGATTGGAAGAAAAATAAAGAAAAGAGAAAAGGTGGGGATTTTGGGGATTTTTCTGGAATTCTAAATTTAGAATTTAAATTCAGAATTTCAAGAAGTATTAGGAATATCGGAAATTGGGGGGGAGATTGTTTGGAATTTTGGAGGGTCGCGAATGTTGGCGTATATATATATATGGAAAATCAAAAGCGTCGAAACACCTTTGGGACTGAAATATTTTTTTTCGGAATCAAGGAAATTCGCCGGAATTTTTGGAACTCTCAAAGCATAAGAATATTTCGGGAATTTTGAGAATATTGGAATGGGGAATATTTTGGGAGTCGAGGACGGAGGAGGAAATAGTTTAGGAAACATGCGATCGATTGAAATATCGGTGTATTTTGAGAATTGGAACGTTGAGGAGGTTTTAGGGTTCCGGGAGCGACACGAAACCCTAGAAGACAAAGGATGTCAGAGTTCACGATGAACGGGGAGAGTTCAAAGGACTGAACCGAAATGACCCGGATAGGAGAAAAGATAGGGATTTTATTATAGATTTATCTAATTATAGAAATGATCTTTGTCCTATTAAAATTAATTCTGGAGCTCCGAAAATTCCAAGGAAATTTCAGAGAGTTTATTAAATCGTGGAGAATTTACCAGAAATAAATACCACCACGAAACACATAGAGTTTTATCATCATAAATACTTAAACGCTTAAAATATTCCGACCAAAACCCCAGGAATATAAAAGCATCCAAGCATTTATTTAAAATTTAAACTTGGGATTTTTAATATTGGAAATTTCAAAATTTTATTCAAACGCGTTTCTCAAACAAATTTTTTTTAGCGTATTCTTGTATTTCAATTTACCCCAAAAACAATTTTTAATTAAAGTGATTTTTAGGGCGTGACATGTTGATTGCCTGTCCGGGAAAATATGGGAAGGAGACTATGTTAAGGTCACTAGCCAAGGGATACAGCCGATTCAGCAAGTCGGCTCTGAATTGTTACTCTGATGGGCTCTATTGAAGATTTTGAGGGGAAACTAGGACAGGGGTTTACGTCGGCCGATGATTTAGAGGAGATCGACATAGGACCAGGAGATAAGCCAAGGCCGACGTACATAAGCAAAAGGTTATGTCCTGAACTTTGAGAAGAATTGATAACACTGTTGAAGGAATATCGGGATTGTTTCACTTGGGAGTACCATGAGATGCCAGGATTAAGTCGATCGATTGTTGAACATCGGCTGCCCATTAAACCAGGATATCGGCCATTCAAACAGACTCCAAGAAGATTCAAGGCAGAATTATATGAGCCAATCAAAGCGGAAATCACAAGGTTGTATGATTGTTGACGCCGAAAACCGCCGGGTGTGCCAAAAAGCTTGCTGACGATCTGGTTCGGCGTCTGGTGACACGCGAAGGCCTGGGAGATCTGCTTAGCTCCAATGCAGGTCCTAAAATATTTGAGGTTCGTAGGCGTGCCAGTCAATTTGACCCCGCAATTGACAAGGAGATGAAGAAATTTGATTATTGATCCAATCGGCCAGTAAGCCGATACGGATTCCTTCCAGCCGATCGCCGCTATGCTTGTGCCCGGGCCCTCGCCTGTACTCGCGCCCGGGTCTCGTGCTCGGGTTCTCGCTCCCGGGTCCTCGCTTGTGCTCGCGCCCGGATCAGCAGCAATTGCACATCGGCTATCGGCCGATACGGTCTGATGTAGGCTCCTTGTAGCCGATGGCCGATGGCACCTGTGTATCGGCTAGGAAACCGATAACGCTATAGATAAATGGATAAGCTGTCAGTATAACATGTGCATCGGCTAGAAGCCGATGATAAAATAGATAGGCAGAATAGTGAACTAGCCGACTGCCAAGGAAACACATGTGCATCGGCTAAAGAACCGATGATAGTATAGATGACCAAAATAGTAAAGATAATACAGTCGGCTTTATAAAAAGATAACCTATCGACTAAGCACTCCGATAGAACGTCGCATACACACCGATCGGCTCGACAAGGATAAATCTATTATTATCGATCTAGTAGTTCAAACCTAACTGATGCAGCACAGATCGATAATAGTAAAGGAACCTCAACAAACCGATAGATCTAATGCAACTGTGATGTAATAAGATAACTTATCGGCTATACATTCCGATAAAACACTTGCGCAAAAAACATCAACCTAGCAGGAACAACTTATCGCGACAATTCAGTAGGTCGGACCCAACCGATGCAGCACAAACTGACGATAAGCTACTCCCAGTAAGCTGATAAGATCTACGCACGCGTGATGTGATATACCTGATGGGCCTAAGAGATCAAACCGAACCGATGCAGCCGTAGACAAAGCAGATATATCGTGGTAAGCCGGCTACCATATACCGACTAGAATATCGGACCTAACCGAGGAAGTCCTAGCCGATTGGTAGCCGGGGTAACGAGACTTACCCTCTCGCCGGAGTTCGGACCTAACCGATGCAGCCCGGCTCGAGAAGCAAGAACCCGTTGGTAAAGGGTGGCGATGCGCCGAATTTGATTGATCGAGAGATGATTTACAAGCTACCCGGGCGTACGTATATATACCCCGAGTTATTACAGTCCTTATAGGACACGGAACAGGACTTTCCTAACTAGAAAAGGAAAACTAACAGACCTGATCGGACAAAAGATCAGGTTTTCTAAAAGATAAAACTATCTAATAGATAAGATAAATAACTGCCATAACGTGGTCTTCACGATTCCTTTCCATATTCGGTCTCTTCCAGATAAATTCTCATTGGCTGAACATAGTCCTTTCCTTAACCGAACATGACAGAAATCCGTGCCAAATTTTGGCGTTAACAATGATGCCAAGTTTATAAGGCCATGCCGATATGCTGAGTGAGTTTCTAATATCGTCCCGGTGGAGAAGAAAAACGAAAAATTGAGGATATGTATTGATTTCCGGGATCTGAATAAAGCTACCCCCAAGGATGAATACCCAATGCCGATAGCGGATTTATTGGTAGATGCAGCATCAGGTCACAAGATTATCAGCTTCATGGACGGCAATGCAGGATACAATCAGATTTTTATGGCTGAAGAAGATATACATAAGACTGCGTTTCGGTGTCCTGGAGCTATCGGCTTGTATGAGTGGGTAGTAATGACTTTTGGATTGAAAAGTGCCGGTGCGACTTATCAGAGAGCGATGAATTATATATTTCATGATCTCATCGGCCTGTTGGTAGAAATTTACATTGATGATATGGTGGTTAAGTCTAAAAGTGAGGAAAGCCATATAGCCGATTTGCGAAAAGTGCTGGAGAGGGCCAAGAAATACGGACTAAGAATGAATCCCAATAAATGCGCTTTTGGTGTATCGGCTGGACAGTTTTTGGGTTTTATGGTTCATGAGCGAGGGATTGAAATTAGTCAACGAAGCATCAAAGCCATTAAGACTACGGAGCCACCAAGCAATAAGACAGAGTTACAGTCATTGATCGGCAATGTTAACTTTGTAAGGAGGTTTATATCAAATTTATCAGGGAGAATTGAGTCTTTTACTCCGCTGTTGAAGTTGAAGGCCGATCAAGAGTTTGTGTGGGGGGCAGATCAGCAGAAGGCGTTCGATGGAATCAAGAACTATCTGAGTTCTCCACCTATTTTAATTCCACCGCAGAAAGGAGTACCGTTCAAGTTATATTTATCAGCCGATGAGAAATCCATCGGGTCTGTTCTGATACAGGAATTTGAGGGGAAGGAGCGAGTTGTGTTTTATCTGAGCAGGAGGCTTTTGGATGCTGAAACGAGATATCCTGCGGTGGAGAAATTATGCCTTTGTTTATATTTCTCATGTACAAAGTTAAGGCATTATATCCTATCGGCTGAGTGTACAGTGGTTTGTAAGGCCGATGTGGTCAAATATATGTTGTCGGCTCCAGTCTTGAAAGGGCGAGTTGGTAAGTGGATTTTTGCTTTGACAGAGTTCGACTTGAGATATGAATCGGCTAAAGCAATCAAGGGACATGCAGTGGCCGATTTCATTGTGCAACACAGAGGGGTTCATGAAGATTATGTAGAGCTGATCCCTTGGACTTTGTTTTTTGATGGATCGGTTTGCAAGCATGGATCTGGTATCGGCTTGGTCATTATATCACCTCGGGGGGCAAGTTTTGAGTTTGCTTTTACAATTAAACCTTATCGGACTAATAATCAAACGGAGTACGAGGCGGTATTAAAAGGAATTCAGCTTTTAAAGGAGATCGGAGCCGATATCATAGAGATTGTTGGTGATTCTTTATTGGTGATCAAGCAGTTATCTGGGGAATATGAGTGCAGGGATGATGTTTTGAGATCATATTATGAGGAATGTACAGATTTGTTAAAGGATTTCAAGATGGTATCAATAGATCATATTCCTAGAGAGCAGAACTTAGAAGCCAATGATCTTGCACAGATTGCTTCTGGTTATCGGCTGAATAGGCAGGTTGAGGTTGAAATAGCCGATAATGACATTCAAGACAAAGCCGATGACTGGAGACAGGAAATAATAGATTATCTGCAAAATCCGTCGCAATCGGTTTCTAGAAAACTTCGATACAAAGCTAAAAAGTATGTGCTGCTTGATGGGGAGTTATATTATCGGACTTTTGAGGGAGTTTTGCTTAGATGCCTGAATTTGGAAGAAGCCAAAGTGGTTATGCACGAAGTACATGAGGGCGTCTGTGGGACTCATCAATCGGCTCATAAGATGAAGTGGTTGCTGAGAAGAGTAGGATATTTTTGGCCGACAATGCTGGAAGATTGCTTCAGGTACTATAAAGGATGTCAAGATTGCCAGAAGTTTGGGAATGTACAGCGAGCACCAGCATCGGCTATGAATCCTATCATCAAACCGTGGCCATTCAGAGGTTGGGGAATTGACATGATCGGCCAGGTTTTTCCTCCATCAAGTAAAGGACATAAGTTCATATTGGTGGCGATAGATTATTTTACCAAGTGGGTAGAAGCGATTCCTCTGAAGAAAGTTACATCCAAGGAAGCGATCGAGTTTGTAAAGGAGCATATAATTTATCGGTTTGGAATTCCTCAGACGATAACTACTGATCAGGGATCTGTCTTCGTGTCCGATGAGTTTCAACAGTTTGCTGCCAGTATGGAAATCAAGTTGTTAAATTCATCGCCCTATTATGCTCAAGCTAATGGACAGGCGGAAGCCTCTAATAAGAATTTGATCAAGTTGATTAAGCGGAAGATTGATGAGCAGCCGCGGCGATGGCATACTACATTAGCCGATTCACTATGGGCCTATCGGATGGCATGTCATGGATCTACTCGGGTGCCGCCGTATCAGTTGGTATATGGACATGAGGCAGTTCTACCTTGGGAGACTAACATCGGCTCTAGGAGAATTTCTTTGCAGAATCAATTGACAGCCGATGATTATTATAACTTAATGACAGATGAACTTGAAGATTTGGCTCAGAATCGGTTAAGGGCGTTAGAGAGGATCAAGGAAAACAAGACTAAGGCAGCTCGGCATTACAACAAAAAAGTGGTGAATAAGTCATTTGCTGAGGGAGATCTTGTATAGAAGTTGATTTTGCCGATCGGGTCCAGAGATAGTAGATTCGGAAAGTGGTCGCCTAATTGGGAAGGGCCCTATCAGATTAATCGTTGTGTGCCTGGTAATGCTTATGTATTAGAGGATCTTGACGGGACGGAATTTGCTAAAGCACTTAACGGGAAATATCTCAAGAAATACTATCCTAGCGTTTGGATCAACTCTTAAATCGGTTAAGTGCAGCCGATTTCTAAAATAGTTCAGAAAGCCGATGTTTTTGCATCGCCTAAAGATAGCCGATATCGCCTTTAGATCAGACAAATAGAAATATTATCAAGGGTGAAAGAAGCAGGCAACAGAGCCGATCAAGATATATTACAGCACAACCAGCATGTTTTGTGAAGCCATCGGTCATTAATTTACATGAATTTTTGGATCGTTTCGATTGCACGCAGGCGGATTTGGTCAATCTCGTTGATAGCACGGATGTCGTCTTCATCAGAGCCCGGGATGGTCTTTAAATTTTTGCGCCGATGAATGACTTGACGCACCGTTGCTACAACTTTATCCTCTTGGTCTTGAATAGCTTGCGGCAGGCCGATAAGCTGGGATTCTGTTGCTTCAAGATCCTTGCGAACTTTTTCAAGTTCTGCCAGCAAATCGGCCTCCTTTTTCTTCAGTTGGTCTAACTTGGATTGGAGCTCTTGGGGGGCAGCTGCCATGTCATCAAGCTTTTTCTTCTCTGTTTGGGCTGACAGCCGATCGGCTTGGATATCTTGGGTAATCTTCTGTTGATCAGCACGATCGGCTATGCGCTGTCTGAGCTTGATGAGTCTGAATCTGTGGGATTCAAGGTATGTCGCGGGGGTCAGTGCGTCGATAAGTTCTTCGGGCAAGTGATGTTCAATATCTGCAAGTCTTGCCCGGATCGGCCCGCAATCCTCCACTAGTGCATCAATCGGATTTTCCAGCCGACTGATGATGCTCGTTAAGTACTCACACACGTCGGCTGGGAAGGATGGCTTGGTTGCTGCGCTGGTGGCTGTTTCGTCTTCTGCCTCTAAGTATTTGCCGATGTCAAAAGAGAACAAATCGGCTAAGGACTGCAAAATTGACATCGGTAAAGAAATCAGTAAAGAGTTAAAAGTGAAGTATGTGCGTAAAGAGATTACCTGAGGAAGGACATCGGCAGCTTGAGTGGCATCGGCTTCAGGGGGATGAGTAGGTTGTTCTTCGGGGTGGTCGATGTCAGGCGATGAAGAAGGAACAGTCTCATCGACAGCTTGAGGACTTGGTGCTGAGATTGGGGCAGCTGGAGAAGCCATCGGCTCAGTGCTTGGAGGGATGTCGGAAGAAGGTTGAGGTTCTGGAGCCGATGACTCAAGCTGAAAATGAAACTGATAAGATGAATGAGAAAGCGGGTGATGATATCAAGACTTGGCGCATACCTGAGGAGATGAGGGAGCCGATGTTGTTTGGGGGGTAGATGGCGTCGTGGCAATGACATCGGCACTGGTTTTTTGCTTCTTGAGAGAGGGGCGGTGCACTAACTTCTTGCGTTTTTGTCCTAATGGCTGAGGCGCCTTGAGGAGAGCCGATGGAGAGGGAGCATCGCGCCCCAAGTTCGGAGTGGCCGATGGGGGTTGATATAGAATCGGCCGACCACTGTTGCTTGTCGTTGGGGGCTCGACGTTGGCGGCCTACAAATTAAGAGTGAGAGATGATCGGAGATGATGATTAAGGCTTACGGATGTTACCTCCTCATCGGATTCGATGTACTCGGCATCGAGGCGGGAACAGTAGTAGGTGGCCGCTAAGCTGAATAGATGCTTCTTCCATTCTGACCACCATCGGACGAAAAGCTTTGTATTGGCAGTGCAAATATTCACCTCGGTGGCGGCGCCTAGAAGAAGGGGTTCCGTTAAAGTCCGCATCCGATCATACTATAGGGCGTTGTTGACGTTGCCCCGGGCCTGAAGTTTGTCGATGAAGAATAGGCCGATCGGAAGTTGACCAAGGCCAAGCTGACGGGAGCCGACCGATGGATGGTAAAACTCATATGATGGTTGCGATCGGCCCAGAGAAAAGCCAGTTGGCAGCAGACAAGGGGTAATGGCCGATAGGAATATGGCCTTGGACTCATCATTTTCCAAAGCGTTAAGTGGGTCGAAGTTGGAAGGCATCTCGAATGATGATGCATCATTGTATGCAAACCAGAGAGTGGCCTCCTTAGTGAAACCGTAATAAAACCCCTTGAACCACTGACTAAGTCCAGCGGGGGTTATCTTGCCACCAGAAAGAGCCGATGCAGCTTCGCCCATGGAGACACATCGGCGGTAAATAGGATCCTGGTCTTCTGTGTGATCGGCTGGAAAGGATTGGTTGAGAAAAGAAGTCCCAAAGAAGGCCTTGGAGGTGTAGACGTTGAGCCAGAGTTGCACAAACCACCAAGGACCCCCGATATGGCCGATAGCTTGGTCGTTACTTGGTGAAGCAGCTGATAAGTAGCGCCAAGGAGGTATTGCCCCAAGGGGATCTGTTTCCGATCGGCCAAACACTTTGCCAGGCATTGCATGTTGGTCGTCGGGCCGAGGGTTGCGCCACCAAAAACAAACTGTTGCAGCCACAAGTTCAGAAAAGCGACATGTTCCTGGTCATCGACTGATCCAGTTCCCTTATTATGAATGGATATGTACCTGGACCAACCGCCGATGTTCTTCGCTTGGAGCCGATGAGCAGGCTTGAATCGGAGTTTGGAGGGATTGATGTAACTTGTCGTGTCAAGGCAGGTCAGCATAGTCACATCCAGCAAGGTGGGAGTCATCGGCCCGTGCCCGAACATGAAGGCGTTGAGGGCGTCAGACCAGAAGTATGAGGCCGATGCAAGCAGAGGTTCATTCCTTTCCATACCGGCCAAAGAGAGATTGATGCAGTGGCCGATATGTGATTCTTCCCAGAAGGTTCTCTTCGCGGCCGATACTCTGATGTACCAATCCCTCCACCCAGGCAGCTTGCTCGGCCATGACCTGAAGCTATTGGTCCAGTCACTGACTAGCATGGCGGAGTTCTTGAAAGGAATACGTTGGGTCTCAGCGATAATGAAATCTGTGGGATCTTTGCTACCCATGGGGCCATGGTAGAAAAAGTTTGGGTAATTGGCGGCCGGGATCAAGATATGGGCTCTCAGGTGCTACAGTAAATAAGAACACGACGAAGAACAGGTAAAGAACATGGCAGATTGGGTGCATCTAGGCTACGAAATCGGGAAAAATAATCGGGCAGGAAGATTACCTCAGGGACTGCGGATGCTGATGCCATCGCGAGAGAGGAAGAAGATGCAGGAATCAACGGCCGAAGAAAAGGGCTGCGACGGTTCGTCTGGGTTCGCTGGAGCTTGTCGAAGTTTTGGAAGATGAAGCGGTGGTGCTCTGGTGATGTGAAAGCGTAAAAAAGGCTAGGGAGACGAAGCATTTTATAGAGATGTGATGACCGGGCGGGAATCGAGGCCGTTGGCACTGTTTCAAACAATTATGGCAAGTGGGCTACCTTGGGCCGCCTCGGTATGGAAGAAATTTGGAGGCCCAAAAAGAAAGAATTTCGAAGTCCTATAGAAGAACTCCGAAATTGGGGGGCATGTGTTAACGCCAAAATTTGGTAGTGCTACAGTATCAGATTCGGTCAAGAAGAAATTGCAGATAATTAACGGAAGTTGATCCAGAAGGGACCAAATCCGGGAAGGAGCCGTGAAGACCACAGTATGGCGGTTAATTACTATATTTATTAATTAGGCAAGTGCTTATCTTTAGAAAACCTGACCCCGTGTCTGGTCGGGTCTTATTAGTGTTTTCTGTTATAATTAGGAAATCATGTACCGTGTCCAATAGGGACTCATGTGACTCGGGGTATAAATACGTATGCCCAGGTGCTGTGTAAAAATCATCAATCGATCAATACAAATTCGGCGCATCGCCACCCTTTCGACGGGTTCCTGCTTCTCGAGCCGGGCTGCATCGGTTAAGTTCGACCTCCAGCGAGAGGGTAAGTCTCGTCACCCCGGCTACCTATCGGCTAGGACTTCCTCGGTTAGGTCCGATATTCTAGTCAGTTTATGGTAGTCGGCTTACCACGATATATCTAATTTATCTATGGCTGCATCAGTTCAGTTTGATCTCATAGATTGATTAGGTGTATCACATTTAAGAGCTCGCCCATCCCTCCTTGTCTCGCCACCATTTAAGAGCAGAGCTCTCCGTCGTCAACCCCGCCGTCCTGTTGCCCGACGAAAATCCTGCTCTATCCCTCGCCTCGCGCTCGTTGGTCAAAAGCTGGCTACGGCCGCAGCCTTTTTCCTCACCGCCGAGCACCGGAGGTCAATCCACATGCCCGAACTCCCTGTTCCATCACATCGCCATCCTCTCCGCGCCCCGTTTTTCCTCTCTGGAGTACGCATGATGACAGCCACAGTGGCCACACCATTGATGGGTCGCGTGGGCCAGCTCGAGCTCGCCCGCCGTTGTTGCCACCGCCTCTGTCTCTCGATGCCATGCGCGGAGCTTCTCTATAAATTTCCTCGAGCTCCCTCCCCTTTGGTCACCAAGAAGCAAGCCCAAGCCAGCCTCACCGCCGAGATCCTCTCTCCGCCGTCACCTTTAGCGCACTAACCCGAGCTCCCACCGCCGTTCCAGAGCCCCACTGACCGAGCCACCGCCACCGTTGAACTCCCCGTGACCCCGCGACTCCCCTCCGCCCATCCCCTACACCGATTGGCCTCTAAATTGAAAACGCCCAATTCTCACCGCCGCCGTCCGCCATTGCCGCCGATCCAATCCACCACCAGAGCCATAGGTAAGCCCAAATTGACCCCTCCATTCGCTTCCTTACGCAATGCCGCACCTGAAAGATCAAGTCCCGAGCCTCTCCGCCGCTCAAATGGTCACCAGCGGCGACCATTCATCCTCCGTCGCCGCCGCCGCTATTGACTATCGCCGCCAGCCCTCCTTCGTCGCCTAGCTGTCCATCCAAACCATTCACGCGATTCCCCATCTCCTCCGTATTCTGCCACCGTCGGCCACTCGCTGAGATCCGCCGCCATCGGCGAAATCGGCTCCGACCGCCATCGGCCGTCAATTCCCACCGAGGTCAGCCTGTCGGTCTACGCCGACGTGGCATGCCACATGGGCGCTGCGTCAGTCAACGCGGGCTACCCTAGGCCTCCTCGGTCTCCCTCATCCTAGTCACTGACATTCCAGCCCCACACGTCAGCGCCCATCCTCTCTCCTCCCGTTGTCACCTCAGTCCCACCTATCAGCCTCCACTCTCTCTCCCATCTCACTGACAGCCTGACCCCACCTGTCATCCTCTGTCTCCTCTTCCTCCCACTGACCAGCCGACCCCACTTGTCAGCCTGAGCCTCATCCCGCTCTCTCCCCTCTGACACCAAGGCCCCATCGTCAGCCTAGAAATCCTTTTGTTTTTTCTTTTATTCCTTTTCTTTCCTAAATAACTTTAATTCTTTTATTCACAAAAAATTGATTTAAACTTTGAAAATTCATAACTTTTCAACCGTAACTCCGTTTGAGCCCATTCAACTCTCAAAATTCTTCTAAAAATGAGATCTACACACTGGCACTATTAGTTGTACATGATAGGTCCTGATTCTTGGTGTTTTTGCTTATTTTCTTTTTGTGACATAAAAACCGGTACCAAGGAGCCGCAAATCGAGGATTTCTTTGAGGACTCGCAGGACCAGGAGCAAGGCAAGTCACCCTTGACCATATTGAACCCATGATTTAAAAAATTGTTTTGATTTATGAAATGTGCATATTTAGGAACATGATTATTATCGGCCGTGATTCGTAATTGAATCCATGAGTCCCAACCTAATTGCTGTATAGTACCCTCCTTGAATAAATTGTTACCCTCTCCTTTGCAACCCCCTTCGTCCCGATATTCGTACTTGAGTACGAGTATCGACGACTCCATTTTATTTAAACTAAAAATATGATGATGGGAAAACTAGGTTTTATTTAAAATGATTTTAAATCTCGGCACCCTTGGTCGAATGTTTGCAAAATAAAATAGTTTTATAAAACTTTGTCATGGGTCGTCGCTGCCTGCGTGGCTCCAACTTCACGTGGCATATATGGACCGTTTCCTTGGGGAATTGCACTGAGCATATTACAGTGCGACCACACGGGTGGAATAGGACATCCTTGGCCTAGTAGTTAGTGTTCTTAGGATCGTTGGTTGCTAATAAATGTGGGAGCGGCTGGGTGCCATGAGGGCGATATACCCTCATCCCTGAGTACCGGAAATGAGTTCCAGGTACTTGGTTGAGTAAACCCATTTATAGGACAACGTGCTATCCTAGGAAGGCTTCGGAAAGGCCTTGTTGCGAACATCCCCGCTTGGCCAGGGAGGCTTCGTCAAGATTCTCCGAAACTTGGCTCACTACCTCGAATACTCCACTCCACAATTCGCAGGTTTCACTGTCGCCACCTTTCCTCCCCGTTGCCGCCTCACCCTTTGCCTCTACCCCCTCCGTCCTGAGTTACGCCGTCACCGTTTCGTGATGGTGAGGCCTACACTCCAGCTCGCCTACCAGGACGTGGCCTTCGCCGCCATCTATCGTCTCTGTGACTAGTACTACCCTCTTCTTGATTCCTCTCGTTTTCGCCTTCTTCCCCACCGAGTTAGTGGATCATCCGCTAGCATCTACCCTTGCACCTGCCATGAGTCATCTCCTTCTTTGACTCATTTTGTCGAGATGACCACTGCCTTGGACCACCAGTACTGCCGTCTCTTGGAGGCATACCACAGCCTTGAGAGGCACTACCACTCCTTCCTAGACTGCATCCCTCCATCCCCATACACCTTGACTTCTGCCCACTCATCCGACTTCCCCGACCCTACCGAGGGATACGTCGCTAGCTCCCAGAGTTCCTCTCCGACTCCACCTTCCTCTCCACCTCATCGTCGACGCCGCATGACTGCGCGCAAGTACCTTGCGCAGTTTACTCCTCGCCCAGCCACTACCCCCGTAGCTGTTGCCCCCGCCACCACTACTACTCCTGCCGACGCCCCCGCACTAGCCCCTGCACCTATCGCAACCGTCCCACTGTCGGTTGCTCCTGTCCTTCCGTCCTCTCACCTTCCTGTCCCGTCCGAGGAGGAGGGTCCCTCTGACTGTGTGCTGATCGGGAGCGAGGAGCAGGAGTAGAGCTGCAGTAGTGTGTAGCAGCAGGATGTATATAGTGGACGTTAGACCTTTTGTACCGTCGCCAACTCACTAGGAGTCGTGGCGAGTAGTGCGTGTGTGTATTATGTATGGTAGTCCATATATTGTATGGTGTGCATCTAGTCCTTGCGACTTTGCCACTCCTTTTGTATATAAATAAAGTACTTATGTTTTAAAAATTAGTTTGTGCTTGTGTGCTTCTTTCCTTCTTCCTTTACTCCTTCCCTCCATAATTCCACCCTTCTTCACTATAGATGGTGAAAGTGCATCTATCCCCTAAGTGGGTTTTGGTGGATTAATGACAAAGCGGTTAAGGGACTAATGAGTTTATCAAGAATTGTGCAGAGAATTAGTCCCAGGTTGCTTAGTGTGGTGCATGGAGACCCCCACAAAGACATGATGCAAAACGGCGAAGCGACTCGGAGTTTATTTTAAATTCATTTGAATTTTCTTTGGAGTCGTAGGAAAACCGTTCTATCAAGAGGGGTTGCAAGCAGTGTTCCAAGACCACTCAAGTGCTTAAGTTCCAAATAGCTGAGAGTTCATCACTTTGGCACAACACATACACTTGGGTGGGCTATTTTCAGTGTCAGGGTCGGAGGTTCCGACCTCCAGGGCCGGAAGCTCCGACCAGGTCCTTCGGCCACAGACTAAGTGTTGGCCGGAGGTTCTGATTCCCATGGTCGGAACCTCCGGGCCAAAATCTGTGAGTAACGGCTATGTGACGTAAGCCATGTCCTATAAAACCCAAACTTAGATTCTAGCCGTTGCTGATGCATTCCACTTCATTCCAACTGTTCCCTAGCCTCTCCTAAGGTGCTTTGAGCTCTCCCAACTAATCCTAGTGCATTCTTTGTGATTCTTGTGAGGATTTAGTGGGAAATTGGGTGAATTTTATTGAGAGAAGGCTAGGAGGATCTTGTGCACTTGTGGAGGTCGCGGATTGGCTGCTTGGGGCTTATTTCTCTTGGAGGGAAACCTCCTAGACGGTTAGACGTCTCCCGCGAGCTTCCTCTTCTTGTGGATTGTCCCGGGAAAGTTTGTGAAGGTTCATCTCGCCTCCGCAAGGAAAAGAGGTAAATTCTAGTGGAAACTAAGTTTGATCTTTGTGGTCACTTGGTGAGAAAAGAGGTCAATTGAGACCCAGCTCTTTGGAGCTCCTCAATGGAGACGTAGGATCTTTGTGATACGAACTTCGGGAAAAATCTTTGTGTCTCCGTTGTCTTCTCTCGTTATTGCCTTTTTGTATATTAACTTGCTAGCATTTATCTCTTACTCCATTACTTGCACTTTACTTGATCTCTGTCAAATTTATCCTTTATAGAAGTATATTGGTAGAGTCTGAACTCCAGGGTCGGAACTTCCGGCGTTCTAGGCCGGAACCTCCGACCAGCCCTCTCGGCCAGCCCGAGAGAGCCGGTCGGAACCTCCTACCATTTTGGTCGGAGGTTCCTACCAGTATTTTACCGCTGCTTTTGGAGAATTTTTCAGGAACGCCTATTCACCCCCCTCTAGGCGACATCAACAGGCTTTCAATTGGTATCAGAGCCTAAACTCCTAAGAATAACCGCTTGGAGTTGATCCGAAGATGTCGACCGAGAAGGTGGTTGATTCTACCGGAGTTCAAGGAGACGGAGATGGCTCGACTAGCAAGTTGGGTGGAAGAAAGGGAGTTGCTATTGACCTAGATTACAACAAGTTTATCCCTCCCCCTCAGCAATTCATCTCCGTGCCTTCCGGACGCGCTCCCCATTTTGATGGGACCTTCTATAACGCATGGAAGCACAAGTTGAAATTGCATCTAATCTCATTACATCCAAGTGTTTGGAAGATTGTATGCACAGGTGTGACGGATGCTCCGGAGGAAGGAGAGGAGCCTACACCGGCTCAAGAGGCTCTTATCCACCGCAATGCTCAAGCCGCAAGCGTCATCCTCAACTCCTTGAACCCCGAGGAATTCAACAAGGTGGACCAACTCGAGGAGGCCAAGGAGATTTGGGATACTCTTCAATTAGCGTATGAAGGATCCCCCGGCGTACGAGAGTCCAAGATCGAGTTGCTTGAGGGGCAACTTGGACGGTTCGTGATGAAAGACAACGAGACGCCACAAGAGATGTACGATCGCATGATGGTCACTGTCAACAAGACCCATGGTCTTGGTGGTGAAGACATGACCGATCATGTGGTGGTCAAGAGGCTTCTCCGCGCGATCGCCCCAAGGAACCCCACCTTGGTGACTCTTATCCGGGAGATGAAGAACTTCAAGAGACTCACTCCAAGCGATGTTCTCTCGAGGATCATATCACATGAGCTACTCGAAGAGGAAGCCAAGGAAGTCAAGCAACTTGCCAAGAGTGCCGCAATCATCAAGAACAAGGAAGTTGCTTTAAAAGCAAAGAAGGAGCAAGCCCCAAGCGACTCCGAGAGTGAAGATGAAGACTTCGCTCTTGTGGTGAGGAAGTTTAAGCACTTCCTTCGTCGAGGCGGTTTTGGCAAGGACAAGAAGGAGGATGACAAAGGAAGGAGGCAATCCAAGCGGACGTGCTACGAATGCAAGAAGTATGGCCACTTCATCGCCGATTGCCCCAAGCTCAAGAACAAGGGTGGCAAGTCCAAGGTGGTCAAGAAGAAGACCGGGCGTGCTCACATTGGAGAGGAGTGGTTCTCCAATGATGAGGACGACGACAAGGAAGAAAGTGATGAAGAAGGGGTTGCCACAATTGCTATCAAGTCATCGTCGGGCTTCGAGGAGCGTCTCTTCGACAACTCGAGCGACGACGATCACTATGAGCCCACTTGCCTCATGGCACAAGGGCGAAAGGTAACCTCAACATCCAAATCTCCTCCAATTGATGATGATGTTTCTAGTGATAATGAAAGTGAGGATGATATGGATGAGATGCTTAAGGGTTTTAGCAAGCCGGCCATGTTGCAATTGGCCAAGCTTATGAAGGCATTGGAGTACAAAGAGAAGTCCCTCAAAAGGCAAGAGTACTTGCTCATCCTTGAGAAGAAGAGAAACCTTGCCCTAGAGGAGAACTTGGCTAAGGAGATGGAGAGGGTTGAGGAATTGACCAAAGAGCTCTCTTCGGTCAATAACTCAATGGCTAATCTAAAGAGTGTGAATGAAACACTTCAAGAGAACCTTGTGAAGTTGGACCAAAATCACAAAGCTCTTGAAGTGCAATTTGACACTCTTTGGAGTAGCGCCTCCACCTCCAATGAGGTCACCAATATCTCCAATGCCTCCACAAGCAACGGTTGTGCAAAATGCTATAACTATGATTTGGATGCATATGCTACTAACCTTGAAGCTTTGGAAGCGCTTAAAAAGGAGAATGAGCGGTTGGGTACTTTGGTGAAGTTTGGATGTTTGAAAACATTTCAATCCAAGGATGCCCTCTACAAAACCCTCACTACCCATTCCAACAAGAATGGTTATGGTCTTGGCTTCTTTCCCCATGAATGTACAACATCCGGAAGGACCATAGTAAATGGGAAGCAATGCATCAGGTTTGTGAAAGAAGGAAGTTCGCCGCAAGCCGAGGAGGTAAAAAGGTCCTCGGCGAGTCTGGGGGCGAAGCTCCGACCGTAATGTCGGAGGTTCTGACCAAGCCTCTCGGCCCTGCCGAGAAGGGCAGCCAGAGGATCCGGCCCAGCCAGTCGGAGATTCCGGACAAACTCTCTAGCCGACCGAGAGGTCCGTAGGAAGCTTCGACCGGAACGGTAGGAGTTCCGACCGGCCATCCCAGACAGGCAAAGAAACTGGTAGGAGGCTCCGACCAGAATGGTAGAGGCTCCGACCTGAAAAAACTGTACTATGAGTCATATGAGATCACCAAGGATCACCGCGGTAAGTGATTGCATATTTCATTAGTGACTGCTATGAGGAGTACAGGGCTTTGTGTGGGTGCCCAAGCACTCGTGACTAATGTAAAGACCCAAACTTAAACAAGTTTGGTACCTAAATCCCAAGCTTGATCTTTTGTAGGCATACTCCTCCGATGGATCGAGTTGGGTTGTTGACAGCGGGTGCACCAACCACATGACGGGAGAGAGGAGTATTTTGCAACTCTTGACGAGAATGGAGAGATCACGACAATATTGTCTTTGGAGATGATGTAAAGGAAAGGTAATGGATTAGGTAAAATGACATCTCCAACAATCTCTCTCTCTAATGTTCTTCTCGTCAAGTCCTTAAGCTACAATCTATTATCGGTGTCTCAAATTGTGCAAATTGGGCTACAATTTGTTGTTTACCGACGAGGATGTAACCGTCTTTAGAAGAGATGATAATTCCGTCGCATTCAAGGAAGCTGAAGGGAGATTTTATCTAGTAGACTTTGACCTAGATAAAGTGAACCCGAGGCTTGATTGATTGCAAAATCCTCAATGGGGGGCTTTGGCATCGAGGCTAGCCCATGCGGATGAGAACTTATCGAATCTTCTAAAGGGGAACACATCCTCGGACTATCTAATGTCACATTTGAGAAAGACCGTGTGTGTAGCGCTTGTCAAGCCGAAAGCAAGTTGGAACCCACACCCCGTAAAACATCATGACTACTTCAAGGCCATTAGAACTACTTCATATGGATCTCTTCGGTCCCGTGGCCTACCTAAGCATCGAGGTAACAAATATGGGCTCGTAATTGTTGATGATTTTTCTCGCTTCACGTTGGTGTTCTTTTGCAAGATAAGAGTGAAACCCAAGGAATTTTCAAGAAATTCGCAAACGGCGAGCCCAAAACGAGTTCGAGCTCAAGATCAAGAAATTAGGAGCGACGATGGGGGAGTTCAAGAATACTCAAGTGGAGGAATTCCTTAATGATGAGGGGATTAAGCACGAGTTCTCCGCTCCATGATCCACCTCAAAATGGAGTCGTGGGAGAGGAAGAACCGGTCTCTTGTCGAGATGGCAAGGACTATGCTAGATGAATACAAGACCCCGGACATCATTTGGGCTGAGCAGTGAACACCACGTGTCACGCGCTAAATCGCCTCTACCTCCACAAACTTCTTAAAAAGACGCATATGAACTCCTCACCGGTAACAAACCCAATGTCTCCTACTTTCGATGTTTTGGTTGCAAATGTTTATATTGAGTAAGAGACCTCGCTTCATCCAAGTTTGCTCCTAAAGTGGATGAAGGATTTCTACTCGGATATGAGTCAAATGCTCACGCCTATCGTGTTTTCAACAAAGTCTCCAGAATTGTTGAAACCACGAGAGATGTGACATTTGAATGAAACTAATGGCTCCCAAGTGGAGCAAGTTGAGCTTGAGTAATGCAGGTAGGTGAAGGAGTCACGGGACACACATCGAGAAAAACAATTGAAGAAGTGAGCCGCTAGAAGAGTCGGAAAGAGCAAAGATGCGACCGAACAAGCTCCTTCCACTCAAGCGACGCCTCCAAGCACAGAGTTGATCAAGAGGACGATCTAGCACGAAGTGATGGGATCGATGCCGAGGGCACTAGTGAGCAAGACCACCGTGCGAGCTCAAAGTCCCCTCGGTGCACCATCCAAGAATTCACCATTACCGTGCAAAGAGATCATCCCGTCGACAACATTTTGAAGTGATATCCAAAGAGGTAACCACTCGCTCTCGGTAGCTAACTTTTGTGAGAATACTCTTTTGTCTCGTCTTTGGACCAATTACGTGAGACGCACTTGGTGATCCGGATTAGGTGATGGCCATGCAAGAAGAGTTGAACAACTTCACCCGCAATCAAGTATGGCTCATTAGTGAGAGACCCAAGCAAAAATATCATCGGCACCAAATGGGTCTTCCGCAACAAGTAAGACGAAAATGGAGTCGTTACTCGTAACAAAGCACGGTTAGTGGCTCAAGGATTCACTCAAGTCGAGGGCCTCGACTTCGGTGAAACCTTTGCGCCGGTTGCTCGCCTTGAGTCCATTCGAATTTTATTAGCTTATGCCGCTAACATGATTTCAAGCTTATCAAATGGACGTTAAGAGTCTTTCTCAATGGATCAATCTCTGAGTTGGTATATGTGGAGCAACCGCCCGGGTTTGAAGATCCCCAAATATCCAAACTATGTCTACAAGCTTCATAAGATGTGCTCTATAGGCTCAAGCAATCCCCTAGAGCTTTGATGAATGTCTTCCGACTTTTACTAAAGAAATGGCTTTGAAATAGGCAAAGCCGACACTACTCTCTCACTAAGAAATTAAAGAATGATTATTGTGTGCTAAATTTATGTCGATGATATAATCTTTGGCTCTACTAATCCCTCTTTTAGTGAAGAGTTTAGTAAGATCATGACTAAAAGGTTCGAGATGTCAATGATGGGAGAGCTCACCTTCTTCCTCGTGCTTCAAGTCAAGCAACAAAAGGATGGAACCTTCATCTCGCAATTTAAGTATCTCAAGGACATCCTTAAGAAGTTCGAGATGGAGGAGCCAAGCCATCAAGACTCCAATGCCAACTAATGGGCATCTCGACCTCGACGACAATGGCAAACCGGTGGATCAAAAGGTATATCGCTCCATGATTGGATCTCTTCTTTACCTTTGTGCATCTAGACCGGATATTATGCTTATGTGTGCATGTGCCTCGTTTCAAACGGCGGCCTAAAGTATTCATCTTATTGCCGTTAAGAGAATTCTACGATATTTGTGTTACATTCCAATTTCGTCTTTGTATCCTAAGGGTTGTGATTTTGAGTTAATTGGATATTCCGACTCCGATTATGCCGGGTGTAAGGTTGATCGCAAGAGTACAACAGGGACTTGTCAATTCCTTGGACGGTCTTTAGTTTCTTGGGCCTCCAAGAAGCAAAACTCCATTGCCCTATCCACCGCCGAGGCGGAGTACATAGCCGCCGGCTCGTGTTGTGCTCAACTCCTTTGGATGAAACAAACCCTTCAAGACTATGGCTATAAAATGACCAAAATCCCACTTCTTTGTGACAATGAGAGTGCCATCAAAATAGCCAATAATCCCGTCCAACACTCAAGAACCAAGCACATTGACATACGCCACCACTTCTTGAGAGACCACGAAGCCAAATGAGATATCACCATCACCCATGTGAGAACCGAACACCAACTTGCCGATATCTTCACCAAGCCTTTAGATGAGAAGAGGTTTTGCGAGCTTAGGAGTGAGCTCAATATCTTAGATTTTTGAAACATTGCATGACTAAGTGCTTGACTAATCAATAGTCAAGAAAATGGTCAAAAGGATGTCAATCAAAGTGAGCTTCTGTGTTTTTAAGGCCTTCTCGTATAGAAATGGGTCTTAACACTGAGAACGGAGCTCCAACATTCCCAAACTCATTTTCCAAAAATATGCGAAAATACTTGTGTGATAAGCTTACATGCGGAAAACTGTTTCTTCTTCATTGTTGCTTTATTTCGTGACCATTGTTATGCTTATAATGATTGCTGCTGTCACATATGGGTCAACGTAATCATTCCATCTCCTTCGGCCAAAAATACCTTGTCTCCTCCTCCAGAACCGCGAAACACTGTCGAGGTTCCGACCATACGGCGGAGGCTCCACCTACTTTCCCTCGTCACAAAAAAAAAATCAAGGCCGAAGCTCCGGCCTCTGATTCCCGAGGTTCGGAACCCACCAGCGATTTTAACCCTGAGGGCGGGCTGGGAAGTTCCTCTCTCTCTCCTCATTCATCCCTCACCCTAACTCGCTTCCATTTCTCTGTGGGCGATTTTCAACTCCAACCAACAAAAATCTTCGCATTCTCATTTTCCCTCCCTCCTTCGTGGTCGAAAACTCCGTCCTTCCCGTCGACGTTTTGTGGCTCCTCATCTCAAGTATTGATTTCGATCTCTTCTCCTAGGTTCATATTTTTGACCCGATCTCTCAATATGTAAACCTAGACTAGTTTCCCTTGTGAAAACCTTCCTGCACATCCCTAGACACCGATCTATAGTTTTTGAATAAAATCATTGCTAGTTTGTAGATCAAAGTCGCAACCATGTGTCCGAGCCGGAGGTTCCGGTCCTCTGGCCTTACTCCTCGGCCTGGCCGGTGGCTCCGCCCTGGTCGGACCCTCCGACCGGCTTTACTGCACCTTGTAACCTTGATCTTCCATATATCCTTTGACCTCAAATACTCCTTTGATTCCTTTAGGTTGTGTTTCAGTGTCAATGGTCCACGTCAAAAGGCTAGACAAGATGTCTCCACCTCTGGTACCAAATGATCAGGACTCGCCTCCTAACGGGCTGACAAGGGAAAGCACCGCTCGTCTAGCAGCAGCAGGAGGGCAGTGGAGGCAAGCGCCTGCTACACAGCCTCCGTCTAAGACGAACTCGCAGCTCTGCTTGATTATTCGGGATTCGGATGCACCACCACCGCCGCCACCAAGGCGTGAGTTGGCTGATCTCGTAGTCGGCCACTCGTAGCTCTGCAGTGGACTGTCAAGATCCAATCCGAGCAATGAAGCACAGAAGCTATCAGCACTACTCCTTTTGGCCACATTGGCAGACAGCGCTTTGAATTATCTACACGATGTGGCAAAGAGAGGCAGAGACAGAACAACCCAGATACCCTTCCTCAGATTGGCAGATCCTCCTTTGTCACGCCGTCCAGTAGACTGTACAACTCAGTTTCATGAGTCACCCAAGCCGGTCGTGAAATGAATATATAGACTGGGAGTACATGCAGCGCCAGAAAAGGGCAGATATCAAGGATGTAATCAAGCTTTGCCTGATGAAGATATTGGAGGTATCATGGGGTTACAGTATGATTGAGTGAGGAAGGTGACGTCAGTTTATCCGACCGGATTCTTGAGGAGAGCCCACACATAAAGATCAGATGAGATGGCGCACTCAGGGCGTGGAAATATACAAGTTACTATCTCTTAGTTCGCCGCCATCTGGGATTGACACACCCTCGGGATCATGAACCGGCCTAACCTGCACAGTGAGAAGCCATTGCCTTTCAGAGGACCATATTTCTCTATGCCGATGGGGCCTCCAAGAAACTGCATGGGCGACCACCAAGTCTTTTTCCCCCTTACAAGATTCTTCTGAATGATCAGGGCAACTTTATCTCCTAAGGCTGGCGATGCCACATCTCTTCCCCGCTCGTCCACTACACTTTGCTTGCCAGGCTGAGGAGAAATCAGCCTCCTGTCAGTGTGATGAAGTACATTTGTTTGAGATCTTCAACATTGGTGGAGCCCAAAAGAGGATGCGCCTATGCTCCATATATTATGAAGATGATAGAGGAAGTATCTGGTCTTGTGTTTGAGAAGGGAGGTGAAGCACAAGGCTTACTGTCCACCAGCTCCGCTGGCAGTGAAGTTTCCCTCCGCTACTTCTCAGCCCGGCTCTTCTTCTCAGTCTTCCGAGCGCTATCAGGAAGGCACTCAAGCCATCTTCAACATCTGCACCAGAATGCCGTGAAGATAAAGAAGATGGAGCGCGGCAGAAAGATGTTGAGGGATGCGGCAAACAGTCTCAGATGATTCTTCAGATGAGGTCTTTGAGATCCTTTTGCCGCCTATGAGACTGCTCAGCACATTGCCAGTGGGGTGGCCCTTCTAGAAGACCTTTTTGAGATTCTGAGTCTGAGGCTGCTTCTGAGGAGACACAGAAGAGGACTCTATCATGATGATAACAATGGGAAGGATGATGAGGAGCATGGGGACAGCAGTGAGGAAAATCGGGATGAGGATGATGAGTCTATCGCAGCACCTCCACCAGTACAGCCTGGCTTTACACATCTTGCTCCCTCTTTTCAGCCAGTCTACGACATTCCTCCGATCATTGAGAGAGATGATGATGCCGCCAGTGGCGATACAGAGGTTGTTGCTCCAGATGATGAGACCGGCATTGCAGGCAGTACAGCGTCCGGCGACACTAAGATTATCCCCTCCGACGACGATTGAGCACTTTCTTCCCCTGTCTTTCCTCTCTTGGTGCCTGATGCAAAGGGGGGAGAAAATTCAGAAATGAAGGGCCTCTCTACACTTTGTGGCATGATCTGCAGTTTGGCCGGAACCTCCGACCCTGAGGCCGGAGGTTCCGACCCCCCTTCTGTCTTTAGGTTTCCTAGACTTCTTTTCGGCCATTGGACATGTATTGACCATTTGTTTGCGATGTAATGAATGCTTAATTATGGATCTAGATGATTCTTCAGATGAGGCATGATCTACAGTTTGGCCAGAACCTCTGACCCTGAGGCCGGAGGTTCTGACCCCCCTTCTGTCTTTAGGTTTCCTAGACTTCTTTTCGGCCATTGGACACGTATTGACCAATTGTTTGCGAGAGTTAATGAATGCTTAATTATGGATCTAGATAAAATTTAGCATTTAAATCTATTCTTGTAATGCCATACAATGTGATGTGATGTTTACTTCTCATGTTTTGTGTGTTTGCCATGTCATATGCACTTGATTTTCTATTCATTATGTCACACCTTGCACCCCACGGATGAAAATAGATGAAAAAGGCTTGTCATGTTTCACAAAACTCAATATGCATATATACTTCACTCTTACTAATATATGCATACTTCTAGGGGGAGCCAAATTCATCTACATTCATTCAAAATCAAGTTTATATATTCATTCTGTTGTAAGCTTTAACCGTGTTGTCATCAATCACCAAAAAGGGGAGATTGAAAGTGCATCTATCCCCTAAGTGGGGTTTTGGTGGATTATGACAAAGCGGTTAAGGGACTAATGAGTTATCAAGATTTGTGCAGAGAATTAGTCCTAGGTTGCTTAGTGTGGTGCATGGAGACCCCCCACAAAGACATGATGCAAAACGGCGAAGCGACTCGGAGTTTATTTTAAATTCATTTGAATTTCTTGGAGTCGTAGGAAAACCGTTCTATCAAGAGGGGTTGCAAGCAGTGTTCCAAGACCACTCAAGGCTTAAGATCCAAATAGCTGAGAGTTCTTCACTTTGCACAACACATACACTTGGGTGGGCTATTTCAGTGCCAGGGTCGGAGTTCCGACCTCCAAGGGCCGGAAAGCTCCGACCAGGTCCTTCGCCACAGACTAAGTGTTGGCCGGAGGTTCCGATCCCCCTGGTCGGACCTCCGGGCCAAAATCTGTGAGTAACGGCATGTGACGTAAGCCATGTCCTATAAAACCCAAACTTGGATTCTAGCCGTTACTGATGCATCCACTTCGTTCCAACTGTTCCCTAGCCTCTCCTAAGTGCTTGAGCTCTCCCAACTTATCCTAGTGCATTCTTTGTGATTCTTGTGAGGATTTAGTGGAAATGGTTGAATTTTGTTGAGAGAGGCTAGGACGATCTTGTGCACTTGTGGAGGTCACGATTGGCTGCTTGGGGCTTATTTCTCTTGGAGGGAAACCTCCTAGACGGTTAGGCGTCTCCCGCGAGCTTCCTCTTGTTGTGGATTGTCCCGGGAAAGTTTGTGAAGGTTCATCTCACCTCCGCAAGGAAAAGGGATTTATCCTTTATAGAAGTATATTGGTAGAGTCTGAACCCCAGGGTCGGAACTTCCGGCGTTCTAGGCCGGAACCTCCGACTAGCCCTCTCGGCCAGACCGAGAGAACCGGTCGGAATCTCCTACCATTTTGGTCGGAGGTTCCTACCAGTATTTTACTGCTGCTTTTGGAGAATTTTTCAGGAACGTCTATTCACCGCCCCTCTAGGCGACATCGACGGGCTTTCAACCGTATAATAACGGACAACAGTACTTAGTTCACTAGCGGCGTGTTTCAAGATTTCTATGACGACTTCGGTATCAAGATCTGTTATGCTTCTGTGGCACACCCACGAAGTAATGGGCAGTTTGAGCGTGCCAATGGCATGGTCTTACAAGGTATGAAGGCTAGGATATTCAACCGATTACAACCATTATGCCGGCGGTGAGTACAAGAATCCCATCTGTTCTCTGGTCTCTAATAACCACGGTAGTCGGGCAACAGGCAATCTCCTTCTTCCTAGTCTATGATGCTGAGGCTATGTTACCAAACCTAATGGAGACTGAGGTGCCCGATCTTTCATGAGTTGATAGCCTATCGATTTGTGGGTGGAGATGACCCTGGCAATCCGACTACAAACGCACGACGTCGCTTGCGCCTTAGCAATTGCTGAACCAACTCCGAGATGTTATTGATCCCGCTGGCGGCGCGATCAACCTGAACACGGGGTTCAATCCCTGCGAGCAATCGAAGAACTAGTAAGAATAGGATGTAGGCAATCTGATATTGGAATATGAATGAAGCAATAAATTGTATTGCGAACACAATGTTGGATCACGAAGCTGTCTTGACAGGTGGTCGTCCGACACAACTGAAGAACAGAAGTTTGCACAAGGCTAAACCTAAACTCAACGAAATCCAAGTCGTAACAAGGGAGGCGGCAGCTCTTAAATAGGGATACGACCAGGGAGGGACGTCCGCCTAGGGTTACAAGGCCCATGGCCCAAGTGGGGATGGCGCAGCACCCGTTTGACTCGGACTCAGGAACCAACGTGGATTGTTTTGATGATTGCGGCCAGCTCGGATGGAATTTGAAGATGAGGTTGGATCCGTTGGAAAGTAGACTTCATAAGCTTTCCATGAAGTACAAGAACACTCCAAACGGAGTCCGTATGAGGAAGTTATGCCCGTTTGAACTTGGTGCCATCGCAGCAGTCCGAATCTGATTCCAGAACGAGTCCATCTCGAATTCTTGCTTGACTTGGTCCCTTTCCCAGATTCCTAATCACAATTAAATCATTTGCATTAGGTAGCGGACTATCCTCAATAATATATGAACTTAGGAACGAATTCACCTGGTAATTAAGTTGACGAGCACGAGCTCGAGTAAGTGGTCATTGTGGTGAGGGAGTTGTATCCATGGAAGGGATGTCCTCATCATCCTCCCCTTCTTGTATTTGAGTCGTCCTCGACTCAAGGTCATCCTCTTCTCCCAAATATGGCTTCAAATCTGCAATATTAAATGTGGGGCTAACCCCAAATTCTGCAGGCAGATCAAGCTTATACGCATTATCATTTAATCTTAGCTAACACCTGAATGGACCATCAGCTCTAGGCATCAACTTAGACTTTCGCAAATTAGGAAATCGTTCTTTACGTAAATGCAACCATACTAAATCACCCGGTTCAAAGGTTAAACTCTTTCTGTCCTGACTACCAGCAATCTTATACTTAGCATTCATGCACTCTATATTTTCTTTAATTATTTCATGCAATTTAAGAACAAATTCAGCACGTTTCTTAGCATCGAAATTCACTTTTTCAGAAATAGGAATAGGCAATAAATCAATAGGAGCATGAGGAGTAAAGCCATATACTACCTGAAAAGGACTCATCTTTGTGGTAGAGTGCAGCGATCATGTAAGCAAAACTCTACATGAGGTAACATTCTTCCCACCATCTTTAAGTTTTCTTTCAAGATAGCCCTCAACATATGATAGGTGGCGATTGACAACTTCAGTTTGTCCATCTGTTTGGGGATGACAAGTAGTAGAAAACAGCAGCTTGGTACCCAATTTCGCCCACAATGTGCGCCAAAAGTGACTCAAAAACTTCACATCTCAATCTGAGACAATAGTATTGGGTACTCCATGTAGTCGAACAATCTCTCTGAAAAAACAAATCAGCAACATTTGCTAGCATCATCGCTCTTATGACAAGGTATAAAATGTGCCATTTTAGAAAATCTATCGACCACAACAAAAACACTATCTCTCCCCTTCTTCGTGCAAGGTAATCCTAAAACAAAGTCCATTGAAATATCCTCCCAAGGAACACTAGGTACAGGAAGAGGCATATATAAACGATGTGGATTCAGTCGGGACTTAGCTTTATTGCAAGTAGTGCAGCGAGATACATAGCGCTCAACGTCGCGTCTCATCCTTGGCCAATAGAAGTGGGCAGCAAGGATGTCCTCTGTCTTTTTAACGCCAAAATGGCCCATTAGTCCTCCTCCATGTGCCTCCTGTAACAACAAAAGACGAACAGAGCTGGCTGGAACGCATAGTTTGTTAGCTCTAAATAGAAATCCATTATTGAGAACGAATTTATTCCAGCATCTTCCATTTACAGTTGGATAGGCATCTTTAAACTCATCATCAGAAGGGTATAGTTCTTTTATTGTCTCCAAGCCAAAAATCCTACAATCAAGTTGAGACAACATTGTATACCGTCTAGACAAAGCATCAGCAATCACATTTTCCTTCCCTTTCTTGTGTTTTATGACATAAGGAAAAGATTCAATGAATTCAACCCAACGAGCATGTCTACGGTTCAGTTTAGTTTGACTTCTGATATGTTTCAGGGATTCATGATCAGAATGAATAACAAATTCTTTGGGCCATAAATAATGTTGCCATGTTTCTAAAGTGCGAACAAGAGCAAGTAACTCCTTATCATATGTAGAATAATTCAAACTAGGCCCACTCAATTTTTCACTAAAATAAGCAACAGGTTTACCTTCTTGTGTCAGCACACCACCAATTCCAATTCCGCTAGCATCACACTCAAGCTCGAAAGTCTTACCAAAGTCAGGTAGTTGGAGTAATGGTGCATTACCGAGTTGGCGTTTGGCTCTCCGCGAGTTCGGGCCCACTCAGAAGACAAATTAAATGAAGACTAATTGGTTGAACTTGATCAATTGGAAGAAGCAAGGGACATCACAACTATCCAGTCGGTAAGGTATCTTCAAGGCCTGCATCGTTATCACAGTTGGAATATTCGTGGCCGCACCTTTTTGGTGGGAGATCTCGTCTTGAGAAAAATACAAACCACCAAAGACAGGCATAAACTATCCCCTTTATGGGAAGGGTCATTCATTATTACTGAGGTGACACGTTCGGCGCCTACCGACTAAAGATTGAAGATGGTGCCCTAGTCAGCAACTCATGGAACATAGAACAGTTACGTTCTTTTTATACCTGAGTCTTGTATTTCCTTTGTACATATGAATCTGACTCACTACGTCGCTTGTCCCAACTGAGTAGAGAGTCGGGGTTTGCATGTATTATGGGCCTTGTTAATAAAATCCGAGCTTGTTTTATCTAAGTTATGAAGTTCTACAACGATTATGCCAAGTTTGCCTGAGTATAGCTTTTAGGGAGTGAACGTTTTTTCTTATGTTCTTCTCAATCTACTCGGCGTAGACTATATGGTCGGGTAAAGCTAATGATGACTCAGAATAAGCAAGTACTCAGTAGCATTGTACAAATATTTACAGATGTTTTACAAAAGTCATGTATGCTCATTAATATTCATCGATTGCATAATCGTTCTGTTTTTACATGCCCAAGTCCCTGGCTATTGCCTCTACGGTCAGCCTCACCTGGCTGATTAGCTCCAGTGCCTCTTCGGGAGTCATCCCTTCGGCAAAACCCTCACCAATGGCCTCGATGTTCACCCTAGGGTAGATCGATTTGGTCATGGCAAGAGCTTGGGCGACGCCAACAGCTACACGCTCATCCGAGTATTTTTTCAAGATACTTAGGGCTTCGCTTAGGCGTTCCTGCACTTGGGTGATGGTACTAGAGTTGGTCCCGGGATGGTGAGGTTGCATGATATTCAGGAGCCTTTTCACGGATCCAATGAGGACTTCCTGTGACTCCTTGATCGTTTTGATTTCCTCCGTGGAGGCACCAAACTGAATCTGGGTGTTGGCTTTTGAAGCTGTTCAGATGCATTAACAAGAATATTTGAGACATGCAGTCAGAGCACAAGCAGTCGAGCCAAGATCATTGTCAAGGGGAGACTTACTGGCATAGTCAGCCTCCACCTTGGCTTTGGCCTCCTCCACTTCCTTCAGCTTTTCATCTTGTTTCTCCCTCTCCTTTGTGTGGGTTTTCAGCTCGGCTTCGAGGGCCGCAAATCAAAACAGTCAAGAACTCAAGATTGCAGTCAAAACTCAACAAGGCAGTCGGAAATCAACAACGATGGAGAAGTCTACTCGGGATTCACTCGGGAGGACAACATAGAAGACTTACTTCTGATCTTTTCAGCTTGGGCCCAATTTTCATTCCTAAGTTTGTCTACCGATCCCCTCAGCCATGTCTTCCTCTCTTGGCTAGTCCGCTCCAGGTCATCCTTGGCAACCTAGAGCTGGCGCAGTTGTTGGAGCTGGGGGGCGAGCTCGGTCAGGACTTTATTCATTTTCTCTGAGCGATCGACGATCTTCTGCTCAGAACAAACCAGGGGAAATTAGAGTCAAATGGCAAAATATCAGATCAACGAAAACTGTCAAGAACCCAACATGGCGAGGTTCGCTACATATCTGGACTCCCTTGGATGTAGCAATTGCAACAAGTATGAGATTTCTATGCTCCCTCAATGCTGCTTCCTCGTCGTAATCGTAGCTCTCTGCAACTCCCTCGGGGGTGACCCAATAAAAAGTCCTTAGGAAGTTGCGCGGTGGGGCTTCAAGTCTAGGGAGATCTTCTTTATCAAAAGACGACGATATTGACGGCGATGGGGTCCTGGCCCTAAGTTCGGCAGTTGTAGGATCTTCAGTGATCTGCTCGGAGGCTGGGGCAGCAATTTCAGCATCTGCTCCCTGGTTGGCCGGTGCTGGTAACTATGTAGTCGGGACTGCTTCAGCTTTAGTAGCTGAGGCAGCCTCTGCCTCGGCAGATGATGTTACTAGGTCTGGCTTGGCTGGGATGGGCTCGGTGGCAAGAGCTGGTAGCATAGTCCCCTTGGGATCTATGTCAACTCGCTTCCTGCATAATTTGTCAAATATCAAGACACTACCACATCATTCAAGATTCTTAGAAGAATGAAGATTGCTTACCTTTTGGAAGTCTTGAACTTCCACAGGGGAGCTCCAAAAGATGTCAGTGAGGGGATTGATAGCCTGCTCGGTGGCGGAGAGCTGCCGGCTGTCGGGCTAGTCGGTGCGGCAATCGGTGGTGGTGATTTGGCCCTAGTTGGTTCTGTTCCTGACACAACCGACTAGGGTGTCGAGGCACTTGGCGGTGCTAGCCTTGGGCTCGGTGGCGCTTGCCTTGGGCTTGGCGGCCTGGGAGCTAAACTGACAGGATCCTTGATCATTAGGCTCCCCGGTGCTGCACTCGGCGTGCTTTTCTTTTTCTTGTCCAGGTCTTCAATTGGCTTCTTCCCAGCCCTCGTGGGGCTGGGTTGGGCAGTAGAAGGGCTAGCTGGCCGTTTCTTCGTCTTGGTGACCGGCTGATTTTGGGAGTCAATGTCAAACTCCACATAGTCCTACAAGTATTTCGACAACATATATCATGCATTGCAGAACAATCCAAGACAAATATTCACAAATATTCATCACAGAAGGATGACAATCCAATTTCAATCTTTCAAGATTACCTGTGGCCGAGGCCTGCTTTGGCTACAGGGCGTGGAGGCGCGTTCAACGTCCTCAGTCTCCACTACCCCGTTGACAGAGAAGCCGAGCAGGATATCAATAACCTTGTTCTTGTCGGCTATATCAGGGTATTCGCAGCTAGGATCATTCTTGCCTTGGTAATCCCAACCAAAATGGCTCCTGGCTTTCAAAGGTCTGGTGCAGCGGTTGAGGAAACACCTTGCCACCTAGGGACCAGTCAGCCCCGAGCTCTTCAGGAGGTCGATTTTCTCCATCAATTGGTATACTTGTCCCATTTTTTTATAATTTGGCATTGAAGACCAGCTGGGCAAAACTGTTGGTGGAGAACCAGTCAAAGGGGCAGAGAAGGTTCAAGATTAGAACAGTAGAACCATTCTCTGTGCCAGCCCTTGAGGTAGGTTTTCAAAGGAATGTTGAGATAAGTTTTCTTCATCTCATTCCTAAGTTGGAGACCGGCTCCCCCAATGGTTTGGATCTTGCTCTTGGATGGCTGGGGCTTGATGTGGAACAAATAACGGAAAAGATTGAAATGGGGCTTAACCCCCAGAAAAGCTTCACATAAAGTGCGAAGATGGAGATGTGCAGGATAGAGTTAGGATTCAAATTCACCAACTCTATTTGATAGAAAGACAGAAGTTGGCAAAGAAAATCCGAAGAAGGGAGGACAAGACCGCGATCAAAGAATGAGGTGAAGACGATGGTCTCACCAGATTTGGGCGCTGGCATGGATTCCCCTTCCGCGGTGCGCCAATGGATGACATCTTGTCGTTGTAGTATCAACTGCTTCTCCAATAGCTTCAGTTTCAACGGACTGCAGTCTGACATCGGCTAGACTTCGGCGATCATCTCAAGATCTCAAATGGGGCTTTCGGCATCGTCGGAGGCGAAAAAATTTGGGGAAACGACTTGCAGAGGCTAGGAATGGATGCGGTGTCGATGTGAGGTAATACCCTATAACTATAGGGCTACTCGGCAAGGGGAAACTCGGTGGATTGCAAAGGAACATAGGGAGATTTTATACTAGTTCAGGCCCTCGATGTGAGGTAATACCCTACGTCCAGTTTGGGGTGTATTCCTTTGAGGAATTATGGTGGTGATTCTAGTGAACCAACTCAACCTGCCCTCAGGGGGCGCCTTGCCTCCCCTTATATATTGGGGGACCGGGTTATAAGGTAGGAGTCCCAACCGGATTACAGCCAAGGGATCTCCTCTTAGAGATATAACGGACCCAACTAGGACTGTGTTTTCCTTATCGTACAAGGCAAAGCCTGCCGAGTGTGGCTATATCCCTAATTACAAGGCCAGGCCCATCCTCTATCTGAGTGGCCCATATGCTTGTCATGAGGTACCCGGGGCCCATGGCACCCACAGTAGCCCCTGAGACCTTCATAGTTGAGTCACAGCTGATGCCGAGTGCTCATCCTCCACGGTGAAGTCTTCTCGAGTGCATTGCTCCCGAGTACTCTTTGTCCGAGTGAGTCTTCTTCCCAAGTCCTGCTTCATGTCAGCTGGCAGCGAGGCTATAAAGGGCTTCATGTAGATATATGAATAGTGTGCGCCAAATAGGTGCACTTATTAGGTGTAGCCCCCGACTTTGTGCTTAATTGTGAAGACAATTAAACATAAAGTCAAAGATCTTTAACCTGGAAGTCTTTCTCGAGTAGATTACTACTGGTATATGAGACTCTTCGGTATCATGTCAACCGGAATATGATTTATAGTCTTGCAGAGCAGGGAAGTACTCGTATGTAGGACTCTTCGACTTCATGTCAGTCGGAATGGGTATTTATAGTCTTACCGAATAGGATACTACTCGTATATGGGACTCTTCAGCATCATGTTAGCTGGAAAGAGGGGTTTATAGTCTTTCCCGAGTGGCGTCCCACCCGGAAGTTAGCCTCCTCCGCGTCATGTCAGCGGGAATGAGAAATTTATAGTCTCTCCCGAGTAGTGCACTACTCGAAAGTTAGACTCCTCCGCATCATGTCAGCGGGAATAATGTTGCTGATGGCAACTGATGGACACGCATGTAGGCCGAGTACCACTTTATGAAAATAAATCCACGGCGTGGTCAGGTGTACCCGAGAAAGATACCTGCATCCCTAATTTTAATGAAGACCAGCTTGTGATCCTTGTAAGGATATATCCTCGAGACCTGGTGGATAAAACAGATACCCAAACATGTATGTTTAGCAATAAGGCTCTCATGAAGCATATCTGTTTACCTCATCGGCTCCTGTTGGTAGCACCAGCGCTATAATTTCAACTCAGCCTGCGGGCGGTCCACATGGAGCATGCTACTGTAGGAACTCATATCTTGGTGGCTGCTACCAAATAAGCCGGCCTGAACCGACCTACCCAGCATAGCTCTATAGAAGTATCATCCATCGCATGTCAGGATGAGTTTTTTGGTGTCGGTAACCGCAATCAGCCAGAGAAATCCTTATTTGCAAGCCTTTCTGACTTACGTTCTGGATGCAACCTGGTTGCCACATAAGCTTGAGTAGATATATTGCAGGATCTGCTTGCCCTCCTCAGGTGTGACGCGGTGCATGAGAACTCCGGATGCGCTTTGACGATGTAAGTCTTCTCTGACTTCAGGAGAGCCGAGCAGGGTACCCGAACCTTGCATTAACATTGGATTAGGCTAGCGACCCTCATGGGGCATACCCTACCCAACGGAGTTATAGCCAAGCTAGGTACCCGAACCTAGCATTAGCGTAGGATTCGGCTGGCGACCCTCATGGGGCGTACCCTACTTAGCCGAGTTATGACCGAATAAGGTACCCGAACCTAGCGTTAGCGTAGGATTCGGCTAGCGATCCTCATGGGGCGTACCTCACCCAGTCGAGTAGTATACGACCCCCAACTAGCGCCGGAGGTCGGTCGTCAGCTCACATGGAGCGTAGCCAGGGAAGATGTCGTCCCGACTGGTGCAAGTGCTCGGTCAGTAGCCCTCATGGAGCATCCCGAGTGTATTTTGGCAGACTTGTCTAGCCGCTGAGCGTAGGAGATAGGCTCGCAGCCCTGAGTTCCTGTCACGCGTATCCGGAGCTGGCCCTGCACTATAAAGATACCGGATGAGTAGCATCTGATGATGAAAACAACCACCCGAATAAAATGTATTTTACAATATATGTAAATATGTGTTCTTCCTCTTACTGATATTAATTTCTCCGAGTAGTTGACCCCTTACGTTTAAGCACTCTGCCCGACTAATCATAGCCCTCTAGAGCTGGGAGTTGGCTCATGGCTCTTTCCTAGACACGCGTTTTGGGTGACTTGAGTTCGTCTTTCATGGAGCAAAGTTTCACGGATCAGGATTTATGCTACTCGAATACTTTTGCAATCATTTAAAAGAAAAAACAGAAAAAAAGTACAGCTTGTACACCTATTAGGTGTAAGCGGCTGCGGCATTGGCGAGGCCAAGTGAGGAAAGATTTATCAGAAAGCGACTTAGCTGTTCGGTATTTGGGAGTGGGGATGCCATCCTTGCGTTCGGGCTTGTGAGCCCCCGAGCTTGTCACTTGTTGTCCTGATAATCTTCAGTTGTTGAAAGTCGAAGACGGTTGTGACCGACTGCCACAATGAAGCCGTCTGACTTGTGTTTGCGACTCCCGACTTTAGTCAGGACCGCGTCGTCGGTGCCCTCCCGCTTCTTTTGTCAGGGTGCCTTCTTGTCATCGAGGGCCTTAGCCACAGTGTCAGCCGAGTTGGCGTACTTGTTCGCCATGTCGAATAAAGCCTTGACAGAGTTAGGAGGCTTCCGCGTATATTTGTTGATGAACGAGGTGTCTTTGACTCCTTTTCGAAAGGCGGCGATGACAACATCATCCTTGATCATTGGGATTGAATTCTTTTTCGTAGAGAACCTCTTGATGAAGTCACGAAGAGACTCGTTCTTCCTTTGATGCAATTGATACAGGTCGTGTTCGGAAGATGGCCTTTCGTATGTTCCCTGGAAGTTGGCGATGAGGCGTTCCCGGAGTTCTCCCCAGGAGCTGATTGATTGCTTGGGAAGTCCTGTTAGCCATGTCCTCGCTGAGTTGCCTAAAGCGACTGGGAGGTAGTTAGCCATGATTTTGTGATTTCCTCCAGCTGCTCAGATCGCCAGAGTGTAGACCGTGAGCCAGGACTCGGGATTGGTCTTGCCGTTGTATTTGTCGATGCCTGTAGGCTTGAAACTCGACGGCCAGTCGACCTGTTGTAGCTCCTGGGTGAAGGCCGGTATGCCTTCGTCTTCATGAGGGCTCCGACTTCGAATACGGCGGCGAAACCGCTCGTGGTGGAGGCCGAAACGCTTGTTCTTGTCTTCCAGTTGGCGTTGCTCATCTTCTTCTCGTTCACGACGCTGAGCGATGATGTCTTGCCGAAGGTCGTGCCGTAGTCGGTCTCGGAGGTCTTGATCGTCCCGACGATTGCTTTGACGTCGCCGGTTGTCGTTGGGGTTGCCGAGTGACGCCTGACGTGCCTCCGTATGCGGCTGACTGGAGCCAGCCGCTCGGTGTCGCTTTGAGGTAGATGAGACTGCCATTGGGGATGTCGACCGGTTGGTCGGTATGAGGGTATCACCCGACTGTTGGTGCTGCTGACATGCAGCAGCAGTAAGCATGGCTTTTATCCTTGCGATCGTCGGGGTGGCCTGGTGATCAGGCCCGAACTGGAGTGTATCCAGTAGAGTCGCAGCAGCCACGATGTTCTGTTGAGGAGTAATGAAGACGTCGTGGTCGCAGACTCGGGTTTGGAGGATTTGTTGCTGTACAGTCCGCCCGGCCCTACGTAGAGCGTCGTGCCGGCGTCTTGCTTCTTCCTCTTGTTGCTCTCGCGGTCGGCGTGCTTCCTCCTCTTGCTGCTCGTGCAGTCGGCGTGATTCCTGAGTAGGAGTAGAGCCTTTGGATGCCATGAAGATTTCTTGTGGTGGGGAGAAGCTTGCCGAACTGCTGTTCGACTTGGAGTCGGAATCCGATTGAGAGTCGGAATAGTTGATGGGGGTGATTATAACTCTGACCTCCCTAGATCCGATCTCGAGCGGCTCTGGGCCGTATCTGAGTCGAACTCCAGAGGATCGGGTTTGCCGCGTCGGATGTTGTCTGAAGATATCCGTAGCGTTGCCGAGTCTGTACGGGAGATTGATGATCTCTTCCCTTCTTAGCTCGATCTTGGCCGGCTCATGGCCGAGTCCGAGTCGAACACCGAAGGAAAGAGTTGTCCCGAGACTCGGACAAGATGAAGATTGCCGCAGCAAGTCAATGAGGGTTGCTGCAGCGTCGTGTAGACCGACTGGCGTGGAGTCGGCCGGTTCCCTGGTAGATCGGATCGAGTCCAAGTCGGCCAAGGTGAGATTGCCGATCTGGTCGGCGACGAAGTCGAGGCTTCCAAATGCAATTGTATCTCCGGGGGAGAGTTTGCCGCCATCGACTCCGGTTGCTGGATCCATCGAGCTTGTAGATGTAGATCGCGCCGAAGCCCCTACCTGGCGTGCCAACTGTCGATGTTTTACACCGGCAATATAACTATAGGGCTACTCGGCAAGGGGAAACTCGGTGGATTGCAAAGGAACACAGGGAGATTTTATACTGGTTCAGGCCCTCGATGTGAGGTAATACCCTACGTCTAGTTTGGGGTGTATTCCTTTGAGGAATTATGGTGGTGATTCTGGTGAACCAACTCAACCTGCCCTCAGGGGGCGCCCTGCCTCCCCTTATATATTGGGGGACCGGGTTACAAGGTAGGAGCCAAGGGATCTCCTCTTAGAGATATAACGCACCCAACTAGGACTGTGTTTTCCTTATCGTACAAGGCAAAGCCTGCCGAGTGTGGCTATATCCCTAATTACAAGGCCAGGCCCATCCTCTATCTGAGTGGCCCATATGCTTGTCATGAGGTACCCGGGGCCCATGGCACCCACATGCGGCGGAGTAGAATCGGGCGAGTCTTGAGTGGGGACATAGGCTACAGCAAACCCTAGCGAGGCGAAGCATGAAATTTGGGCGCGGAAGCTAGAAGACGTAATAATTGGCGGATTGGAGAAGAAGGGGGAATCTTTTCTCTCTCCCCGATTTATAGAGCCTGTGCTGATAAGTGGGCTTGGGCCGACTAATTCAGTACTGGGCCACAAGACATGAGTTTCTAAATGGCGTGCTCTATTGAGTCGAATGTTGGCTGTGTTAAAATCACAGTGCAGATGCTATTAACAGAAACTGATTAAATAATCAGATATGCTTCATGAAAGCCTAATTGCTAGACACATGTGTTTAGATATCTACATTATTTATCAGGTATTGAGGATATATCCTTATAAGGATCGACAGCTGGTCTCCATTAAAATTGAGGATGCAGGTATCTCTCAAGTACACTTGACCACATATTGGATTAAAATCTAAGAAGTGGTACTTGGCTAACATGCTTAGCCAAAAAATTGCCCTAAGTAAAAATTCTTCTAACTCACATGATGCTGAAGAGTCTAATTTCCGTGTAGTATATTGCTCGGGAAAGACTAAAACGTTAAAGATCTTTGACTTTATGTTTAATTGTTTCACAATGAAGCACAAAGTCGGGGGCTATACCTAATTGTCGATGTTTTACACCGGCAATAAATATATGGGGCTAGTCGGCGGATGTAAACTCGGTGGATTGCAAAGGAACACAAGAAGATTTTATACTGGTTCAGGCCCTCGATGTGAGGTAATACCCTACGTCCAGTTGTGGTGTTATTCCTTTGAGGATTTGTGGTGGTGATTCTGGTGAACCAACTCAACCTGCCCTCATGGGGCGCCCTGCCTCCCCTTATATACTGGGGGACAGGGTTACAAGGTAGGAGTCCCCATCGGATTACGACTAGGAGATCTCCCCTTAGAGATATAACGCACCCGACTAGGACTGTATACTCCTTTCTATACAAGGCGAAGTCTGCCGAATCTAGCTATATCTCTAATTACAAGGCTAGGCCCATCCTCTGTCCGAGTGGCCCATATGCTTGTCATGAGGTACTCGGGGCCCATGGCACCCACAGTAGCCCCCGAGACCTTCATAGTTGAGTCACAGCTGATGCCGAGTGCTCATCCTCCACGGTGAAGTCTTCCCGAGTGCATTGCTCCCGAGTACTCTTTGTCTGAGTGCTGCTTCTCCCGAGTCCTGCTTCATGTTAGCTGGCAGCGAGGCTATGAAGGGCTCCATGTAGATGTAGGAATAGTGTGCGCCGAATAGGCGCACCTATTAGGTGTAGCCCCCGACTTTGTGCTTAATTGTGAAAACAATTAAACATGAAGTCAAAGATCTTTAACCTTGTAGTCTTTCCCGAGTAGATTACTACTGGTACACGAGACTCTTCGGTATCATGTCAACCGGAATATAATTTATAGTCTTGCCGAGCAGGGAACTACTCGTATGTAGGACTCTTCGACTTCATGTCAGTCGGAATGTGTGTTTATAGTCTTGCCGAGTAGGATGCTACTCGTAAGTTTGACTCATCGGCATCATGTCAGCCAGGATGATTATTTATAGTCTTTCCCAAGTAATATATTACTCGAAAATTAGACTCGTCAGCTTCATGTCAGCTGGAAAAGGTGTTTATAGTCTTTCCCGAGTGGCGTCCCATTCGGAAGTTAGACTCTTCAGCTCGTCAGCTGGAAGAATGTTTATAGTCTTTCCCGAGTAGTGCACTACTCGAAGGTTAGACTCATCCGCGTCATGTCAGCGGGAATGAGAATTTTATAGTCTCTCCCGAGTAGTGTACTACTCGAAAGTTTAGACTCATCCGCGTCATGTCAGCGGGAATAATGCTGCTCATGGCAACTGGTGGCCACGCATGTAGGCCGAGTACCACTGTATGAAAAATAAATCCATTACGTGGTTAGGTGTACTCGAGAGAGATACCTGCATCTCCAATTTTAATGAAGACCAGCTTGTGATCCTTGTAAGGATGTATCCTCGAGACCTGGTGGATAAGACAGATACCCAAACATATATGTTTAGCAATAAGGCTCTCATGAAGCATATCTGTTTACCTCATCGGTTCCTGTGGGTAGCACCAGCGCTATAATTTCAACTCAGCCTGCGGGCGGCCCACATGGAGCATGCTACTGTAGGAACTCATATTTTGGTGGCTGCTACCAAATAAGCCGGCCTGAGCCGACCTATTCAGCATAGCTCTATAGAAGTATCATCCATCGCATGTCAGGATGAGTTTTTTGGTGTCGATAACCGCAATCAGCCAGAGAAATCCTTATTCGCAAGCCTTTCCGACTTACGTTCTGGATGCAAACTGGTTGCCACGTAAGCCTGAGTGGGTATAATGCAGGATCTGCTTGCCCTCCTCAGGTGTGACACAGTGCATGAGAACTCCGGATGCACTTTGACGATATAAGTCTTCTCTGACTTGGGTAAAGCCGAACAAGGTACCCGAACCTTGCATTAGCAGAGGGTTCGGCTGGCGACCCTCATGGGGCGTACCCTATCCAACAGAATTATAGCCAAGCTAGGCACCCGAACCTTGCATTAGCATAGGATTCGACTAGCGACCCTCATGGGGCGTACCCAACCTGACAGAACCGTGACCAAATAAGGTACCCGAACCTAGCATTAGCGTAGGATTCAGCTAGCGACCCTCATGGGGCATACCCTATTTAGCCGAGTGGTATACAGCCCCGACTGGCGCTGGGGGCTGATTGTTGGCTCGCATGGAGCGTAGTCGGGGAAGATGACGTCCCGACTGGCGCAAGTACTCGGTGAGTAGCCCTCATGGAGCATCCCGAGTGTATTTTGGCAGACTTGTCCAGCCCCCGAGCGTAGGAGATGGGCTCGCAGCCCTGAGTTCCTGTCACGCGTATCCGGAGCTGGGCCTGCAATATAAAGATATCGGATGAGTAGCATCTGATGATGGAAACAATCATCCGAATTAAATGTATTTTACAATGTATGTAAATACGTGTTCTTCCTCTTTTTGATATTAATTTCCTCGAGTAGTTGACCCCTTACGTTTAAGCACTCTGCCCGACTAGTCATAGCCCCCTAGCGTCGGGAGTTGGCTCATGGCTCTTTCCCAGGCACGCGTTTTGGGTGACTTGAGTTCGTCTTACATGGAGCAGAGTTTCACGGATCGAGATTTATGCTACTCGAGTACTTTTGTAATCATTTAAGAGCAAAAACGGAAAAAAGTAAATGCGCAGCTTGTACACCTATTAGGTGTAAGTGGCTGTGGCACTAGCAAGGCCGAGTGAGGAGATGTTTATCAGAAAGCGACTTAGCTGTTCGGTATTTGGGAGTGGGGATGCCATCCTCGTGTTTGAGCTTGTGAGCCCCCGAGCATGTCACTTGTTGTTCTGATAATCCTCAGTTGTTGAAGGTCAAAGGCGGTTGTGACCGACTGCCACAATGGAGCCGTCTGACTTGCGTTTGCGATTCCCAGCTTTAGTCGGGACCGCGTCATCGGTGTCGTCCCGCTTCTTCTGTCAGGGTGACTTGTTGTCATCGAGGGCCTCGGCAACAGCGTGGGCCGAGTCGGCGTACTTGTTTGCCATGTCGAATAGGGCCTTGACAGAGTTGGGAGGCTTCCGCGTGAATTTATCGATGAACGAGGTGTCTTTGACTCCTTTTCGAAAGGCGGCGATGATGACCTCATCCTTGATGTTTGGGATCGAATTTTTCTTCTCAGAGAACCTCTTGATGAAGTCACGAAGAGACTCGTTCTTCCTTTGATGCAACTGATATAAGTCGTGCTCGGAAGATGGCCTCTCGTATGTTCCCTGGAAGTTGGCGATGAAGCGTTCCCGGAGTTCTCCCCAGGAGCCGATTGATTGCTTGGGAAGTCCTGTTAGCCATGTCCTCGCTGAGTCGGCTAGAGCGACTGGGAGGTAGTTAGCCATGACTTTGTGATTTCCCCCAGCTGCTCGGATCGCCAGAGTGTAGACCGTGAGCCAGGACTCGGGATTGGTCTTGCCATCGTATTTGTTGATGCCTGCAGGCTTAAAGCCGACTGGCCAGTCGACCTGTCGTAGTTCCTGGGTGAAGGCCGGTATGCCTTCGTCTTCATGAGGACTCCGACCCCGACTACGGCGGCGAAACCGCTCGTGGTGGAGGCCGAAACGCTCGTTCTCGTCTTCCAGTTGGTGTCGCTCGTCTTCTTCTCGTTCGCGGCACCGAGCATTGGTGTCCTGCCGAAGATCACGCCATAGTTGGCCTCGGAGATCCCGGTTGTCCCGACGGTCACTTCGACATTGCCGGTTGTTGTTTGGGTTGCCGAGTGACGTTTGGTGTGACTCCGTGTGCAGCCGACTAGAGCCGGCCGCTCGGCGTCGCTTTGAGGTAGACGAGACTGCCATTGGGGATGCCGACCGATTGGTCGGTATGAGGGTATCGCCCGACTGTTGGTTCTGCTGACATGCAGCAGCGGTAAGCATGGCTTTTATCCTTGCGATGGTCGGGGTGGCCTGGTGATCAGGCCCAAGCTGGATCGTGTCCAGTAGGGTTGCGGCGGCCACGATGTTCTGTTGTGGCGTGACGAAGACGTCGTGGTCGCCGACTTTTGTTTGGAGGGTTTGTTGCTGAGCGGTTCGCCCAGCCCTGCGTAGGCCGTCGTTGCGGGCGTGCGGGCGTCTCGCTTCTTCCTCCTGTTGTTCTCGCAGTCGGCAGGCCTCCTCCTCTTGTTGTTCGCGTAGTCGGCGTGATTCCTGAGTAGGAGTAGAGCCTCTGGATGCCATGAAGATTTCTCGTGGCGGGGAGAAGCTCGCCGAACTGCTGTCCGACTTAGAGTCGGAATCCGACTGAGAGTCGTAGTCCGACTGAGAGTCGAAGTCGGAATGGTTGATTGGGATGAGAGCAACTCCGACCTCCCTAGATCCGATCTCAAGCGGCTCGGGGCCGTATCCGAGTCGAACTCCAGGGGATCGGGTTTGCCGCGTCGGATGTAGATTGTAGATATCCGCGGCGTCGCCGAGTCCGAACGGGAAATTGACGATCTCTTCCCTTCTCGGCCCGATCTCGGCCGGCTCGAAACCGAGTCCGAGTCGAACACTGAAAGAAAGAGTTGTCCCTAGACTCGGGCATATTGGAGATCGCCACAGCATGTTGGTGACGGTTGCCGCAACGTCTTGTAGGCCGACTGGCGCGGAGTCGGCTGGTTCCTCGGCCGGTTGGATCGAGTCCGTGTCGGTCAAGGTGAGATTGCCGATCATGTCGGCGACGAAGTCGTGGCTTCCGAATGATATTGTATCTCCGGGAGAGAATTTGCCGCTGTCGACTTCGGTTGCTGGATCCATCGAGCTTGTAGATGTAGATCGCGCCGAAGCCCCTACCTGGCGCGCCAACTGTCGATGTTTTACACCGGCAATAAATATATGGGGCTAGTCGGCGGATGTAAACTCGGTGGATTGCAAAGGAACACAAGAAGATTTTATACTGGTTCAGGCCCTCGATGTGAGGTAATACCCTACGTCCAGTTGTGGTGTTATTCCTTTGAGGATTTGTGGTGGTGATTCTGGTGAACCAACTCAACCTGCCCTCATGGGGCGCCCTGCCTCCCCTTATATACTGGGGGACAGGGTTACAAGGTAGGAGTCCCCATCGGATTACGACTAGGAGATCTCCCCTTAGAGATATAACGCACCCGACTAGGACTGTATACTCCTTTCTATACAAGGCGAAGTCTGCCGAATCTAGCTATATCTCTAATTACAAGGCTAGGCCCATCCTCTGTCCGAGTGGCTCATATGCTTGTCATGAGGTACCCGGGGCCCATGGTACCCACACTAATACGTATGCCTATTCGGCGCATGCTATTCATATCTTTCCATGAAGCCCTTCATATTCCCGTTGCTCGCCGACATGAAGCAGGACTTGGAGAAGAACTACTCGGATGCCATGGGCCCCTAGGTACCTCATGAGAAGCCTTAGGGCTACTCGGACAGAGGATGGACCTAATCTTGTAATTAGGGATACAATAGGACTCGGCATACATTACCTTGTATGACAAGGAAAGGATATAGTCCTAGTCGGGCACGTTGTATTCCTAGAAGGAAATCTCTCAGTCAGAGTCTGACTGGGATTCCTACCCTGTAACCCTGTCTCCTCGATATATAAGGGGAGGCAGGGCGCCCCCTGAGGGCAGAATAGAATCATAGCGCATACAATCTCACCAGAGAAATCTCAAAGGCAATACACCACAACTGGAAGTAAGGTATTACCTCACCTCGAGGGCCTGAATGAGTATAAATTGTTCTAAGTTCCTTTGCAATCCATCAAGTTTAGGTCTCACGAGTAGCCCCATATTCTTATTGCCGGTGTAAAACATCGACAAGAGGCCAAGCCCATGTTTTCCTATTGTCACACCCTGAGTTTCACCCCATAGAGGCTTAAATCAATCTTGTAACTAGAATAAAAGAAACTGTTTTTAGGATAGACTGAAGAAGTATAAATAAAAATATTAAATAATAAATTGTCATGGTTGACAATATTTTTCTTGCATTCTCCTTGCCAAAATACACTAACAGGAGTTTTATGGAATTTTCAAAGCACATGAACTTTTTTTAATAAATCAAAACGCCTTATCGGAATTAAAAATCAACTGGAAATCCTTTTTCCTTTCTTTCTTTTCCTTTTCTTTTCTCTTTTCCAGTGGGCCGCACCTGGCCCACTTCTCCTCTCCATTCCCACGTCGGCCTGCACCCGCGCCGCCTCGGCCTTCCCTCACCACGCACACACGACCCATGTCGGCCCAACAAGCCCCGATGCCGCTTCCCTCCTGTGCCGCTGACATGTGGGACGGAGACCCACATGTCAGGGTCGCCCCTAACTTCCGGCCGAAATGGCCGAAAGAGATCGAGCTTGCGCCGCCATCAATTTTCCGCCCATTGCCGCGCGATCCTTCCTTGCCCTCCGTTCGAATGCACATGGACCGATCCCCTGCTCACTCCACGCCCATTTCCCCCACTCGCCGCGATTATCGCACGTATACTTGCCCTACGTCGCTACACCGCCGACCTCCCTTTCCCTTTGCAAAATCTCACTGCCTTGGTGCCGGTTTCTCCACCTCAAGCCTATATAAAGGCATCCTGAGGTCCCCTCTCTCTTTCCCCCCACTCACCCATGCTCGCTGCCCTTGGAATCGTACCACGTGCCTAATTTCGCTAGTGCCACCACTCACCACCACCTCTAGCCGCATGCCGCCGTCGAATCCGGCCACGCCAGCCGTGCACAATCACACCGCTGCCTTCTCCAGGCCAAGGAGCACCTCGGGTGCCACTCCTTCTTTAACTTGATGCTTCTAATAACTGGGTCCAGGACAAGTGGATAGCGTCCTGGATGTGCCACTCGGTCGGGGTGCTCCGCGCAATCAAACTTGATTGCCATCTCAGACCAGCGTTGATACTGGGGGTATTAGTGGAAACCGAGTTCACTTCTCGAGCAGTTAGTTTCTGTTTGCACTTGGACTCATATGTTGATGGCCCTACAAATAGGTGATTGAGCTCAACCACGGGATCTTGGCAGTCACCGGCTGCACACGAGTCCGGCTTGTCTTTGTCTTTCTGTTCACCGAAAGCCGATGTTTGCTCGGTAACAAACTTTTTGAGCAGGAAGCAGTTTTTCGCCGCATGCTTCCCCATTGGGTGGAAAGGGCATGGCCCGTTCATGACTATTTGGTAGTCATCCATCCATGGGGGTCACGGTCCGTTCCGTTCGACTGTTACTACGATGTCCTTTGATTTGTGCTTGCGGTTCCCTGCCTTGGATGGTGATGCGGCTGGGTGCCCGATCTTCCGATAGGTTCGATTTGGCGACATGAAGACGTTCACGTTTTGAGGCTTCCGATCAGCGATCGTCACCTCGCAACCGCTACACCCACACGTCTAGTTGTTATCAACCACGCTCTCACGTAGTCGACCTCACCACGAAGGTTTTATCCCTGCAAGCAATCGAAGAAACTCACAAGAACAAGGAAGAACGCAATCTGAATTGCAGATGAATGTTTAGCACACGAAGATGGGGTTCTACAAACCGATCTAGATGGCGAAACTACAATGGAAGAGTAATCTAAGCAAAACACACCTTTAAACAACGATGGCTACTGTATATATAGGAGTTGGGACGTCCTAGGGTTATCCCTAGGGCGCACACCCCTTGGGCTTAGCCCACGACACAATTACAAGGCCCAAGCCCCAAAACAGAGTCGAACTGAAAAAGGTACATGTCTTGTTTTAATAATTCCAGACAGCTCAGGAGGAATTTTGATGTGAGACCAAAACCATCTAAAAGTATACTCCATAAGCTTTCCAACAAGTACTCATGAGCTCCGAAAGTTCTTCTAGATCAGTGGCTAGGCCCGTTTAAAGTTGATACTATCAGGAGGCCCAAATCCGAATCCAAAACGTGCAGAACTTCATCTCTTGCCTTCTACAGACCAAAAGTGACGTGGTGATGTAGGAGTAGACTTGGGTAAGGTCTTGGTTTGGTCCCCAATCAACTTCTTTGATCATCCATGCATTCCTTGCACACGGTCTCTTTCCCTTTACCCAAGCAAGTATCTCTGCAAACGAGAACACACAAAACTCATAGTGTAGTAACGGCTGTTCAAATATATAACACATAAATTTTACGTAGAAAGCAAGCACCTTTGGTTGATGAATACATAAGGTAGCTATGGTTATATCCGAGCTAGTGATGTCCTCATCATCCTCCCTTTCTTGATTGGAAACCGTCCGCAGTTTCACCTTGTCAATAAGCCTGATGAACATATCTTTATATTTGACAACATAGAGTGAGGTAGTGTTGTGCATATGGTTGGATTCTGAAATTTTTAAACATAGAGAACACTTTGTAGTGTCGTGCAGCTCACAACACTCCCCTTCTTGCAAACGAACCTGCAACTCATTCAAATAACTAGAGGAACTAGATAGAGAATTATTTATACTCATGCGGTCCTCTAGATAAAACATGTCATTATGAAAAGGAGGTATATTAAAATTCAAACAAATATATACTCTATGCACATTATATTCTCCTTTATTATCATATTTGCCAATAACATGAAAAATCACATGAGAAGGACATGGCAAATCAGATCTAGCAAATAATTTCTTCTCTAAACAATTGAGTGGACAAAGATCATCAAATTGAATATAGCCCCAAGTATTTAAAGAAGATAGCAATCTAAGCTCTTCATTCTCGCTAGCAATGTGAACAACATGTCTAAAATCAGCACATGGTGGTTCAACAATATTACTAACATGTTCATTCACTAGTTGTGGCATAAATATAAGTGAAGCATTGCACAACTCTTCTTTATCACAAGAAATAGGAATCAAATCATCATGTGACAAAGGTAATTTAACACATGATTCCACTGGTGATTGCTCTAAACTAACATGACTAGTTGACATATATAGCACATCAGAATTGTCCATACCTTGAGTGAATATAGCACCATTTCTATTACCTTTGTACTCATTTTCATAAACTATAGGTGCGCTCTTAATTAAACCATCTTGAAACATGCATGGAACAACAGGTGGATCTTCTTTCTCTATGTCTTTCTTCTTTTCCTGATTACCTTTGCTCTTCTCAGATACCTGCAAAATGTCAGTGTCCAAAGCAATACGTTCGTTTTGCAATAACTCAGATTTAGGTGAAGGCATCAAAACATTAGTATTATTACATTTATTTCTCAAAAACTCATGGTTTTTAATCTTTTCCCTCTCAAGATCATCTTTCAAAATTTCAGCAGGGGACATAGGTAGCAACTTAATTTTCTTGCCATTATGTGTGAAAGTGTACGTGTTGGTTCTACCACGGTGCACAACATCTCTATCATATTCCCAAGGTCAACCCAAAAGTAGAGAACATGCTTGCATTGGAACAACATCGAATATGGCACTATCATGATAATTGCCTACTGAAAACTCCACTTTCACAATTTTACTTACCTTCAACTTACCGCAAGAATTGAACCACTAGATGTAATAAGGCTTAGGATGCGGTTGCGTCGACAATCCAAGCTTCTCGACCATATCTGAACTTGCCAAGTTGCTACAGCTTTCACTACCAATGATAATACGGCATGCTCTATTGTGAACCACGAACCTTGATTGGAACAAATTGTGGCGTTGATTTTGCTCCGCTTTCTCCATTTGAGAACTTAGCACTCGTTGTACCAAAGTACTCTCAAGCGTGTGGTTTATGTTCTGCTTGGCAAGAGCAGCGTTGACCCCCTTCAGAATGGTTTCATTCAACCCCTTCATCATCTGGTCAATGTAGCCTTGCATCTTGCCGCGAAGAACGCACTCCACCATTTCATCGGACCTTGGCATTGTTAGCAAGAAGACAGAGAAAACACAAAGGAATTATCCCTATCAAATACTACTATGCAAGGATAGTGGACACTCGCAAATGGAAGCACCTTACCGAGCTCTTACAAGGTTCTGAGACTAGCGAGCAAGGAAATAAGGACAAGGCAAAAATACAGCACAAAACAACCACAGATGGCTCCCTAGTGTGTCCTATGTGCTCCTCTTCTTTTTTTTATCCTTTTTTTCTCTTCTTTCACACTTTTTTTATTTTTCTTTTATTTTTCTGATATTTTTTTCTCAACTAGGAGCATAGGAACAACAACCTCAGGAGGTGACAGCTCAGTCTGATATAAGGTGTGGTCTGTAGAAATACACGGGCGTGCTTTAAAAAGCGTGCTAGAACTTTGAATTGCGGATACCCAATTTTCCGTCCTGAATTTTGAAAAACTAATTTCGGCAAACCCAACAAAGTGGGGAGTAGCGGATGGGAATTTTTTTGTAGATGTCCGTAGACTATTTATTTGCCTGATTCTACGTCCGTATGCGAAAGTTATGGCTGTTTGAAGGAAGGTCCTCCGTATCAGTGTTTTGGAGGAGGCTGATTCGGGATCAGGTGGTGGTGTCTAGGGGGGTGCGGCGGATGGATCACGAACTGGACTCAAACACAATCTAAGCTAGCAACTGAACTCGACCTAGGACACAAACTCAACACTACAGACTCTGAAACAGAGTTATGCAAAAAGGCTAAACATGGTTGTAGGACAGGGAAAAACCTATGACTACCAATTTTGTTTTTGTGGCTTTTTCGGGACTCTAGGTATAGTAAACAAAGATTGAAATAGGACAAAAAAGATTATACCTAATGGGCAACCTTTGCTCTGATACCACTTGATGCGGCTGGATGCCCGATCTTCCGATAGGTTCGATTTGGCGACGTGAAGACGTTTACGTTTTGAGGCTTCTGATCAGCGATCGTCATCTCACAGCCGCTACACCCACACGTCTAGTTGTTATCAACCATGCTCTCACGTAGTCGACCTCACCATGAAGGTTTTATCCCTGCAAGCAATCGAAGAAACTCACAAGAACAAGGAAGAACGCAATCTGAATTGCAGATGAATGTTTAGCACATGAAGATGGGGTTCTACAAACCAATCTAGACGGCGAAACTGCAATGGCAGAATAATTTAAACAAAACCCACCTTTAAACAACAACGGCTACTGTATATATAGGAGTTGGGACATCCTAGGGTTATCCCTAGGGCGCACACCCCTTGGGCTTAGCCCACAACACAATTACAAGGCCCAAGCCCCAAAACAAACTCGGACTGAAAGAGGTACATGTCTTGTTTTAACAATTCCAGACAGCTTAGGAGGAATCTTGACGTGGGACCAAAACCATCTGAAATTAGACTCCATAAAATTTCCAACAAGTACTCATGGGCCCCAAAAGTCCTAGATCAGCGGCTAGGTCCGTTTGAAGTTGATACTGTCAGGAGGCTCGAATCCGAGTCCAAAACATGTAGAACTTCATCTCTTGCCTTCTATGGACCAAAAGTGACGTGGTGATGTAGGAGTAGACTTGGGTAAGGTCTTGGTTTGGTCCCCAATCAAATTCTTTGATCATCCATGCATTCCTTGCGCACGGTCTCTTTCCCTTCACCCAAGCAAGTATCTCTGCAAACAAGAACACACAAAACTCATGGTGCAGTAACGGCTGTTCAAATATATAACACATAAATTTTACGTAGAAAGTATGCACCTTTGGTTGATGAATACATAAGGTAGCTATGATTATATCCGAACTAGTGATGTCCTCATCCGATGGGGCCGTGTCGTCGGTATCCCGTCGCTCGTTCTGTCGGGGCTCCTTCTTGTCGTCACAATGCTTCGGTGATGGCATCGGCTGAATCAGTGTACTTGTTTACCATGTCAAATACAGTGTTCACGGAGTTGGGTAGCTTCCAAGTGAATTTTGCGATGAGCGGTGTGTCCTTGACTCCCTTGTGAAAGGCATGATGACGACCTCATCCTTGATTTTGTGGATTGTGTTCCTCTTCTTGGAAAAGCGCTTGATGAAGTCACGAAGAGACTCATTTTTTCTCTGATGGCATTGGTACAGATCGTACTCAAACGATGGCCTCTCGTAGGTTCCTTGGAAGTTAGCCACGAATCGCTCACAAAGTTCCCCCAGGAGCCAATAGACTGCTTGGGAAGCCCCGTAAACCACATTCTTGCCGAGTTAGCTAGGGCGACTGGTAGATAGTTTGCCATGGCCTTGTGGTTGCCTCCAGCCGCACGGATTGCCAAGGTATAGATGGTCAGCCAGGACTCCGGGTTGGCCTTACCGTCGTACTTCTCTATACCAGTCGGCTTGAAATGGGATGGCTAGTCAACCTATTGTAATTCATGAGTGAAGCCTAGTACTCCATCTAGGTGGGGGCTTCCACTCCAACTATGTTGATGAAAACCGCTCGTGGTGGAGGGCAAAACGTTCGTGCTCATCTTCAAGTCGGCGACATTCATCTTCCTCATGTTCTCAGCGTCAAGACTGATGTCGTGGCAAAGATCCCGTTGTAGTCATCCCCAAGCGTCCTGGTTATCCTGGCGCTCATTGTGATGGTACCACCATCGATTGTTATTGTGATGGCCGAGTGGCATGCGGTGGGACTCCGAGTGGTGCTGACCAGAGCCCGCTGCTCGACATTGTGTAGAGGCTTATGAAGTCACAGCGTCTGAAGTGGTTTTGTTAGACGGTATGAGTGTTTCTCCAGATAGCTGTCATTGTTGACATGCTGCAATGATTATCATGGCTTTGATTCTTGCGATAGTCGAAGTAGCTTGATGATTAGACCACAGCTGTAGGGTGTCCAAAAGTGTAGCAACGGCCACAACGTTCTGCTATGGAGTCACAAAGACATCATGATCGCCCACTCTGGTCTAGATGATCTCTTGTTGGGCAGTCCGCCCAACCTTGCATAGATTGTCATTACGAGCTTCATTCCTGGCTTGTAAGTGTCGTGCGTCCTCCTCTTGTTGCTCACATAGCCGGCGAGCCTCCTCCTCTTGCCGGTCACGTAGTCGGCATGCATCTTGCCCTGGGGTTGATCCCTTCGATGCCTTGAAAAATTCCCCGAGCTACTGTCCGACTGGGAGCCAGACTCAGAGTAGTTTAACGGTGTGATGACAACCCCAACCTCTCTGGATCCCATCCCGAGCGGCTCTGGGTCATAGCCGAGTCGAATACCAGAGGATTGAGTTTGTCGTGTTGAATCTAAGTTGAAGATAACTGTGGTGTCGTCAAGTCCGAGTGGAAAATTGACGATCTCATCTTCCCTAAGCCCGATCTCAGCCGGCTCAAGGCCGTATCCGATTCGAACACTAGGAAAGAGAGTTGTCCCTGGGCTTGCTGATCTTGGGTATTGCTGCAGTAAGTCGCCAAAGACCGCGGTAGCGCTGAGTAAACTGACCGGTGCTAGGTCGGTCTTGTTTCTGGCCGATCAGGTCGGAACCGAGTCGGTCAAGGTGAGGTCGCTAAGGTTGTCAGCAATGAAGTTGAGGCTCCCGAAGCTGATGGCTTGTCGGGGCTAAAGTTGACGCCGTCCACTCCTGTGTCGAGCTTGATGACGATGATCTTGACGAGGCCCCTATCTGGCGCGCCAACTGTCGATGTTTTATATTGGCAATATTGATTGTAGGGCTACTCGACGAACCAAAACTCGATGGACTTCGAAAGACAAGACAAATTATATTGGTTTAGGCCCTCGGGGTGAGGTAATACCCTACTTCTAGTTGTGGTGTATTGCTTTCACTGTATTCTTTGGCGAGATTGGTTATCTTCGGTCCCAAGGGGAATTGTCGCCAGGCCCATTTCCCCACCATCACTCACCCTGGTGAGCTCTGCCGCTAGCCTCCGACCGCATTCTCCCGCCGCTCTGCTTGGTCATTCCTTTCTCTAACCCCCGCAACATCTTCGCCAGGTCCTGGAGCACCACGTCCAATCCTCCATCTCCATTGATCGTCGCCGAAACAAGCCGTCGCCATCGATCCTGAACTTCACCGCCGCTATTTCCTCCTCTTCACCGCAATTCATCGCGTTCCTGTTGCCTCGAGCAAATAGTGAGCCCAATTTTTGCATGAATGATAATAAGAACTTGATGCAAGACTAGGTGCCCGATCTTCCGATAGGTTCGATTTGGTGACGTGTGGACGTTCACGTTTTAAGGCTTCTAATCAGCAGATCGTCACCTCGCACTCGCTACACCCACGCGTCTTGTCGTTGTTCGTGGCGTGAAGGAAATGCCAAAGTTGCTTCGATTCTTCTGTTGACGTTCCTGCAATTCTTTCTCTGCAATCATAGCAAGCTGGAACAAACTATTGACAGTACTATATTCCTTATAATCAACAATATCCTGAATTTCATGCCTCAAACCACCATAAAATGACAGATTTTATCCTCTGTATCCTCCACTACCCCACAACGAATCATGCTCTTCTAAAGCTCAGCATAATGCTCCAGAACAGACATAGTACCTTGTTCTAAATGTTGCAGTTTCTTATGTAGGTCACGTTGATAGGAAAGAGGAACAAATCTATTTCGCATGGCTTGTTTTAACCTAGCCCATGTATTAGGTTGTAAGTTGAGATTACCTAATTCTTGCCACCAGATTTTAGCAAAATCCTTAAACTCACTTGTAGCTTGCCTAACCCTATGAATTTTAGGAACTAGATGGGAATTAAACTTCTACTCTACTGTAATCTCATAATCTAAATAAGCCTCAGGGTCATATTTTCCAGAGAAGGAAGGCAAGGTAAATTTAATTTTAGCAAAAGGATCATCATTACCTCGCCCTTGGTGGCGGTTACCACTCATACCTTGCCGGTTGAATCGAAGCTATTGTCGTAGGCGCTCGTCACGATGTTCAGCGCGTGCATCACTATTATCGGCTTCCTCCTCTTCATTACCTCCGTCATCATCAACAAGTGGTGGTGTTGGGTGACGGTTTGCTGCCAGCTGCTCGATGCTATTAGTGAGGGTGGTAATGCTCCCCACTATAGCCTGGAGGTCTTCCCGCATAGCATTCACGGTAGCTATATTCCTCAATCTTCTGATCTAGCTTAGTGATCTCCTTTTTTGAAGCACATCCTCTATCCGAGTGGCCCATATGCTTGTCATGAGGTACCCGGGGCCCATGGCACCCACAGTAGCCCCTGAGACCTTCATAGTTGAGTCACAGCTAATGCCAAGTGCTCATCCTCCACGGTGAAGTCCTCCCGAGTGCATTGCTCCCGAGTACTCTTTGTCCGAGTGAGTCTTCTTCCCAAGTCCTGCTTCACGTCAGCTGGCAGCGAGGCTATGAAGGGCTTCATGTAGATATATGAATGGTGTGCACCGAATAGGTGCACCTATTAGGTCTAGTCCCCGAATTTGTGCTTAATTGTGAAGACAATTAAACATAAAGTCAAAGATCTTTAACCTGGAAGTCTTTTCCGAGTAGATTACTACTGGTATGTGAGACTCTTCGGTATCATGTCAACCGGAATATGATTTATAGTCTTACCGAGCAGGGAACTACTCGTATGTAGGATTCTTCGACTTCATGTCAATCGGAATGGGTATTTATAGTCTTCCCGAGTATGATACTACTTGTATATGGGACTCTTCAGCGTCATGTCAGCTGGAAAGAGGGGTTTATAGTCTTTCCCGAGTGGCGTCCCACCCAGAAGTTAGACTCCTCCGTGTCATGTCAGCGGGAATGAGAAATTTATAGTCTCTCCCGAGTAGTGCACTACTCGAAAGTTAGACTCCTCCGCATCATGTCAGTGGGAATAATGTTGCTCATGGCAACTAATGGCCACGCATGTAGGCCGAGTACCACTTTATGAAAATAAATCCACGACGTGGTCAAGTGTACCCGAGAAAGATACCTGCATCCCCAATTTTAATGAAGACCAGCTTGTGATCCTTGTAAGGATATATCCTCGAGACCTGGTGGATAAAACAGATCCCAAACATATATGTTTAGTAATAAGGCTCTCATAAAGCATATCTGTTTACCTCATCGGCTCCTGTTGGTAGCACCAGCGCTATAATTTCAACTCAGCCTGCGGGCGGCCCACATGGAGCATGCTACTATAGGAACTCATATCTTGGTGGCTGCTACCAAATAAACCGGCCTGAGCCGACCTACCCAGCATAGCTCTATAGAAGTATCATCCATCGCATGTCAGGATGAGTTTTTTGGTGTCGGTAACCGCAATCAGCCAGAGAAATCCTTATTTGCAAGCCTTTCCGACTTATGTTCTGGATGCAGCTTGGTTGCCACAGGTGCCTGAGTAGGTATGTTGCAGGATCTGCTTGCCCTCCTCAGGTGTGACGCGGTGCATGAGAACTCCGGATGCGCTTTGACGATGTAAGTCTTCTTTGACTTCAGGAGAGCTGAGCAGGGTACCCAAACCTTGCATTAGCATAGGGTTCGGCTAGCGACCCTCATGGGGCATACCCTACCCAACAGAGTTATAGCCAAGCTAGGTACCCGAACCTTGCATTAGCATAGAATTCGGTTGGCGACCCTCATGGGGCATACCTAACCTGACAGAGTTGTGACCAAATAAGGTACCCGATCCTAGCATTAGCGTAGGATTCGGCTGGCGACCCTCATGGGGCGTACATCACCCAGTCGAGTAGTATACAACCCCCAACTAGTGCCGGAGGTCGGTTGTAAGCTCAGTTGGAGCGTAGCCAGGGAAGATGATGTCTCGACTGGCGCAAGTACTCGGTCAGTAGCCCTCATGGAGCATTCCGAGTGATATTTTGGCAGACTTGTCCAGCCCCTGAGCGTAGGAGATAAGCTCACAGCCCTGAGTTCCTATCACGCGTATCCAGAGCTGGCCCTGCACTATAAACATATCGGATGAGTAGCATCTGATGATGAAAACAATCACCCGAATAAAATGTATTTTACAATATATGTAAATATGAGTTCTTCCTCTTATTAATATTAATTTCTCTGAGTAGTTGACCCCTTACGTTTAAGCACTCTGCCCGACTAATCATAGCCCCCGAGCATCGGGAGTTGGCTCATGGCTCTTTCCCAGACACGCGTTTTGGGTGACTTGAGTTTGTCTTTCATGGAGCAAAGTTTCACAGATCAGGATTTATGCTACTCGAATACTTTTGCAATCATTTAAGAGCAAAAACAGAAAAAAGTGCAGCTTGTACACCTATTAGGTGTAAGCGGCTGTGGCATTGGCAAGGCCGAGTGAAGAATTATTTATCAGGAAGCGACTTAGCTGTTCGGTATTTCAGAGTGGGGATACCATCCTTGCGTTTGAGCTTGTGAGCCCTCGAGCATGTCACTTGTTGTTCTGATAATCTTCGGTTGTAGGAGGTTGCAGACGGTTGTGACCGACTGCCACAATGAAGCCGTCTGACTTGCATTTGCGATTCCCGGCTTTAGTCGAGACCGCGTCGTCGGTGTCCTTCCGCTTCTTTTGTCAGGATGCCTTTTTGTCATTGAGGGCCTTAGCAATAGCTTGGGCCGAGTCGGCGTATTTGTTCGCCATGTCGAATAAAGCCTTGACAGAGTTGGGAGGCTTCCGCGTGAATTTGTCGATGAACAAGGTGTCTTTGACTCCTTTTCGAAAGGCGGATGTGACGACCTCATCCTTGATATTCGGGATTGAATTCTTCTTCTCAGAAAACCTCTTGATGAAGTCATGAAGAGACTCGTTCTTCCTTTGATGCAACTGATATAAGTCGTACTCAGAAGATGGCCTCTCGTATGTTCCCTGAAAGTTGGCGATGAAGCGTTCCCGGAGTTCTCCCCAGGAGCCAATTGATTGCTTGGGAAGTCCTGTTAGCCATGTCCTCGCTGAGTCGGCTAAAGCGACTAGGAGGTAGTTAGCCATGACTTTGTGATTTCCTCCAGCTGCTCGGATCGCCAGAGTGTAGACCGTGAGCCAGGACTCGGGATTGGTCTTGCTGTCGTATTTTTCGATGCCTGTAGGCTTGAAACCCGACGGCCAGTCGGCCTGTTGTAGCTCCTAGGTGAAGGCCGGTACTCCTTCATCTTCATGAGGACTCCGACCCCGACTACGGTGGCAAAACCGCTCGTGGTGGAGGCTGAAACGCTCGTTCTCGTCTTCCAGTTGGCATTGCTCGTCTTCTTCTCGTTCGCGGCGCCGGGCATTGATGTCTTGCCGAAGGTCATGCCGTAGTCGGTCTCGGAGGTCCTGGTTATCCTGACAATCGCTTTGACGCCACCGGATGTTGTTAGGGTTGCCAAGTGGCGTTTGGCGTGACTCCGTGTGTAGCCGACTAGAGCCGACCGCTCAACGTCGCTTTGAGGTGGATGAGACTGCAGCTGGGGAAGCCGACCGGTTGGTCGGTATGAATGTGTTGCCCGACTGTTGGTGATGTTGACCAGCAGCAGCGGTGATCATAGCCTTGATCTTCGCGATGGTCGGGGTGGCCTGGTGATCAGGCCCAAGTTGGACTATGTCCAGTAGGGTTGCGGCGGCCACGACGTTCTGTTGTGGCGTGATGAAGACATCGTGGTTGCCGACTTTTGTTTGGAGGGTTTGTTGTTGAGCGGTTCACCCAGCCCTGCATAGGCCGTCGTTGCGGGCGTGCAGGCATCTTGCTTCTTCCTCCTGTTGTTCTCGCAGTCGGCAGGCCTCCTCCTCTTGTTGATCATGTAGTCGGCGTGATTCCTGAGTAGGAGTAGAGCCTTTGGATGCCATGAAGATTTCTCGTGGCGAGGAGAAACTTGCCGAACTGCTATCTGACTTAGAGTCAGAATCTGACTGAGAGTCGTAGTCCGACTGAGAGTCGAGGTTGGAATAATTGATGGGATTGAACACAACTCCGACCTCCACATATCCGATCTTGAGCGGCTCTAGGCCATATCCGAGTCGAACACCAGGGGATCCTGTTTGCCGCGTCGGATGTTGTTTGAAGATATCCGTGGTGTTGCCGAGTCTGTACAGGAGATTGATGATCTCTTCCCTTCTTAGCTCGCTCTCGGCCGGCTCAAGGCCGAGTCTGAGTCGAAAACTGAAGGGGAGAGTTGTCTCGAGACCCGGGCAAGATGAACATTGCCGCAGCAAGTTGATGAAGGTTGCCACAGCGTCGTGTGGGCCGACTAGCACGGAGTCGGCCGGTTCCCTGGCAGATCGGATCGAGTTTGAGTCAGCCAAGGTGAGGTTGCTGATCTGGTCGGCGACGAAGTCGAGGCTCCCGAACGTGATCATGTCTCTGGGGGAGAACTTGCTGTAGTCGACTCCGGTTGTTGGATCCATCGAGCTTGTTGATGTTGATCTCGCCGAAGCCCCTACCTGGCTGTCGATATTTTACACCGGCAATATGAATATGGGGCTACTCGGCGGATGGAAACTCGGTGGATTGCAAAGGAACATAGGGAGATTTTATACTGGTTGAGGCCCTCGATGTGAGGTAATACCCTACGTCCAGTTGTGGTGGTATTCCTTTGAGGATTTGTGGTGGTGATTCTGGTGAACCAACTCAACCTGCCCTCAGGGGGCGCCCTGCCTCCCCTTATATACTGGGGAATAGGGTTACAAGGTAGGAGTCCCAACAGGATTATGGCCAAGGGATCTCCTCTTAGAGATATAACGCACCCAACTAGGACTGTGTTTTTCTTATCGTACAAGGCAAAGTCTACCGAGTGTGGCTATATCCCTAATTACAAGGCTAGGCCCATCCTCTATCCGAGTGGCCCATATGCTTGTCATGAGGTACCCGGGGCCCATGGCACCCACAGTTTTAGTCCTTCGCAGAGGAGATCAGGGTGGTCAAGGAGTCACAAGAAACCCTTGGCGAGTCCGTGAAAGGGCTCCTTGACCTGATAGATCCTTGTCCCGTGGGAACTAGCTCCAGGACAATCTTCCAACTTGAGGAGCGCCTTAAAGATGCACCGAGTGCCCTGAAGAGGTACTCAGATGAGCATGTGATTGCCGGTGTGGCCCAGACCCTGGCAATGACCAAGTCCATCTACCCAAGGGCAGATGTTGAAGCCATCGGGGAAGGGTTTGCCGAGGAGACGACTCCTGAGGAGGCGCTGGAGCTGATAGCTAAGGCGAGGCCGACTGCAAAAATTATCACCCGGGACCTGGGTATGTAAAGACAATATATCATGCAGTCGGTGTGTATATACATTTTGGTAAGAATATGTGTAAATGCATGTGCAATGCATCCAAGCTTTAGACTATTACTCAGTTGTCATTAGCTTTACTCGACGATATAGCCTATGCCGAGTTAATCTATAGGAACTTAATAAAAACGTTCAACGCAGAAAGCTGTACTCGGGCAGACATGGAAAAGTCATAGTAAAACTTCATAACTTGAGTGAAATAGGCTTGTATATTATTGGTATAGCACATACAATACATGCACCCCTGACTCACTACTCGGTTGAAACAAACGGCGTAGTGAGTTAGAGAAGAACTGTACACATATAAAAGTATAAAGCTCAGGTATAGAAGGGATGTAGCTATTCTATATTCCATGAGTTGCTGATAAGGGCACCATCTTTGGTCTTCAGTCGGTAGGCACCTGGCCGCGTGACCTCGGCTATAATGAACGGCCCTTCCCAGATTGGGGATAATTTGTGCCTGTCTTTGGTGGTTTGTATTTTCCTCAAGACGAGATCTCCAACCAAAAAGGCACAGCCACGGACATTGCGGTTGTGGTAGCGACGCAGGCTTTGTAGATACCTTGCCGACTGGATTGTTGCGATGTCCCTTGCTTCTTCCAACTGATCTAATTTGACCAATCGGGTATTATTGGAGATGTCTTCTGAGTAGGCCCGAACTCACGGAGAGCCGAACTGTCACTCGGTAGGTAGCATAGCCTCGGCACCGTAGACCAGGAAAAAAGGGGATTGCCCTGTTGCCCGACTAACATGGTTCTGAGAGACCAAAGAATAGATGGGAGTTCTTGTACCCATCGGCCCGCACATGGTTGTAGTCGGTCGAATATCCTGGCCTTGATACCTTGTAAGACCATACCGTTGGCTTGTTCAACCTGTCCGTTGCTGTGCGGGTGTGCCACAGATGCGTAGCAGATCTTGATGCCGAAATCTTCACAGAAGTCTAGGAATACGCCTCCTGTGAACTGAGTACCATTGTCGATGATGATGCGGTTAGGGACCCCAAATCGGTATAGTATACTCATGATGAAGTCCTTTGCTCGTGCCGCTGTTATTGTTGCAATGGGTTTAGCCTCAATCCACTTGGTGAACTTGTCAACTGCGACGAATAGATGTGTGAGCCCTCCTAGCGCTTTCTTGAAAGGGCCGACCATGTCGTGCCCCCATACTGCGAATGGCCAGGAGATAGGGATTGTTTGGAGTTCTTGGGCTAGGAGATTGGTTTGTCGTGTGTAGAACTGGCAGCCTTCGCATGTGTGAACAATGTCCTTGGCGTCTGTTACTACAGTTGGCCAGAAAAATCCCTGCTGATAAGCCTTTCCGACTAACGTCCTGGATGCGGCGTGGTTGCCACATATGCCCGAGTGAATTGACTGCAGAATCTGCTTGCCCTCCTCAGTGGTGACATAGTGCATGAGGACACCGGATGCACTTCTTTGGTATAGGTCTTCTCCGACTAGGAGGAAGCTCTTGCTTCGACGTTTGACTTGCTCGGCCTAACTGCGATCTTCTGGGAGTTCATCGTCCAGGAGGAATTTGAGAATAGGAGTCCGCCAGTCTTGACATATGTGCAACACCTCATCTGTAGCCAGGGTAGGTTCGCCTCCTGACTGCTCCGGCGCTGGTTTCTTCTTGACTGATGGCTCCATGAGTTGATCGACAAAGATTCCAGTCGGGACCGCTTCTCGCTTGCACCCCATGTTTGCTAGTTTGTCTGCAGCATCATTGTATTGTCATAGGACATGTGTTATCTCCAGCCCGTCGAACTTGTTCTCCATCTTGCAGACCTCCTGATTGTATGCCGCCATGGTATCGTCGAGGCACGTCCAGTCTTTCATTACTTGGTTTACCACGAGCTGGGAGTCCCCGCGCACAACCAGTCGATGTATGCCAAGTGATATAGCAATGCGGAGCCTGTGGATAAGTGCCTCGTACTCAGTGACGTTGAGGGAAGCCGGGAAGTGGATTTCTAGAACAAACTTGAGTTTTTCGCCGGTGGGCGATGTCAGTACGATGCCAGCCCTGGCGCCGCTAATCCATAGAGAACCGTCGAAGTACATTGTCCAGTACTCTAGCTTTTCTGTTGATGTAGGTAGGTGAACTTCTGTCCACTCGGCCACGAAGTCGGCTAGAGCTTGTGATTTGATTGCTGTCCATGGCTAAAAGGTGATGTCGAACGCCATCAACTCGAGCCCCCATTTAGCGATTCGGCCGGTGGCCTCACGGTTGTGTAGGACGTCCCCGAGTGGAAACGATGTGACCACCTGTTGATGCTTTGCACCGGCAATAAAACAATAGGGCTACTCGGCGAAGGTAAATTCAGTGGATTGCAGAGGAACACAGAGAAGATTTATACTGGTTCAGGCCCTTGATGTGAGGTAATACCCTACGTCTAGTTGAGGTGTTATTCCTCTGAGGTGGTTTGTGATCAATGACCTTCCGTGCCCTGAGGGGCGCCCTGCCTCCCCTTATATACCGGGGGACCGGGGTACATGATAAGGATCCCAGCCGGATACGGCCAAGGGAATTCCTTCTTAGAGATAGAAACCTATCCGACTAAGACTGTTATTCCTCATTGTACAAGGTAAAGCCTGCCGGGTGTTATCCTATCTCTAATTACATGGTTTGGCCCATCCTCTATCCAAGTGGCCCATATGCTGGTGGAGAGGTACCCGGGGCCCATGGCCTCCATAGTAGCCCCTAAGACCTTCATAGTTGAGTCACAGCTGATGCCAAGTGCTCGTCCTCCACGGTGAAGATTGCACGAGTGCGATGCTCCCATGTACTCTTTGTCCGAGTAAGTCTTCTTCCCGAGTCCTGCTTCATGTCAGCTGGCAACGAGGCTATGAAGGGCTTCATGTAGATATATGAATAGTGTGCGCCGAATAGGTGCACCTATTAGGTGTAGCCCCCGACTTTGTGCTTAATTGTGAAGACCATTAAACATAAAGTCAAAGATCTTTAACCTGATAATCTTTCTCCAGTAGATTACTACTGGTATATGAGATTCTTCGGTATCATGTCAACCGGAATAAACTTTATAGTCTTGCCGAGTAGGGTACTACTCGTATATAGGACTCTTTGACTTCATATCAGTCGGAATGTGTGTTTATAGTCTTGCCGAGTAGGATGCTACTCGTATATGGGACTCTTCAGCTTCATGTCAGCTGGAATAAGGGGTTTATAGTCTTTTCCGAGTGGCGTCCCACTCAGAAGTTAGACTCCTCCGCATCATGTCGGCGGGAAAAAATATTTATAGTCTCTCCCGAGTAGTGCACTACTCGAAAGTTAGACTCCAGTTGGAATGACGTTGCTCATGGCAACTGGTGGCCACGCATGTGGGCCGAGTGCCACTTTATGAAAATAAATCCATAGCGTGGTCAGGTATACCCGAGAAAGATACCTGCATCTCTAATTTTAATGAAGATCAGCTTGCGATCCTTATATGGATATATCCTCGAGACCTGTGGTTAAAACAGATACCCAAACATATATGTTTAGCAATAAGGCTCCCATGAAGCACATCTGCTTATCTCATCGATTCCTATTAGTAGCACCAGCACTATAATTTCAACTCAGCCTGCGGGCGGCCCACATGGAGCATGCTACTGTAGGAACTCATATCTTGATGGCCTAGCGCTAACTGTGTAGGCCCAAGCCCACTTAGTCGGCATCGGCTGTATAAAAAAGGGGGGAGAGAGAAAAAGATTCCTTCATCTTCCCCAAATTAGCCAACTTTTCGCCTCTCGCTCGGCTAGGGTTAGCTGTTACTGCTGCTTCCCACGCGAACTCGGGTGACTCTGGTTTTCCTCATCTGTTCCTAGCCCCCAATCGCTTTTCCCCCAAATCTCTTCGCCTCGAACCATGCTGAAAGCTTCAGATCTTGCGGGTTCGTTGGGGAATACTTGGCCGATGTCGGATTGTGGTTCGGTGAAACTGACACTGATGGAGAATCAATCGAAGTTACCGAGCCAAGAAGTGATCCGCTGGCGGCTGGCTAAGGGTGAGTCGGCTCCAAATCCCCAATCTGGCAAAACGGTAGTTTTTGCTTCTTTTTTCGATGGGGTTTGTGCCTTCCTTCTTCTGCGTTCTTCCACCAAATCCTTGACCTCTATAAGTTAGAGTTGGTGCATTTGAATCCCAACTCAATCCTTCAGATCTCCATATTTGTTACTCTGTGCGAGTGTTATTTGGGCGTGGAACCTCATTTCAACTTCTTTAGGCATTTGTTCGACAATAAACCCCAGCCCTCCAAAAATAACATCAGTGTAATTGGGAGGGCTGGTCTTCAGCTAAGGAGAGATAGGAAAAAGTCATATCTTGATCTTCCCTTGAAATCCTCCTTAAAAGGTGTTAACGCCAAAATTTGGTAAGGACCTGTATCAAATTCGGTCAAGAGGACGGTTGCAGTCGGATAATGGAAATTGATCCAAGAAGCAGACCGAGTCTGAGAAGGAGCCATGAAGACCGCGCGTGGCAGTTAATTACTATAGTTATTAGGAAAAGGTTTATCTCTTTTAGGAAACCTGACCTCGTGTCCGGTCAGGTCTCGTTAGCGTTTTCTGTTATAGATAGGAAATCATATATCGTGTCCTATAAGGACTCATGTAACTCGGGGTATATATACGTATGCCCGGGGACCTTGTAAAACATCACAACGATCAATACAAATTCGGCGCATCGCCACCCCTTCGACGGGATCCTGCTTCTCGAGCCGGGCTGCATCGGTTAGGTCCGAACTCCTGCGAGAGGGTAAGTCTCGTCACACCGACTACCAATCGGCTAGGACTTCCTCGGTTAGGTCCGATATTCTAGTCGGTTTATGGTAGTCGGCTTACCACGATATATTTACTTTATCTATGGCTGCATCAGTTCAGTTTGATCTCATAGATTGATTAGGTATATCACATCACGTGTGCACAGATTGTATCGACTTACTGGGAGCGATTTATCATCAGTTCGTGCTGCATCGGTTAGGTCCGACCTACTGAACTGCTAGTGATAAGTCGATCCTGCTGAGCCGATGCGTTGTGTGCAGGCGTTTTATCGGAGTGTATAGCCGATAAGTTACTTTCATCACGATCGCATTATATCTATCGACTCATTGAAGCATTGTTATCATTGTCGGTCTGTGCTGCAACGGTTAGGTCCGATCTACTAGACTGACGATAATAGCTTTACTCTTAATAAGCCGATGGTGTTGTGCGATGGTGTTATCGGAGTGCTTAGCCGATAAGTTACCTGTTAAAGCCGACTACATTTATTCATTGTTTTATCCTGTGTTCGCTTTATTAAGCAGTCGGCTAGCTTATCAATTATTTATCATTTACGTTATTGCATATTTTATTATTTGTTCTTGCCTGTATTATTGTCACAATCGGCTAAGGGATAGCCGATGGGTTCATTCTGCCGATCCAAGCACAAGTACAAGCAGGTTCCCGGGCACGACCCCAGGTAAGGGCCCGGGCATGAGCCCGGGTAAGGACCAGTGCATGGGCCCGGACAGCGGACGAAGATCTTGGGAGCCGATATGAGCAAGGGCCCGGGTGCAGGCACACCTTCATAATAATACCAGTAACACTAGATCATGATCAGCTTGGATCTGTTTGATTTATTTATGCATTACACTTGCTTATTTTATCTAATTTATAGCCGGTTTTCGAATATCTCTTCGATGATCGGCTAGCATGATATTTGTTTATTATTACATTATTGTCCTTGCCATCATCGGTCTTAAGCCGATGTGTAAGTGCTACAGTGTACATCGGCCATCGGCTGATGAAACGAGTCTAGATCGGCTTCCAGCCGATTGGCTCATTGATCTAACATTTTCCTCCTTGTCAATTACAGGGTCAAATTGACTGGCACGCCTACGAACCTCAAACTTTAGGACCTGCACTGGAGTGAAGCAAATCTCCCAGGCCTTCGCGTGTCACCCAGACGCCGAACCAGGACCCGGCGTTTTTCGGCGTCAACACGCTTTTGGCACGCCCGGTGGGACACGAAGTTTTAAGCCAGAATTCCAACAAACAATTGTTTCAATCAAGATTTTAACATGGCTGGAAAAGAAATCAAGACGGACAACGTAATTCCGGTCACCATGGAAGATCTAACTGAAGAACAAAAACAGCAAGTTGAACAGACCATGGCAAATTTCCAGAAGCTGTGTTTAGAATCCTTCAGTATGACAAGACAAGGGCCGATTCAGAAGTCTCAGTTTCCAAAACCAGTACTGGTAGGAGAATCGAGCCGCACACAACCTGAGAGTCCACCAATCAAGCCTTTACAGGAGATGGTCAATGAGGCTGTGCACCACGCACTCATCAATCAGTCAGGGATCTTAGTAAATACATTGCATAACCTTATCAAGAAGACTGTTGATGGATCGATTGCCCAAGAGCCAACTCGGGGTCCTGTTTTTCTCCCACCGAAGATAGAGCCAGGCCAAGTTAATTACAACATTAGCAAGGATATACCAGAACACTTGTTCGCAAAAACCAGGCCGGGGGCAACAGGATATCCCTCCTGGATATCACCGATCTATTTATTATGGGGATACCAGCAGAACTATCCGGGAGGAGGAGCCGATCCAGGTACTTACCAGAGGAGTATCACAGACAGAATCGGCAGCCAACCCCGCCGATGCAGTATCAGCAGTATCAACAGGAGAATGCAAGGGAGGAAAGACTTGTCGGCGCGGGTTGAGGAAATAGTAAGGGAGCAGTTTCGGGATCAAGCCAAGGAACAAGCGTTCATGTATCGGCACCCCATATCCTGAGTGGTTTGACAGGGTTCCGTTGCCACACGATACAGGGTCCCGGATTTTTCTAAGTTTTCGGGGGCAGACAACACATCTACAGTAGAACATGTCAGCCGATTTCTGGCGCAGTGCGGGGAGGCATCGCTGAAGAGGCCCTAAGGGTTAGGTTTTTTCCCCTTATCACTATCTGGATCGGCTTTACATGGTTCTCCTCGTACCGCCGAATTCTGTTCGGGGGTGGCCGATCTGGAGAAACAGTTTCACAAATATTTCTTCGCTGGGATTCACGAGCTGAGACTGTCAGATTTTGACATCGGTTAAGCAGCGACCAGATGAGACAGTACCGGAATACATTCAGCAATTTCGGATATCAGAAGCCGGTGTTATAGTTTAAACCTGAGCGATGGGCATCTGGCCGATTAGCTTTTCAGGGGACTCTTGCGCCAATCAGAGAAAGTTTTCGTCTCAAGAGTTCGAATCTTTGTCGCACCTAGTACAGAAGGTATCGGCTCATGAAAGCCGGTTCAAGAGGCGAAAAAGGACAAGTACCAAAGGAGAGTTGCTCAGGTTTCAGGTATAATTCAACGGATTCAGATGATGAGGAGTCCGACGCTGAGGTTGGATTGGCGGAGTGGGCCAGGAACAAGAAGTCGGTATCATGCCCATGGGGTCAAAGAATATCGGCAAAAGGGAACGATATGATTTCGATGTGAGCAAAGCCGATAAGATCTTTGATTTGTTTTGCAGGAAAAGCAAATTACAATTGCGCCAAACCACGTGATTCCATCAGCCGAAGAACTAAAGAAGAAGAAGTATTGCAAGTGGCACAACGCGATATCGCACCATACTAACGAGTGTAAGTTTTTCGGCAACAAATTCAGCTGGCCGTTGAGCAAGGACGAATCAAGTTTGAAGATAAAAAGCCAATGAAGAATAGATGGGCACCCGTTCCCCGTAAACATGGTCTATGTGGGGTCATCGTCCAGAACTCAAGCCGATGAAGGAAAACGTCAGAGTAAATCGAGGATTACTTCATCAGGTATGATAGAGAAGTACTCAAGGTACGATGAACAGGGGATGGACCGGAACAATATAATCCGCATTGGGACTGCCCGTTTTTTCGTTTCTGCTGGATCAAGGGATGAGATTGCCATCAGCTGAAAATTTGCCCCGAGTGCAGCGGTTACAGGGAAATCGGCATGATCGCCAGCAGGAGTTCGCGGATCGTCGACTGGAAAAAGAACATCAAGTTCATAGCCGATTGGGGGCCGATCCATGAAGAGTCTTTGAGAGAGGATGAAGAGGAAGCGCATGGAAACAAGTCCAGAATCCTCAGTGGTGTCCTAGCGGCATATTTCACGAAGAATCAGAAGAGAGGCACAGCGGCTACGACACCGAGAACAGCAAGGAGCAATGCCAGAGTCAAGAGGAGGTTGATGCATTCGTCCCAAAAGGACTAGGCAAGTTTGGCAAGTGAAGAGAAGGACGATGAGGACGTATCAGCACCGGTAAATATGGTGTTCTTTTTGCCTCGGGAGTATAAAGCGCTTTCATCAGATGAAGAAGGAGATGAGGAGGTTTTCGCTCAACTAACGTTGCAATCTGATCAAGCTATATTTGATAAACCTGAGAAGTCAGAGCATCGACACTTAAAGCCATTATACGTCAAGGGATATGTAAATGGGAAGCCGATGACAAAGATGTTGGTTGATGGGGGAGCGGCTGTTAACCTCATGCTACGTTCCGGAAATTGGGGAAGACTACCGAAGACCTGATCAAGACAAATATGGTGCTAAAAGACTTCGGTGGGAATTCATCTGAAGCGAAAGGCGTATTGAACGTGGAGCTGACAATAGGGAGTAAGACATTACCCACCACGTTTTTTGTAATTGACAGGAAGGGGTCATATAGTTTGCTTCTCGGCAGGGACTGGATTCACGCGAACTGTTGCGTGCCTTCGACCATGCATCAAATGTCTAATACAGTGGCAGGGAGATCAAGTCGAGGTGGTGCAAGCAGATCGGTCGACCAATATTGCCATGACCGATCTACCAGTCTGGGAAGCCGATGGTGTGACTGCCTATCTGGAAGAGTTTGGGAAGGAGATTACCTCAAGGTTATTAGCCAGGGGATACAGCCGATCCAAGCAAGTCGGCTCTGAATTGTTACTCTGATGGGCTCCATTGAAGACTTCGAGGGGAAATTGGGGCAAGGATTTACGTCGGCTGATGATTTGGAAGAGATTGATATAGGACCAAGAGATAGACCAAGGCCGACGTATATAAGCAAGAAATTAAGTCCTGGGCTACGAGAAGAATTGATAGCATTATTGAAGGAGTATCGGGATTGTTTCGCCTGGGAGTACCATGAGATGCCAGGATTGAGCCGATCGATTGTTGAACATCGGCTACCTATTAAACCAGAGTATCGGCCATTCAAGCAGGCTCCAAGGAGATTCAAGGCAGAATTATACGAGCCGATCAAGGCGGAGATCACAAGGTTGTACGATGCCAAGTTCATAAGGCCGTGCCGATATGCTGAGTGGGTTTCTAATATCGTCCCGGTGGAGAAGAAAAATGGGAAATTGAGGATATGTATTGATTTCCGGGATCTAAATAAAGCTACCCCAAGGATGAAGTTACCCGATGCCGATAGCGGATTTGTTGGTGGATGCAGCGTCAGGCCACAAGATTATCAGCTTCATGGACGGCAATGCAGGATACAATCAAATTTTCATGGCCAAAGAGGATATACACAAGATTGCGTTCCGATGTCCTGGAGCTATCGGTTTGTATGAGTGGGTAGTAATGACTTTTGGATTGAAAAGTGCCGGTGCAACCTATCAAAGAGCAATGAATTATATATTTCATGATCTCATCGGTTTGTTGGTGGAAATTTACATTGATGATGTGGTGGTTAAATCTAAAAGTGGGGAAAGCCATATAGCCGATTTACGAAGAGTACTGGAGAGGGCCAAGAAATACGGACTAAGAATGAATCCCAATAAGTGTGCTTTTGGTGTATCGGCTGGGCAATTTCTGGGTTTTATGGTTCATGAGCGAGGGATTGAAGTTAGTCAGCGAAGTATCAGAGCCATTAAGACCACAGAGCCACCAAGCGATAAGACAGAGTTGCAATCGTTGATCGGCAAGATTAATTTTGTGAGGAGATTCATATCAAATTTATCAGGGAGAATTGAGTCTTTCATGCCGTTATTGAAGTTGAAAGCCGATCAAGAATTTGTGTGGGGGGCAGCGCAGCAGAAGGCGTTTGACGAGATCAAGAATTATCTTAGTTCCCCGCCTGTTTTGATTCCACCGCAGGAAGGAGTGCCGTTCAGATTATACTTGTCGGCCGATGAGAAGTCCATCGGTTCTGTTTTGATCCAAGAATTTGAAGGTAAAAAGCGAGTTGTGTTCTATCTAAGTAGGAGACTTTTGGATGCTGAGACGAGATATCCAGCGGTGGAGAAGTTATGCTTGTGTTTATATTTCTCGTGTACTAAGTTGAGGCATTACATCCTATCGGCTGAATGTACAGTAGTTTGCCAGGCCGATGTGGTCAAATATATGTTGTCGGCTCCAGTCTTGAAAGGGCGAGTTGGCAAGTGGGTTTTTGCCTTGACAGAGTTTGACTTGAGGTACCAATCGGCTAAAGCAATCAAAGGACAAGCAGTGGCCGATTTTATTGTCCAGCACAGGGGGTCTCACGAGGACTATGTGGAGCCGATCCCGTGGGTCTTATTTTTTGATGGATCGGTTTGCAGGCATGGATCTGGTATCGGTTTGGTTATTGTGTCGCCTCGGGGGGCAAGTTTTGAGTTTGCTTTTACAATTAAGCCTTATCGGACTAACAATCAGGCGGAGTACGAGGCGGTGCTGAAAGGACTTCAACTATTAAAAGAGATCGGGGCCGATATTATAGAGATTATTGGTGATTCCTTTATTGGTGATCAAACAGTTATCTGGAGAATATGAGTGCAAGGACGATGTTTTTGAGGTCATATTATGAAGAGTGCGTGGATTTGTTGAAGGATTTCAAGATGGTGTCAATGAATCATATTCCCAGGGAGCAGAATTTGGGAAGCCAATGATCTTGCACAGATTGCTTCAGGATATCGGCTGAATAGGCAGGTTGAGGTGGAGATAGCCGATATTGATGTCCAGAACAAGGCCGATGACTGGAGACAGGAGATAATTGATTATTTGCGAACCCGTCGCAGTCTGTTTCCAGGAAGATTCGGTATAAGCTACTAAATATGTGCTACTTGATGAGGAGTTGTATTATCGGACGTTTGAGGGAGTTTCTGCTTAGATGCCTGGATTTGGAAGAAGCCAAAGTGGTTATGTGTGAAGTGCACGAAGGCATCTGTGGGACTCATCAATCGGCTCATAAGATGAAGTGGTTGTTGAGAAGAGTAGGGTATTTTTGGCCGACAAATGCTGGAAGATTGCTTTAGGTATTATAAAGGATGTCAAGATTGTCAGAAGTTTGGAAATATACAGCGGGCACCGGCATCGGCTATGATCCTATATCAAACCGTGGCCGTTCAGAGGATGGGGAATTGATATGATCGGCCAGATTTTTCCTCATCAAGTAAGGGACATAAGTTTATATTGGCAGCAACAGATTATTTCACCAAGTGGGTAGAGGCAATTCCTTTGAAGAAGGTCACGTCCAAAGAAGCGATTGAATTTATCAAGGAGCATATCATTTATCGGTTTGGGGATTCCTCAGACGATAACTACTGACAGGGGTCTATTTTGTTCTGATGAGTTTCAACAGTTTGCTGCCAGTATGGGAATCAAGTTATTAAATTCATCGGCCTTATTATGCTCAACCAATGGGCAAGCAGAAGCTTCCAACAAGAGTTTGATCAAGTTGATTAAGCGGAAAATTGATGAGCAGCCACGGCGATGGCATTCTACATTAGCCGATTCATTATGGGCCTATGGATGGCATGCACGGGTCTACTCGGGTACCGCCGTATCAGTTGGTATATGGACATGAGGCGGTTTTACCATGGGAAACTACATCGGCTCTAGAAGACTTTCTTTGCAGAATCAATTGACGGCCGATGATTATTATAACTTGATGGCAGATGAACTTGAAGATTAGCTCAGAATCGGTTGAGAGCGCTGGAAAGAATCAAGGAGAATAAGGCTAGGGCAGCTCGACATTACAACAAAAAGGTGGTGAATAAGTCGTTTGCCGAGGGGGACCTTGTGTGGAAGTTGATTTTGCCGATCGGGTCCAGGGATAATAAGTTCGGAAAATGGTCGCCTAATTGGGAAGGGCCTTATCGGATTAATCGCTGTGTGCCTGGTAACGCATATATATTAGAAGATCTTGACGGGACGGAGTTTGCTAAAGCACTTAATGGGAAATATCTCAAGAAATACTACCCTAGCGTTTGGATCAACTCTTAAATCGGTTGAGTACAGCCGATTTCTAAGCAATTCGGAAAGCCGATGTTTTTATACGTCGCTTAAAGACAGCCGATATCGATTGATATCGCCTTTAGATCAAAACAAGCGAAAAAATTATCAGGACTGAGACAGATAAAAAGCAGAGCCGATCTGATTACATGACAGCGGAAGGGTGATCGGCATGTTCCGAAAAATCGTTAGTTATAAAGGTTTAAGGCTTACAAAAACTTTCGGATGGTTTCGATTGCGCGCAGACGGATCTGATCAATTTCATTGATGGCCCGGATATCATCTTCATCAGAGCCTGGGATGACTTTCAAGCTTTTGCGCCGATGGATGACTTGGCGCACTGCTGCTGCGACTTTGGCTTCTTGATCTTGGATGGCTTGCGGCAGGCCGATGAGCTGGGATTCTGTGTCTTCAAGATCCTTGCGAACTTTTTCAAGTTCTCCCAGCAAATCGGCTTCCTTTTTCTTCAGTTGATTTAGCTTGGATTGAAGTTTTTGGAGGACGGCTGCCATGTCATCAAGTTTCTTCTTATCCATCTGGGCTGATAGCCGATCGGTTTGGATGTCTAGGGCTATCTTCTGTTGGTCAGCACGATCGGCTATACGCTGTCTGAGCTTGATAAGTTTAAACCTGTGAGACTCCAGGTATGCTGCGGGGGTCAATGCATCAACGAGCTCTTCGGGCAGGTGGTGTTCGATGTCTGCAAATCTTGCTCGGATTGGCCCGCAGTCTTCTACCAGTGCATCGATTGGATTTTCCAACCGACTGATGATGCTTGTTAAATACTCGCGCACATCGGCTGAGAAGGACGGTTTGGAGGCTGCACTAGTGGCTGTAGCTTCTTCTACCTCCAGATATTGACCGATGTCGAAGGAGAACAAGTCGGTCAAGGACTGCAAAATTGGTATCGGAAAGGTGGTCAATAAGAGATTAGAAGCAAAGTACGAGCGTGACAAAGGTTACCTGAGGAAGGGCGTCGGCAGATCGGGTAACATCGGCTTCGGTAGGATGAGTGGGTTGTTCTTCAGAAGGGCCGATGTCAGCCGATGGAATAGAAGCAGTCTCGTCGATGGCTGGAGGACTTGGTGCTGAAAGAGGGGGAGCTGGAGAAGCTATAGGTTCGGCACTTGGAAGGATGTCAGAAGAATGTTGAGGTTCTGGAGCCGATGACCCAAGCTGAAAGGGATTTGGTAAAATAAATGAGAGAGTGGATAATGACGATAACAAGATTTGGCGCATACCTGAGGGGATGGGGGAGCCGATGTTGCTTGAGGAGAAGGTGGCGTTGGAGCAGCGACGTCGGCATCGATCTTCTGCTTCTTTAAAGAGGGGCGATGCGCTAACTTCTTCCGCTTTTGTCCCATCGGCCGAGGTGCCTTGAGAAGAGCCGATGGAGATGGAGCGTCGCGTCCTAAGTTCGGAGCGGCTGATGAGGGTTGGTACAGAATCGGCCGACCGCTGTTGCTTGTTGATGGGGGCTCGACGCTGGCGGCCTGCAAAGCAAGAGTCAGAGACGATTGAGGATGATATTTGAAAGCTTGCAAGAGTTACCTCGTTGTCAGATTCAACATAGTCGGCGTCCAGACGGGAGCAATAGCAAGTGGGCGTTAGGCAGAACAGGTGTTTTTTCCATTCCGACCACCATCGGACAAAAGGCTTGGTGTTGGCAGTGCAGACGTACACCTCGGTGGCAGCGCCTAGCAGGAGGGAGTCTGTCAAAGACCGCAACCGATCATATTCCAGGGCGCTGCTGACCGTGCCCCGAGCCTGGAGTTTGTCGGTGAAGAACAGGCCGATCGGAAGCTGGCCAAGGCCGAGTTGACGGGAGCTGGTTGATGGGTGGTAGAACTCATACGATGGTGGAGTTCGGCCCAGAGAAAAGCCGGTCGGCAGCAGGCAAGGACTGATGGCTGATAGGAATATGGCTTTAGATTGATCATCGTTCAGAGCTTTGAGTGGATCAAAGTTGGAAGGCATCTCGAATGATGATGCGTCATTGTAAGCAAACCAAAGAGTAGCATCCCTGGTAAAGCCATAATAAAACCCCTTGAACCATTGACTAACTTCAGCAGGGGATATCTTGCCGCCAGAAAGGGCCGATGCAGCCTCACCCATAGAGATGCATCGGCGGTAGATGGGGTCTTGATCTTCTGAGTAATCAGCTGGGAAGGATTGCTTGAGGAGGGAAGTTTCTGGGATGGCCTTGGAGGTGTAAACATTAAGCCAGAGCTGTACGAACCACCAAGGACCCCCAATGTGGCCGACGGGCTGGCCGGCCGATAGCTTAGTTGCCACCTGATGAAGCAGCTGGTAGGTGGCGCCAAGGAGATAGTGCCCTAACGGAACTTGTTTCCTATCGGCCAAGCACTCTGCTAGGCATTGCATATTGATCGTCGGGCCGAGGGTTGCGCCACCGAAGACGAACCGTTCCAGCCACAAGTTCAGAAAAGCGACGTTTGCTCCCGATCATCAACCGGTCCAGTTCCTTTGTTGTGAAGAGATATATACCTGGACCAGCCGCCGATGTTTTTTGTTTGGAGCCGGTGGGCAGGCTTGAACCGGAGTTTGAAGGGGTTGATGTAGCTTGTCGTGTCCAGGCAGGTGAGCATGGTCACATCTTAGCAGAGTGGGGGTCATCGGCCCATGACCGAACAGAAAGGCATTGAGAGCATCAGACCAGAAGTACGAGGCCGATGCGAGCAGAAGATTCATTCCTTTCCATAAATCGGCCAAGGAGAGGTTGATGCAGTGGCCGATGTGAGATTCTTCCCAATAGATCCTCTTTGCAGCCGATACTCTGATGTACCAATCTCTCTCCATCCGGCAATCTGCTCGGCCAGGACCTGAAGCTGTTGGTCCAGTCACTGACCACATGGCCGAGTTCTTGAAGGGAGTGCGTTGGGGGTTTCGGCACTGATGAAATCGGTGGATCTTCGCTGCCCATGGGGCCATGATAGAAAAAGCAGGGGTAATCGGCGGCCGGAATCAGGAATCTGGGCTCTGAGATGCTACAGTAGACAAGAGCACGACGAAGAACAGGTGAAGAGCATGGCAAAATCGGTCGTACAATTGCAGATTGGGAAAAATAACCGGGTAAGAAGATTACCTCAGAATTACAGATGCTGTTGCCATCGCGGAAATAGGAGAGGTTGCAGGGGTCGACGGACGGAGAGAAAGGTTGCAGTAATTCGTCTAGATTCGCTAGAGCTTGGTGAGGATGTGGAAGATGAAGCGGTGGTGCTCTGGTGATGTGAAAGTATAAAAAAGAGGGCAAGAAGACGAAGCGTTTTATAAAGGTATGACAGCCGAGCGGGAATTGAGGCCGTTGGCACTGTTTCAAACATTTATGGCAAGTGGGCTATCTTGGGCCGCCTCGGTATGGGAGAAAAATCTAGAGGCCCAAAGTTGGAAAGAATTTCGGAATCCTATAGAAGAATTCCGAAATTGGGGGGCATGTGTTAACGCCAAAATTTGGTAAGGACCTGTATCAGATTCGGTCAAGAGGGCGGTTGCAGTCGGATAATGGAAATTGATCCAAGAAGCAGACCGAGTCTGAGAAGGAGCCATGAAGACCGCGCGTGGCAGTTAATTACTATAGTTATTAGGAAAAGGTTTATCTCTTTTAGGAAACCTGACCTCGTGTCCGGTCAGGTCTCGTTAGCGTTTTCTGTTATAGATAGGAAATCATATATCGTGTCCTATAAGGACTCATGTAACTCGGGGTATATATACGTATGCCCGGGGATCTTGTAATCCATCACAACGATCAATACAAATTCGGCGCATCGCCACCCCTTCGATGGGATCCTGCTTCTCGAGCCGGGCTGCATCGGTTAGGTCCGAACTCCTGCGAGAGGGTAAGTCTCGTCACACCGACTACCAATCGGCTAGGACTTCCTCGGTTAGGTCCGATATTCTAGTCGGTTTATGGTAGTCGGCTTACCACGATATATTTACTTTATCTATGGCTGCATCAGTTCAGTTTGATCTCATAGATTGATTAGGTATATCACATCACGTGTGCACAGATTGTATCGACTTACTGGGAGCGATTTATCATCAGTTCGTGCTGCATCGGTTAGGTCCGACCTACTGAACTGCTAGTGATAAGTCGATCCTGCTGAGCCGATGCGTTGGGTGCAGGCGTTTTATCGGAGTGTATAGCCGGTAAGTTATTTTCATCACGATCGCATTATATCCATCGACTCATTGAAGCATTGTTATCATTGTCGGTCTGTGCTGCAACGGTTAGGTCCGATCTACTAGACTGACGATAATAGCTTTACTCTTAATAAGCCGATGGTGTTGTGCGATGGTGTTATCGGAGTGCTTAGCCGATAAGTTACCTGTTAAAGCCGACTACATTTATTCATTGTTTTATCCTATGTTCGCTTTATCAAGCAGTCGGCTAGCTTATCAATTATTTATCATTTACGTTATTGCATATTTTATTATTTGTTCTTGCCTGTATTATTGTCACAATCGGCTAAGGGCTAGCCGATGGGTTCATTCTGCCGATCCAAGCACAAGTATAAGCAGGTTCCCGGGCACGACCCCAGGTAAGGGCCCGGGCATGAGCCCGGGTAAGGACCAGTGCATGGGCCCGGACAGCGGACGAAGATCTTGGGAGCCGATATGATCAATGGCCCGGGTGCAGGAACACCTTCATAATAATACCAGTAACACTAGATCATGATCAGCTAGGATCTATTTGATTTATTTATGCATTATGCTTGCTTATTTTATCTAGCTTATAGCCGGTTTTCGAATATCCTTTCGATGATCGGCTAGCATGATATTTGTTTATTATTACATTATTGTCCTTGCCATCATCGGTCTTAAGCCTATGTGTAAGTGCTACAGTGTACATCGGCCATCGGCTGATGAAACGAGTCTAGATCGGCTTCCAGCCGATTGGCTCATTGATCTAACATTTTCCTCCTTGTCAATTACAGGGTCAAATTGACTGGCACGCCTACGAACCTCAAACTTTAGGACCTGCACTGGAGTGAAGCAAATCTCCCAGGCCTTCGCGTGTCACCCAGACGCCGAACCAGGACCCGGCGATTTTCGGCGTCAACACCTGCCCTGTTGCTGGCGGCGGAAAGAAATATTATGTCAGTTTTTTTGATGCTTTCAGTCGTTTCACTTGGATTTATTTTCTTAAACATAAATCTGAAGTGTTTTAGAAATTTAAAGAGTTCCAAAATCTTGTTGAACGATTGTTTAATCGAAAAATTCTTGCCATGCAGTCTGATTGGGGAGGTGAATATCAAACTCTCGATTCCTTCTTCAACAAGATCGGAATCACAAACCATGTTTCATGTCCATACACACACCAACAAAATGGATCAACTGAACATACAACACCAACACATTGTCAAGGTTGGTCTCTCCCTTCTTGCACATGTCACAATGCCACAAATTCTAGGACGAAGCATTCCAAACAGTAGTCTATTTGATCAATCGTACACCTACCAAACTTCTTGAGTACCAATCCCCTCTCCAATGTCTTTTCAAGCAAACAACTAATTATGAGGTTTTTAGAACTTTCAGCTGTGCATGCTGGCCAAGCATATGCCCCTATAATTCCCACAAGATGGAGTTCTGGTCCAAAAGATGTGTTTTCTTAGGCTATAGCCCTCTACATAAAGGTTTCTGGTGTTTAGACTCCTCTACTAGTCGCATTTATATTTCTCGCAACGTTGTGTTTGATGAATTTGTTTTCCTTTTCTTGGAATTACATCCCAAGGCTGGTTCTAATCTTCGCACTGAAATTAATCTACTCCCGTCTCATCTCATTAATCCTGGGGTTTATACAACTAATGACAATGTGGCTAATTGCCCTGCAAATGCTACTAATTTTTCTGGTGAAGTTGTGCGGCAAAATGCAGAAAATACCAGTGTTATTTCATGTGCGGACGAGGATCTCCCAGGCACCAGTCTCAAGGCTGATTCGCCTACAAACGATGTACAGACACCAGCAAATCCCGAGGCCACTATCGCAGCTGAGCCAGATCCACCCGCAGCTGAGCCAAATCCACCTGCGACTCCTCGTTCTGACGAATCTAGCGCTGCCACGTCTGCGCCTCCAAGTCCTATCGCCGGCAACTCACCAGATCAGGCCATAGACCAAGCAGTGCCAGCATCTGCCGCGGGATATTTTGTGCCAGGGGGAGCACACCACAGGCCAATCACTGGGCTTTAGCGAGGTATCCGAAAAGAGAAACTTTACACTGATGGTACTGTTAAATATGGTTTTCTTACCACCACAGGTGAACTTAGAGATTTACATGACTCCTTGTATGATAAGAACCGGAAACAAGATATGGATGCAGAATTCATGGCTTTAATGCACAATAAAACCTGGCATTTAGTTCCTCCACAGAAGAGCAGAAATATTATAGGGTGCAAGTGGGTATATAAGATGTAGCGCCCTGCTTTCAGCGAGACATTAAAACGATATTTTGCTAAAAACTACCCATGAAAATTTCGATCTTTGTGTGTTGTGTTGTAAGTCGTGCCTAGATCTCATTTGCCTTCTTGCCCTTGATCTCGAAACCCGACCTCTCAAAAACCTCCGTTCTAATACAATTTTCTCAAGTTCGAATCGCCGTATTCGAACTTCGCTCCCGAAACCCTAACGGCGAGTTCCCTGACCTTCCCTTTCAAAATCTCCGCCCGGAAATCTATCCCACTGTTCGAATCAGAACCCTAAAATACCCCTTTGAATCCTCCCCATAATTTCTCTTGTTTTCTCTCTCGCTGGAACCCCAAATAAAATCCCAAGTTTGAATATGCGACTGGGAATCAACCTCTATTCAAAAATCTCTTCCCACCAATATATGTATATGTATATGTGTGTGTGTGTATGTGTATATATATATGCATAAATACATGTATCAACCTTCCACCCCTGTCTCACCATTAATTCCTCCTTTAAACCTATATAAAGATATATACCCATTTGCACATGTGTGGAGGCCATGGGCCCCAGGTACCTCATGAGAAGTATTAAGACCACTCGGATAGAGGATGGGCCAAACCTTATAATTGTGATTAGGGATACAATATGACTCGGTATATATTACCTTGTACAACAAGGAAAAGATATAGTCTTAGTCGGGCACGTTGTATTCCTAGAAGAAAATCCCTTAGTCAGAGTCCGATCGGGATTCCTACCTTGTAACCATGTCTCCTCAGTATATAAGGAGAGGCAGGGTGCCCCCTCGAGGGCATAGCGAAATCTCACCAGAGAAACCTTAAAGGCAATACACAACAGCTAGAAGTAGGGTATTACCTCACCTCGAGGGCCTGAACCAGGATAATTGTCTCGTGTTCCTTTGCAATCCATCGAGTTTAGGTCTCACGAGTAGTCCCATATTCTTATTGCCGGTGTAAAACATCGATAGTTGGTGCGTCAGGTAGGGGCTTCGGCGAGATCATCTTCAACAAGCCCGATGGATCCCATCACCAGAGTTGACGGTAGCAACTTCTTCCCTGGGCAAACAATTACCTTCGGAAGCCTCGACTTCGTCGCTGACGAATTCGGCAACCTTACCCTGTCCTACTCGAATCTGATCCAATCAGCCAGGGACCAAGCCGACTCCGCGCCGGTCGGCTTACGCAACACTGCAGCAATCTTTGGCAACATGGTGCGGCAATCTCCAACACCCCCGAGTCTAGGGACAACTCTTTATTTTGGTGTTCGACTCGGACTCGGTCTTGAGCCAGCCGAGATCGGGCTAAGAGAGGAGGAGATCGTCAGTCTCCCGTACGGACTCGGCAATGCCGCGGATAACTTCAATCTACATCTAACACGGCAAACCAGATCCCCTAGAGTTCAACTCGGATACGGCTCAGAGCCGCTTGAGATTGGATATGGGGAGGTCGGGGTTGTTATTACCCCCCTTAACTATTCCGACTCCGACTCTTAGTCAGACAGCACTTCGGCGAGTTTTTCCCCACCACGTGAAATCTTTATGGCATCTAAGGGCTCAACTCCTACTCAAGATGCACGGCGACTGCGTGATCAGCAAGAGGACTGCGTGAACAACAGGAGGATGACGCAAGACACCTTCAGGCCGAGTGAGATGCCCACAACGACAATCTGCGCAAGGCTGGGCGGACTGCTCAATAAGAAATCCTCCAAACCTGAGTCGGCGACCACAACATCTTTGTAACTCCTCAACAGAATGTTGTGGCCACTGCAACCGTACTGGATACACTGCAGTTTGGGCCTGATCACCAGGCCACCCCGACGATAGCAAGGATTAAAGCCATGATTACCGCTGCTGCATGCCAGCAGCAGCAACAGTTGGGTGACACTCTCATACCACCCAATAGGGCGGCTTCTCCAACGGCGATATCATCTGCCTTAACATGACACCGAGCGGCCGGCTCTAGTTAGCCGCACATGGAGTCACGCCACACGTCACTCGGCAACCACAATAATGACCGGCGGCGCCAACATTAGGACAACTGTCGGGATAACCAGGATGTCCGAGGCCGACTATGACGCGATCTCCGGCAAGACATCAACGCGCGACGCCGCGAACGTGAGGAAGATGAGCATCGCCAACTAGAAGACGAGAATGAGCGTTTCAGCCTCCACCATGAGCAGTTTCACCGCTGTAGTCGGAGTCGAAGTCGGAGTCCTCATACAGATGGAGTACCGGCCTTCACCCATGAGTTGCAACAAGTGGACTGGCCGTCGGACTTCAAGCCGACTGGAATTGAAAAATACAACAGGAAGACCAAACCCGAGTCCTGGCTCATAATTTACACTCTGGCGAAAAACTTAAGTACGTTCTCCAGATTCACTTTCCGGCTTCCCACAATGTGGCCAAGTACGAGGCACTCATCCACGGGCTTCGCATTGCCATATCACTTGGCATCCACCGACTGGTCGTACGCGGGGATTCTCAACTTGTGGTCAACCAAGTCATGAAAGACTAGACATGTCTCGACAATAATATGGCAGCGTATTGTCAGGAGGTACGAAAGTTGAAAAACAAGTTCGATGGGCTGGAGATAACTCATGTATTACGACAAAACAACGAAGCTGCAAACGAATTAACTAACATGGGATCCAAATGAGAAGTGGTGCCAACTGGGATTTTTGTCGAGCAACTATTGGAGCCATCAGTCAAGAAGAAACCAGTGCTTGAACAGTCGGGGGCTGAACCTACCTCAGCAACAAATGAAGTGCTAATCATCTCTCAAGACTGGCTAACTCCAATTTTTAAATTCCTCTTGGACGACAAACTCCCAGAAGATCGTAGTGAAGCCGAACGGATCAAATGTCGAAGCAAGTGTTTCCTCGTGGTCGGAGAAGACCTTTACCGTCGAAGCGCATCCAAAGTCCTCATGCGCTACGTCACACCCGAGGAGAGCAAGCAGATTCTGCAGTCGATCCACTTGGGCATTTGTGGCAACCACGCTGCATCCAGGACGTTAGTCGGAAAGGCTTACAGGCAGGGTTTCTTCTGGCCGGCTACGATAACAGACGCTAAAGACATAGTTCACACATGCGAGGGATGCCAATTCTTTGCAAGGCAAACACATCTTCTAGCTCAAGAACTTCAAACAATTCTAATCTTTTGGCCCTTTGTAGTTTGGGGGCTTGACATGGTCGGGCCGTTCAAAAAAACGCTAGGAGGGCTCACACACTTCTTCGTCGCAGTGGACAAATTCACAAAGTGGATCGAGGTAAAACCCGTTGCTACCATAACAGCGGCACGAGCAAAGGACTTCATCATGAGTATTTTATACCGATTTGGAGTTCCTAACCGCATCATAACGGACAATGGCACTCCGTTCAATGGCGGCGTTTTTCAAGATTTCTATGACGACTTTGGAATCAAAATCTGTTACGCTTCTGTGGCACACCCATGAAGTAATGGGGAGGTCGAGCGTGCCAATCGCATGGTCTTACAAGGTATCAAGGCTAGGGTATTCGACTGACTACAACCATATGCAAGGCGGTGGGTACAAGAACTCATATCTGTTCTCTGGTCTCTAAGAACCACGGTTAGTCGGGCAACAGGGCAATCCCCTTTTTTCCTAGTCTATGGTGTTGAGGTTATGTTACCAACCGAGTTGGAGTTCGGCTCACCACGAGTTCGGGCACACTCAGAAGACAAATCAAACGAAGACTGACTGGTCGAACTCGATCAGTTGGAGGAAGCAAGGGACATCGCAACTATCCAGTCGGCAAGGTATCTTCAAGGCCTACATCGTTATCACAGTAGGAATGTTCGTGGCTACGCCTTTTTGGTCGGAGATCTCGTCTTGAGAAAAATACAAACCACCAAAAACAGGCATAAACTATCCCCTTTATGGGAAGGGTCGTTCATTACCGGCTGAGGTAATATGTCCAGGCGCCTACCAACTAAAGACTGAAGCCGGTGTCCTAGTCAGCAACTCATGGAATATAGAACAACTACGTCTTTTCTATACCTGAGTTTTGTATTTTCTTTATACATATGAATAAAGTTCTTTACTCTGACTCACTACGTCGCTTGTCCCAACCGAGTAGTGAGTTGGGGGCTGCATGTATTATATGCCTTGTTAATAAAATCCAAGCTTGTTTTATCTAAGTCACGAAGTTCTACAATGATTATGCTAAGTATTGCTCGAGCATAGCTCTCAGAGGTGAACGTTTTTTTCTAAGTTTCTCTCGATCTACTCGGCGCAGACTACGTACTTGGGTAAAGCTAATGACGACTCAGAATAAGCAAGTACTCGGAAGCACTTTACAGACATTTACACAAGCCTTCACAAAAGTTATATATGTTCATCAGTGAGCACTGATTGCATAATTACTCTGTTTTTACATGCCCAGGTCCCTGGCGGTTGCCTCCGCAGTTGGCCTCACCTGGCTGACTAGTTCCAGTGCCTCTTCAGGAGTCGTCCCCTTGGCAACCCTCACCAATGGCCTCGACGTCTACCCTAGAGTATATCGATTTGGTCATGGCAAGAGCTTGGGCGACGCCGACAGCTACACGCTCATCCAAGTACTTCTTCAAGATACTCGGGGCTTCGCTTAGGCATTCGTGCACTTGGGTGACGGTACTGGAGCTGGTCCTAGGATAGTGAGGCTGCATGATGTCCAGGAGCCCCTTCACGGATTCAACAAGGACTTCCCATGACTCCTTGATCATCTTAATTTCTTCCGCGAAGGCACCAAACTGGATCTGGGTGTTAGCTTTCGAAGCTGTTCAAATGCATCGACAAAGATAATGGTTAACCAAGACAATCAGTCGGAGGAACAAGCAGTCGGGCTAAGGTCATAGTCAAGCAAGAGACTTACTAGCATAGTCGGCCTCCACCTTGGCTTTGGCCTTCTCCACTTCCTTTAACTTTTTATCCTATTTTTCCCTCTCCTTTGTCTGGGCTTTCAGCTCAGCTTCGAGGGATGCAAATCAAAACAGTCAAGAACTCAAGATTGCAGTCAAAACTCAACGAGGCAGTCGGGAATCAAGAATGCTGGGAAAACCACTCGGGATTTACTCGGGAGGATAACACAGAAGACTTCTGATCTTTTTAGTTTGGGCCCAGTTTTCATCTCTGAGCTTGTCCACCGATCCCCTCAGCCATATCTCCCTCTCTTGGCTGGTCCGCTCCAGGTCATCCTTAGTAACCTGGAGCTGGCGTAGTTGTTGTAGCTGGGGGCGAGCTCGGTCAGGACTTTGTTCATCTTCTCCGAGCGATCGACTATCTTCTGATCAGCACAAACCAGGGGAAATCAGAGTTAGACGGTAGAACACTAGATCAGAAGATTCAAGCACTCAACATGGCGAGATTCGCTACATACCTGGACTCGCTTGGATGCAGCAATTGCAGCATACATAAGATTTCTGTGCTCTCTCAGTGTTGCTTGCTCGTCATGCTCGTAGCTCTCTGCAACTCACTCGGGGGTGACCCAATAAAACTTCCTTGGGAAGTTGCACGGAGGGGCTTCGAGCCTGGGGAGATTTCCTTCATCAGAAGATGGTGATATCGCTGGCGATGGGGTCCTGGCCTTGAACTCAGCAGCTGCAAGGGCTTCGGTGATCTGCTCAGGGGCTGGGGCAGCAGCTTCAGCATCCGCTCCCCAGTTGGTAGGCGCTGGTAATTCTGCTATCAGGACTACTTCAGCTTCAGCAGTTGGGGCAGCCTCTGGCTCGACAGGTGATGTTACCAGTTCTAGCTCAGCTAGGATGGGCTCAGCGGCAGGAGCTACTGGTGTAGTCCCCTTGGGATCTATGTCAACTTGCTTCCTGCACAATGTACCAAATGTCAAGACATTGCCACATCATTCAAGATTCTCAGAAGATTGAAGATATTCTTTATTACCTCTTGGAAGTCTTGAATTTCCACAGAGGAACTCTAGGAGATGTTGGCAAGAGGCTTGATAGCCTGCTCGGTGGAGAAGAGCTGCCGGCCGTCGGGCCAGTCGGCGAGGCAGTCGGCGGTGGTGAATTAGCCCTAGTCGGCTCTGTTCCCGATACGGCCAATTGGGGAGTCGAGGCACATGGCGGTGCTGGCCTTGGGCTCGGTGGCGCTAGCCTTGGGCTTGGTGACACCGGTCTTGGGCTTGGCAGACTGGGAACTAAATTGACAGGGTCCTTGACCTTCAGGCTCCCTGGCACTGCACACGGCGTGCTTGTCTTCTTCTTGCCTAGGTTTTTGATTGGCTTCTTCCCGGCCTTCTTGGAGCTAGGTTGGGCAGTAGAAAGGCTGGCTGGCTGCTTCTTCGATTTGGTGGCCGACTGATTTTGGGAGTCATTATCAAACTCCACATAGTCCTGCAAGTATTTCGACGACATACATCATGCATTGCAGAACAAGCCAAGATAGATATCCACAAATATTCATCACAGAAGGATAACAATCCAACATCAATATTTCAAGATTACCTATGGCCGAGGCCTGCTCTAGCTGTAGGGCATGGGGGCACGTTCTTTGTCCTCAGTCTCCACTACCCCATTGACGAAGAAGCCGAGCAGGGTATCAGTAACTTTATTTTTGTCGACTACGTCGGGGTATTCACAGCTGGGGTTATCCTTGCCTTGGTAGTCCCAGCCAAAATTGCTCCTGGCCTTCAGTGGTCTGGTGCGGCGGTTGAGGACGTATCGATGTTTTACACCGGCAATAAGAATATGGGGCTACTCATGAGATCTAAACTTGATGGATTGCAAAGAAACACGAGACGATTTATCCTGGTTCAGGCCCTCGAGGTGAGGTAATACCCTACTTCCAGCTGTTGTGTATTGCCTTTGAGGTTTCTCTGATGAGATTTCACTATTCTATGATTCTCTGCCCTCAGGGGGCGTTCTGCCTCCCCTTATATACCAAGAAGACAAGGTTACAAGGTAGGAATCCCAATCAAACTCCAACCAAGGGATTTCCTTCTAGGAATACAACGTGCCCGACTAGGACTATATCCTTTCCTTGTCGTACAAGGTAATGTATGCCGAGTCCTATTGTATCCCTAATTACAAGGTTAGGCCCATCCTCTGTCCGAGTGTCCTTAATGCTTCTCATAAGGTACCCGAGGCCCATGGCCTCCACAGCAGCCCCTGAGACCTTCATAGTTGAGTCACAGCTGATACCAAGTGCTCATCCTCCTTGGGGAAAGCTTCCTGAGTGCTTTGCTCCCAAGTACTCGTTGTCCGAATGCTTCCCGAGTGCGTTGCTCCTGAGTTCTTGTTGTCTGATTACTTCTTCTCCAAGTCCTGCTTCATATCGGCTGGCAACGAGGCTATGAAGGGATTTGTAGAAAAATTTGAATCGTGTGCGCCGAATAGGCGCACCTATTAGGTGTAGCCCCCAACTTTGTGCTTAATTGTGAAACAATTTAACATAAAGTCAAAGATCTTTAACCTTTTAGTCTTTCCCGAGTAGTGTATTACTCGGAAATTAGACTCTTCAGCATCATGTCAGCTGGAAGAATTTTTGCTCGGGGCAATTTTTGGCTAAGCATGTAAGCCGAGTACCACTTCATGGATTTTAACCCAATATGTGGGTCAGGTGTACTCGAGAGATACCTGCATCCCCAATTTTAATGGAGACCAGCTATTGATCCTTATAAGGATATATCCTCAATACCTGGTAAATAATTCCGATATATGAACACATGTGTCCAGCAATTAGGCTTTCATGAAGCATATCTGATTATTTAATCGGTTTCTGTAAAATAGCATCTGTACTGTGATTTTAACACAGTCAGCAGTCAACCCAATAAGGCATGCCATTTAGAAACTCATATCTTGTGGCCCAGTATTGAATTAGTCGGCCCAGGCCCACTTATCATCACAAGCCTTATAAAACGGGGAGAGAGAGAAAAGATTCCCCCTTCTTTTCCAGTCCGCCAATCGTTTCGTCTTCCAGCTTCCACGCACAAATTTCGCGCTTTCCGTCTCGCTAGGGTTCGCTGTAGCCTGTGCCCCTGGTCGAGACTCGCCCAATTCTGCTCTGCCACATCCATTCCTAGCGTCCACAAGTCATTCCCCCAAATTGATCTATAAACGCGTATACGGAACTGGCCCTGCATTATAAACAAATCGGATAAGTAGCATCTGATGAAGAAAACAATCACCCGAAGAAAATTGATATATTTTACAGTAGATGTAAATATGTGTTCCTCCTCTTACTGATATTAATTTCCCCGAGTAGTTGACCCCTACGTTTAAAAACTCTGCCCGACTAGTCATAGCCCCCTAGCATCGGGAGTCGGCTTATGGCTCTTTCTCAGACACGTGTTTTGGGTGACTTGAGTTCGTCTTTCATGGAGTAAAGCTTCACGGATCGGAAATTTATACTAATCGAGTACTTTTGCAATCATTAAGAGCAAAAACAAAAAATACGCAGTATGTACACCTATTAGGTGTAAGTGGCTACGGCATTGGCAAGGCCGAGTGAGGAATATCATATACAGGAAAAAATATTTATCTGAAAGTGACTTATCTGTTCGGTATTGCACAAGTTGGGAGTGGGGATGCCATCCTTGCATTTGAGCTTGTGAGCCCCCGAACATGCCGCTTGTTGTTCTGATAATCTTTAGTTATAGTAGGTCGAAGACAGTTGTGACCGACTGCCACAATGAAATCATCCGACTTGCGTTTGTGGTTCCTGGCTTTAGTCGGGGCTGCGTCATCGGTGTCCTTCTACTCTTTCTATCGGGGTGCCTTTTTTGTCATCAAGGGCCTCGGCAAAAGCGTCGGCCGAGTTGGCGTATTTGTTCGCCATGTCGAACAAAGCCTTGACAGAGTTGGGAGGCTTCTGAGTGAATTTAGCGATGAACAGGGTGTCTTTGACTCCTTTTTGAAAGGAGGCGATGACGACCTCGTCCTTTATCATTGGGATTGAATTCTTCTTCTCAGAAAACCTCTTGATGAAATTATGAAGAGACTCGTTCTTCCTTTGATGCAACTGATACAGATCGTACTCGAAAAATGGCCTCTCGTACGTTCCTAGGAAATTGGCGATGAAGCTTTCCCGGAGTTCTCTCCAGAAGCCGATTGATCTCTTAGGAAGTCCTGTTATCCATGTCTTCGCCGAGTCAGCTAGAGTAACTGGGAGGTAATTAGCCATGGCCTTGTGATCTCCTCCAGCTGCTCGGATCGCTAGAGTGTAGATTCAAGATGAAGTTGAATCCGGAGAAGCGTGCCTTCGGAGTACTGTCGAGAAAGCTACTCGGCTTTATCATATCACATCGAGGCATCGAGGCCAATCCAGAGAAAATCAACGCTATCATGAATATGGCACCCCCAACTAGCCAGAAGGATGTCCAAAAGCTGACTGGTTGCATGGCGGCACTTAGCCGATTCATCTCCCGACTTGGTGAACGGGGCATACCCTTTTTCCAATTACTAAAAAAGGCAAACAATTTTCAATGGATACCCAAGCCCAGCAAGCCTTCGAAGATTTCAAAAAATTTCTCACACCAACACCAGTGTTGGCATCACCCATGTCCCAGGAACCACTAATGTTGTACCTGGCGGCAACCACTCAATTAGTCAGCACGGAGCTAGTAGTCGAGCGAGAAGAGCCAGGGCATAAACAAAAAATACAAAGGCCAGTCTAATTCATCAGTGAGGTTCTAGCCGACTCCAAGATGAGATATCCTCAAGTCCAAAAGCTATTGTACAACCTACTCATCACTGTCCGGAAGTTGGTGCACTATTTTCAGTCACCTCAAGTAACTATTGTCACATCGTATTCACTTGGGGACGTCCTACACAACCACGAGGCCATTGGCAAAATTGCTAAATGGGCGCTCAAGTTGATGGCATTTGACATTATCTTTCAGTCGCGGACAGCAATCAAGTCTCAAGTTCTAGCCGACTTCATGGCCGAGTGGACAGAAGTCCAGACGGCTACAAACACGGACAAACTAGAGTACTGGACGATGTACTTCAATGGGTCTCTACGGATCGGCGGTGCAGGGGCTGGCGTCGTGCTGACGTCACCCACTGGTGAAAAACTGAAGTACGTTCTCCATATTCACTTTTTGGCTTCCCACAATGTTGTCGAGTACGAGGCACTCATCCACGGGCTCCGCATTGCCATATCACTCGGCATCCGCCGACTGGTCGTATAGGGGAATTCTCAACTCGTGGTCAACCAAGTCATGAAAAACTGGACATGTCTCGATGATAATATGGCGGCGTATTGTCAGGAGGTACGAAAGCTGGAAAACAGTTCGACGGGCTAGAGATAACTCATGTATTATGTCAATACAACGAAGCTGCAGACGAATTAGCCAACATGGGATCCAAACAAGAAGTAGTCCTGACTGGGATTTTGTCGAGAAACTATTAGAGCCATCAGTCAAGAAGAAACCAATACTTGAACAGTCGGGAGCTGAACCTACCCCGGCAACAAATGAAGTGCTAATCATCTCTCAAGACTGGCAGACTCCAATTTTCAAATTCCTATTGGACGATGAACTCCCAGAAGATCGCAGTGAATCAGAGCGGATTAAACGTCGAAGCAAGTGTTTTCTTGTAGTCGGAGAAGAATTTTTCCATCGAAGCGCATTCGGAGTCCTCATGCGTTGTGTCACATCCGAGGAAGGCAAGTAGATTCTGCAGTCAATCCACTCGGGCATCTGTGGCAACCACGCTACATCTAGGACGTTAGTCGAAAAGGCTTACAGGCAGGGTTTCTTCTGGCCGGCTGCGATAACAGACGCTAAAGTCATAGTTCACACATGCGAGAGATGCCAATTCTTTGCAAGGCAAACACATCTTCCAGCTCAAGAACTTCAAACAATTCCAATCTTTTGGCCCTTTGTAGTTTGAGGGCTTGACATGGTCGGGCCGTTCAAGAAAATGCTAGGAGGGTTCACACACTTGTTCATCGCAGAGGACAAATTCACAAAGTGGATCGAGGTAAAAGCCGTTGCTACCATAACAGCGGCATGAGCAAAGGACTTCATCATGAATATCTTATATCGATATGGAGTTCCCAACCGCATCATAACGGACAACGGCACTCAGTTCAATGGCGGTGTTTTTCAAGATTTTAGTGACGACTTGGCATCAAGATCTGTTATGTTTATGTGACACACCCGCGAAGTAATGGGCAGGTCGAGCATGTTAATGGCATAGTCTTACAAGGTATCAAGGCTAGGGTATTCGACCGACTACAACCATATGCAGGGTAGTGGGTACAAGAACTCCTATTTGTTCTCTGGTCTCTAAGAACCATGGTTAATCGGGCAACAGGGCAATCCCATTTCTTCCTAGTTTATGGTGCTGAGGCTATGTTACCAACCGAGTTGGAGTTCGGCTCTTTGCGAGTTTGGGCCCACTCAGAAGAGAAATCAAACAAAGACCAACTGGTCAAACTTGATCAGTTGGAGGAAGCAAGTGATATCAAACTATTCAATCGGCAAGGTATCTTCAAGGTCTACGTTGTTATCTCAGTCGGAATGTTCGTGGCCGCGCCTTTTTGGTGGGAGATCTCGTCCTGAGAAAAATACAAACCACCAAACACAGGCATAAACTATCCCCTTTATAGGAAGAGCCGTTCATTATCGCTGAGGTAACACGTCCGGGCACATACCGACTAAAGATTGAAGACGGTGCCCTAGTCAGCAACTCATGGAATATAGAACAATTGAAGACGGTGCCCTAGTCAGCAACTCATGGAATATAGAACAACTACATCCTTTCTATACCTGAGTCTTGTATTTCCTCTATACATATGAATAAAATTTCTTTCTCTAACTCACTATATCGCTTGTCCCAACTGAGTAGTGAGTCAGGGGCTGCATGTATTATGTGCCTTGTTAATAAAATCAGAGCTTGTTTTATCTAAGTCACAAAGTTCTACAGCGATTACAATAAGTTTGCCCGAGTATAGCTTTCAGAGGTGAACATTTTTTCCTAAGTTTCTCTTGATTTACTCAGTGCAGACTACGTAGTCAAGTAAAGCTAATGACAACTCAGAATAAGCAAGTACTCGGTAGCACTTTACAGACATTTACAAAGGTCTTTACAAAAGTCATATATGTTCATTAGCGGACCCCGACTGCATAATTATTCTGTTTTTACATGTCCAGGTCTCTAGCTATTGCCTCCGCGGTTGGCCTCACCTGGCTGATTAGCTCTAGCGCCTCTTCAAAAGTTGTCCTCTCGGCAAAACCCTCACCAATGGCCTCGATGTCTACCCAATGGTAGATCGATTTAGTCATTGCGAGAGCTTGGGCAATGCTAACAGCTACACACTCGTCCGAGTACTTCTTCAAGATACTCAGGGCTTCACTGAGGCGTTCGTCCACTTGGGTGATGGTGCTGGAGCTGGTCCTAGGATAATGCGGCTGCATGATATCCAGGAGCCCCTTCACGGATTCAACAAGGACTTCCCGTGATTCCTTGATCATCTTAATTTCTTCTGCGAAGGTGCCAAACTAAATCTGGGCGTTGGCTTTTGAAGCTGTTCAGATGCATCAACAAATATATTGGTTAACTAAGATAAGTAGTCGGAGTAACAAGCAGTTGGGTTAAGATCATGGTCAAGCAGGAGACTTATTGGCATAGTCGGCCTCCACCTTGGCTTTGGCCTTCTCTACATCCTTCAGCCTTTTATCCTATTTCTCCCTCTCCTTTGTCTAGGCTTTCAACTCAACTTCGAGGGCTGCAAATCAAAACAGGCAAGAACTCAAGATTGTAGTAAAAACTCAATAAGGCAGTCGGGAAACAACAATGTTGGAGAAATCAACTCGGGATTCACTCAGGAGGACAACATAGAAGACTTACTTCTGATTTCTTTCGGCTTGGGCCCAGCTTTCATCCCTGAGCTTGTCTACCGAGCCCCTCAGCCATGTCTCCCTTTCTTGGCTGGTTCGCTCCAGGTCGTCCTTAGCAACCTGGAGCTGGCGTAGTTGTTGTAGCTGTGGGGCGAGCTCGGTCAGGACTTTATTCATCTTCTCCAAGCGATCAACGATCTTCTGCTCAGAACGAACCAGGGGAAATCAGAGTCAAATGGAAGAATACCAAATCACCGGAAACTATCAAGCACTCAACATGGCGAGATTCGCTACATACTTGGACTCCCTTGGATGTAGCAATTGCAATATACATAAGATTTCTGTGCTCTCTTAGTGCTGCTTGCTCGTCATGCTCGTAGCTCTCTGCAACTCCCTTGGGGGTGACCCAATAAAACGTCCTTGGGAAATTGTGCGAAGGGGCTTCGAGCCTAGGGAGATTTCCTTTATCAGAAGATGACGATATGTTGGCGATGGGGTCCTGGCCCTAAGCTCGACAATTGCAAGGACTTCGGCGATCTGCTCGGGGGCTGGGGCAGCAGCTTCAATATCCGCTCCTTGGTCAGCCGGTGCTGGTAATTCTGCTATCAGGGCTACTTCAGCTTCAGCAGCGAGGGCAGCCTCTGGCTCGGTAGGTGATATTGCTAGTTCTGGCTCGACTGGGATGGGCTCGGTGGCAGGAGTTACTGGCGTAGTCCCCTTGGGATCTATGTCAACTCGCTTCCTGCACAATATGCCAAATGTCAAGACACTACCACATCATTCAAGATTGTTAGAAGATTGAAGATATTTTTTATTACCTATTGGAAGTCTTGAATTTCCATAGAGGAGCTCCAAGAGATGTCGGTGAGGGGCTTGATAGCTTGCTCAACGGTGGAGAACTGCTGGCTGTCGGGCCAGTCAGCGCGGTAGTCGGCGGTGGTGATTTGGCCCCAATCGGCTCTGTTCCCCATGCAGTCGACAAGGGGGTCGAGGCACTTGGCGACGCTGACTTTGGGCTTGGTGATGCTGGTCTTGGGCTTGGCGGCCTGGGAGCTAAATTGACAGGGTCCTTAATCTTCAGGCTCCCTGGCGCTGCACTCGGCGTGCTTGTCTTCTTCTTGCCTAGGTCTTCAATTGGCTTCTTCCCAGCCCTCTTGGAGCTGTGTTGGGCGGCAGAAGGGCTGGCTGGCCGCTTCTTCAGTAGCTTCAGCTTCACCGGGCTGCAATCCGACATCGGCCAGACTCCGGTGGTCATCTCAGGGATCCCAAATGAGGCTTTCGGCATCATCGAAGGCAAAAAGATTTGGGGGAATGATTTGCGGAGGCTAGGAATGGATGCGGCGGAGCAGAATCAGGCGAGTCTCAAGCGGGGGGCGCGGTCTCGACCCTAGCGAGGTGGAACGCGCGAAATTTGGGCACGGAAGTTGGAAGACGAAACGATTGACGGACAGGAAAAGAAGGAGGAATATTTTCTCTCTCTCCCCGCCTTATAAGGCCTGTGCTGATAAGAGGGCCTGGGCCGACTAAATCAGTACTGGGCCATAAGATATGAGTTTCTAAATGGCATGCTCAATTGACCCGATTGATGGCTGTGTTAAAATTACAGTGCAGATGCTATTTACAGAAATCAATTAAATAATCAGATATGCTTCATAAAAGCCTAATTGCTAGACACATGTGTTCAAATATCTGAATTATTTATCAGGTATTGAGGATATATCCTTAAAAGGATCAACAGCTGGTCTCCATTAAAATTGGGGATGTAGGTATCTCTCAAGTACACCTGACCACATATTAGGTTAAAATCCATGAAGTGGTACTCGGCTTACATGCTTAGCCAACAATTGCCCTGAGCAAAAATTCTTCCAGCTGACATGATGCTGAAAAGTCTAATTTCCGAGTAGTATACTACTCGGGAAAGACTAAAAGGTTAAAGATCTTTGACTTTATGTTTAATCGTTTCACAATTAAGCACAAAGTCTGGGGCTACACCTAATAGGTGCACCTATTCGGTGCACACTATTCATATTTTTCCATGAAGCCCTTCATAGCCTCGTTGCTAGCTGATATGAAGCAGGACTTGGAGCGGAAACACTAGGACGATGAGTACTCGGGAGCAAAGCACTCGGGAAGCCTTCACCAAGGACGATGAGCACTCAGCATCATCTGTGACTCAACTATGAAGGTCTCAGGGGCTGCTGTGGAGACCATGGGCCTCGGGTGCCTCATGAGAAGCATTAAGGCCACTCGGACAGTGGATGGGCCTAACCTTGGAACTAGGGATACAATAGGACTCGGCATGCATTACCTTGTACGATAAGGAAAGGATATAGTCCTAGTTGGGCACGCTGTATTCCTAGAAGGAAATCCCTTGGTCGGAGTCCGACTGGGATTTCTTCCTTGTAACCCTGTCTCCTCGGTATATAAGGAGAGGTAGGGTGCCCCCTCGAGAGGGCATAGCGAAATCTCACCAGAGAAATCTCAAAGGCAATACACAACAGGCTGAAGTAGGGTATCACCTCACCTCGAGGGCTTGAACCAGGATAAATCGTCTCGTGTTCCTTTGCAATCCATCGAGTTTAGGTCTCACGAGTAGCCCCATATTATTATTGCCGCTGTAAAACATCGACAACATGTGTGTGTGTGTGTATAATAGATCTCCACCATTGGCTTTCTCAAATTTCCTCCTCGGAAATCCCTATAGGTGATCACAAATTCAAATTAAGAATTTAATTTGAATTTGAGTATATCCCTCCTTAGAAATCCTCTAAAAGTTCGAATACAAACTCCTCCAAAAATATCAATTATTCCCATCAAAGTCGCTGCTCTTGACTCCCTGTAATTGCCTGAGTTCAAATCCGAATGTTGAGTTCAAATTCCCCTTTGAACCCCCCAACAAAATCCCTCCAAATAAATCCCTGGAAAAACACGCAGATCGGCACGTGCCCCGGATGCATGCCACGCGTCCCGAGCCGTCCGCCCGCCGTCGGATCTCCGTAGCCCGCTCGTGTGCGACCGCCCCACGCCGGATCGCTACCACGTACCCCCCCTCCGCGCGCGCTGCACCAGCCGCACGATCTCCTTAACCGATCGCCCGCTCGCCCGCGTGTGCGCCCTCGCCTGTCAGATCCGTGCCACGTGTCCTGAGCCATACACAGCCATATGTTTCCCCTCCACACAGTCTTCGTCTTCCTCTGTTCCCATTCCGTTCATGCCCCCGTTCTGTTCAGCCAAATGCCGCCACAGATCTTCCACGCCACGCCGGTCCCCGCTAGTCCCGTCGGCGCCGCAAGCAGCCAGGACTTGGATGGCCACACCCACCACTCCTGCCGCCCTTCTTTTCCCTCCTCTTTCTCACCACCGTGCTGCCCTTCCCCACGGCTGTAACACCCCCGTCCTAGCACCACCTACAGTGACACCAGAGAGGAAGCACCACAGGAGATTGGCGTGAACCAACTCCCACGGAACCGCGATGCCGGTACTAGTCCCAGGAAACCATGCTGGTACCCGCGGTCAACGAAGATGTACCACAGCAACTAATTAAATAATTATATATATTATAGCTTTATAAGTTGCGACGTCGGGCAAGCCCTGAGCAGCAACCTGCAATCAGAACAGCAACAGTGGAACAACAACACAGCGGGAACCCAATCCACAAGCAACAGCTTAGAATTAGGAAAGAAACCCTAATCTTCACTTCCACTTCACTCTTCCCAAATGAGGAGAGAAGAAATAGATTGAGTACTTACGTACTCAGCAAGTCACAGAAAATGTGAGTTATACAGGCTATCAGAGATAGGCTGGGGTTTATTTCACAAACATTTTTATTTGAAAACGTTTTCCAAAACCCTAAGTGTGAGTTGTCTCTTTATGACTGGAAGGAGGCTCTCGCCTCGATCCTGTCCATGAATTGCTTTTCAACAACTCAAGTGGACGAATTAAATTTTTAATTGTTTAAAGTTTAGCCAAGTTTAGTCTTTTACCGACTGTCAGAATCACGACAACGGTTTAGTGGGTCTGCCCTCAAGCAGCTTTCCACTGAGTCCACATCTATTAGTTTATTTTTCACTTTCGTCCTCTCCAAGACGTAATCTCATTTTTCCTCTATTATTTTCCTTTCACTCTAGTCCTATCTAGGACATCATCTCATCTCATCTCATTGGCCCCTCAAGCCATCCATAATCTCAACTCAAATCATACACTGCTCCCGCTCGGGAAGCCTAATCTATGATGCCGTTTGACATCCCGGGTCACATAGCCCCGTTTTAGACCACTCAGGCCATCCATCAGCCGCTAAGGCCGATTCTGGTAACGATTCCCATACCACAAATCCACTTTCACAAAGCACTGGCAAACAAATCTACGCTGGAGGTATCACCTCACATTCGCCCGTAACCGTGGGCATGACTGTTTGAACAGTTTATAGACATTTGCAAAGGGTGCACGCTTTACCCACACAACGCGAGCTTACTTCCCGCACTCGTCAGCGGGGAAGGTTCGCGACAAGGCCTTTCCAAAGCCCACCCAGGATAGCACGTTGCCCTATAAATGGGTTCTCAAACCAAGTACCAGGAACTCATTTCCTGTACTCAGGGACGGGGGTATATCGCCCTCTTGGCACCCAGCCGCTCCCACATTTATTAGTAGCCGAAAACGATCCTGGGAGCACTAGTTACTCGGCCAGGGGTGTCCCATTCCACCTGTGTGGTCGCACTGTGGGATACTCGGATGGAATTCCCCAAGGAAACAGTTCTTACATGTGAATACGAAGTGCTACCACACAAGCGATCACTTTGTACCACGGATTTTCGCAAACAATTTTGTTTTGCAATTCTGCCGACATTGTATGTTGGGTTTTTAAATCTTTGAAAACCCTAACTTTTCCCAGATTGACAAGCAGTTGTGCTGGAGGTGGGACCATCAGAATCCATGCTTAGGGAGCACAGTCGCCGAGGTACTAGGGGTAGAGTGACAAGAAATAGGGTATCAACATCCTACAGGTTTTGTGCAACTAGTCGAGAGGTCCGTTGGTTCGTCTCGCAAACCGAGGCCGATCAATTTACCGTGCACACTAGTCATGCAATTTTGCAAATAAAATATTTCAAATTTAGGAGCAATATGGTCAAGGAGTGACTTGTCTTAGCCTTCGTCTTCAAACTTCGCGAAAATCCGACATCCAACAATTTCTGAAATGTCGACTACGCGCAAAACAAGAGAAAAACATACAAAAAACTAGAAATAAAATACTATTATTAATAACTAATAGTGCCATGAGGTAGATCTCATTTTTTGAAAAATTTAGAGACTTGAACAGGGTCAATCGGAGTTACGGATTAAAAGATATGGATTCTTGAAGTTTTAGGGATTTTCTGAAATATAGAAAAGTATTAATTGGATTTTTGGAAAAAGAATTATTTTGGGAACAGTGGATGACAGGTGGGGCCCTTGGTCAGTGACTGGGAGAGAGAAATTGAGGGGTTGGCCCACTGGTCAGTGTCTCAGAGAGAGAGGGGAGAGCAGTGTCCACATGTCATAGGAGAGAGGAGGGATGATAGGGTGGTCCCGCATGTCATTGGCTTGGATTTAAATGGGCCCTCATGTCATACAGTGGAGAAGAGAGAGAGAGATGTGAAGGACATGGTGGCCCCACATGTCATAGGGGCACTGTTCAAGGGATTTTAAAATAAAGGAGGCCCACTGGTCATTGATACAGAGGAGAGAGAAAGGAATGGGGCCCATATGTAAGTGGAAGTGAGTAAAAGGGTTGGGGGTCCACTTGTAAGTCTCTCATTACTTAAAATGAAGATTAATTAATATTTTTAATGGGGCCGGGCCCATTGGTCAGTGAGGATGGGGGATGAGGAAGTGGACCCACTTGTCAGAGACTAGGAAAGGGATTAAGGGGGGTCCACCTGTAAGTAGGTTATAAATTTAATTTAAAGGTTAATTTAACGGGGCCCGCATGTCAATGCTAGGGGCAAATGGCGGGCGGCGACGGCCAGGCCAATCAACGGCCATCAGCAAGTGGTGGCTGCCGGCGAGCAAAGATGAGAGGGAGGGTGCGGAGTGGAGCTAGGGAAGAAGGGGAGCGGCTCGGATGAGCAGGGCATGGCATGGCGGCTTCTGGCGACGGCGTCCAGAGGCGGCGGCCATGGCAAATGGAAGCACACATCACGGGGCTCGGGCAAGGCTTCGGTCCTCAGATTTGTGGGGGAGGAAAAAGAGAGCTAGGAGGAGAAGCTCACCGGGGAAGAGTCAAACGGGTGGCGGCGGCAGCTATGGTGGCTGGTTCGGGCTCGAGCTCGATTTGGAGCTTGGTGGCACGAATCAGGTACGGTCCCAAGCGGCGGCGGGGCAGGAGCTTGTGCATCAGTTGGGCGACGTCGCGCGGCGGCACCAGTTCACAGAGCTCAAGCTTGGCTTGGGAAAAACATGGCACGGTGGAGAGGGAGGCTCGGGTTCGGCTTGGGCGCAGCGGTGTCATGAGGCTGACGGGGCGTGACTGCGGCGGGAAAGAGGAGAGGAGGGCCGCAGCATTTATGGGGACACGGCGGCGCTAGAGGACAAATTAGAAAGGCGGTGGCGCGGCCGGATATTTCTTGCGAGCGGATTGTCCTTCGGGTGCCGCAAGCTAGCTTAGATGGGACGGGACGGCAGGGGCATGGCGGCCATGTCTGCCGGACGGGAGGAAGGGCGGAATGGGCGTGGCAGAGGGATGGGATAGGTGGTTGACCTCGGCGGCATGGGGGAGATATTTTGTGGGGAAAGATTTTTTTCTTTGTCATTTCATCGAGCACGTGATGGGAGTGAGAAAGAGGAGAGCAGAGGAGGAAGACGAGCCTTACACACGGGGCCTGCGTGTTGGCGTCTTCTGTGCTCGGCTAGAGGTGCTGACTAGTGGGGACCCGGGGCCGTAGCGTGTGCATCGTGCTCGGGCGACGGTGCCTGGCTGGTGGGGCCCGATCATCAGTGCGTGGGTGAGGAGAGAGACCAAGGCAATGATGGGCCGGCGCGGTCATGGGCCGGCGTGGGAAGGAGAGAAAGGAAGAAAAAGAGAGGAGGCCAAGCTGGTCGGGCCGAGGGAGAGAAGGACAGCCCAATTAGAATAGTGGCGCTTGGGATTTTTCCCGGGGGTTTTTGGAGGAATAATTTAGGATTTAAATTTGAATTTGATTCTAATTTTGAGATTTGAACTTCTAGGACTTCTGAGAATTTTTTAGAGGGGTTATATATATATATATAGATTTTTGGATGATATTTGGGAAAAGAAAAGGAGGAGATTCAATAGGGGACTTTGAATTGGAACTTTGATTTAAATTTGGGATTTGATTCTCAGGGAATTTTTTGGAATTTTTGCAATGGATTAGAATTTGAAAACCTCGTGGGGATTTTAGAATTTGAATCTAATTCTTGGGATTCGAGGGTTATGTAAATTTGGCAATTTCGGGAAGGGAGTTCTTGATGGAATCCTGAATTTTCGGGAAGGGCAAAAATAAGGAGTTTTAATGAGAGCTTCAAAGGCGACTTTCGAAGGGTTTTTATTGGAGGGCTTCGAATTGCAAAATTTGAATCCGAGTATAGAGAATTTTTGGGAGGAGCAAAATAAGTCTACTTTAATCAAAGAGTTCAGAGGGGATTCAAATTTGAATTCTTTCGAGGAAAATTTTGTGAGAGAGAGTCGAATTATAAATTTCGAGTCTCGACAATCGGAGAGGATTTTGGATTCGAGGTTTCAGGGTCTCAAGGAGGTTTAGCTGAGGTCCACGGCACTTAATCCTTAAGCACACACAAAAATCGAAAAAATTTTGAAATTCAGGTTTTTACTAAAATAGTTTTTAACGGCCTGGAAACCGGGTGTTAAAACAGCGGCCCGCCTCTGTGCTCCTTGTCGGTGACGACGCCCTGAGCACCCCACCTTGACTGAGTCTCCCAGTGAGCCCGCGCTACAAATTCAAAATGGATCCAGCTCTTCCGTTCGATCCACCGCCTCCCACCGACCACTTCATTGCCGCCGCCAATCGGCCTCCCGCCCGAGAAATCTTCACGCCGTCCCGGCCAATCTCTCCCCTCCATGATTGTGCTACGGAGATCAACCGTGGAGAAATTCCCACCGTGCCCCGAACCGACCTAGTCGAACTCCGTCTATAAAACCCCCAACAATTTTTCCCCTCCTCGTTCCCCTCTTTGGCCCTGCCTCCTGGATGCCGCAAGCCGCCCGCGGCGCCACCCCCCGTCGCCGCTCGGCCACCTCAGGCGTGCCCTTCCTTCCCTCGCCGAGCCGATCGCCGTGGACACCGCACCTCCTTCTCGGCTTTGAATCCCTCCCCACCGCCAGCCATCCGTCATCGCAGCAATCTCCAACCAGCGGTAAGCTTGGCCAAACAACACGTCTACGCCCTTTTTTTTGGAGCACGCATAGAACTCGAGTGCCCGCTTGGACATTTTGACCATTGCCGTCCTCTCTCCCCAAACCGCTACCATGGCCGTCGTCGCCGTCTCCTTGCCTTTCTCTCTCTTCGTCGCCTCGGACTCTCATCGCCGACCTCCCCTTTCGGTGAGCCCCTGTTAGACCTCCCCTTGCCCCGTGAAAACCATGTGAGCAGAAGAGCACCATCTACTGATTTGGAACTCCGCTTTTAATTCCTTGGCTCGTCCCTCGTCCCACCATGGTTGCCGAGCTTCACCCCTTTCTTCTCTCCGCCGCCTCTGCCTCACCGCCACCAGCGGCCCTCCGACCCCGGTGACGCCATCAAAGCCGCTCAAATGCTTTGTCTTGACCTCCGCTCCTCGTTGGCGACGCTGCTCTTCGCCGCTTGCCTCGTTCACGGTATTCGCCCCTCGCGCGCCGTCCGCCGTCGATCTTCATAGCCTCACTATCGTCCTGCTCTAGCTGAGTCTCACCTCTCCCTCTCTCCTCTGCATGGATGCCAGCTCGGCATGGCTCGGCTCGCACGCACTGAGTCAGTAGTTCATTCCCCGTGCAAACACCCGATCCGTGTGAACCCAGTGCCCAACATGTGGGCCCATGTTCTCCCAGTACACCGTACACCACCTCCGTGCACCCCCCCTCCTATTCTCTCTCCATAACCGGATGAACCCGGTCCATACATCAACCGTCACTGATAGGTGGGCCTCCTCTTCTATGTCCACTGCAAGCCATGCCTAGGAAGTTTGTACTCACTGCCGCCCGGGCCTAGAAATTAGTGAGCCACCCCTTTTCCCTTGAGCCACAGCCTTGTGGGCCACCTTATCCCTCTCTTCGGCCCACAACAGCCCACCCTGTGCAACCCTATTGGAGGCTAACAATTGGGCCCCATTCCCAGCTGCCCACTAGCTCTCTCTCTCTCTCCCTTGCACATGGGCCCCATCAGTCACTATCCTGACCCTGCTCTCTCTCTATTCACTGACCGGTGGGCCATAACTAGCAGTGGGCCCCTACTGTCATTGACTCCAGGGAATATTCTCTTGGATATTCCTTCCTGGAAACCAAATAAATCTTTTCTCCATTATCCAAAAAAATCCAATTAAACTTCAGAAAATCATATCGTTTTATCCGTGATTCCGATTGACTCCGTTCCAACTACAGTAATTTTCTAAAATTGAGATCTATTTGATGGCACTGTTAGTAGTACTAAATAGGGTCTTTTTATTGATCTTTGTGTAGATTTTGAGTGTTTGCGCATAGTAACCGGTCAACGGAAATTCGTTTCGAAGCAGATTTCATGGCGATTTCTCGAAGATTCATGAAGACCTAGAGCAAGGCAAGTCACCTTTGATCAATCGAGCCTATAATTGAATTTAAAATTATTTTGATTGCAAAACTTGCATCGATAGGATTGCATTGATCTGTGCGGTCCCGTCTACGAGTCAGACCGGCGGACCTACCTAAACTTGCTGCATCTAAATCCTTCCTTGATGATTGATATGCCCTATTCCCTTGTAACCACCACTGCCGCACCTTGGTATTCTTGCACTATTGTGCGAGTACTAACGGTTGCTCCTTTAAACTTAAAATTGAGAAACCTCTAGGGTAAAATATGGATTTTACGAAACGTTTAGAAAACCCGACACGTAGGTCGGTGCGTTGTGAAAGCAAAATGAGTTTCAAAAATGGAGATTCGCGACACAAGGCCGGTCCGGTGTGTGTGATACCTGTGTGGTCGCCTTAAGGACCAATTCCTTCAAAATTTCATCTGAGCATATGACAGTATAACCACATGGGTGATATGGGATAGCCCCTGGCTAAGTAACTAGACTCTCAGTGGACCGTGTGGATCGTGTGGGAGGGCATCGGGGATGCCTCCTGGGTTCTTGGTACAGCATGGTCATGGACCTACCCTGTGATTGGTCTCGAGGATCCCTCCAGTTGGCATGGGGTAACCTAGGAGGGCAGGGGAAATGCCTTGTCGTGAAAACCTCTATGTCATCAATCGTACCGTACTATGCAAGGTGGTGACTAGAGTGAGTCGCATCGTGTGGGTAAAATGTACTCTCTCTGCAGAGGTCTAAACTGTTTGAACAACCGTGCCCACGGTCATGGGCGGATGTGAGGTGATTCCTTAGCGTAGTTTTATTCTACCCTGTTTGCAAAAATGTGTGTGTGGTTTGGGAACGGTGAGAAGGATGTGCCGTTGAGGACGTGGGTCATCCGATGATGTCGGCTTGGCTGTCGAGGACAGCTGGACTCGGGGAGTTCGAAGAAAAATGTTTTAGGCTCGGGAAGCCGATTGATGTTAACTCTGAGATTGCGAAAACTAGAGAAATAAAGATTGATGCATCTTTCACTCCGATCGGGCAAGACTCACCTCGCCCTGATTGTTGAGAAGCGCACACTCAGATTCTAAAAGAATTCAAATAAAATAGATTTATACAATAACCAACCTCTCTTTGAAGCCTGCAACAACCACCTAAGTTCCCATGGCTTGTTGAGTACGTAAGTACTCACCCTTGCTCTATATATATATATATATATATATATATATATATATATATATATATATATATATATATATATATTTATATATATATCCGCCGGGAGAGCTAGATGCTGGAGTTGCAGTGAAATGAAGATTAGGGTTTCATCCTGGTTCCCAGCCGTTGCCTGTGTGTTGGAACTTAGTCCGCTGTTCTGCTGCTGCCGCTGCCTCTGTGCTGTTCATTGCTGTCTCCGGCTTGCTCCTAAACTGCAACGTAAGTTAAGGTATATATCTATTTAATTATTTAAGGTTCTGCAATGATGCATGTCTGATTTTTGTGGGTACCAGCGCTGTGTCCTGGGACTGGTATCGATGTCACGGTTCTGCGGGGAAGCAGTTCATGTTGTTTTCCTGCGGCACGTCCTATTTGGTGCCGTTGTACGGCGGTGCCAGATCGGAGTGTGACATAAGATTAAAAGAAAACAAGACGGAAGCTTAGACAAATACAAGGCTCGCTTAGTAGCTAAAGGTTTTAAGCAGCGTTATGGTATATATTATGAAGATACCTTCAGTCCTGCTGTCGAAGTAGCCACAATTAGAATAATTCTCTCCATTGTTGTATCTAAAGGGTGGTTTTTAAGACAACTAGATGTTCAGAATGCTTTCCTCCATGGTTTTCTTGAGGAAGAGGTATATATGCAACAACCGCCTAGTTATGAAGATGCGAGACACCCAAGCTACGTTTGCTAGCTTGGTAAAGCTCTATATGGGCTAAAACAGGCACCACGGGCATGGTTTGCAAGGCTAAGTTAGAAGCTATGCCAACTTGGATTTAAATGTTCAAAAGCAGACACCTTTCTGTTCTTTCATAATAAAGGAGATATAACTATGTTTGTTCTTATTTATGTTGATGATATCATTGTTGCAAGTTCAAAACAGGAGGCGGTGTCAGCTTTATTGGAGAACTTAAAAAAGAAGTTTGCACTAAAGGACCTAGGGAACCTACATTATTTTCTTGGTATTGAGGTAAACAGAATTGCTAGTGGAATCATCTTGACTCAAAAAAAATATGCATGTGACCTACTGAAAAAGGTTAGCATAACTGATTGCAAACCAGTTAGCACCCCTTTGTCTACCAGTGAGAAGCTTACTGCACATGAAGGTGGTCTTCTTGGACCTAATGATGCCACATTATAGGAGTGTGGTGGGGGCGTTACAATATTTGACTTTGGCGCGTCCTGTCATTGCTTTCCTAGTAAACAAGGTGTATCAGTTCTTGCAGTGTCCCACAACTGTTCACTGGGGTGCAGTAAAAAGAATACTTAGGTATCTAAAAGGGAGTATAAGTATTGGGCTAAAGATCAGCAAGTCCAAGTCAATGCTTGTAAGTGGCTATTATGATGCAGACTGGGCAGAAAATCTAGATGACAGAAGGTTTATAGGAGGATTTGTAGTCTACTTAGGAGATAACTTAGTCTCCTAGAGTGCGAGGAAACAAGCTACTATGTCTAGGTCCAGCACAGAGTCAGAATACAAAGCCTTAGCAAATGCAACTGCTGAGATCATGTGGATACAGACACTGCTAGGAGAACTTCGAGTCCTTCTGTGGCCCGGCTTTGGTGTGATAACCTTGGTGTAAAATATTTATCTTCTAGCCCTATTTTTCATGCCAAGACAAAACACATTGAGGTGGACTATCACTTGGTAAGAGAGAGTACAACAGAAACTACTCGAAGTCGATTTTGTCCCGACAGGAGATCAAGTGGCGGATGGCTTCACTAAAGCACTAATGGTACGAAAGCTTGAAAATTTTAAATACAATCTCAATCTCGGTAAGTTGTGATTGAGGGGGAGTGTTAGAGAAGTAGATCCTTTATCTTCTGTAAAAAACCATGGTGGATCCTAGTAAACACTCAATAGATAGAAATAGATGATTGTTATCTAGATAAGCATGTATCTTTGTTTGTTAAGAGTGGTTGAACGGATCCTATAAGGTGATTGTGTACATGCCATGATGCCGGCTGTTGGCATCCATATAAATACATATGCGGCACTGGAGGAAGGTGACCGCTTCCAGCCCTCTGAAATTCTGTACGCAGGGCTGCAGCGGCAAGCAGCAGAGCCAGATGGCTTGCCGGCCACGGGGCTCAAGCGCAGCTACAACGGAGAGCAGCAGAGGCCGACGGCTTGCCGGGTGCGAGCACATGGATGCAGTGGCGCGCGGCATGCTCTTCTTCTAGGCGAGCGAAGGGCTGCAACTAGCTGATTGAAGTAGAGCAGCAGGTAGTATTTTTGCAACTAGCTGATTGCAACTAGCTGATTGAAGTAAATATTTTTGGCCACCCATAGAAAAAATTCCTACCTCCTTGTTCCTATGTAGTTTAATGATTTGTTGGTATTAGAGGTAGTTGATGTCATGATTTGGTTGGTCCAGTCAACTCGTATGCATGCATGTAGCTGGATTCATTTGATGCTACAACAGTATATATGTGCATCTTGTGATTGAATGTGCAGTTGCAGATACTAGAACTAGCTAGTTGAGCTCAGGTTGCGCTTTAGTTATTCAATAAAAAAAAGAAGACTGAATGAATCTGAGTTACGGAATAGAAATACTTTGAAACAAACATGTAAATCTCAAGTTGGGTTCTTGAATACAAACTAGCAGCTTAAATTGGATGCCTGAATACAGACTAGCAAAGTAAATTAGGTGCCTGGGTACAAACTAGCAAAGTACAAGGTTGATAACAAACTAATGAACTACTGAAGCATAGAATTGGTAAGGAGCTAATAAACTCTAATCTTGTTGGCCACCAAAATTTTGCCATATGTGATCCATAAGATCTTGCTTGAGACGACGATGGGTTGTTCGATCACGAATCTCTATGTTTTTCTCTAGGACGTCTGCAAATTTATAGATTGGGCCCTGATCAAGCCCTGCCATTTGCGGGGAAAATTACCCTTGTTCATATGTGTTGTCATCGGGTATACCATAGGAGCCCCTCTCATCCTCAACTATCATGTTATGCAAAATTATAGATGCACACATAATATCAGCCAGTTCTTCCCTTTTCCAAAGACGTGCTAGGTGACGTATGATGGCCTAACGTTTCTGCAAAACCCCAAAAGCCCATTCCACATCTTTTCTTTGCTGCTTCTTAGTGTTGTGCAAATAGTTTTGCTTTATCACTTTGAGGTCTTTTGATTGATTTGACAAATGCTGCCCACTCTGGATAAATACCGTCGGTTAGATAATATCCCATATTATAATTTGTCCCATTAACCATAAACTGAATAGCAGGTGCTCTTCCTTTGTAGTACCCCTGTGAACAATGGTAACTGGTCCAATACATTGATATCATTGTTGGAACCAGCTGCCCCAAAAAAGGCATGCCAAATCCATATGTCAGCAAAGGCAACTGCCTTAAGCATGATAGTTGGTACTCCATAATCACCACAGGTGAATTGTCCTTTCCATGCAATCGGACAATTTTGCCACTCCCAATGCATGCAATCAAGACTATCCAACATTCCAAGAAACCCATGTGCCTCTCCAAATTGAAGTAAACGGTGAATATCCTCTTCAGTGGGCCTGCGAAGATATTGCTAACAAAATATATGCCTCACACCATAAACAAAATTGATCATGCATTTCATTGTTGTTGTTTCTGCTACCCCAAAAGGTTCATTCATAAGGTCAGCTAGTGTATCATATGTCAACATTTGTGGAGGCCATGGGCCCTGGTACCTCAAAGAAGGCAAATACGGCTACTCGGATAGAGGATGGATCAGCCCATGTAATTAGGGATATAGTAGAACTTGGCTTCAAGTAACCTTGCACGACAAGGAAAGAGATATAGTCCTAGCCGGTTACTCTATGTTTTAAGAAGAAAATCCCTTGGTCGAGTCCGACTGAGATTTCTACCTTGTAACCTTACCTTCTCGGTATATAAGGAGAGGCAAGGAGCCCCCTGGGGCAGATCAATCCTTACAGCGAAAGCAATACACCACAACTGGAAGTAGGGTATTACCCCACCCCAAGGGCCTGAACCAATATAAATTGTCTTATCTTTCGAAGTCCATCGAGTTTCGGTCCAACGAGTAGCCCTATATTCAATACAGCCGATATAAAACATCGACAGTTAGCGCGCCAGGTAGAGGATTCGTCAAGATCATCGTCATCAAGCCCGATGGAGCCAACCACAATAGTCAACGGCATCGCCTTCTCTCCTAAACAATCCATCAGCTTCGGGAGTCTCGACTTCATCACCGACAGCTTCGGTAACCTCACCCTGTCTGACTCAGTTTCAACCCGATCGGCCAAGGACCAAGCTGACTTTGCACTAGTTGGCCTACTCAACGCCGCGGTGGTCTTCAGCAACCTGCTTCAGCGATATCCAAGATCTATGAGCCCTGGGACAACTCTCTTTTCTAGCGTTCGACTCAAACTTGGACTCGAGCCGGACGAGATCAGATCTAGGGAAGACGAGATCATCAATCTCCCACTCGGACTCGACAACGCTGTAGCCATCTTCAACTCAAATCTAATGAGGCAAAACCAATCCTCTAGAATTCGACTCAGACACAGCCCAGAGCCGCTCGGGATCGGATCCAGGGAGGTTGGGGTTATCATCATGCCACTACACTACTCCGAGTCCAACTTCCAGTCGGACAACAGCTCTGGAAGCTTCTCTCCACCTCGTGAGGTCTTTATAGCGTCAAAGAGATCAACTCCAACACAAGATGCATGCAGATTACGCGAACAGCAAGAGAAGGAGGCTCGCCGACTGCGTGAGCAAAAGGAGGAAGAAAACCGACGTTTGCAGGCCGAGCGCGACGCTCGCAACCAAGATTTGTGCAAGACTGGCCGAGTAGCACAGCAAGAAATCCTCCAGACCAGGATGGGCGACCACGACATCTTCGCCACAACCCAATAGAATGTTGTGGCTGCTGCTACACTCCTGGATATGCTGCAGCTAGGGGATATGCTGCAGCTAGGGCTTGATCACCAGGCAACACCGACTATCGCCAAGATCAAGGCTATGAATACAACAGCAGCATGCCAACAATGCCAGCAATCTGGAGACATGCTTATCCCATCCAACAGAACAACTTCAGATGCTGCAACATCATCAACCGCGGCACGACGCCGAGCAGCAGGGTTCAAGCAACACAACTTGGAGTCCAACCGTGCGTCACAAGGCCACACCGATGACCGACGGTGGTATCAGCACGACGGGCACCAGGATAACCGCAACGCCCGAGAATGACTACGACGGGATCTCTGTCACAACATCAACACTCAACACCGAGAACGCAAAATCTCGCCTTAGACCCACCTTGCCAAATGCATCTCACCTTAGACGGAAATATGGAGACCAAACACCAAGAGCTTCAAAAATGTGCAAAAATAGATGCTTTCTCATGCGAAAATCTCCTACAAAATTGATCATCTATGTACAAAGGATTGTTGCTAAAATATTTAGCAAACAATCTGTTATGGTCATCTTCATGATCCCTATTGATTTACCTTCATGTGCACCCCCCACGCGGAGTAAAAGAACCAGCTAGTTCTACTTCCAGCTGTGCTTCAATCTCAGCTTCAACTTCAGCCTCCATAGGGTCATTGATTTCTTCCCACATCAGCTCTTCAAGATTGTCACTGATGATAAAAGCATCTGAATGATTAGATGTATCTTGGGAGTTAGCAGACATTTTGATTTGTTAGTTTGAGGCTAAATGAAGTGGGTAGTGATAGTGTGAGTGGTGGCTTTCTGGGGAGGGCTGAATGAAGTGGGCAGTGAGAGTGTGAGTGGTGTCTTCCTAAACTGCATCTCCTATTTGTAGGATACATCCCAACGGCTAGTTTGTAACAGCTATTTCTTACTTTTGTTAGCATTCACCAGCAGCTATTTCTTGCTTGTTAGTATCCCAACATCTATTTCTTACTTTTTTGTTCTGTGGTGTGCATATCCTAATTACTATATATATGTGTGTAGGTATGGAGTGCTAATTGTATTGCGAAGAACATTACTCCTGGGTCTGAAAGCATTGATCTTGTAAGTAAGGGTATTTCTGGTCTGCAAGGTAACAAATGTGATTAAGAGCAGAGATCCATATAGAAAATGTGATTTCTCGAATAGCACACAACAATATTGCTTAATAGAACTGGGGATACAATACAAGCATTAACCAAGTACAAGAGCTAGATCTGAAAATGACAGGTACATTAACCATACACTAAACACTAGGGTACAAGCATTACTTGCTGCTCCTTTATTCGTTAGCAAGTTCTTTAGATAATTGGTTCAACATAGCTTCATGCCTCCTCAATTTTGTATGACTAAAATTGGAAGTATCTTTCTCTTCTAGTTTGATGTATGTCTGCCACTTTTCCATCCTTATTTGTTCTCTTTTTGCTTCTGCTGATTTTGCTGCTGCTTTAGCTGATTCCAACAATGCTTCAGCTCTAATTTTGACAGCTTTGTTATACACTACCATGTTTTGAGATGGCTGGTTCCCCAAAGGAGAAGCTTCATTTCCTTTTAGTCTTTCATTTGCTTTCTTCTGCTCCTCAGGGCGCCTCTCTTTATTTGATGATTCTTCTTCAGTGTCTTGGTTTGATGCGTCCTTTTGTTCTTGCCTCCTTCCTTCTTGGCAATGCTACGTCATTTTGATTGATCCTTGAGCTCTCTCCACATATACTCCAAGGTGAAAGGTTTTTTATTTGATTGACTCTTGTACCATGTATGGGCTTTCTCCATGGTCATGTCAGCAGAGTATCCACTAGTAAAGGTACTTCTAACTTGAGCATAAACCCACAAAACTTTGCAATATCCCTCTTAACATTGCCCCAGTGTGTCTTCAGTTGCTTGACTGTCCTCTTGTGGCCATTTGTAGGCCGGTTGCTGTTGAACTCATCGGCTACATCCTTCCAATAATACTCTGTCTTCTTGTCATTTCCATCTATAGGATCAACTGAGTTGTTCAACCACGCACTAAGTAACCTTAGGTTCTCTTCTTCTGTCCAATTGGTGCCATGGTGCTCTCCTTAGCCCCTCTTCGCTGCTGTCGCTTAACTCTTTGATGTTAACTTGCTGTTTCTCTCACTGTCTTGCAGGGCAAGGAATGGATGACTCTGATCCGCGGGAAGAAGTGTTGACAGCAGCTCCAACCGAGGTCGCATGTTGTGCTACAAAGGGTGCTCTGTTGCTTACAGTTCCAAATGTTAGGATAATAGTCGTTGTATTCATCCAACCCCAAAAGGGAGCCATATACAGGAAAAGGTAAATATGCAATAAAGCCCCTACACAACCAGAGAATTACAAGTGTATATATATATATACATCTAACACCCTCTCAAACTCATGGTGGATATACAATACTGAGTTTGGATAGAAAGTGATTGTGTTGTGCCCTCGTCTGTGACTTCGTGAGTAAGTCAGCAAGCTGAAGCTCTGAAGGCACATAGTGAAGGGTCACAACGTGATCCTGCACCTGCGACCTCATATAAAAAACATCAACACCAACGTGTTTGGTGAGTTCATGCTTTACCGGATCTCGAGCCATACTGATCGCACCCGTACTATCCGAAGAGAGAGGAGTTGGTGTGGTAGTAGGTACACCAAAATCCTCAAGTAGCCACCTCAGCCAGGTGACCTCAGCTGTCACGGCCGCCATGGCCCGCAACTCAGCCTCAACACTCGAACGGGAAACTGCTGTCTGCTTCTTAGTCTTCCATGCAATCAAGGAGGATCCAAGGAAAACACAGTAGGCAGAAAGAGAGCAACGATCAGAGTGATCACTAGCCTAGGTCACATCGGAATACGCCTGAAGCCGGAGGGAGCTAGAGCGAGGGAAGAAAAGGTGGCGAGAAGTGGTCCCACGAAGATATCGTAGAACACGAAGAAGGTGAGTATAGTATAGCTGAGTGGGAGCAGAGACAAATTGACTCAGGATGTGGACAGAGTGAGAGATGTCAGGACAAGTAATCCCAAGGTACACAAGGGTACCAACAAGGTGACGATAGCGAGTAGGATCCGCAAGAGGCTCACCATCAGTGGGCCGTAGGTGAACACCGAGCTCCATAGGTGTGTCAATAGTGCGGTGATCAGTGAGAGCAGCACGAGAGAGGAGGTCTTGAATATACTTCTCCTGGGAGAGGTAAATGCCCTCAGGTGTGGAAGAAATCTCAATCCCAAGGAAGTAACGAAGAGGACCCAAGTCAAACATCAAGAATGTGTCACTCAGACGTTTCTTCACAAAGGCAATGAACGAAGAGTCATCACCTGTGATGATCATGTCATCGACATAGAGAAGAAGAAGCGTACGACCACGAGGAGAGGTGTCAATAAAGAGAGCCGGATCGTGATCACTGGGCTTGAAGCCAACATCACTGACAACAGAGGAGAAGCGCTCAAACCAGGCTCGAGGAGCCTGCTTGAGGCCGTAAAGAGAATGACGCAGCCGACAAACCATACCAGCAGGAACAGAGTACCTAGGGGGTGGCTGCATGTAAACCTCCTCACACAGCTCGCCATTAAGAAAAGCATTCTGAACATCGAGCTGGGAGATGGACCACTGACGAACCGAAGCAACAACGAGAAGGGTCCGAACAGTGGTCATGTGAGCAACCGGAGCAAAGGTCTCATCATAGTCACGACCGTGCTCCTGCTGAAAATCACGCGCTACAAGACGAGCCTTATAGCGCTCAAGGGAGCCATCGGAGCGAGTCTTGACCTTGTAGACCTACTTGCAAGCGATTGGAGTGATGTGAGGCGGGAGGGGAACCAGATCCCAGGTGCCGGTGCGCTCCAAAGCAACAATCTCCACGGCCATGGCATGCTGCCACTCCTGGTGGGCAACAACCTCCCGATAGGAAGTGGGCTCAACAAGAGCAGCGGTGGTGAAACGATAGCGAGGAGGAGGCTAAATAGTGCTACGATCACGTAAATCATACCGAGGAGTAGGCTCAGTCGGAGTGGTGGGAGATGAGGAGACGGGTCGCGACGACGAGTATAGTACTGAGTAATTTGACAAGGAGAGATTACCGAAGGAAAGGGAACAACCAGAGGGGGAGAGGGTGGCGAGAAAGTTGCTAGCGCTGGAGACAGTGGTGGGGAGGGGAGCTAGCGTTGGAGGTGAAGGTGGTGAATGTGATCGTGGCGCTGGAGGCGAAGGTGGTGACAGCGGAAGATGGGAGGGTGAGTCAAGTAGAGAGAGAAAAGAGAGGGACTCAGGTGTAGTAGAAGGGATAGTAGCGGGCAAACGAGGATAGTAGGAACGAGACTCATCAAAGGTGACATCCCGAGAAATTCTCATCCGACGGGCAACAGGGTCATAGCAGCGATAGCCCTTATGCTCCGTACTGTATCCAAGGAAGACGCACTCAACTGACTGGGCTGTCAACTTGGTGCGCTCACGAGGAGGAAGAAGAATGTAACACACACACCCAAAACACCGAAGATGATGGTACGTAGGAGCAGAGCCAAAAAGATACTCATAAGGAGTGCATCCCTGAAGAACGGTGGATGGCTGTCGGTTGATGAGAAAGACAGCCATAGTAACCGCCTCAGCCCAAAAGTGAGGGGCAAGGTCAGCGGAGAGCAGAAGAGCACGAGCAGTCTCAAGGATGTGACGATGCTTGCGCTCAGCTATACCGTTCTGAGCATGAGCACCAGGACAAGAGAACTGAGCAAAAGTACCCTGGTCAGCGAGATAGTGACGATGTGCATCGGAAATATACTCACCAGTAGAGTCTGCACGAAAAGCTCGAATGGGAGTGTCAAACTGAGTGCGAACCATAGTGGCAAACTGCTGATAAATAGAAAGAAATTGGCCACGAGAAGACATAAGATAGATCCATGTAAATCTCGAATAGTCATCAATAAAAATCACATAGTAAGAGTGGCCCCCTTTTGAAACGAAGGGAGCACGACCCCAAACATCCAAGTGAACAAGGTCAAAGGGACGCTGAGACACTGACTCGCTAGAAGGATAGGGGAGTTGCAGCTGTTTACCAAGCTTGCAACCCGTGCAACGAAGAGCAGACTCACCAGAGACTGGACCTAAGACACCACTACCAACTAATCTGGACAGTCTAGAGCCAGAAAGATGACCCAGACGACGATGCCACTGCTCAAAAGTGGTAGTAGAGGAAGCAGCAAGGACGATAGCAGAAGAGCTGGGTGGCTGGCTGTCAGAAATAGGCAACGGAAGACGCAGCCAATCAAGCTCCTGTGGGTGCCATGGGCCCCGGGTACCTCATGACAAGCATATGGGCCACTCGGACAGAGGATGGGCCTAGTCTTGTAATTAGAGATATGGCTAGATTCGGCAGACTTCGCCTTGTATAGAAAGGAATATACAGTCCTAGTCGGGTGCGTTATATCTCTAAGGGGAGATCTCCTAGTCGTAATCCGATGGGGACTCCTACCTTGTAACCCGGTCCCCCAGTATATAAGGGGAGGCAGGGCGCCCCCTGAGGGCAATCACGAGAAGAGCACTCATAAGCTCAGGTGCAGACAAGTTCATTAGAACCACCACCGTATATCCTCAAAGGAATACATATAAACTGGACGTAGGGTATTACCTCACATCGAGGGCCTGAACCAGTATAAAATCTCTCCGTGTTCCTTTGCAATCCACCGAGTTTCCATCCGCCGAGTAGCCCCATATATTTATTGCCGGTGTAAAACATCGACAGTTGGCGCGCCAGGTAGGGGCTTCGGCGCGATCTACATCTACAAGCTCGATGGATCCAGCAACCGAAGTCGACGGCGGCAAACTCCCCCCCGGAGATACAATCGCATTCAGAAGCCTTGACTTCGTCGCCGACCAGATCGGCAATCTCACCCCGGCCGACACGGACCCGATCCAACCGGCCGAGGAACCAGCTGACTCCGCGCCAGTCGGCCCACATGACGCTGCGGCAATCTCCGACGACATGCTGCGGCGATCTCCAATACGCCCGAGTCCAGGGACAACTCTTCCTTCCAGTGTTCGACTCGGACTCGGTTCTGAGCCAGCTGAGATCGGGCCGAGAAGGGAAGAGATCGTCAACTTCCCGTTCGGACTCGGCGACGCCGCGGATATCTACAATCTACATCCGACGCGGCAAACCCGATCCCCTGGAGTTCGACTCGGATACGGCTCCGAGCCGCTTGAGATCGGATCTAGGGAGGTCGGAGTTACAATCACCCCCATCAACTATTCCGACTACGACTCTCAGTCGGACTACGACTCCCAGTCGGACTACGACTCCCAGTCGGATTCCGACTCCAAGTCGGATACCAGCTCGGCAAGCTTCACTCCGCCACGAGAAATCTTCATGGCATCCAAAGGCTCTACTCCTACTCAGGAATCACGCCGACTACACGAAAAACAAGAGGAGGAGGCCTGCCGTCTGCGAGAACAACAGGAGGAAGAAACAAGACGCCTGCACGCCCACAACGACGGCCTACGCAGGGCTGGGCGAACCGCTCAGCAACAAACCCTCCAAACAAAAGTCGGCGACCACAACGTCTTCGTCACGCCACAGCAGAACGTCGTGGCAGCCGTAACCCTACTGGACACGGTCCAGGTCGGGCCTGATCACCAGGCCACCCCGACGATCGCAAGGATAAAAGCCATGCTTACCGCTGCCGCATGTCAGCAGCACCAACAGTCGGGCAACACACTCGTACTGACCAGTCGGTCAACTTCCCCAGCGGCAGTCTCATCTACCTCAAAGCGACGCCGCGCGGCTGGCTCCAGTCAGCTGCATACGGCGGCACGTCAGACGTCACTCGGCAACCCAAACAACAACCGGCAACGTCGAAGTGACCGTCGGGACAACCGGGATCTCCGAGGCCAACTATGGCATGATCTTCGGCAGGACACCAATGCTCGGCGCCGCGAACGAGAAGAAGACGAGCAACGCCAACTGGAAGACGAGAACGAGCATTTCGGCCTCCATCACGAGCGGTTTCGCCGCCGTAGTCGGGGTCGGAGTCCTCATGACGATGGAGGCATACCAGCCTTCACCCAGGAGCTACAACAGGTCGACTGGCCGCCGGGTTTCAAGCCTACAGGCATCGACAAATACGACGGCAAGACCAATCCCGAGTCCTGGCTCACGGTCTACACTCTGGCGATCCGAGCAGCTGGAGGAAATCACAAAGTCATGGCTAACTACCTCCCAGTCGCTTTAGCCGACTCAGCGAGGACATGGCTAACAGGACTCCCAAAGCGATCAATCGGCTCTTGGGGAGAACTCCGGGAACGGTTCATCACCAACTTCCAGGGAACATACGAGAGGCCATCTTCCGAGTACGACCTATATCAGTTGCGCCAAAGGAAGAACGAGTCTCTTCGTGACTTCATCAAGAGGTTTTCTGAGAGGAGGAACTCAATCCCGAAGATCAAGGACGAGGTCATCATCGCCGCCTTTCGAAAAGGAGTCAGAGACACCTCGTTCATCGACAAATTCACGCGGAAGCCTCCCAACTCTGTCAAGGCCCTATTCGACATGGCAAACAAGTACGCCGACTCGGCTCACGCTGTTGCCGAGGCCCTCGATGACAACAAGTCACCCTGACAGAAGAAGCGGGACGACACCGACGACGCGGTCCCGACTAAAGCTGGGAATCGCAAACGCAAGTCAGACGGCTCTATTGTGGCAGTCGGTCACAACCGCCTTCGACCTTCAACAACTGAAGATTATCAGAACAACAAGCGACATGCTCGGGGGCTCACAAGCTCAAACACGAGGATGGCATCCCCACTCCCAAATACCGAACAGCTAAGTCGCTTTCTGATAAACATCTCCTTACTCGGCCTTGCTAGTGCCACAGCCGCTTACACCTAATAGGTGTATAAGCTGCGCATTTACTTTTTTCCGTTTTTGCTCTTAAATGATTACAAAAGTACTCGAGTAGCATAAATCTCGATCCGTGAAACTCTGCTCCATGTAAGACGAACTCAAGTCACCCAAAACGCGTGCCTGGGAAAGAGCCATGAGCCAACTCCCGACGCTAGGGGGCTATGACTAGTCGGGCAGAGTGCTTAAACGTAAGGGGTCAACTACTCGAGGAAATTAATATCAAAAAGAGGAAGAACACGTATTTACATACATTGTAAAATACATTTTATTCGGGTGATTGTTTTCATCATCAGATGCTACTCATCCGATATCTTTATATTGCAGGCCCAGCTCCGGATACGCGTGACAGGAACTCAGGGTTTCGAGCCCATCTCCTACGCTCGGGGGCTGGACAAGTCTGCCAAAATACACTCGGGATGCTCCATAAGGGCTACTCACCGAGTACTTGCGCCAGTCGGGACGTCATCTTCCCCGACTACGCTCCATGCGAGCCAACAATCGGCCCCCGGCGCCAGTCGGGGCTGTATACCAATCGGCTAAATAGGGTATGCCCCATGAGGGTCGCCAGCCGAATCCTACGCTAATGCTAGGTTCGGGTACCTTATTTGGTCACGGTTCTGTCAGGTTGGGTACGCCCCATGAGGGTCGCCAGCCGAATCCTATGCTAATGCAAGATTCGGGTGCCTAGCTTGGCTATAACTCTGTTGGATAGGGTACGCCCCATGAGGGTCACCAGCCGAACCCTCTGCTAATGCAAGGTTCGGGTACCTTGTTCGGCTTTTCCCAAGTCAGAGAAGACTTACATCGTCAAAGCGCATCCGGAGTTCTCATGCACTGCGTCACACCTGAGGAGGGCAAGCAGATCCTGCAACATACCTACTCGGGTACATGTGGCAACCAGTTTGCATCCAGAACGTAAGTCGGAAAGGCTTGCGAATAAGGATTTCTCTGACTGATTGCGGTTACCAACACCAAAAAACTCATCCTGACATGCGATGGATGATACTTCTCTAGAGCTATGCTGGATAGGTCGGCTCAGGCCGGCTTATTTGGTAGCAGCCACCAAGATATGAGTTCCTACAGTAGCATGCTCCATGTGGGCCGCCCGCAGGCTGAGTTGAAATTATAGCGCTGGTGCTACCCACAGGAACCGATGAGGTAAACAGATATGCTTCATGAGAGCCTTATTGCTAAACATATATGTTTGGGTATCTGTCTTATCCACCAGGTCTCGAGGATACATCCTTACAAGGATCACAAGCTGGTCTTCATTAAAATTGGAGATGCAGGTATCTCTCTCGAGTACACCTAACCACGTAATGGATTTATTTTTCATACAGTGGTACTCGGCCTACATGCGTGGCCACCAGTTGCCATGAGCAGCATCATTCCCGCTGACATGACGCGGATGAGTCTAACTTTCGAGTAGTACACTACTCGGGAGAGACTATAAAATTCTCATTCCCGCTGACATGACGCGGATGAGTCTAACTTTCGAGTAGTACACTACTCGGGAGAGACTATAAAATTCTCATTCCCGCTGACATGATGCGGAGGAGTCTAACTTTCGAGTAGCATACTACTCGGGAAAGACTATAAACATTCTTCCAGCTGACGAGCTGAAGAGTCTAACTTCCGAATGGGACGCCACTCGGGAAAGACTATAAACACCTTTTCCAGCTGACATGAAGCTGACGAGTCGAATTTTCGAGTAGTATATTACTCGGGAAAGACTATAAACACCCCCTTTCCAGCTGACATGACGCTGAAGAGTCCCATATACGAGTAGCATCCTACTCGGCAAGACTATAAACGCACATTCCGACTGACATGAAGTCGAAGAGTCCTATATACGAGTAGTTCCCTACTCGGCAAGACTATAAATCATATTCCGGTTGACATGATACCGAAGAGTCTCATGTACCAGTAGTAATCTACTCGGGAAAGACTACAAGGTTAAAGATCTTTTGACTTCATGTTTAATTGTTTTCACAATTAAGCACAAAGTCGGGGGCTACACCTAATAGGTGCGCCTATTCGGCGCACACTATTCCAACATCTACATCGAGCCCTTCATAGCCTCGCTGCCAGCTGACATGAAGCAGGACTCGGGAGAAGCAGCACTCAGACAAGGAGTACTCGGGAGCAACGCACTCGGGCGATCTTCACCGTGGAGGACGAGCACTCGGCATCAGCTGTGACTCAACTATGAAGGTCTCGGGGGCTACTGTGGGTGCCATGGGCCCCGGGTACCTCATGACAAGCATATGGGCCACTCGGACAGAGGATGGGCCTAGTCTTGTAATTAGAGATATGGCTAGATTCGGCAGACTTCGCCTTGTATAGAAAGGAATATACAGTCCTAGTCGGGTGCGTTATATCTCTAAGGGGAGATCTCCTAGTCGTAATCCGATGGGGACTCCTACCTTGTAACCCGGTCCCCCAGTATATAAGGGGAGGCAGGGCGCCCCCTGAGGGCAATCACGAGAAGAGCACTCATAAGCTCAGGTGCAGACAAGTTCATCAGAACCACCACCGTATATCCTCAAAGGAATACATATAAACTGGACGTAGGGTATTACCTCACATCGAGGGCCTGAACCAGTATAAAATCTCTCCGTGTTCCTTTGCAATCCACCGAGTTTCCATCCGCCGAGTAGCCCCATATATTTATTGCCGGTGTAAAACATCGACAGCTCCCATAGGCGCTGAGAATCCCGACGCCTAGGCCCAGTCCCCACCAGAAAACCTGTACGAAGGTCCTAAACACAACAAGAGTCAGCCTCAAGAATGATACGACAACCATGATCAGTGATCTGACCAGCGGATAATAACTGCATGGTGAGTTTGGGAATATGCGAAACAGTAGGAACATGAAAAAGAGGAGTCGAAAGAGTGCCCCGTCTAGCAACAGAGAGAGAAGTGCCGTCAGCAGTGTGAACAAGGAGAGGTGGACTAGGAATGGACATAGAGGATAGGTGATTCGAATCAGGAGTCATATGAAAGGAAGCACCAGAATCAAGAAACCATGTAGATGATATACCTGGTGGTGGTGGTGGAGTGGAACCAGAAGCAGAAGCAGTAGTCCCATGTGCTGACATAGCAAGGCGGCGAAACAGCGTGAGAGCCTCTTGCTCGGCGGCAGACAGCGAACGAGAATCCTGCTGAACGGATGGCCCCCTCGAGCCCTGAGAAGTGCGACCACCACGACGAGCCCAGTCGCGCTGCTTCTTGCGACTAACCGAGGCCTCATGGCCAGATCTATCACAATAGCCGCACAGTCAACCCGAAGATAGAGCCGAAGGGGTCGCCGCCACTACTGGAGTCAAAGACGACAATGACAAAGGCACGGGGGACGTTGTGGGAGCCGGCGAAAATAGAACCCGAGCAGCTAGAACTGAAGTAGACTGCTGGTTCCGGCTCACATCCCCCGTACGAAGGCGTGTCTCCTTAGCACGTAGCTTAGGCATCGCCTCATCAAGCGATGGACGCGGACGATGTGTCAAGAGCTGGGACCTGACTGGCTCAAACTCAGGACGAAGGCGAGAGAGGAACTCGTGAAGACGAAGAGTCTCCCGCTGACTGCGGTGGCGGTCACAGCACCTGCAAGTGCCTGTAGCACAAAACTCGGCACCCAAGCTATCCAAGCGATGCCAGATCCCACACATCTGGTGGTGGAAGTCCCCCACAGCGTGATCAAGCTGACGAAGCGACTGAGCCTCCTCCACGACTGCAAGGTACATCGCCTCGTTACGAATCTCGTAACTCTGACGAAGGTGAGCCCACATCTGCGGCGAAGTGGGAAGGCCCCGGAGGGTGAGCGAGAGATCTGTCTCCATGCTCGCAAGAAGGATAGCCTTGGCACAAGCCTCCTCCCGAAGCCAAGTCGCGTAGTCAGCAGAATCCGACTGATAGGTGTCCATTGAAGCTTCAAAAGCCTCGAGAAGAGCGGCCTTAGCAGCCTCATCCGCATCAAACGGGTAAGTGAGTGGTGCCGAAAGACAAGGGAGAGAGGGACAGACCCGCTCACCCATGAGATAGCCCCACAGCTGCTGACCGCCCATGTGAATCTCCATGTGAAAGGCAAACTTACCCCAATTGATACCCGTGAAAAGAACAGGACATCGGGGCACAGGGATAGCACCCGGTCTCCCTAGGGCCGCCATGAGGAAAGCGACGTACAGGAAGGCTTTTTTTTGTCTTTTTATTTTTTTTAATGTATATAAAAGAAAGGTAAAGCAGATAACAGAGAAAACCAGTGGAGCGGAGGCTCTCGGCGGACGGAGGGGGTAGGGGCGCGTGGCAGTGGCGGCCGGAGGGCGAGCAGAGGTGGCGGCGGCGGATCCCGGCGGCCAGTGCAGCTGCTGCGCCTGGGCCCGGCTCCCGACGGGTCTCGGCGGAGGAAAGGACCGAGCGGAGGCGGCGACGCGTGGAGGCGCACGGCAGTGGCTCGCGGCGGGGGCTCGCAGGCAGGGGCGCACGGCGGTGGCGAAGGTTTACCGGCGGCAAGCCGACGGTGCGCCGGCGACAGTGGCCATCGAAGGAGGTAACCCTAGCTCTGATACCATGTTAGGATAATAGTCGTTGTATTCATCCAACCCCAAAAGGGAGCCATATACAGGGAAAGGCAAATATGTAATAAAGCCCCTACACAACCAGAGAATTACAAGTGTGTATATATATACATCTAACACCAAACACCTGATTTGGTGAGTGCAACAATTTTTCTTGTATCTGGAAACCTTGTAAACTAGCTAGACTTGATTGTGCCTAATTTCCTTGATGTTGGGTACCTTGAAAGCTTGGAGGAGAATGACCATATGGTGGGTAGTTGTCTAGGGCACCAAATAGGTAAAAATTATGGAAAAAAATGTGGGTTGAAGCTTTGGAAAAACTAAGATTGGGGAAAATTGTTGAGGAATTGATGGGGGACGGGGGTTCCCGACCTTCCGTCAGGTAGAGATAACTATCGTTTTGGTGGAACGCGACACACCGATTCGGCTTCAGATCAACAGACCCAATCCCTGCAACCTTAGCACCACGACTCCTCTGGTTATCAACCGTGTCACAAATTCGGTTGACCTTGCCAAGAAGGCTAATCCCTGCCTGAAAAATAAAAAACACAAGCAAGAACCCGAAAGTACACAACTCAATTAAAGTGACAATTGCAGATAAATGATTAAGCACTCGAAGTTGGGGTTTCACAACCGATGACGGCAACTGTTCGAAGACAGATTGATCTAAAGCAAAACCCAAACCCTAATATGGGCAGCAGCTACTGAATATATAGTCTAAGGGTCGTCACACCCCCTAGACGCGTCCTCTAACGGGCTCTAAGACGATACACGGCCCAACGGACCAAAAGACGGTGACGCAGCACCCTGGTAGATTCTGGATGCTAACTTGTTTCGACGATTCCCATTGACTCCGGTGGAATTTGGACGTCAAACCAAAGCCATTGGTTAGCTTATGAAATTATCTTTCCATGCATATGTGGATCGTCGAAAACGGAGTCCGTATGCATCCTGGGGGTCCGTTTTATTGCAGGCTGGTCCTGAAGGCCGAGGCAGACTCGAACTCGAGTTGGACTGGGCCTTCGGCTTGTCTTGGGTGTCCTTGCGGTTCTTCTCCGCCTCCATACCTCTCTCCAAGTACTTCATGATCCTCTCCAATGTTTCTAAGCAAGATAACATCATTAGGTAGCAATCTATTCTCAAAACTATGAAAAGGATCGCTTAAGAACGAGCTCATCTTTAAATTTAATTGTCGCATTCGAGTTCGGGTCATTGGACCTTACATAACGGCTGAAGGATTAGCGGGTGCATCCGAAGAAGTGATGTCCTCATCAGAAATTGTTGGAGAGGGGAGTTATGGCCAAGATTTTCTGCAGGGTTTGGAGAGTATTGAGTTAGGAGGTTTGTGAAATTTCTGTTGGATGAATCCATCTCTCGATGAAATGAGGAGCTTCAATATGAAATGTGTGGTCATTTGTTATTATATAGAGCCCAACCTCGTTTTGTAGGCAACCCGTGGAACTCAAGTCAGTGGCCAACGGCTACTTCAGCCAATGGCTTTCTACTGCCATGCATCAACCGTTTTGAGTTTTATATTCATTTATCCAGTGAACATTTTATTCCCTTGTGGGCAACCCATATAGCTATGGACTACTTTAGCAATTAATGCTATAAAGACCCCTTTCACAATGTATATAAGCAGCCCATATAAATACATTTATTGTATAATGACAACTTTTGTAACATATTATGGGCGCCCTTATCTCTTCCAAGTTCAAACGCAGCGAGTCATTAAAAAATGTTAAATGTTTGAGCACAGTGACGTAGTGAACTGGCGACCACATATTTCTTTACTTTTCTTATCTCTCACCGGCTTATCTCCTCGACACAAGCAGCAACAACAGCTAGAAGTCTCATGATGGAGCGATCACTTGTCCCAATCAATCATGTGAGCTGATCGGCCGACATATCCGGCCACAGCGTAGCAGAAGCAGGCGAGCACGGAGCTGGCGGGCTGCGGTGGCGCAACCTCCAATGAGGCGGCGGGAGCACCGGAGAACGGCGAGCTCTTGCCACGGCCAAAGCAGAGCAACATAAGCCGGCCGGAGGGGCAGCAGTTACACCGAGAGATCGACCTCCGTTAGCGGGCAATGCCTGAGAGCGGTGAGGTCCAGCAGCGTGAAGGCGGCAGTAAGGCTCCGGCCTTCTTGGATTTGGCTGCTGTTGGTACTTAGATCCGTGGATAGAGGTGTGGTGGCGAAGCTCTAACAATATTGATGCAGCATATCTGTACAATATTTACTAGGTGCATTACGGTATCCCTTTCTCCCGATGCAAATGACTTAGTGCAAAAATGAATCCTTAACTGCAAAACCTTGAACTCTTAAATCATCGAAAACACACCCTCGTCCAGTTGACATGGCATCCATGTAGTCTTTCACAGGTCAAACAACACCTAAGACTTAATCTAAAAGAAGGTACTAGATTGATTCTATTTCTATCAAAAAATTTCAGTGAGTGTACGTCGATGTCCTTCTAAAAGAGTACAAGCATCTTCTTCCTTTTTACCCTTTTGCTGGCCGACAAAACTAAACAAACCAATAAATATGGTTTTTATGATTTGGTAATTTTGCTTCGCTACTATGGGAGGAGAGTAGAGATGAAAACAATCGAAAACAGTGTTATTTTTATAAAAACGGTTTCGGTATGGTCGAGAATTTTTCATATTTATGACTTAATGGCAACTTTAATACGATACTCACAAAAATTAGAAAAATTAAATTTCTAGAAATGAAAACAATAGGAAAGAATATTATTTTTATGAAAACGGCATCCGTATGGTCCGGAATTTCCGTACCGTTTTCACCCTAGAGGAAAGGCATCCCTAATTTTGATCGTACTATAACAGAGTTACAGATGGCAAGAGAGCAATGATCCAATGAGTAGAGATATGACACTCATAACAAGTATCCGAGAATTGCATGCAAATGGTTTTAGCCGCACCCAAATGAGTCAAGGGTTTGTCTAATTACTTGTGGGGTTTTTATTGGTCCAAACCAGCAAAGCAACTGAAATTGATACTAAGACCTAGGAAAACAGCAATTTCTTATTGCCACACGTTTGTCCAATTAATCATTAGAATTTTTATTCATCAAAACAAGCAAAAAAAAGAAGGCCAATTAGAAACATAGAAATTCTGCAAAGATAAGGAAAACAAATCTTGCGTTTCTACGAGAGTTAAGTGTTATGGTTCCAACAAAAAATGCATTGGACCTAATTAAGTACACTAAAAATTAATGCATTAGGCCTAGAGGATTAAAACTCTATATGCAGAAGCATACTTTGGATGAGAAGAAAAATTAGAAAGGGAATACTAAATCTTCTCTAAGACGGCTCTCTCTCTCCATTATATGCATCTTTACTACGAATTTGGTTATACATGTTGGAACAGAGGAAGGCTATCCAACGAACTTGTGAGAATCGGACGAAGGATGCTTTTTTGTCTGGGTTCTCCCCTCCTCTGAGAGGCAATACTTTATTTATATAGGCCCTAAATCAGGATGAGGAAAATACAAATTTATCTAAATTATAGGGCTATCTCTACAATAGGCTGACTAGTGGCCCTTCCCAAGGACAGTGACACACTTTCCTCTCCTTGAGCGGGAAGAGAGCTCAATGGTGAACCCTGCCCTAACGGACAGGGCACCTGCACGTCACGCTCCACCCCTCCCCCCGGCGGGGGAATCCTGGCTTTCACTCAGAGCCGAAGATACACTAGGATCTAGGGGTCAAGCAGCTGGTAGGTGAGGGCATTGAATGAGCATTGATGGCATCGGTTGGCCCCTCTGTCCTTTTAGAGCAAGGCGACACCTGGACGAGGGTGATCTCCCTCGAGGACGCCTTCATTGGGATAGGGTAGGCGAACCCACCCTTCGGCGGGCCCCCTAGCGGGCGAAGCCACGGGGGGTCTTTTCCCGGGCTTTGTTGGGGACAGCATAGCGTGGAGCCACCCTTCGCTAGGTCCGGCTCCTTCGGAGTCAACCCTAGGCTCAAGCCCCGTGCTTTGCGTCCTATCCCCCGTCTTGCATCACTCCGAGGCCCTCCTAATCTCGTCCCCAACAATACAGAAGGGAAAATAACCATACGATAGCAAACAAGATATTCCAATTTACTTGGATGAGGATCCAACAACCCAGCCTTAGTGGAACACACTAATCTATCTAAGAACCCTTGCGCATCAAATCAGGCAATTCCTCTCTAAACTTAAATTTGCAGCTAGACTAACATTCTAGAAGGAGAAATTTTACGGTCCTTGAGAAGTACCAGGAGGTACCAAAATTTACACGAAAAAGTGTGGTACCTCTCGGTACCTCCTCAAGGACCGTAAAATAACTCTTCCGGAAGAAGAGTTCCTTATTGTGATTTTGTTATATTAACTCATGGATCTGAGGACTAGATCCAACACGGACCTGAATCGCCACCATTTCTTGGATGCTGGCGGTGACAAGAAACTGACCCAACCAAGAACACACAAAATTACCAATAAATTCTTTTCTAGATCAAGGACAGACAAGCTTAGATTTTTTTTTTAGATAATGGATTATAAATCCAGCCTCTACATCCACCAGGATGTACACAACCAAAAGGTCCATACAAGAGTACTAAGACAAGCTTAGATTATAGCCAAATGAAGAGAAAAAGAAAATCGAAGCTTTGCTTACCCGCAAGGAGGAGACGAGACCACACGATTTCTCTATGTTTTTTCTTTTATTTTTCTCTTTCGAGTGAATTGTAGTTTAGGTCACCTTTTGTTGGCAAAGTTTCACTTTAAACTACCTTTAAACCAATCTTTTCACTTTGGACCGGTTAATTTTGACATGTTTGTAATTTGGATCATCCAACTCTCTTTTGTAGCCATGTCTAAACTACTATCCGTTATAAATATAGCCTGCACATATATGGGAGAGTTCACCAGTGTGCCATAACCAATGTGCTTAAGGTTATTGATGTGTACTGAAGAAGTTATTTGGATGGCCCAAACTACAACAATAACAAAATTACCTAGTTCAAAGGAAAAATTATTAATTTAAGGGTAATCCAAACCAAAACTTTGGCTATAAAATGTGGATCACATTGTATTTCTCTTTTCCTTTTGGGATTGAGCTATCGTTCGATCTCTTACGGGCTGGGGCTGAGCCCATTGTGCTGTATGCTCGTAAATTATGGGCCTTATTGTTAGGCCTATTCCGCATTCTATCCGAGTAGGTCAGTGGCCACTAAACCAATTGAGGCCTGCTTGTTAGGCCTGTTTTTTGTCTCAAAAAAAATTTTGAGGCCTGTTTTGGAGGGGGCTTCCTGAGACCGTAACTGCTTCAGATTCTCACCCACAGGTACTCACCAACTAATATATGTTTATCAGTTTTCTCATGAAACCGCAGCTGCTTTTAGGTTCTCATCAATCAGATACACACCGGTTTTATCAAACAAAACCAATTGCTTCTAACAATATGCTCTATTAGTTCACGCATATTAATTTTGACTAAGTAGATATTAAAAAAAAAGTCTAGATCTCTATCCCTAATTATCAAATCTAGCTACTATTTCCAATGCATGTACTCCCGCGGTTCCCAAAAAAGTAGTCCTAAATCCCAATGCAAAATAAATAAAAAAGAAACCAAAATATCTCCTATTAATGTAAAAATATTAATGGTTAGTATGTAGAGAAGGGGTGTCGAAGAGATAAAATTTCTTAATTTATGGATTAAGGGTAGATAAGAAAGTGGGAATTGATTTATATTAAGACAAAATTTGATCAATAGGAGTTGGTTTATTTTGGGATAGAGGGAGTACTCCCTCCATTTTAAATATGTGATGCTGTTAATTTTTGAATATGACATTTAAATATGTTATTATTTGTCATTTAAAAATTTAAATATAAACATAGAAAAACATATTATTTTAAAGTGCACTTAATGATAAAACAAATTATAATAAAAATAAAAGACACGTTCATAGTTTTTTAATAAAATAAACGGCCAAACTTTATTTTAAAAGTCGACGACGTCATATATTTAAAAATAAAATTTTGGAGAATAATAGTTGCTGTTTGTTTGGACTTTGGAGAACGAAGGAACAATGGCACTTATCTAGCGTTGAAATCATGAGCACTCTTTTCTCTCTCGATCGCCCCCACCGCCGGCGCCGGGAAAATGAAGGCGACGACGTGAGCCGCGCTGGTCAATGTAACTGTACAGGGTGACCTTCTGATTTTCCCTTCACTGCATCTACACATCCACTGAGTTCTCGTCACCACATGTTCCTATTAAAGAAACCCCCATGCCGTCGGTGTACCCTCGTTGAATGCGCCCGGTGTCTCCTCCTTCCACCTACACACCCCCGGCATCTCGCTCAAGCTCAAGGAAGCGCTAGCTCCGCTCGTCGACAATGGCGTCTCCTCTCACGAAGAAGGTAACACGAGCATTAATTCTCTGCTGGTATCCATGCATGTATGATGATCGTTATATATAGTATGTGTGCATGTGTCGCGCTGAGTGTTGATTCGTGTCCAGGTGCTGGTGCCGATCGTGGCCGGCACGGAGCCGGTGGAGGCGACAGTGCCCATCGTCGTCCTCCGCCGCGCCGGCGCGGACGTCACCGTGGCTTCTGCGGGCGGCGGTGGGCTGGTCGTCGAGGCCATGTACGGCGTCAGGATCGTCGCGGACGCGCTCGTCGCCGCCGACGACTGCGCCGCGGCTCACTTCGACCTCATCGTCCTCCCTGTACGTGCACATCTCTAATATTGCCGTGTGCGCGCGCGCATCGGCCGCCGATCGCAACGACATCGATGCATGCATGCTCTTTCTGTGATGCAGGGAGGGGTTCCCGGCGCGGCAAACCTCGGCGGCTGCGCGGCGCTGGAAGCCGTGGTGAGGAGGCACGCGGCCACCGGAGGGCTCTACGCCGCCATCTGCGCCGCGCCGTCGCTGGCGCTGGCGTCCTGGGGCGTGCTCAACGGCCTCGAGGTTGCTGAACTATTGGCCACCCCACTGCTTGCTATTGCTGTTCCTCGCCCACTATCAGATCACTGTTTTTGGTCGAAAAGATATTTTGAATTGTAAAAAAAATGAAGTATACCAAACAAAAACTAGTACAGAATTCATAGAGTAACTTATCCATAGGTTTTTTATATATATTTACCACAAAACACGGACGTTTTTTTTAACACTCACGCTCAAAGAGGCAGAAGCCAATCGCAAATTCTCAATGTCACTGAATTCCTGTTGACAGTATATTATACATAATATTTATGAGTATCAAAATTTAAACCGTAATGATTATCCATGAAATTTCTTGGGCCTGGACAAGCCTACCACGGATAACAAGTATATATACAGAATCCATACAACTACTATTTATCATTAACACAAGCAAAGTTAGCAGTGCTGAGATGTGATTTAGGAGAGAAACCGATGGAATGCAAGAGACTAGATCGAAGGGATGGTGGTGTATTGTAGATGTGCTAGACTTTATCCTATTGGCTGCAAACATCTGATGATGTGGGCCTTAATTGCTTTGCTAGTTTGCTGGTCTAATCTAGCCTTCATTATGACCATCACAGAGTAATTAATTTGAACCAGCAGTGGGTAGTTAACATCTATCTCAAAATATAACAACTTCTTTAGCTACATTACTTTTTAAGATAGAGGAAGCAGTACTATTTTACTGTGCCATGTAGTAGAGCTCGGGCACCAGGCCATTATCGTCAGGCCTTTGGCTCTGTCGATGCTAACTTGAAGTCATGCATTCACCACTCTAGCATCATATGACAGTTGCTACTCCATAAAATACGTGTTTTGACTTAAAGTGTTTTTAAGAAATCCTAGACTTATATAAAATAGTTTTATTTCATTAGCATATATAGAATTTTTTTAAGTATCTTTTTATGTTAGTAGGTTCGAAATACACATCCCTCCTATCCTACCTTGTTTCTCATTCTCCCATTTAAAAATGTGCAATGCAAACCCCAAATAAAAACGAGATGTTAACCAGTTACAAATGCAGTAAGATGCATAAATTTTTATGGCACCAGCAACAGATTCTTGTCAAAAAGATGACTAATGTGTATATATACTTAAAAAATACCACATAGTTTTTTTATTAGCTAATATGGATTATATATGTATGTGCACAAGGTTTTATGAAACACTTTATTCCTCAAAATAAATTACAATAATCGGAGCTATGGGTTTTAGATGCCCCCAAACCTCATTTTGTGAAATTTACTCTATGGAGAAAAAGAAATAGGCACCAAGTATGGTGCAAAAAAGGATTTAAAGTTGAGTTCTGACATTTTCAAAAAAAATAAAAGTTGAGTTGTGACAGTGCACGGACCTACACAGTGCACTAAGCTAATTTTGGTTAGAGTTACACTTTTTTCGGAAGAGAATGAAAAGTTACACTTAGATCGTTAATTACTGCTAATGTCGACGGAGCCGGGATTACTTAGTTTATTGATCGCGACCGTCAAATGATAATTGTGGCTAGCTTACCTCGTGTTTTTGCACATGAAGGCAACTGCTCACCCGCTGTTCGTGGACAAGTTCCCGCCGGAGGTGGCCGCCGTGGATGCGAGCGTGGTGGTGGACGGGAACGCCGTCACGAGCCGTGGTCCGGCGACCTCGACGGAGTTCGCTTTGGCTCTGGTAGAGCAACTCTACGGGAAGGACAAGGCCGAGCAGATCGCAAAAGAAATGGTAACTAATTAAGGTTTTACTAGATTTTGCTACTCTAATTTTTCTCTTATCTAATGGCATGTTTGGTCTACTCTTAGCCATTGCTAGTCTTGCCAATTTTTAGCAATGGCAAAATTTGTCTATTGTCTAACACTACTACAGATAGCGTGTTTAGGAGCTCTTCTTTCCCACTGCTTGCTCCATCTTATTTTTTTCGTTTTCCACGCGCACGCTTTCCAAAACGATTAACGGTGTGTTTTTTATAAAAATTTTCTATATAAAAGTAGCTCTAAAAAGCAAATAGATCTATTTTTTAACTAATAGATCCATTTTTTAACTTTTTAATAATAAATATTTAATTAATCACGTGCTAATAACGTTTCTCGTTTTACGTACGACTTATTTAAGCTGTTAATTAAGCCCAAAAGAACAGCCCCCTAGTGTCTGTTGGGAACTGTCATCTGTGCCGGTTCCCCCACCGGCACCGGCACTAAACTTTAAGTATTGATGAGCCCCTCGTCCGTACCGGATGTCAGAACTGGCAATGGTTGTTGGAGCCCGGGTACCCGTCCGTGCCCGGGTGCCTTGCCCCGGGTACTCGCGTGCGTGCCCGGGTACTTCACCCGGGGACCGCGTTCGTGCCCGGGTACTTCACCCGGGGACCGACCTCGCCCCGGGTACTCTCGTTCGGGAACCCGACCACGCCTGGATCTTCTCCCGTGCCCGGCACCTTGCGTCCGGGATCTCGCCTTAGCGCCTACGGTGAGCCTGCGACTTCACCTGAAAGCAAACACACACAAGAACACGAGAGTTTGGTGCTGCCCAAAATCGCACACCATTTTCTGTTCCTTCATACTCCTTTTATAGCGAATTTACAAAGGGTATAGCGTCTGCACGTCGCGCCCACGACGCGTCCGTCTACGGACGTGACGTAGCCCACGAACCGTCGTACAGGCGTATGCGAGCCGCACGTCGCTACGGCCACGATGCGTCCGCCCACGTCCGTGACGTCGTCCACGACGCGAGACACTCTCTCTACGCTATCAGAAAGGCGAGACACAAGAAAAAAGGACGAGCAGGAACTCAGGATTACAATGCTTACATTTCACCCCCTAAGCCTGAAGTTCCTTGCTGATTTTGACAATGCCCAGCTGCACTCGGAGTTCGCAAAAACGATCTCGTGACAGCGGCTTCGTCAGTATGTCAGCTAGCTGCTCCTCAGTGCGGACGTGCTCAATGTCCATCCTCCCGTCGCCAATGCATTCTCGAATGAAATGATATTTGACATCTATATGCTTGCTTTGATCATGAAAGACAGGATTCTTACTGAGGGCTATTGCCGATTGGCTGTCCATCTTCAGTAGGAAGGCGGCGCGCTGCTCGCTCTTCAATTCAGCCAAGAGCTGCGCCAGCCAAATGCCTTGACAGGCCGCCGTCGTCCCCGCAATGTATTCAGCTTCGCAGGAGGAGAGGGCGACGACCTTCTGCTTCTGGGACTGCCAGGTCACCGGGCATGAGCCGAGGAAGAACAGCACGCCGGAGGTGCTCTTCCTTGTATCAATGTCGCCGCCCATGTCGGCATCACTGTAGCCGAGCAGCTTCAGCTTTGCCTCGGTGCGCCTGTAATGGTAGCCGTAGTCGATCGTACCGGCGATGTAGCGTAGAATCCGCTTCACCGCGTTGAGGTGCTCGGAGGTGGGACTTTCCATGAATCGGCTGACATAGCCGACGGCGAAGGCGATGTCCGGCCTGGTATGCACTAAGTACCGGAGGCAGCCGACGAGGCCCCGGTATTCAGTGGCGTCCACCGGCGCCGCTGTACTCGCCTTTGACAGCTTCAGGCGAGGCTCCATGGGAGTGTGGCTCGGATTGCAGCTCGCCATGCCCGCACGCTCTAGAATCTTGCGCGCGTACGCCGCCTGGGACAGCCTGATGCCGTCGCTCCCCTGCTGCACCTCAATGCCCAAGTAAAAACAGAGCAAGCCAAGGTCACTCATTTTGAACCTGGAGCTCATCTGCTGCTTGAACTTGGCGATCTCGGTGGGGTCGTTCCCGGTGATGACGAGGTCGTCGACGTAGACCCCCACCAGCAGCCGAGAGGCGCCCTTGCCGCGGGCGTAGACGGCATGCTCCGACGCGCTGTGGTTGAAGCCGAGCGTCACCAGCGTCTCGTCGAGCTTGGCGTTCCACGCTCGCGGGCCTGACGGAGACCGTTAGAGCGCCTTGTCCAGGCGCAGCACCTTGTCTTCGTGGCCGGCGACGGTGAAGCCGGGAGGTTGGCGAACGTACACACTCCCTCGATGAGCTCCCCGTTCAGGAACGCGGACTTGGACGTCCATGTGGTGCACCGGCCACCCCTCCTGGGCAGCGAGTGCCAGCAGTAGCCGCACCGACTCGATGCGGCCACGGGGGCGAAGACCCTCGTCGAAGTCCACGCCAGGCTGCTGGACGTAGCCCTTTGCCACCAGCCGCGCCTTGTGCTTGATCACCTCGCCGGCGGCGTTTTTCTTCACCTTGTATACCCACTTCAGCCCGATGGCCGGTGACCGAGCGCGAAGGGCACCAGCGCCAGGTCTGGTTGCTCTCGATGGAGTCCATCTCCTCCTCATGGCACGGCGCCAGGACTTATGTCTCTCGGCCTCGGCGAAGTGGCTGGCTCCTACCATCGATCTGCATATGGAGCTCAGCAGCTACCTGGCGCGTGCGAGGCCTGGCGGTGTCGCTGCCCCGAGGACGTTGTCGGACAGTGCGGTACCGCGGCTCGACGTCATCGTTGTCGGCGTCCCAATACTCCTCCATGTCTGGAGGCGGTGAGACGAACTCAGGCTGGGGCAGTGAAGACGCCGGAGGTGCTGGAGTTGCGGGAGCGGGCGTCGAGGCATCGGGCGACGTCGCGGGTGTGCCCTCCGCGGGAACGCCCCCGGGACCGTGCCCGCGCTCGCCCGCGCCTGCACCCGCTTCGGTGCCCCGCGTCCGCGCCCCGGGCCCCGGGCCCGAGCCCTTGCCCCGGCAGCTCCCTTCCGTGCCGGGCTCTCGCCCCGGAACTCGCCCTCGCGCCCGTGTCAGCGCCCGGGCCCGGGAACTCGACCGTGCCCAGGTCAGCGCCTGCGCCCGGACCTTCGCGCCCGAAGTTGGGGTCGCCGGAAGCTCTTCTGAGCCCTTCACGGTGTCGGCGTCGAAGCGCGTGGCACCCAACTCCATCGCAGGGTACTCCACGACGAAGTCAGTGCCAGACTCCATGTCCTCGTCCTCATCCCTCCAACTCCAGGACGCCGGCTCGTCGAAGACCGCGTCCCTGGACACGACGGCGCGACGCGTCGTCGGGTCGTAGAAACGCCATGCTTTGGCGCCTGGTTCGTAGCCGATGAAGACAGCCGGAGCGCCGCGGTCGTCGAGCTTCTTTAGGTGCGGCTTCGTCGTTTTGACGTACGCCACACACCCGAACGTGCGCAGGAAGTGCACATCCGGCCTGCGACCGTGCCAGGCCTCATACGGCGTCATGCCGTCGACGGCCTTGGTGGGCGCCCGATTCAGCAGGAAGACGGCAGTGGCGACCGCCTCGCCCCAAAAGAATACCGGCATGTTCCGGCTCTTCAGCAGACTGCGCGCCATGGTCACGACCGTTTGGTTCCGCCGCTCAACCACGCCGTTCTGCTGCGGCGTGTACGGCGCTGTGTGCTGCCGCTCGACGCCGTGCTCGGCGCAGTACTCCTCGAATTCAACAGAGATGAATTCACCCCCATTGTCAGTGCGCAGAACACACAGACGCCGGCCTGTCTCCACCTCCACCTTCGCCTGGAACTCTCTTCACGCAGCGAGGTGTCGCTCTTGGCGGCGAGCAGAGCCACCCACATGTACCTGCTCCGGTCATCAACCAGCAGAAGGAAGTATTGCTTACCGCCGGGTGTCGCTGGCGTTATGGGGCCGCACAGGTCGCCATGGACCAGGTCCAGCAGTCCCTCCGCTCGCCGCTTCGACTGCGACGGGAACGGTCTCCTCTTCAGCTTGGTGGTGACGCAGTCGGCGCAGAGCTGGTGGACGTGCTCGACATGGGGCAGCCCGTGCACCATGCCCCGCTGCTCGAGCTTGCGCAGGGCGTCGAAGTGGAGGTGGCCGTAGCGCTCGTGCCACAGCCATGCGCTGTCGCTGGCGCGCGGCCAGGCACAGTGGCCGCCCGATCTTCACCCGCAGCAGGTACAGCCGGTTAGCCGAGCGTCGGACTCGCGCGATCAGCCGGTCCTCTTCGTCACGGATCCGAAGGACGCCGTGCCTGGTGTGGACGTCGCAGCCGCCCTCGTCGAGCTGGCCGAGGCTGATAATGTTGGTGGTCAGCCTCGGGATGAAGTACACCCCCGTGAGCGGGAGGTGTTCGCCGGTCTTCCCTTCGAACAGCACGGTGCCCGACCCTTCGATCGCGACCTCCGAGCCGTCGCCGAACTTGACGGTGCCGCGGATCGCCTTGTCGATGTCGATAAAGGCGCTCCTGCAGCCTGACATGTGATTGGTGGCCCCACTGTCAAGGTACCAGTCGGTGTCGTCGTGCTCCGCCTCGTCATCGAACTGCGCGAGGACTTTCTCCTCGACGACGCGCAGGAGACGGCGCTCTGGCGGATGTGGGGTCGCAGCGGCGAGTGGTGGTGGCGGTGCGTTGGCGAAGATAGTGGCTCGAGCCATCAGCAGCGTGGGCTCCGAGTCCTCTTCGGCCTGCGCGAGGTGGGCCTCGCCCTTTGGCTTGCTGCGGCAGTCTTTCGCCCAATGGCCGCGTTTGCCGCAGCGCTTGCACTGATCTCGGTCATAGCCCTGTCCTCCGCCGGACTGGGCCTTGCCGTCGCGCTGCCGGCCGGAGCTCGCGCCCCTTCCGCGCCCACGACCGCGTGAACGGCCGCCGCGATTCTTGCCGCCGGCGCCCCCCGAGCTGCTCCCGCCGCCCTTCTCCTCGGACTCACGGAGCTTGAGCCTGGCGAGCCACTCCTCCTCGCACAGGAGCAGCCTGCCCTGGTTGTCGACGGTGGGCGCCGGCTTGCGGCGCTGCTCGACGGCACGCAGCCTCCCGGTCACCTCCTCGATGGGGATGGCGCTGATGTCGAGCAGTGTCTCAATGGAGATGGCCACCTGTTCGAGATGCTCGGGGACGACCTGCAGCATCTTGCGAACCACCTCAGCGTCGGCGATGTCATCACCAAGGATCCGAAGGTTGTTGGCGAGCCCGGTAATGCGCACGGAGAAATCTTCCGCCGTCTCGCCTTTCTTCCACGCCAGCGTGGCAAACTCGCGTCGGAGCTGCTGGGCGTTCGCCTCGCGTACGCGCTGCACACCGACGCGGATGGTCTTCACCACCTCCCACGCAGCTTGCGCCGTGCGCTTGCCACGAAGCGAGGACAGCATCTCCGGCGGGACGGAGCGCAAAATGGCCGCCATCGCTAGGCGGTCGTCGCGGTACTCGACGACGTCGTCCTCCTCCGGCTCGATCGCGTACCAGATGCCCTGCGCCTCCATGTTGACCTGCATCAACATAGACCACTCCTGATAGTTGGAGCGAGTCAGCATAGGGTACTGCACTGAGGCGCCGGCGCCGGTCTCCCTGACGGTCCGCTGGATGATTACTCCGCCGTCACGACGACCGCGGCGTGGGATAGGCGAGAGCGAGGGGCGACGGCGATGCGGTGGGGTGTGCGACCTGCCGTCGCGCGGCTCTGATCGCACCGACATCAGGTCCTGACTCGATGCGCTCTGATACCAAATGTTGGAGCCCGGGTACCCGTCCGTGCCCGGGTGCCTTGCCCCGGGTACTCGCGTGCGTGCCCGGGTACTTCACCCGGGGACCGCGTTCGTGCCCGGGTACTTCACCCGGGGACCGACCTCGCCCCGGGTACTCTCGTTCGGGAACCCGACCACGCCTGGATCTTCTCCCGTGCCCGGCACCTTGCGTCCGGGATCTCGCCTTAGCGCCTGCGGTGAGCCTGCGACTTCACCTGAAAGCAAACACACACAAGAACACGAGAGTTTGGTGCTGCCCAAAATCGCACACCATTTTCTGTTCCTTCATACTCCTTTTATAGCGAATTTACAAAGGGTATAGCGTCTGCACGTCGCGCCCACGACGCGTCCGTCTACGGACGTGACGTAGCCCACGAACCGTCGTACAGGCGTATGCGAGCCGCACGTCGCTACGGCCACGATGCGTCCGCCCACGTCCGTGACGTCGTCCACGACGCGAGACACTCTCTCTACGCTATCAGAAAGGCGAGATACAAGAAAGAAGGACGAGCAGGAACTCAGGATTACAATGCTTCATGAGCCAAAAGAAAAGGCGTCAGGCTCTTCCAACTAGAGGATTATTACTGAAACTAAATCTAGAATCACAAAGTCATTCACATCCTAAACAAGAGCTGAATCAAAAAGAAAGGGATTGGAATCACAAATACTAACATGCAGACGCTCTGTCGCTGCTCTGTCCCATAAAAAATAAGAACTAAATCCAACCCTGCCATTGCTCGTCGGAGGCCGACGCCGACGCTGCTCACCGAAGGTCGCCGATGCTGCCATGGCCGCTGCCGCCGCCGGCTAAGGCCAAGGCCGCTGCTCGCTAGAGGCCGAGGCCGTTGCTGAGACCGCTGCCGCTGCTCCTCGAGGCCGAGGCCAAGGCCGTCGCCACTGCCGCAGCTCGCCCGAGGCCAAGGCCAAGGCCGTAGCCGCCGCCGCTGCTCGCCAAAGGCTATTGTCAAGACCACTGCCGCTACTCCCTGAGGCTGAGGCCAAGGCCACCACCGCTGCTCGCTAGAGGCCGAGGCCGCAGCCGCAGCCGCAGCCACCATCACTGCTTGCCGGAGGCTGTGGCCGCCGCCGCTCCCCGGAGGCTAAGGCTGAGGTCGTCCCCGCCACCGGCGCTCACCGGCGCGTTGCAGCCATTGCTTCCCTGGCTAGGAAGATGAGGATAACGGAGAAAGAGAAGGATCAATTGGCCCGGGAAATATTAAAAACATCGGCTCGACTGGTCATTTGTATCCGGTACTGATGTTCCATTTCTTGGTTGTACTAATGGATACTCATCAGTATCGTTTCTTGGTCGTACAGAACGTGCAGTTGGGTGGGCGGGTGAAAAATCCTTATTAATATCGATTTTTGTTTAATCAGTACTGATAAAAGTGGTATATTTGAGTCGTTCTGTAGTAGTCTAAACTTTAGCAAATATACTTGTTTAGATTGCTAAAAAAAAATTTAACAAGATTGGCTAGGCTTGTAATTGGTTAGCTACCAAAGGGATGCTAACATTTTGATGAAATTGTATTTTGAATGCTATGGAAGTAGTATAAGTAAAAAGGAAAGTACTAGCGATAGAGTTTAAATTCTAGTGTCCATGAATATTACACATATATAATACGGTTTTAATAGAATTTTAGTGAGGATAGAGATGTGCCGTTAGTTTCTTCGTCTTTTTGAGCGTGTGTTAAGAGGCACATTGGTGGGTGTGGGTGTGTGGTATGTGTATATAATTATGTGCACGTGTATGCGTCTTTTGTATAATCGAAAAAATATATAAGTAAAACAACCATGGGCTATGCTAAGCTTACCCAAATTAAATAAATTGGCATTATAATATTTTTATCAAACCAAATAGGTGATAAATTTTTTAGCTATGCTAATTATTTGGTAATAATTTTTTTTAGCTATGCTGGGGTTGAGCTTGGTTTTTTTTAAGGACCATGGAGTGCTACATCTGCCCATACATGCATGATTAGGTTTTTTATATAAAAAAGGAAAAATGATAGAGAAATTTAAGATGGTTGGAGGCACAGTTTCTGGTTTTCGGGAACGGTAGGCATAATTTATGAGGAAATGGACGGCTGACATTGCGGCGGTCTAATTTTCCAAGCTTGTATTGAATGTTCACTTCATATGCGCCGTTGTTAGCGAAAAATCGGTCACTACTCACAATTGGTTTGAATACATGAAGCATATATGCTCAAGAGACGGAGAAAGGATGAGGTCTTGTGGAAAGGCCGGGCGTGAATTTATTGTCTGGATAAGCTCTCATGGCCCATGTTCATGGGGCCATGCTGTTGTTGATATGATGGTCTGCTGACTGCTGCTATGATCATGGGGCCAAATGTTTTCTAAAATGTTAGTTATGAGTTTCATGACGACTTAGATCAAAATATCTTGAGATTCTTTTGGAATGTAGGAATAAAAAACACAGAAATAAAAAAAAATAAAATTGACATGTGATGACTTGTTAACTAGTATAAGAAATAAAACCACACGAATTGCGCAAAGTTGTTTTTAGATGTCTCAAAAAAAAACACAGAAAACTTAAGATTATGTAATGATTTACTATAGAGTGAAGGAGACAGAGAGAGAAAGTAGCTTGGAATTCTCAAAGGATTTATTAACATGAGGTGAGAGCCCATGTTTGAAGAGTATTTTTGCGGTACAATATACTTGCACTATATATTGTCAATATAAATGATCGAACGGTGTTATGTGTGATTGATTTATCTCTCCACTTAAATAGATTGCACTATAAATCTAAAAAAGGTAAATTAGTCTTTCTATATTATTACATGGGACAGCAATTCGATAAATTCGTAGGGGGGAATCGCACCACCGCCACTCATGCCGTCGCCTCCCTCACGAGCTCTCAGTGAAATATAAAATTACTAAAATACCCTTTGATGTCTTTTAGCAAATTCCTAAGGTATACTACTTAGTATATTATACTGTAAAATTTATCATATTTGAAATCCAAATCCTACAAAATCCTTTGAAGCAATCCTACCATCCAGATCCAAAGGGCTCCTTGGCTCGTCACTGCGTGAAATGAGAGTGTAGAACAGCAATCATTTCTTTTTTTTTTCTGTCACAACATGAACATATGAGTTAACTGCATGTATCTTGTGCCTCATGTTGTCAGCTTGTCAGATATGAGGCTGGGTATACCATCAATGAAGTCAACTCGGTTCAATGGAAATGTGACGGCACGCCCAAGGTGCATACTCCTACACAAGATATGAAACTCTGTCCTCTGAACTTCTTTGAAACTCTGCATGCCTCTACTTGTGTCAGGTCCTTGTTCCAGTAGCCAACGGCACCGAGGAAATGGAGCTCATAACAATCATCGACGTCCTGCGCAGAGCCGACGCGGACGTCGTCGTCGCATCGGCCGAGAACACCGTCGACATCGCCGCGCGCCACGGGATGAGGATCGTGGCTGACACGACGCTGGACGAGGCGGCTGCCGATCAGACGAGCTTCGACCTGATCATCCTGCCGGCAAGCTCGCAGCAACTCTCAATGACCAAAGCTATATATCTACTTAACACGTTCAGATCACTGAAAATTTGTCTCCTCGACCTCAACAGGGCGGCACACCTGCTGCGAAGACGCTGAGCAGCAACGGGAAGCTTGTCACTCTACTGAAGAAGCAGGCAGAGGCGAGCAAGCCGTACGGCGCCATTGGCGCCTCGACGGCTCACGTTCTCGAGGTAAGAACACTGGATAAGATCGCTTGCTTTTGATCAGTCTGTCGTTTGACCAGCGATCGTGCGGTTTCAGGGCAAGAAAGCGGCGGCGCATCCGTCCATGGTGGCCGGGTTGATGAAGGACGGTGCCGGCAAGCGCGAGAGCAGAGTGGTGGTTGATGGGAACGTGATCACTGGCAGAAGCGCCGGCACAGCCATGGAGTTCGCCGTGGCCGTCGTCGAGAAGCTGCTCGGCCGCGACGTGGCGCAGCGGGTGGCGGAAGGTTTGCTTTTTGCCTGACCGTGTTAGGGAACCAAAGTAGGCCGGTTTTCTGTTGGGTCTAGGTGATCAATTAAGCGATGAAAGTGTGGTGATGCAGATGTGTGACCTGCCACGCACACAGGAGATTATTTTCCTTCCAAGAAAGAGACATAAGTGATTGTCATTTGTCGAACCATCAGTTGAACATTTATTATTCTCCCATTTGGTTCTTGATTTCTCGGTAAGACTTTTGTATGGGTTTCATCAAATTTTTAAAAATTTGTTTGAAAATTTATATTTTATTTTTTAAATTTAGGGTCGAATAATTCTGCCCTATTTGGTTTTATTATAAATTTAAAATTTTTCACATTGAGATTTATATTTTTGAAGTAGGTAGCATAAGTAAGAGAGAAAAGCAATATATTTATTTTTAAAAAAAATCTAATAGTCAACTAATGGAATTAGTATAAACGGGACCAAAATAAAAAATAAGGGGCATATATAGGATGAGGCAAAATTTAGGAGCACAAAAGGGATTAATCGAAAACTCAGGGGTACGTAAGGAATTTTCTGTCAGATGAATTATCCAGAAATAACAAGATGGATTTTTATGTAAAAAATGAAGAGTAAAACCCATTTTTAGCCCTTCAGTTTTATATTTTACTGGAAGACTATTTTTCACCCCTGAACTACAAATCGGTTATTTTTCACCCTAACTTTCAAAACCACATATACATAGCACCCTAAACCATATTTGGTGGTAGTTTTTTTTTTTTTTAAGAAAGACGCCCTAGGCGTCTTATACCAGATTTATATTAAGAAAAACAAGAAGCAGTATAGAAAAGACCGTACCAAAAAACAAAATTACAAACAAATTTGACAAAGCCTTCTCCACCACATCTATAGCAACCATGGCCACTCTATGTTGTTCCACATCCCTGCCGATTCCATCGCTGGTGGAAGGGAGGACAAACAGAGAACCAAGCAAAGCCTAGACTAACCCCAATAGCATAGTGATTTTTGAAGACCGCAATAGTCGTCTGTCCCAAAGAATGGATTTATAGAACTGCTAAAGAAACATCGACGAGGCCGCACTCTAAGACCAAACCAGATTTGATCCTGCACCGCCATCCGCCGAAGCAACCACAACCCTCATAGGCCCTTCACCAATGCCGGATGGACCACCGGTGAGGTAGAGAGAGAGCTGGAGGAACGTTATTCCAATAAACATCAACATCATCTCCACCCACACAACAACTCCGTGGACACGAAACCCATAATCAATTGCACTCCCATGGAAGAAACCACCGAAGCACGATGGCCAGAGGACCAACACTAGAAGATCTGCCATCACCACCACCAAAGACAAAGGTGAGGGAAGACGAAAACTCTATTTGAATGAAAACCTAAGCAACTATTGGATCTAATAGAGGGATGGATCCCCCTCCCCCTCCCTACTAGCAACTTGCCAAAGAGGAAGAGGGAGGGAGACAGGATGGTGGACTAGGGTTTTTGGTGGCGGCGGCAGGGCGTTTAGTCAGAATAGAAATTATTGGTGGTAGTTTTGATTGATATAATAGTGGTCTTTCGCTAGCATGAACTTTAATTAGGTGAGTTTCATGGATGTGGACCTAATTGAGTTTCATGGATATGGACCTAATTAAGTGATATTTGGATCAACAAAATATGCATAATAAGAGGATGAACTAGGAAAACAATATCCATTTCAAGCAAAACCACTAAAAACATGTCACGAGGTGTTCTTTTTGACCAATTTTAAAAAATGAGAGTGAAAAACAGCCGATTTTGTAATTCATGTGAAAATAGACTTTGAGCAAAGTTTAAGAGCTAAAAATGAATTTTACCAAAATATGAAACAGATTGCCAACTTAAAAATCAAAATGCACAAGATCAACACAACCAAACCTCGTTGATCTTGGTACGCTACAAATATTTGATACTCTTCGCCATTCTCAAGCCTTGTTTGAAGAGCTTTAGTTCTAGCTAATGGTGGCCAAATGGATCGGGCCCAACACTGTTGGCCCAAGCATAACTATACTATAGCGGCCCAGGCACGTTAGGTGCATGACAGTAAATGGGTCGTGCCCTACTTGGGCCGCCACCAAGGCACGGTGGCCCGGCACGGTACGGCCCAAGCACGAGAACGCTTCGGCCTAGCACGGTCCATTTTTCCTATTTTCTCCATCTTCCTCACAATTTTCCTCATTTTCCTATATTTTCTCACATTTTCCCTGTTTTCTCCATATTTCCTCACATTTGACCTACTTCCTCCATATTTTTCCTATTTTCCATCATTTTTTCCATATGTTTTCTCATTTTCCCCTCACATTTCTTTCCTTTTCTTTTATTGCAATTCTTCGTGGGCTAAACGTCCATAGGCCACTTTGTGCCCGGACTGGCACGGCACGGCCCGTGAGTTTCTTGGGCCGTGCTTGGATTGATTGCCCAGCACATGCGTCAGCACGACACGGCCAATTTCCTACGGCGTGCCTAACGGGTCGTGCGGCTCATTTGGCCACCACTACTTCTACGAGTTGCAGCTACTCTAAAAATCTCCATCTCCTTTAAACAATTTATTTTTTAAAAAAAGCACAATACAAACGCAGACGCTCATATATACGCGCGCATGCTCACCCCTATGAGCACCTTTAAAGACTGAGCTGGCTTATCTTAAGATTGACAAAGTCATCACGGACGTCTCACTGTCGACGTGTACGTCGCCTACCACTAAAAGAATAAGTAGCTATAAATACGAGCACTTGTGTCAAGTCTAACACTTAAACCTGGATGTGCAGGTTCCACGACAAGAAGCCTAACCAGCTGAGCTATGCTCGGTTTGCCTAAACAACTCAAATTTTGAGACTCAATAGCTACAAGATTTAAGAAATACTAACTTTGTTTTAAAATATAAGCATTTCTAGGTTGTTTAGCAATGATTAAGGTTAAGAAGAAAAGATTTTGGTGTTTCTCAATAAATATGGAATGGATGGTGGTGGTGGGATGGTGGGTGAGGGTAAGATGGGAAGAAATTTAAATGGGAAGTAATTGATTGGATAAATTATACTGTAAATAGTACTAGAAATACTTGTATTATGAAACAACTTTTGAATCTTAGAAATATTTATATTTTAAACTGAGAAAGTAAATTAATAGTCCTAAACTCAAACACCTAGCTTTTCTAGAATGTCATAGTGGCTACTTCTCAAAATCTCCTCTTGGCTCTTGCAACCAGCCTAGTCGTAAACTTTCACGTGTTTAATAATCTAATTTGAAAAACCTCCAATTTAGAAAGACCTACTTCCTACTCTCCTAGTTTTAAAATATAACTTTTAGGGATTAAAAATTATGATGAATATCCTTACTATAATGGATAGGACGTAGAATTTACTCTGATTGTTATTAGCAGGGAGTACTAAAAAAAGAATCAACTTCTACCGAGACAGAGCAGTACACGTTACTTCCAATTCAATATTTTTGGAGACATGAAACCTTCCAGTCACCATACCAGTCCTTGTCACCTGTCAGTTGTCACGGGAGCGAATTATACGAGACCTGAACTTTCCTGCATCTGAAAGACCTCTCCCGTATATACGACACGTGTAATATTACAATCTTAAAGCATATCTTATTAACTCGTTGCTGGTATCGATCCAAACGCCGTTGGCCCATCCGTAGCCTCGCTTCGTCTTTCCGGCGGAGCACACGTCGCTTCATATCCACGGCCACCCGGTGCCGGCCTGCCGCGAGCGCGTCGCTTCTTTCTCGGCGGCGGTCACAAGGCAAATCAATCAAATTCCAGAGACGGCCATGGCAACGGTCGAGTGGTAAGGTCCATTAGTTCTTGATCAAAATCTTGCTCTGTGTGCTAGTTTCCTGTGTTCTGTTTTTCTCTCCTATTCCAATTCTTAACGTTTAGGAACGAAAAAAAACTCTGAAAGTTGATTTCCGTCACACGACGTATCATTCATCACTGTGAATCTCTGGCAATTTACCTCCGTGGCTACAGAAGTGCTGAGTTCGACCATCATAGGAAGATAGATAGCGGCGTCAATGTTGCGCCAGAGGTAATATGGAGGAGAATGATTAGGGGACAGACTTCGCTTGATTTTAGGTAATACGGTGATTTGCTACAATGCTACACCGCTCTGCGTGCGGAGGACATGAAACGAAGATGAAACGGCAGGCGCTAATAGGCCACTAACTGTGTCCGGAAGGACCAGAATGATATCAGGAGGAAGTTCATTAATGCAGCATGCTTTGAGATTGGGACATGACACGTGTCACGTGTAGGAAAGAGGTCTTTCAGGTACAGGAAAGTTCAGGTCTTGCACTAGTAGAATTTGCTTCCAGTTGTCACTGGCACAGATCACACTCACCGCTGTTGGAAATATAGTCAAAATTTGGTATATTTTAATCGAAAAATTCATTAAAAATATTGTGACAAAAAGATGTGTGAGTGATCCGTTACTTGTACTAAATATGTATATACTAAAAACTGCATCTATCAACATATTTAACATAAAATAAACGAGCACAAGAGTGTACCTAGAAGCAAGTCCAGTGTCAGGGACACTAGATCCAAGAGTAGTGTTGATGTTGTTGTCGTTGTTCTAGTTGGTCTGATCCGTCGACATATTGGTGTAGAGGATGAAGTGGCGAATAGTAGGAATTAGATGAAGTAGATGTCGGTGTAGTCGATGCCATGTAGCAGGAAGAAGACGTTGCGACGAGGAAGAAGATGGAGCGGTCGCGTCGAGGAAGTGTTCTCCAAAAACTTGATCGCCCGCCTACCAGTGCAGGTACTCAGGCGAATGGAGCTTCAGAGACCTACTTGTCCAAGAAACTTGTGCGTGCAAGTTCTCCTGGATCGGGAATCACTAAGAGCAGCATAGGAGAAACTGGTGGTTGCTTGGTTCTGTCTCTCTCGAACTCTGGGTGCTTTGAAAGGAGGAGGGCCTGGTCCCTTTTATAGTGTGATGAGTAGACAAAGAGTCGGGGAACCGATCAATCAGAAGAAACCCAAAGGACGGGAAGCCAAAAGGCTCCATCCACCAAAAATAAAGAGAGCAGGAGGTGAAAGGTCGTTCCCGTCTGTTAACGCCAAAATTTGGCACGGCTCATATCAGATTCGGTAAAGATAGAAGCTATATCAACCGGAGGAAATTAATCCAGAAGAAACCGGATTTGAGAAGGAATCGTGAAGACCACGTTATGGCAGTTATTTATCTTATCTATTAGATAGTTTTATCTTTTAGGAAACCTGATCTCTTGTCCGATCAGGTCTGTTAGTTTTCCTTTTCTAGTTAGGAAAGTCCTGTTCCGTGTCCTATAAGGACTCTTGTAACTCGGGGTATATATACGTATGCCCGGGGACCATGTAAATTATCTCAACGATCAATACAATTCGGCGCATCGCCACCCTTTACCAACGGGTTCTTGCTTCTCGAGCCGGGCTGCATCGGTTAGGTCCGAACTCCAGCGAGAGGGTAAGTCTCGTTACCCCGGCTACCAATCGGCTAGGACTTCCTCGGTTAGGTCCGATATTCTAGTCGGTATATGGTAGCCGGCTTACCACGATATATCTGCTTTGTCTACGGCTGCATCGGTTCGGTTCGATCTCTTAGGCCTATCAGGTATATCACATCACGCGTGCATAGTTTTTATCGGTTTACTAGGGAAAGCTTATCGTCAGTTTGTGCTGCATCGGTTGGGTCCGACCTACTAAACTGAGCGATAAGTTGTTCCTGCTAGGCCGATGGTTTCTGTGCAAGCGTCTTATCGGAATGCATAGCCGGTAAGTTATCATATACATCACGATTGCATTAGATCTATCGGCTCACCGAGGTTCTTTTATTATTGTTAATCTGTGCTGCATCAGTTAAGTTTGAACTACTAGATTGATAGTGATAGATTTACTCTTGCTGAGTCGATAGGTTTTATGTGATGTTCTATCGGAGTGCTTAGCCGATAGGTTATCTTTTTATAAAACCGACTGTATTATCCTTACTATTTTGGTCATCTATATTATCATCGGTTTTCTAGCCGATGCACATGTGTTTCCTCGGCAGTCGGCTGGCTTACTGTTTTGCTTATCTATTTTATCATCGGCTTCTAGCCGATGCACATGTTATACTGACAGCTTATCCACTTGTTTATAGAGCTATCGGTTTCCTAGCCGATACACAGGTGCCATCGGCTATCGGCTACGAGAAGCCTATATCAGTCCGTATCGGCCGATAGCCGATGTGCAGTTGCTGCTGACCCGGGCACGAGCACAAGCGAGGACCCGGGAGCGAGAACCCGAGCACGAGACCCGGGCGCGAGTACAGGCGAGGGCCCGGGCACGAGCATAGCGGCGATCGGCTGGAAGGAATCCGTATCGGCTTACTGGCCGATTGGATCAGTAATCAAATTTCTTCATCTCCTTGTCAATTATTGGGTCAAATTGACTGGCACGCCTATGAACCTCAACAATTTAGGACCTGCACTGGAGCTAAGCAGATCTCCCAGGCCTTCGCGTGTCCTCCGACGCCGAACCATATCATCGGCTCGTTCCCGGCGGTTTTCGGCGTCAACACCGTCCCGACTCGCCCACGTCTCGCCTCGGCCACGGCCAAGGCCCGGCCTAGCACACGCGTGCGTGTGGCACTCCATCTGTCACCCTCAACTTGTCAACAGGTGCATAAAATTGCAGCCTATTTAAGTTGAGTCAAACTCTTGTTAATTTCCCATGTGGGACTAAATCATTTTTTACCTAATATCAATTGTAGGCCTTAGAAATTTTTCGAGATTAAATGGACCAAGCCCGATTAAATCTAACAATCACCACCAAATTTCAAGGCTCATAAGAAATTCTCTAAGTTCTGCTCCTGTTTGGCATACTAGTGTTTTGGTGGAGACTGTTAAGTTGAACTTCCACATAGAAAAGATGCTATACTTATTCACAACTGAACAATGAACTAAGCCTTGAATTGACAGTTTTGTGTGGACAAGCTTTACCCAATTGTTTAATTGATACTAGGCTACCTAAAGCATCCCCTCTGTTTGGAGCATATAAGTCATACTCTAGGCTTATTCATGAGTATCTAGAGATCATCCAAATCTCATAGACTATGACCAGCAGTCGAACTCATATAGGTGTGTTCCTTCTAAGGTGTTCTGTACGCCAACATCTCTACTTAAATAAGCCACTTGGATCACATTAAGATATAAACCAACCTGCCATACAGAAATAGAGAATAGTGCATCACCATAAAAATGAGTCTTTAAGAGATTCTCCTCCTAGTCAACCAACAGCTTGTATCGCCATCCTACTTCACGGGATCTCTGTTCACATAGGATAGGTTACTACTATAGTGTGACTCATGTGGGTCTCAAGCCCATCTCACTCGATTCACTGTTTATCACATTACGTGATAGTTCCTTAGTGAACTGGTCTACTAGATTCTTTGTCATCTGGACATAGTCCAGCGCTAGCACTCTGGAGTTTTTCAGCTTTCTGACAGACTTCAGTTGTCTCTTTACATGCCTAAATGACTTCATGTTGTCCTTAGAACTGTTCACCTTAATAATTACAGTCTAATTATCACAGTTCAATAGGATAGCCAGTACTGGTTTTTCAACCACCAGCAAAAATCCATAAGGAGTTCACGAAGCCACTCGGCCTCAACAATAGCAGTGTTTAACGCTGTGAGTTCTGCTTCCATTGTTGACCTCGTTAAGATGGTCTGCTTGCAAGATTTTCAGAAAACAGCGTCACCTCTAAGTGTGAACACATATCCACTTGTGGCTTTTAACTCATCAGTATCAGAAACCCAATTTGAATCACTGTTGCCCTCTAATGCCCTTGGGTACCCAGCATAGTGAATGCCATAGCTCACGGTGCCTTTTAGATAACGCATTACTCTCTCAAGAGTACACCAGTGATCATCTCCCGGATTTGAAACAAACCGGCTCAACTTACTCACGGCAAATAAGATGTCAGGCCTCGTAGCACTAGCCAAGTATACCAGTGAGCCAATGATCTGGGAATATCTCAATTGATCCCTTGTTATTCTTTGGTTTTTCCTCAATAACACACTGAGATCATATGGAGTAGGAGCAGACTTGCAGTGACTATAACTAAATCGACTTAAGATCTTTTCCATATAGTGGGATTGCAAGAGTATAACCTTACCATCACCTCCTCTCAGTAGCTTAATGTTAAGAATCACATCAGCCACATCCAAATCTTTTATCTCAAAGTTCTTAGACAGAAAATTCTTGACCTCCTCAATCACATTGAGATTGGTCCCAAAAATTAGTATGTCATTGACATACAGGCATAAAATCACTCCCTCTCCCCTACCATAGTGATAATACATACATCTGTCAGCTTTATTCAAAACAAAGCCAGCAGATGTCAAAGTTCTGTCGAACTTCTCATGCCATTGCTTAGATGCTTGCTTAAGACTATACAAAGACTTCAATAATTTATACATCATTCCTTCTTGACATTCTACTACAAACCCGTCTGGCTTATCCATATATATATCTTTCAACTCTCCATTTAGAAAAGTTGTCTTAACGTCCATCTGATGAATGAGAAGACTATGAGAGGCTGCCAAAGCAAGTAGTACTCGAATTGTGGTCAATCAAGTAACAGATGAGTAAGTGTCGAAAAAATATTCGCCTTCCTTTTGGGTATAATCCTTGGCCACAAGTTTTACCTTATACTTTTTAATTGTACCATCAGACCTAAGCTTTTTTTTGAAAACCCATTTACATCCTATAGGTTTGCACCCATAAGGACGATCAATGACCTCCCAAGTTTCATTAGACATAATAGAATCCATCTCACTCCATACCGCTTCCTTCCAATAGTCAGCGTCAGAAGATGAGTATGCCTCGTCTATGGTTCTTAGAGTGTCGTCTACGAGATATATAATGTAGTTATCACCAAAAGACTTTGCAGTCCTCTGTCTTTTACTCTTTCGAGTAATTACAGTGTTATCCTCCTCAGGATTTTCCACAGGCATTTATTTATGATGTTCTATCGGTACAAATGAATCAGAGGATAAAATAGGTTCTTGACTAAATGAGCTAGGTACCTTTTTCATAGGAAATTCATTCTTAAAAATGTAGCATCTCTAAACTCAATAATTGTACCAACACGTATGTTCGGTACTCCAGAGTTTACAGATTTCCTACGCCGTAGATAACGGCGTAACCAAGAAAGACACAGTCTACGGTGAACATGATATAACATTCAAGTAATATAGTCTCACCCCACCATTCCTGTTCCGACACGCACACGCCTTGGCCACGACCCACCCCGGCGCGCGCGTGTGGCACTTCATCTATCACCCTCAACTTATTAACAAGTATATAAAATTATAGTCTATTTAGTTAAACCAAACTCTTGATAATTTTCCATATGGAACTAAACTATTTTCCATCTAGCATCAAGGGTCTTAAAAATTTTCCCGTATTAAATAGACCAAGCCCGATTATCTACCGAGACAGCGACGGCGGCGAGCCTACGGCGAAGAGACGACTCGTCGACGCTTGCCGTGAGCGGAGCCGGGGCGCGCGGCACGGCTTCCTCCCTGACTCAGCACGGCACAGCGGCCACGCCAACATCCCTGCAGCTAGGTACAGCCTACCACTACCAGTGCAGCCTGTACAGTGCCCTCTCTGGAAGGAAACCGAGGTGAGTCCCCGCGATTCCCACCTCGCTCCCAACACAAAGTCACTACCTTTCCGGCGAAACCGAGGCAAGCAAGAATCCTGCTTGCTCCGGCTCCGGGGTGATGGCCGCCGCATCCGCCATGGCGAGGCGGGCCGCGTCGTGGCCCCGATTCCTCCTCTCCCGCGCCTTTGCAGCTACTGTGGGCGCCGCCGCCTCGGAGAGGCCGCCCAAGCGGGTGCTCGTGCCGGTCGCCGCCGGCACGGAGCCGGTCGAGGCGGCCGCCACCGCAGACGTCCTCAATCGCGCCGGCGCGCGGGTCACCGTCGCTACGGCTGACCCCGCGGGCGACCATGGCCTCCTGGTGGAGGCCGCGTACGGGATCAAGCTCGTCGCCGACGGCCGGGTCGCCGACCTCGAAGGCGAGGCCTTTGACCTCATCGCCCTACCGGTGCGTCCATCTAGTCATCCCTTACTCCCACCATAGTCTCCGTGTGCTCCTAAAATTAGCTCTTTTTCCCCTTAACATCTAGCCAATTCTGCTTTACCCTGTGAACCCCCAAGATGTTCTTGCTTAAGAGTGGGGATATCTTGTAATGTATGATCTGATTATTCGGTGTTTCTGGTTACTTGGAGTGTAGGGAGGAATGCCGGGATCAGCTAATCTTAGAGATTGCAAGGTGCTGGAGAAGATGGTCAAGAAACAGGCGGAGCAGGGGGGCCTCTATGCCGCCATCTGTGCCGCACCGGCGGTGACGCTGGCTCACTGGGGCTTACTGAAAGGCTTAAAGGTGCAACATTTATCATTCAGTCATCCGTCTGAAGAAAAACAAATCATTCCGTCAGCATCAATTACTGTTGCAGGGTGGTTTTGTTGGAAAGATGTATCATGCTGAGAAAACCGATGTGATTTTGTTATTTCAGGCGACTTGCCACCCATCATTCATGGATAGGTTCACTGCTGAAATTATCCCTGTGAACTCGAGGGTGGTGGTAGATAGAAATGCAGTGACCAGTCAGGGGCCGGCAACGGCAATTGAATATGCTCTCGCTTTGGTGGAGCAACTATATGGCAAAGAGAAGTCGGAGGAGGTTGCAGGACCCTTGGTAAGCTGTAAGCTGTTACATAAAGTTCTTTTTTATATTTCTCTGCTATGCTATATTAGGTGATGTTGTTGTTACAAACTGATGATCCTAAATAGATGTTTATAGTTAGGTTTTCCTGACATCCTGCCTATAGTAATTTGACCGATTATCTGGATGATTTATGGTTTCTTCTAACAAGTCCAACAGCCTGGACTTGACATGACTGAGCATACTGAAATTGAAAGAAAAACATTATGTTGCAGTTTTCTAGGACATTTAATTATCACTTGGCTCAATTCACTCGAATTATTTTTGTGCATATTGCATCAACATCAGCTGCTTAAATTAACATCGCGTAATGATTGTGCAATTCTTCTGTTCAGTATATTCGTCCTCAACCTGGAGCTGATTATGTCATAGATGAGTTCAATCCAGTTGAGTGGAAATGCAGTGGTATACCTCAGGTATGAAATAAAATTGTATCATTTTCTTAAAAAGGGAGCACTGTATTTACTTTTAGGTTGCATGAAGAGGGTTCTTGTGCCATGGCACAGGTCGTGGCATGCTCAAATATGCTGTAGCTGATGCTATGAGATTTCCTTATCAGTTTGCAACTAGTTGGTTGGTTCATGCAAGAAGCAAACCAAGAATTAGTGAATTATACTGGACCAAAATATATGAGAGAATGATTTGCATGACACTAGTACTTCCTCTTTCCTATCTCCTGCAGGTTCTTGTGCCAGTTGCTAATGGCTCAGAGGAAATGGAAGCTCTTAATTTAATAGATATCTTGCATAGAGCAGGAGCAAATGTTACTGTTGCATCAGTCGAGGATAAGCTGCAAATTGCGACCCGTCGACACAAATTTAATCTAATTGCTGATGTTATGATCGAAGAAGCTGCCAAAAGGGAATTCGATCTGATTGTCATGCCGGTACATCCCATAGCTGTTGAGTCACTTTTTGATTGATCCAGTGCTTACCTTTTGAATACTTCACTAATGCTGGTGTTGTATACAGGGTGGTCTGCCAGGTGCTCAAAAGTTTTCTAGTACAAAGGAACTTATTGATTTACTCAAGAAACAGGCAGAATCTAATAAAGCATATGGCGCAATTTGTGCTTCCCCAGCTTATGTCCTTGAGCCCCATGGTTTACTGAAGGTATTCCCTTGTATATGTACATGCATATTAAGCCCCTCAGTAGTCAGCTCCATATATATATATATATATATATATATATATATATATATATATATGATTATGATCCCAAGGCAGCTTGTTTCATAGAAATAACTATATAAGTTATCCCACAGAGTAGTAGAATATTTATCAAAGCTTTATTAACCTGAGGTGTTTCCATCATTTTAGGGCAAGAAGGCAGCATCATTTTCACCCATGGCACACCTGCTTACTGATCAGAGCACATGTGACAGCAGGGTGGTTGTTGATGGTAATCTCATCACTAGCAAAGCCCCAGGGTCTGCAACAGAGTTCGCCCTAGCTATTGTTCATAAGCTGTTTGGTCGAGAGAAAGCAGTCAGTATAGCGAAGGAGTTGATTTTTATGTGATTATAGACTTGGGCACTTGGCTGGTGCTGAGATCACTATTGTGGTACATCCGTACATGCATCAGGCACCTATCACCTGACAGTGATGCTTCTGTGAATAACTGTATATGCTGCTTTCCTAGGAATGTACTATATGCCTATAGCAGCATGTGGCAATCCATGTGAATGATGAATAAATGTACATTATCAATATCATGTGTAAAGAGTTGTTCTTAGATTTTGGTGAGTTTTCGCTGTCTTACAGTTACTTGAACAGATCTTGCCTCTTGTTTCTGACTTTCTGAGTCCCAATGCTTGCAGAAAAATAGCATGGCAATGTACAGCCGTTAGTACTAGTTCTCAAAGGCACAGGATCTGAATCCTAACATGTGGAATACAGTCTTGAAATCTAGGGAATGTATTAAGAACCTGTTTGATGGACAGAAAGAAACTGACCTCGCCAGAACAACAAGAACCTGTCGATAAGATTTTGGAATCTGTTGCATCAATCTTTTCGAATGTTTAGCAAAATCCTTTTATTTATGATTGTCACTTTCACATCAGGAATACTAATGTGTGATTGAAACGACATGAGTGTAACGCACTAGAAAAGTGCATCTTTCTGTGTCTTGAAACGAGGGTGACAAGTGCAGATGAGTCACCTTAAAGATATCCTTGCTCTCCAAGAACCAAACGGACCTTAAAAAGGAATGGAGTAAATTTCGCAAAGAAATAGAACTTGTGCCACTTTTTTAACGTAAATTGTGCCATGGCATGATAATTCTGTGGCATTTTTTTTTTGTTTTCAATGTATTATGCTTCTCTTTGTCCTTGTTGGATAGCTCCTTTTAAGGTTGTTTTTAGCACTATTATCACTCCTAGGAACTTGGCAGAAACTTCACTGTCCATACGTTTAGTCAACACTTTGTCCATTGCTGGTTTCCCACAATGTGTGTTCACCAGGAACGTCAAAAGAATATATTCTGCTAGATCAGTACAACAAACAATTTTAGTTTTGCTACTTCAGCATTGCGAGGATAATTTTCACACCATTCATATTCGGAATTTCAGATGAATACCACCTTTGGCGCTTCCACTGTGCCTTTTGCGTGTTCTGAGATTATGTGTACCATGAAACACAATTGTTGCTACTGGCAGAGCTTCAAAACAATACTCATTTAGTTTTCCCCTCAATTTTTCTGAGGATTATGGTCACTGCAAGCCATTTGAGGTGAACACATACAAGATAATAAAAAAAAATCCAAGAATCTCAAAACTAAATCCACTAGAAAAGAAAGTAAATATTATACTTATTTTAAATTTTCCAGAGGGGACAAAAAACTCATACTTACCAAGACGGTGATGCTTAATATAAAAAATTCAGAAAACAACAAGGCCCTCTGAACGCCAGGGTGTTCAAGATTATCCTTGATTCCTCATTGGTCCCCTTAAGGAATTAGTTAGTACTTGCTGCTATCAGCTATTCAGCTATGAGTTGCTTAACCAATCATCTCAGGTTACTTCTGACAGATGAACATCAACGTTTGCGAAAGATCACAAGCAACACAACTAGAGACAGAGTCTCACGTCATTAGAACCTCCAATAAAGAACTGTTTGACAGATGGTGATTGAATTTCCCTTTTCTTAGTCAGATATAACTATGTAAATTCAATGCTAATTTCCTATATCTATCCCAGTGTATAATCATTTGGATGTTTTTCTTGCTGACATTTTTAATAATCCATTCATGGCAGGCATGGTTCATGCATATGTAGTAAAGGTTGCCCCCATATCCACCACAAACACCCACCCACCGTCAATCAATGTTGCATTATTTCTAGAATCAGACTTGTTGAGGGTTACAAGTCAAACAAAAACAATTGAGTCGAGTCATCTCATAGTTTGATTGATAAGGTCAAGGACAAATGCTGGCATCTGTTTACTTACTGGCCTGGTGATTAGGTCATCTAAACAAAACATTATTTCATTAACTATTATAAGCTTTTAAGACTTGAAAAGCAGAATCTTGTGTGGAACACTTCATAGCTGATACCGTAGCTCACTTAGAGCCAACAGAGATGGTTGAAATGGCAACATCAAGACGCTTAGAGCTGGTTTGGTCGGCAAGATCACAAGACTCAGAACAAAACAATTGCATGTAGGGACGGCATACAAGTACACAATTAGTTGAACAAACCAATTTATCCATCACTCCCTTTTCTGAATTTTCTTCCGAGAAGGTTTCCAAAATAATACTCCCTCCGATCCAAAAAAAAAGTTGTTTTTGGAATGCGTGTAGTCAACATTAGTTAATTTTGACCGTAAAAATTATTTAAAATATAGGTTTTTGGTACATGAAAATGGTATATACAAGTTTATCATAATAAGGACTTTTATAATATTACACTTGTCTAACTTTTTTTAACCTTATTCTAACTAAGTATATAGTCAAAATTATATAATGTTGACTTTAAAAAGTCTAAACCGACTTGTTTTTGGGACTGGAGGGAGTATGTCTTAGGAGAAGTTCAGCAGAGAGGGAAAAAGACTACTGTAAGTACATAAAATACATTAGATGCTTAGTCCTACTGCATCACTACACCTAAATTACGATTATTATGTTACTTCTGTGTAATGTGTAAGAATGTCACATTTGACCATATACAAATTCAGGTGACTGTCAACCTAGAAAGGAAATCAGCCCACCATAGATTATTTGTATGATATGCTTTAATGCTCTCCACAATAGAATATACTTATTGGATAAGGATGATTAGAAGTTTGACGGCAGAATTCATGATTAATAATAAAAAGAATTTTGAAGTTATCAATATGGCAGTAGCCCTAAAAACTGAATAATCTTATTCCTTGGTCTGTGGTGTAATCCCTGTAACAAGCAACTTTTATGATTCCAGTGAATTATGACACTGATCATTGATTAGAGAACCTATATCCCAGTTCAACCATGTGTTGGTTGTCCGTGCAAGTTGCATATTTAGCTCAACACTCGTCACATTACAAGCATCAAAATCACAAAACAGACAGTTTTTCATCTTCAAAAAAACAATAAACCCTTAACAATTACGTGAGCGCTCACAGAAATTCTCGCGGCACCGTCAGGACAGGGAGAAGATATCCAAACAAAGAGCAAGAATCCAAGAGAGCAAACAAGAAACAAAACCAACAAGCAACATAGAAAATGTGCAACATGTCCTTATCTTCTATGTCAAAGCCAGAAAAACAAACCTCAATCCAAGCCTGTACACAAAAGCTGCTGCATAATCTCTCACTATCAAGAATCTCAGAGTCCTCTTCCTCCTCGTCCATTCAGCCTTGCCTTCTCTTCCCTTCCCAATCCTGCAGAAGTTTCTGAAGAGACAATCACACAAAGCAAAAGACCAACAATCACCAAGAAACAGAGAGCAAACACAGATTATCTTACATACAAATCACCCTACCTGCATCTGTGTTGTGAGAAGATGATCCCGTTCATAAAGCAGAGAAGCTCCAAGATGAAACGTCCCCTGCACTAGTTATGCGCGCTAAACAAGGAGCTTGCTGAGGCCAGTAATGGAAGCTCACGCCGCACTCCAAGATTCTGCACGGGTGGACAGCAAGGACGACTCGAGGAGAGGAAGCTACGGCATTGTCAGGCTCCCCGTTCTGGTCGTGCCCCCGAATCGGCCGCGCCGGGCACCTGAGCCGGCACCGAGAAAGCGCCTGTGTCCCCTGCTGCTGCTTCCTTCTCCTCCTCTCTTCTCGGTGTCTACATCATCTCCTGAGTTCTTGAACAGCCTGAAAGCACAAGCTAGGATCCTTGTGCCCTCCTGCTTTGTCCCTGTCGTTTCACTGTTTCACACGTCCTGAAAGCAACGACATGGCTCTGCTTTTCTTGTGATCTGGTTGGAAGCTTCTGCTCCTACGATCTTTGCCATTTCTTAGGCGATCTTGGGAGAAGGGCTTTGGTCTTGCTGCTGTCTGCCACTCTGCCTGCCTGTGTCTTGCTGGCTCTCGTCCTTTGTCTGAATCTTGCAGGTTCTTGGGCCTTGCTCCATCCTCTCTTGTGGGAAGATCTGTGACATTCTGGAGACGCGTTTTCAGGTGTTCTTGCGCTTATGCCTGCAATTTATTGGGGTGCAGGAGTGGTTCCCCTGCCTGCCTCCATTGATCCATTGAAAGAGGCAGCAGCTGTTTGCTAAGGTTGATCGAACTAATCCTTGTATGCTGCTTGCGTTATTGGTATTCGTCCTTCGATCTGCATGTCCTTTTGCCTTGTGGATCTTCTTCGTCGTGGCAGCATACCGCGACAACGAGATGGGCTCTACTCCATTCGGTGACGCCGCCGGCCGGCTCTACGACCACCAGGGGTATCACGGTGGCTTCGGCGGCGGCCATGGCCATGGTCATGGGGCTTATGGTCTCGGCCAGCCAGGCCGAGCGTCCGAGCCGTCCGTCCTCTTAGACGACGGCGAAACGGAGGGGATGGACGCCGCCGCGGCCGCCATGGAGATTCCAAAGAAGAATTGTGGAGGAGGAGGGGGTGGCGACCGGGACGAGAAGGCGGCGATGGCGCTCAAGAGCCACAGCGAGGCGGAGCGGCGGCGGCGGGAGAGGATCAACGCCCACCTCGCCACGCTCCGTACCATGGTGCCCTGCACCGACAAGGTGAGCTAGCACTATCTTTCTTCCCCCTCTCTGACGAATTCCTACTGGCGAACGCCGTGCCGACGAGTCAGCCGGCGAGGTCTCGAGGCAACGGCGGCAGCGGCGGCGGCGCAGTCAGTTGCACCAAACGACGCTACGTCAAATTCTCACGCGGCCCACGATATGTTAGGCCGAGATGGGTTTTTTGGGCCAAAATTGATTCTTTGGTCGGCCTTGCAGATGGACAAAGCCGCGCTTCTCGCCGAGGTCGTGAGCCAAGTCAAGAAGCTGAAGAGCGCCGCGGCACGGGTCGGCAGGTGCTCCCCCGTCCCGTCCGGCGCCGACGAGGTCTCCGTCGAGGCCGCCCAGGAAGCTTCCGGTGGCGGCAACGGGACGCCCCTCCTCCTCAGGGCGACGCTGAGCTGCGACGACCGCGCTGACCTTTTCATGGACGTCAAGCGTGCGCTGCAGCCGCTCGGCCTCGGGGTGGTGGGCTCCGAGGTCACCACCCTGGGCGGCCGCGTCCGGCTCACCTTCCTGGTGCCGTGTGGGTCGCGCGACGCCGCCGCCGCCATGGCCTCGGTCCGCGAGGCGCTCCAGTCTGTGCTCGACAAGGCCAGTTCCGGCTTCGACTTCGCGCCCAGGGCGTCGCTGCTGAGCAAACGCCGGAAGGTCTCGACGTTCGAGTCGTCGAGCTCCTCGTCTTGACAGTTTCAGAGAAGACGACGCTATGGCTGCTTAGTTACGAAGTAGTGCATGTCAGAATATTGGATATGATCTAGTCGTTGCTACTGCTCCTTCCCAGCCAAGAAAGATCTGATCAGTTGCAGTGATTTAAATGCTACTGCTAGATTAATCATGGTTGTAAAAGATAGATACAAACTGAAGTGAGTTCTCTGTCTTTTTTTTTCAGGATTACTTAAAGTTACACGCAAGTGTTGCTGATCTTCTGTAAGAGCGTTGTGCTCCATGCATACTTAATTACCTTCCTAGCAGAGAACCCCTCATCTGTAACGGCTCAAAACTATCATTTGTAACGGGCAAGCCAACCGTTATAGACTTTTGGCTACTGATGTGCAGCCTCATCCGTAACGGCTCCCCAGCTGTTACAGATGTGAGAAATCAGTAACGCTTCGGAATGAGGAGCTGTTAGTGATAAGAAAAAATGCAGGCAAAAATTTACAAAAAAAAAATCCAGTGTCCCCTGACCTCATGGAGGCCTGATCCAGCGGCAGCGCCGGTGCTTGGGAGGCAATGGCGGTGTTCGGAGAGGACGAGGAGCCGCTGGTAGAACTTCGATGGGAAGGCACCAGATCCATGTGGCAGCTGCAGCACAGTTCCTCCCTGCATATCCTACCAACGTCGCCGGTGTAACGCCCTGATTTTTCGGGCCGTTAAAAAATATTTTTGTAAAACCCTAATTTCAAAAATTTGGATCTTTGCGTGTGATTTAAGGACTAAGTGCCAAGATCTCAACTAACTCTCTCCTCGAGACCCTAAAATCCTCAGCCAAGAGTCTCAAACCAAAATCCTGATTCAAATTCAAATTCTCGAATTCGAATTTCCCTCGAAAACCCTCCATTAAAATTCCCCTTATTTTGATCCTCCCCAAAATTCAAATTTCCATCAAAAACTCCTCTTCCGAATCCATGGTCCAAATTCCAATTTTTAATTCAAATCCTCCTTGAATTCCCTCTCTATCCCCTCCTTGAATTTTTCAAAATTCAAACCTATTTAAAAGAAATGCCCAAATTATAGGCTTAATACCTTGTTTGAAATCACCAGACTTTTGTAACCTCAAATATCAAATTTTAAATTGGAATTTTCATTCAAATCCCTTTTGAAAACATTCTCTGAAATCCCTAGGAAATTACAAGGGGTTATTGTTCATTTTGGGCCGCCGTTCCCCTTTTCCTTCCCTACGCTAGCCCAAATTCCCCACGCCCCGCTCGGCCTCTCCCTCCCTCCTTTCTTTTCCTCACCCCTATGGCTGCACCACCACGTCGGCCCACGGCCCGCTCGCATGACCGCCCACACGACCCTCGCCACGTGCGCGCCCGCCGCTTAACCATCGACCCTAGGCCCGCTTGTCAGCCTAGGCTCTAACAAGCGCCCGCCTGCTCCTTCCTTCTCGCATGCTCATCCCCTTGCTCTCTCTTTCCCCGGCACGAGTACCACATGCTCAGTCAAATGCTGTCAACACACCGCCACAAAATATCTCCTCCAACCAACCTCTCCAGCATCCTCATGTGAACATGCCGGTCCCCGCTGCTGTGCGCGTGCATGTCTCCTTCCGTGTGCCGGCAAGTATGCCCCGGGAACACCGCCCACGCTCTCCCGCCGCCCACCATGCTACGCGCCACCGCGCCTCGGCTAGTGCAACTACGTGTAACGCCCCGATTTTTCGGGATGTTAAAAGACTCTTTTATAAAAACTCTAATTTCAAAAACTCGATCTTTGTATGTGTGCTTAAGAACCTATGTGCCAAGGATCTCAATTTATCCCTCCTTGAAATCCTAAAATTTTCCAAATCCAAAATCCCGATCCAAAAATCTAAATCTCAAATTCGAATTTTGCGATTCAAATTTCCTCTTGAAAAATCTCCCACAAAAATTCAATCTGATCTCAACCTCAGTCAAAATCCCTTGCTCAAAATTCCCATCCAAAAAAAGTCTCTTCCAAAATCCCTGGTTCGGAATCCCAAAGATTTGAGTCCGAAATCTCCTCGAAATATCCGTGATCTTCCCTTCCAAAAATTTTAAATTTTTCCAAGAAAACCTCACAAATTTTGGTCTTCGAGCCTTGACAAAAATTCTAAGGATTTTATGAAACCCAAAAAAAAAATCAAATTCCAAATTCAATTAACCATCCCAATCTCTCAAAACCTTTCTTTGAAAATCCTTGGAAAAAGAGAAAATGCACTGTTCCAGCTGGGCCGCTTTCCTCCTCTCTCCTCGGCCAGAAAATGCACTGTTCCAGCTAGGCCGCTTCCCTCCTCTCTCCTCGGCCCAACCCCCTCGGCCTTCTCCCCCGCGCCCACGCACTGGCAACCGGGCCCCACCTGGCAGACGCACGCCGCGTGCCACACACGCCCGCGCCCCACCGCCTCTCAACGACAGTGGGTCCCACCTGTCGGCTACGTGGCAAGCAAAAACAGTGCCATCTCCCTCCTCGGGTTTCCCTATCTCACGCCCGCAGCCTGTTCGGCGGTTTGTCCACGTGAAGGCCTCGCGCCGCCTGCCATCACGTCGCATCGACGTCGGTTAACCGCCGCCGCCCGACTGCCTAGAGCTCCCCTCCGTCAACCCGCCGCCTGAGACCTCGTCCACCTCGTGCCGCAAGCCGCCACGCCACCGAGCTTCACGCCACCGCCATGGCTGTGCTCTGAACCACGCGCACCACCTTCCTCCATCGTCCTCTAGCGCCAGCTCTGCCCATAAATATGCCGCAATGCCCTCCCCAGCTGGCCGCACCCGAAGCCCCGCTCTCGCCGTCTTCCCTCCCCTCATCATGTCGCGCCACCAAGCTCCATTGCCGCCTCTGCAAATCCATCGCCGTCGTCGAGGTAGTTCTCCCTCTCCTCCTCCTTTCTTCAATGAGCTCCTCGCCACGCTCAACCAACCCAAACCCGAACCCCGCTGCCGCCGACAGGGTCGCCGCCGGCGATCCCCTCCTTCCTCTCTCACCGGCGAGGCAATGCCATCGCGTCCCGCCGCCACCAACCACCCCTAACCAAATCCGAGCCGTTCACCAAGTTGGCCGTCCCCTTCTCCTCCCATTTCCGCGCTCCGCCGCCGCCGGCTCGCCGTCACTCGACGACGCCGCTTGGAGCGCCGTCGGGCGTCGATCTCTCTCAGTCTCTCTCTTTCTCTCTCGCTCTCTCCCTATGTCTCTCTGCCAGTGGCCCCCCTGTCCAGTAGACCCGCCCATAATACCCCACTGTCAAGTGGTCCTACTCCTTCTATTCCATTGTATGACATGTGGGTCCCCTTCCTTTTATCTCCTGTATCAATGACATGCGGGCCCCACCCAAATAAGTGCATAGTATTTCCCATTTCAGTGACATGTGGGCCCTCCATGTCACACTCTCTCCCTTATTTCCCACTGACATGTGGGTCCTCATCTGTTCTGCCTCAGTGTGATGACATGGGCCCCACTTGTCATCTTCTCTCTCTGTGTCACTGCCATGTGGGCCCTACACCTTAGCTTCCCCTCTCTCCTGACCAAGGGCCCCACCTGTCAGCCAGGGGAATATTCCCTCAGCATATTCCTTTTCTAGTTTAAATAAATCCTTTTATTTTCAGAAAAATCCTTTAAACTTCAAAAATCCATATCTTTTCATCCGTAACTCCGATCGACCCCGTTCAAGTCTCAAAATTTTTCTAAAATTGAGATCTACCTCATGGCACTATAAGCTATTAATAATAGTATTTTCTTTCTAGGGTTTTTATGTGTTTTCTCTCGATAGTTGTAGTCGACGACGATGGAAATTATTTTGGACGCGGATTCTCGAAGATTTTGAAGATGAAATCAGAGGCAAGTCACTCCTTGAACATATTGCTTCTAGTTTATAAAATATTATTATTTGCCAAACTGCATTTTAGTGTGTGCATGTTAATTTGATTCGGCCTCGGTTCGCGTGACGAACCGACGGATTTACCTAATAGTTGCAAATCCTGTAGGCTTGTAAAATTATTCCTTGTCGCTCCACCTCAGTGTTACCTTGGCATTCATGCTCTGTGAGCATGAGTATCGACGGCTTCATCCAAATCACATATGCTGTCGAAATGGGAAAATCTAGGTTTATAAAATCTTTTAATCTGACACGTGGTGTTGGTATGTTTGCGAAATAAGAACTGTTTACGAAAACTCACGATGCAAAGTGATCGCCTGGGCAGGGATGCTTTGTATTCACATATAAGGACCGATTCCTTGAGGAATTACACTGACCATAATACAGTACGACCACATAGGCGATATGGGACGCCCCTGGCTAAGTATTCAGCCGGAACAGGATTACCTCGCATGCCAATAGATGTGGAACACCGGGATAAGGAGTTTGGGGGTATCTCTGGGTTCCTAAGTAGAGCAAGGAAGGGAAGCTTACCCAGTACTTGATCTAGGAGTTTGGCGTATATTGCAAGCCGAATGTTTGATTGAGTTTGGCCCATCTATCGGGCATGAGGTACCCTAGGATGGCTCTTGAAAGGCCTTGTCACGAACCTCCCCTGCTTGGCCAGTAAGGAAGTAAGCTCGTGTCGTGTGGGGAAGTGTACACCTCTGTAGAGCTCTGAACAGTTCGAACAGCCGTATCCACGGTCATGGGCGATATGAAGTGATTCCTCTAGCATAGCTTTATTTTTATAAAAGGTTTGCGAAACATATTTTTGGGGACCGTTACCAGAATCGGCCAGGTTGGCTGATGGATGACCAGTACGTGGTCTGAAATGGTCCTGTGTGGATCGGGATGTTAGATGGTATCATAGTTAGGCTTCCCGAGTGGAAGTAGTGTATGGAGATTATGGATGACTCTGGGAGCCGAAGCTGAGATGATAAGATGAATGATGTCCTAAATGGGACGAAAGTGAAAGGAAAATAATAGAGGAAAAATAAGTTAACATCTTGGAAAGGACGAAAGTGAAAATAAACTAATTGATAATATACACAGAACCGCTGTCGTGATACGAGGCGGTAGACTAGAAACTTTAATCAACTAAAAATTTGTTCGTTCGCTTGAGTTGTTGTAAAGCAATTCGCGGACAGGATCGAGGCGAGAGCCTCTTTCTAGTTACAACTGGATCAACCCACACCTAGAGTTTTGGAAAATATTTTAAAATAAAATGCTTGCAAAATAAACCCTAACCTTCCTTGATGGCCTGCATAACTCATATTTCCGGTGACTTCCTGAGTACGTATACAATCAATCCATTATTCTTTTCCCTCCTTTAGGAAGAGTAGAGTTAAAGTGAAGATTAGGGTTTCTTTCCTAATCCCAAGCCGTTGCTTGTGGATTGGGTTCTCGCTACACTGTTCGTCCCACTGTTGCTGTTCTATTTGAAGGTTGCTGCTCAGAGCTTGCCCGAAGTTGTAACTTATAAAGGTATAATATATAAATATTTTATTTAGTTGCTATGGTACATTCCATCCTTTCTTCCCCGGTGAGCCCCTCCTTCTTTTCTCTCATTTGCAAGACCACAACCTCGAGCCCAAAGCCTTTCGCCTCCGCTCCTTGCTGCCGGCGGCCTCGCTCCGCCACTACCGTGCGAGCTCCGCCTTCCACCGCAGCCCTCTGGTTGTCGTCGCCAGCTGCCGTAGTGCCCCTCCCGTTTAATCCGAGCCGCTCATCCGTTCCCTGTCCTCTCCGCTCTCCACCACTGCCGGCTCGTCGCCATTCGCTAGCACCTCTCGAGCATCGCGCGCCGTCGATTGTCCCCAGCTGGCCTCTCCCTCCCTTTCTCTCTATCATGTGGGCCGCCATTCACGAGCCACTGACATGCGGACCCCACCCCCTTTGAAACTCCTCGGGCTTGGCCACCTCTCCTAGGCCGCCCCAGCCGGCCCATAGGCCGTTGTGCCCCCTTTCGTCCCCCTCGATCAACGCCTAATTGGGTCTCCCTTTGCTAATATGTGGACCCCATGTCAGTGAGCGAAGGGAATATTCTTGAGAATATTCATTTTTCAAATTTAAATAAATCCTTTTTCTTTTCTAAAAAACAATTAAACTTCCAAAATTCATATCTTCTCATCCCTAACTCCGATCGACCCCGTTCAAGTCTCGAATTTTTTCTAAAATTGAGATCTACCTTATGGCACTATTAGTTATTAATAATAGTATTTTATTTCTAGGGTTTTGTGTGTTTTCTCTCATTTCGTGCGTAGTCGATGACGAGAATTATTTCGAACGTTGAATTTCAAAGGTTTTGAAGACAAAGGCTGAGACAAGTCACTCTTTGATCATATTGCTCCTAGTTTATAAAATGATTTGTTTGCTAAATTGCATTTTAGTATGCACGTTAAATTGGATCGGCCTCGGTTCATGCGACGAACCGACGGACCTACCTAGTAGTTGCCATATCCTGTAGGTTTTGACAACCCTATCCCTTGTAGCTCCAGTCTAGTGATACCTCGACAACCGTGCTCTGTGAGTATGGATATCGACGGTCCCACTCAAATCACACTTATTGTCGAGATGGGAAAACTTAGGTTTATAAAATCTTTTTAACCCGACATGTAGTGTCGGCATATTTGCAAATGAAAAATGGTTTGCGAAAACCGCGATGTAAAGTAATCATCGGGTGGAGATGCTTCGTATTTGCATATAATGACCGATTCCTTGGGGAATTACACTGATCATAGTACAGTTCGACCACACGGGCGATATGGGACGCCTGGGCTGAGTAATTAGCCAGAACTAGGTTACCTCACATGCCAGTAGATATGGAACACCGGGATAAGGTGTTTGGGGGGTATCTCCTGGTTCTTGAGTAAAGTAAGGAATAGAAGCTTGCCCAGTACTTGGTCGAGGAGTTTGGGGTGATTCACAAGCCGGATGCTTGATTGAGATTGGTCTGGCCCATCTATCGGGCATAAGGTACCTTGGAATAGCTCCTGAAAGGCCTTGTCACAGCTCGCATCATGTAGGAAAAGCATACACCTCTGCAGAGAATTGAACTGTTCGAATAACCGTGCCCACAGTCATGGGCGATGTGAAGTGATTCCTCTAGTGTAGTTTTGTTTTTATGAAATGTTTGTGAAGTATGTTTGTGAGTTGGGAATCATTATCAGAATCGGTCAGGTCGACCTATGGATGACCATTACATGGTCTGAAACGTCCCTGTGTGGACCGGGATGTCAATGGCATCATAGATTAGGCTTCCCGAGCGGAAGCAGTGTGCTAGAGATATAAATGGCTTTGGGAGCCGAAATTGATGATGAGATGGGAGGATGTCCTGGCTAGGATGAAAGTGAAAGGAAAATAATAGAGAAACAATGAAAGGAAAGCTGCCTGACAACAGGCACGTTGAACTGGTGTTGTGGATAGACAACTGGTATGGGAATAGCTTGACTAGTAACTGTAATCAACTAAAATTTGTTTCGTCCGTTTGAGTTGTTGCAAAATAATTTGCGGACAGGATCGAGGCGAGAGAACCTTTCCAGCTACCTCCGGGACAACCCGCACTTAGGGATTTGAAAAGGTTTCAAAAGAAAAGTTTACGAAATAAACCCCAGTCATCCTTTGGAGCCTACATATTCACACTTTCCTAGTGACTTGTTGAGTACGTAAGTACTAAATCGTTGTTTTTCCCCTCCTCAGGAAGTTGAAGCTGAAGACTTAGGATTTCCTTCCTAGACCCAAGCCATTGCTTATCGATTGCGTTCTAGCTGCGCTATCGTTCCGCTACTGCTGTTCTATTTGAAGGTTGCTGCTTAGGGCTTGCCCGATGTTGCAATCTATAAAGGTATAATTTATTCTATGGTTTGCAATGATATATCTCGGTTGACCATAGATATCAGCAAGATTTTCAAGGACTGGTACCAGCATCATGGTTTCGTGGGAGTTGTTTCACGCCGATCTCCTGTGGCGCATCCTCTCTGGTGTTATTGTAGTCGGTTCACGGCTTGACGTTATAAACTGTTATAGATGTGTTGTTATCACTAATGGCTCATGGCTCCTACCACTATCTTTAATGGTCGACATATATACCCGTTACATATTAAGTAATTTGTAATGGGTTTTATTGAGCCGTTACAGATGAAAGGTTCTGTAGTATTGCATTTGGCATATATAGACACTTCCACCCTTCAGTGTATAACTTCAGTTTATTACCAGCTTGCTCCTTCGTGCAGATCATAATGTATTTTTCTCATCAGATCCCATGCGTAAGTCTGCAAAATTCCTGAAATGAGAGTGAATGAGTTGTTTCTTGGTCTAGCTATACAGCTAGCTATACATTGTTTCAGTCAGCGATGTAAATTCGCAGTCCGTGCAGGATTCAGACTGGTGAAATTAGTACTGCTCCGTGCATTCGAAAAGGAGTAACTAGCTAGTACTGCTCCTGAACTGAGAATTCAAGGGGCGCAGATGATGAATTAAATTTGAATCTTGCGAACAACTGATCATATCTAGTGCAGCATTGCATTGCATCTGAATTAATTCTTTGCGCTATCGTCATGGCTACAGTAGCCCAATATTAGCGCCACTATTCAATGGGATGTTTCAGGGAATAATCAATGATGTGTACTGTTCCCATCATAAGTTCAGGACAGCAAGCGATATGATAGACCTATCTCAGCTCTGAGATCTTAATTTCTTCACGAACCAGTTCTCCATTACACCAATGATGCTGAGCATTACCACAGGTAGGTAGGTGATGGTCAGCAGGCCATAGATGAAGGAGAAATTCAGAGTGTGAGAGATTCATTCCCATGTGTCGCAACAGTCAGAATGACAGCAACAGCAACAGATTCATTCCCAAACGTGAACTTGATTATTCTAGCAATGGAACGCTGTTAAGCTCTCGTGCAAGTACTATTAAACTCAGGCAGGGAAACTGTTCACATCCACTCCAACTGTTCACGTCTCAGAATGAAACCAATGGGAGTCAGATTCTCTCATCTAACGTACTCGAACTGGTGTATCCCATGATCTCACATCAAGTCACAACAAGTTCAGTTCAGATATCTAACCTCTCTCTGACCAATTAACCATAGCTTTTAATTACAAGTTGCATTGTCACCCCAATGGAAAGAAAACATTTTTATAAAAATGTAGCTAGGTTCATTGGATTGAGCAATGTAGTTAGCCAAGATATATACATAGCTAGAGCCTAGCTAGAGAGCAAATATATTCAATTATGCAAAGTATATGTGATTATGTATGTTTTGGGAATAAAATAGCATATCCTACCGAATAAGAAAAAAACGGTGTGGAAGAGAATGACTTGGAGACTAGGTTCTGTTCAGATCCAAAAGGAGTAGTGCAGGGTTGTTGATCCCAAAGAATGGATAAATAAAAAACGATCTGAACAAGTTCTTCCTGCTGGCTAGTGATTATTAAGGACGACCTTGCTAACAAAGGCTGGCATCGGTTTCTTTCAGTGGTGAGAGAGCCACATGTGCCATCGCCTTATTGAGATCTCGAGTGATTAGATTCTCTTACTACGTGCACATATATATCATATGTTTATAACCGTAATTTATAGTTGATCAGAACTATAACCATGCCATTATCGGTTTGATCATTGATGGATGGTGGTTTCCAGAAGTGAAAACTATTGTATATACACCTGTTTTTGATCGAAAGTTGGTTCGATCTGCACCTCAAAAATTTTGTGCTCGCTCTGATTTCAAGTATAAGTTGTTTCAGATTTATGCGGGCATATTTTTTATAAGGACAATTTAACAATTTTGCTGCCCTTCGCTGATAATACATTACAGAAGATGAATCATCGATATGCTTTTTAACGGGATAGCATTTGTTTAGCAAGTATAAACAATTAAAAAAGTGATTACAAGTTTCAAAACGACTTTAGGGGAAAAAATTGGAAAGGCTAAAACGATTTACATTTGATGAAATTGACGGGAGTAACTCTTTTGTCATCTTGGAAAAAAAAGGACATACGGAATTTCTTGCTTGTTTTGAAAACAAAAGACACGGTTTGCGCCTCCACTTTTATGGTTGCCTCTATTGATAATATTCTACTATTAGCAATATCACCGGTAGAAATGACTAACGGAGTGTTCATTTTAGGTTCTAGTTTTTGGCTACTCCCTTGATTTCTATTAGCACGTTTCTCAAAACAAAAAATAGTATGTTTTTTGTAAAAACTTTCTATACAAAAGTATCTCTAAAAAATCAAATAAATATATTTTTCAAGTTTTCAATAGTTAATACTTAATTAATCACGCGCTAATGATGTTTCTCGTTTTAAGTGCGGCTTATAAGCCACCGCGAGAAGCCATCTCAAACAACACCTAAGGCTGAGTTTGAATCTACCAAAAGAGAGAGAAAAACTCCTCGTTTTTCGTGAGTATGCTTTTTAAGCTGCTAAATGGTGCGTTTTTGTAAAAACTTTCTATATAAAAGTAGCTTTAAAAAATCATATTAATCCATTTTTTAAGTTTAAAATAATTAATACTCAATTAATCATACGCTAATGGCTCATCTAGTTTTGCGTGATCTTCTTTCTCTTCCCTCACTTTCAAACTATCCCTAAGACCCTCTTCGGTAAGACTTATGAAGGTGGCTTATAAGCCGCACGTAAAACAAAAAATATTATTAACGCATAATTAATTAAGTGTTAGTTATTACAAACTTGAAAAATGATCTATTTGATTTGTTAGAGATACTTTCATATAGAAAATGTTTATAAAAAACATACCGTTTAGCAGCTCGAACGTGCTCATAAAAAAAAAGAAGAAACAACAGCCATATGCTATTCCAAAGAGCACCTAAACTATTTATATATTCTACTACCAACAAAGATATTTATACCATGTTAAATAATCTACTATCGAATAAGGTGTTACTATAAATACTCCTAACTTTATAATACCCATAGAGTAGATATTATAGACTAGACAAAAAATAAGAAATGATGAAGATAATTTCTACTGCCAGAAAAAACCTCCGGACTTCACCGTTAGGAAAATCCACAGAGCCCTAGCCTCCACGGTGCATCGATCCATGTCACCATGTCGGCGTCGTTGCCTTCTGTGCAAGAAAGCGCAAAGCCCCGCAAACTAGAACTCAACACGTGTACACCCCAATCATGATTTGCCCAAGAAGCTCAGCTCGACCAATCGTGCAAACCCTAGCTTTAATTCACAATCTCGCTAGCTTATCAGACTCTGGTCACCAGCAGCAGCAGGTACAGTAAACGAGGGACACATGTAGAGAAGCCAGGTGCATGCCAGCGTGGTTCTCCGCCCTTGGTCCACTGCCCCTCCAGCTAATCAGCCCAGCCAGCTAGGCCACTTTGCATCGTGACCGCGCAGGCGCGCCGTGCACGCCGCCGCCTCCCTCATCCACGTCGTTCCAGCTATACTAGGCGCGCGCGCCCGCGCGGCGTCGTCGCCACCGCCGCCGCCGTCGCCGGCGCGACGAGCTTGCGGAGGCAGCTTGCGAGCACGCGTGCGTACGTACGTGCGTAATTGGTAGATTGATTGATGCATAGTACTTACGTACGTGTGGCACCACAGCAACGGCGGTGAATCTTATATAGATCACATCTCCGCATCGAGATATCGGTATGGAGTACGATGTAGGGTTTATTTGAAACATGCTTCGTATGTCTACGAATATAAGTAGGTCTAAAGTTTGGAATCTAAAGTTAATTTGTTTAGAAATACTTTTTCATCTTAACAAATCATAACTTAATTTTTAACCTACTTATCCATCTTAACCAATCTATCTCAACCTTAATTAAAAAAACACTTCAGATATGTTTATATTATTGGACAAGACGTAGAATAAATAATTAATAATAATATATAATTCGGTAAAGTAGATCGTCGCAATACATATAAAGCCATTCTTAGCGTAAGGTTTAATTGCGTGGTTTCTAAGTATGCCATATCATCTAAAGATATTTAAGTTGATAACTTCTCTCAATACAAAGTTTTATTTAAATATTGCATCTAAGTGACTAATGTGAGGTGATGAAGCATGTGGAGATGAAACAACAATCCTCTCAATGAGAGTTTTACACGTTTTTCAATATGTTGAAAACAGTAAAACTGCTCTTATTTCTCTCTTTTTTAATTTTTTTTATCATATCATCATATATGTTGATATATTATTCTATTTAATGTGTATAAAACATTTATAAAACATGTCTAACTATTGTGTTTTACATTACCACTTATAAAAATCTTACTGCATGTATATATAGCTGCAACAATTTCCTCTAAAAAACCGAAAGCAGACACCAATACACCATCCTGGAGCTCGATCGGACTGAAGCGCTTAATTAAACAAAGTTAGACGTGCTCATGATTTGGGCACACCGGCTCACGCATCGGCTAGTGGGGCAGTCGTGGGACTGACAAAAGCGGGCCGATTTTTCACTCCGTCCCTCCTCTTTTTGCAGGCAGAGGAGGGAGGGCGATGGATGACGCAACCGTGACGCGAGGAAATATTCCCTCCTGGCCCCCCAGCGGCCAGCGGACGGACCGGCAGCACGATGCAGGTTTCCAGAAAGAGAATAGTACCCCGTCTTACTGAATACTCTTCCCTGCAAAAGCAAACTCCGCCAATTTGTTTAGTTTACTCCCCCTCGCTCCGCGTACCAAATTAGCCTTGCAAATCCTACCACTAATTAACCCATCTACTACTCGCTGACAGTGTCAATCAACTCCTCATTAGATGTGTACATAAGCTGAGCTGATTCGTTGGTTTGGTTTTCTGAACTGAAACTTCTGAAACATTACTTTCAGAAGAGGAAGAATTCTTTTCATTCTTGCTGAAGTCATGAGTTCTCACTGTTACATTACCAAGGGAGCTGGAGGAATTGCGGTGTTGGATCAGATGGAAAGAGACGATCGAGGCTGATTTGTTTGGGAATTGTTTGAGGCTTTTGAGGATGGATCGAAGGGCCGTGCATGCAAGCATGCTGACATGTACTGATGCATCCGCTGATAAAAGTCTGAATTCTTGCTGAAGGGACCTGCAGCTAGCGAGGATTAATGTTTAGTTAATCAGGTGGAATCACATGGTTAACGTCACCCCTGTGATCAGCTATCTGCAGCCAGTTAATTAGGGTGCTTATGTTTTGCTACTATGAGCTTAGATAGCCGATGGTTGAACTCGCAGGCCATCGTTTTGCTGTTTGGACAATAGCTTTCTTTGCTGTATGCCTATATCATGGCAGATTAACAAATGCTCGATCACTGCTGGATAAAAAAGGGCGGGCACTAGTCGATTGGCATGTGAATCTCCTAGCTAGGCATCATGAGAGTCTATAAATTAGTTAGGACGCGTTTGGTAGGGATTCTCAGAGATGATTTTTAATCGGATCAATTGAAGCTGAGTCAAACGGACAAAAAATCTCCCGATTCTCATCTGAATCGATTCGCTGTTGTCGGCGAAACGGGAATGGGGGTCTCACATTCCCCGGTACTCTCCTCGGGTCCGGAGCTGCAGCCTCGACGCCCAGGCGCACGACTGACCCGAGCTGGCCAGTGCCAACCGCCGCATTGATGGCGAGCCGACAGCAAGGTGACAGGGCGTGTTGCCCCCGACGCTTGCTCCATTCCCTGTACAGGCAGAGCGCTTTTGACTAAGAAAGCTCCGGAAGTCCACGCCCTGGCAGCGGAGGCAGGTGCCGTTCCATCTCTATGCTCCATCCGCTCACGGCGACGTGCTGACCAAGTGTGACTGGACGAGCAGTACCAACTCCGGCGCAGGCGTTGCAGGCGGAGGGGAGGACCGAAGAACTCACCAGAAACTCTCTCTCTCGGTTTGCTGGTACTGTGGACTCCCCTGCTCTATAAAGCAGGATCCCAGCCGATGAGAGAGGGAGGAGAGCAAGCTTTAGCATTAGCAACCGCTCTCTGGTTAGAACCGGCCCTCGATCGCACACAGTTGCCACTGTTTTTCTTCCCCAGCTTCGAGCTCCTAAGCTCGCTGGGGGAATGACCTGTAACACTCAAAACCATATTCACCTCCACATAGCATACACACAGGAGTAGGGTATTACGCTTTCAAGCGGCCCGAACCTGTCTAAACACCTCCCGTCTCCTCTGTGCCCCACGGTTCTCCGCCTTCCAAACGATCGATCTCTCTCCCGCGCGGTTATCACGGTTCGGACGGTCTGGACCCGGATCGGACGGTCCGAACCCTTCGTCTCTCAGCCTGGGCCCGTGCACAGATACCCACACCGGACGCCGCGTCCGCCTGGGGAACAGCCCCCCTGGCCGAATCTCAAAGGGGGGTCTCCTGACCTCCCGCGGTTGGAGCTTCATCCTCCGACAGCTGTGATTCTCAATTTTACACATAAATGGAGAATCAGGTAAAAAGTGGCTTCTCGTGAGAATCCAACGAACGAAAATTAAAAATCTCCATAAAAATTCATAAAATCCCCATAAGAATTAGAATATCAAAATCAGAATCATAAAATCTAGAGCTCTACCAAACAGGCCCTTAGTTGCATGCTTGCCGAGGTGATGCAGATGATCCAGCAACGACTTGAGCCAGATCACAAATGGACAGATTTACTGAACAATGTTGAATAAAATTCGGAGCAAAAAAGTAGTGTTGCTTAATTACGTACTCACCGTCTCTAATGAACTTGTAGCTTGAATCCAAACTGTTTCATGCATGATCTGCGTGAAACTATATAATTGTCTGTCAATCTGTCCGACGTTTTTTGTTTAGAAAAAAAAGCGTAAAAACATGTTTGTCCTCTCTGTACTTCGCACTAGCAGTGAACGGACAGTCCGGAAAAATCAATCTTTCTCTGCACAACAGAAATCGTTATACCAAGCTTGCTAAAACGCAGTTTCTTTTCTGTACATGGCAATGGAAATGGACGCATTACAAAGTTAGCAGAACAAGAGTGATGTGAAAACTAAACACACGGGTTAAGAAGACAAAACTATTGCTGCCGAACGGTTTGGCCTGTAAACTGTGATGCAATCCATCTTCAGCTTCTCTTCCTACAAAAGCTGTTCGAAAGATGTTTGATCTTACCTAGGCTGGGCAGACACGGCCGGTAGTCCGGTACCCGTGTGTCACGCTCTCTCACCACGTCGCCTTTCGGTGAAAAAACAAGAGAAAAACGTAGGACTCTCAAGGGAGGAGATACGCTGCAACAACCGCTGTTGCAATTGCAAACAGGTTAATAATTACAGGTCATAGCCGCAACGTGCACGGCACAGGGCAGCGTCGGTGCACGCACGCCCGAGAGAGCCAGCGCGCCCGACACGACGAAACACACGCCGCACAGTGGCGCAACCCGCGCGCGCTGGTCACTTGGCCTCGCGTCACCTGTAAAAGACGAGGCGATGACGATGCAGCCGTGCGCCCGTGCGTGCGTGCTAGTGCGGTGGTCGAGCCGGCGCGTGGCGTGGCCGCGTTTTGGCGGAAAACGGAAAGCGAATTGGCGAAAAACGAGCGGGTTTTTCCCCTTTTTTTACTCGGACGCCACCCGTGCTCCGCGCCGCGGCGCGCCGCTGTTACCGCCCGCGCCGCGGTGGCTTGGCTGCTGCGCCAAATCTACACCTCCCCGACTCCACTCGCACTCCACCTCCCCCCTCCTCCTCACCTCTCCCCCTCTTGCTGCCGCTGCCGCTGCTGCTGCTGCTGCTACTGCCTTCGTCATTCCTCACTCTCGCTTCCGTCCTCGGCCTCGCGTTTACGAGATCCCCATCCCGCAACGCGGCGGCACACCGTTCCATGCGGTAGTGGGCGAGATCCAGCAGCAGCAGCGGCCGCCGACGCCAACCACGCGCATCCCACCTAGGTGCTCGGCGCAATGTCGCACCGCACGCCGCCGCCAATGCCGGACACGCTGTCCGACGCGTTCGCTGCCGCCGTGCTGCTGTCGTCCACGGACAAGCCGGACACGCTCCCGCCGGGGAGGCTGTCGCCCGTCTCCCCGCTCACGCACTCGTCGAAGCTGCCCACCCCGAGCTCCTCGTCGGGCTCCTCGGGCTCGGTCTCCAGGGCCCCTGCCTCCGCCCTCGCCTCGCGGAGGAGCCACTCCGGCGAGATCCCGCTGCCCTCCGACGGGCCTCCCCGTGGGTCGCGCCCGGGCCACCGACGGACCGGCTCGGGGCCCCTCATCTTTACCTCCGGTTCCAGCTCCTGCTCTAGCTCTGCTACCTCGCCGCTCACCAACGCGCTCCCGGCGGGGAACATCTGCCCCTCCGGCCGCCTCGCCAAGCCGCTATCCTCCTGCTCCGCGGCCACCCCGCCACCCCCTCCCCCGCCCCGCGCCACCCGCCACGACGTGCTCGGCTCCGGCACCGCCAACTACGGCCACGGAAGCATAGTGCGCTCGCGCAGCGGCGGCGTCGTGGTCGCCGAGGAGGACGCGGCGGTCAGGCGGGCCATGTCCAGCGCCGACCCAGAGGAGCTCAAGAAGGCCGGGAACGAGCAGTACAAGAAAGGGTACTTCGAGGAGGCGCTCAGGCTCTACGACCGTGCGCTCGCCTTGTGCCCTGACAATGCCGCGTGCCGCGGCAACCGCGCCGCCGCGCTCATTGGCCTCCGCCGCATCGGCGAGGCCGTCAAGGAGTGCGAGGAGGCGGTTCGGATTGATCCCTCGTACGGGCGCGCGCACCAGCGCCTCGCCTCCCTGAATATAAGGTGACAATTCCAGCGCCTTATGCAGCCTTGGATCTGTGGATGCAGCGCAATTCTTTCTGTTCTTCTTTCTTGCATTTGTATCCCGAAAACTGCTTCTTTTACAGAACGTGTAACGATGTTCCCTGACGATCTAAGAAACACGTTTTGATCCAACAATGTGGCTAGAATAGGAACCTAAAATTTTGCTATTTTTAGCAGAGCTTACAAAACAGTCGTGGTCATGGTGTGTTGGCTCACTATTGCACGTTTATGGAAGACGATTTCTACAATAAGTACAGTATTTTTATACCTGACTGCAGAATTCTACATAGTCATGGAACCCAGTTGATCAGAACATGGAATTCTGGTTTATGTGTCTCTGCATTTCCCTACTTACGATGGAAACAGATAATTATAATCAGGAAATGCTTCCAATACTGTAAATGGCAACCTGAGAAATAGCCAATGTGCTTATGTTTGCCAGTTTCTTCCTTTGTTCAGTAAGCTGTTTAGCATTAGTTGTTACCAGTATAACAATCAGTTGCCTTACTGTATTAAGTGATTGTTGAATTTTACCTTTTTGTGCAAGTTATTCATTTGTTCTTTCTAAACTACAGGCTGGGACACATAGAGGATGCTCAGAGGCACCTCTCACTGGCGACCCCTCAGCCTGACCTCCTAGAGCTGCACAAACTACAAACAGTGGAGAAGCACCTTGGGAGATGTATGGATGCACGGAAACTTGGGGACTGGAAGAGTGTGCTAAGGGAAAGTGATGCGTCTATTGCGGCAGGAGCTGACTGCTCTGCTATGGTTGGATCCCGTCTTTCATGTACTATGGTGTTGAGTGGCCCTATCTTGATTAAAGAGCATGCACTGATGTAATTCACCATTTGCAGCTCTTTGCCTCTAGAGCAGAAGCTCTTCTCCGGCTCAATCAGCTTGACGAGGCTGATCTGGCTATCTCGAGTGCTTCCAAGTTGGACTATTCATCTTCATGCACCTCAGACAACAAATTCTGTGGATTCCTCGCCAATGCATACCTCTTCTATGTGCATTCCCAAGTTGACATGGCATTGGGAAGGTAATCCATCGACTTTCTCATTAGATACACAAATAAGTCAACTTATCAAAATTTTTTTACTTTTCCCACTTGACTGAAAGGGGAAAACAGCTATTTTGTTGCCATACCTAGAAGATATTGAGTCTTGTTGTCATAGCTGGGGAAAGAAACACAACTACTTTATTCAAAGTATTTTGACGTAGCAGTTCAGTTGCAACCCCGCTTGTATACCCTTGCTAGTCTATGACTTGACAATACTGAAAATTGTGCAGGTTTGACCATGCTGTCTCTTCTGTAGACAAGGCCAGGATAATAGATCCAGGAAATGTTGAAGTTATAACAATGCATAACAATGTGAAAGCTGTGGCTAGAGCACGATCTTTAGGGAACGAGTTATTCAATTCTGGAAAAGTTTCAGAAGCTTGCTTAGCTTATGGTGAAGGGCTCAAACATCACCCTGTGAATCCAGTCCTTTATTGCAATAGGGCAGCTTGCAGGTTCAAACTAGGTCAGTGGGAGAAATCCATTGAGGACTGCAATGAAGCACTCAAGATTCAACCCAACTATCCAAAGGCTTTGCTCAGACGTGCAGCTTCCTATGGCAAGGTAGCATATATCTAGTTTGATTCATTCTTATTTTCCTGATGTAAAACTTGGAGAAGCCGTAAGTTATTGTATTTTTGCTCTTCTGGTGGTTAGATGGAGCAATGGGCAGAATCTGTGAAAGATTATGAGGTTCTTAGAAAGGAACTTCCAGGTGACACTGAAGTGGCGGAAGCCTATTTCCATGCCCAAGTTGCTCTGAAGTCTTCTCGGGGTGAAGAGGTATCTAACATGAAGTTTGGAGGAGTTGAGGCAATTACTGGAATGGAACAATTCCAGATGGCTACATCCTTGCCTGGTTTGTTTTATCATAAGTCTTCCTTTGTTTCCAAATCCAAATGTTTTTTCATGCCTCCGTTCTAGATGGTGTAAGCCAACTACACAGTTCACAGAAACTTAGTACGGCATATAATGGTTGAAAATTGTAATAGATCATTGTGTACATCACTGTATTAAAAACCAGCTGTCAAGGCCTGGCCGAATTTGTGGAGTTGTTAGCCAAACATGAATCCACAGAGTAGCTCACTTGGCAATACATGTTCATCGGCCATATTCAGGTTTTTCATCAAACATTTATCCACCCATTTAAGCTCTATGCACCTACTCTTAGAGAAAAAAAGATCAAGAGAGGAAATAAATAAACATGGCAAGTGGCAATCTTCAATGTATTAAACACAGTATCAGCGAGGTAGACATTATTCCAAATCTAGCCAAACTGATCCCTGAATGAGTTATGTGAGTTGTGGTGTGGCAAATCCTTGGCAGATGCGTCGATGCAACCCCTTTTAGCTGGTATTACCATAATGATATCCAAATAGATGTTTATTGCCCTCTTGATATGTTTGTTCACTTTAGTCAAACCTCTGCCCTGAAAGGTGTGGCTGTTGACTTAGGTGTAGTGCAATCAAACTAAGCAAACCAATCTCATTTGGCTTGTAAAAGATGATAACACATATTGTTATAATTATGTTCTCTTATATTTTCTGATCCTAAAAAAATGAGCAATTCTGTCTGACTATTTCAACAGCCTGACATATTCGGATGCTTTTCCTGCTCCTTTTTTGCACCTGTAGTTCATTATTTTGACTTACAGGTGTGTAACAGGAATGATTAGTACTGTAATCTTGACTTTTGCTGACAGGGTTGAGGATGTACCACATGTTGGTAGTACTTGTTACTGTTTTCTGCCGTGCAAACAAATCTTCACATGACATTTGCTTTCTGCCATTGTCCTAATGCTAGTTGGAAGTACATCATTCAGTCACACTCTTTTGTCTTTTACCATGCCCCTCTGTACCGTCCGGTCACTTGTTCCTATCTTCTAGCAGTGATGGTCGTTCTTAGCTTTTATTTGTTTGTGCTTTTAATGTATTTCTTATTGACCTGTCTAATTTGCAGGTGTTTCAGTCATCCATTTCATGACACCTTTAAATCAGCAGTGCTGCAAAATTTCCCCATTTGTGACTGCCCTGTGTAGCAGATACCCATCTATCAATTTCCTCAAGGTAACAAGTGATGTTTCATGGCTCATCCATATCTTATGTTTGGCCTAAGTCTTCTCATACTTTTCTGTTCTCAACTTAGGTGGATATAAATGAGAGCCCTGCTGTTGCACGCGCAGAAAACGTGAGGACTGTTCCAACATTTAAAATATACAAAAATGGTATCAGAGTGAAGGAAATGATCTGCCCCAGCCAACAGCTCCTGGAGTATTCAGTGAGGCATTATGGGATTTAGTCCATGAAGCGATGATTTGATGTTTCCTCAGGCCTCCAGCTTCCCACAAGCGATCACGGGCTAGCCAGGACAAATCCAGTGAAGTTTATCTTGATGAAGACAAGCATGAAAGAAGATCAAGAGCGAAGAGAAATTTTCCTGATCTTATTCATCCGATGACCTTTCTATTCTCCCCCTTTCACCATTTGTTGATTACCTGCTTAATTTATTCTTTTCATTTGTCCCTTGCGTACATCATTGTTGCAAAATTCCTTTAGAACAAAAACACCATCTTCCTATTCTTGTGAAGAACGACTGTAAATTTTTTACTTCCATATTTACCAGACCTCCCAAGGAAAGAAAGGTATAGATGGCATTTGTACTCTTTACATTCAACTATGTAATATGGAAGTTTTGCCAACCCATGGTTACTCCAACCACGACGTCACCATGTCCTTCAGTTATTTGGTCCATGTTCTACACTTGGTAGTCCCACTAACTACACCTCATGTGGGTTTCCTGGTGGATTTTGTGGTTTGAACATGTGAGCTATCAGTTGTTGGTCCCTAAAGATAACTCTTGTCAAATAATTATGCCAGCACCGTTTCACACATTGCCACTGACATTGTAATAATCACACTAAGCATGGAACTGTCTATGCAGATGTGATCTGTGTATATTACAGTGACTGCACACAGGACACAATGTTGTGGAATGTGGATAGATGGGGAATAAACACAAAGCTCACGACTCTTGTTGGTTAAGCTCATGTAACCTGATTATGAGAAAGTGAAGTCCCATTGGATACCTTTGTCGACCGTTTAGTTAGTTGTTAGCTGTACTTTCTTCAGACACCTGGTGGGCCCGGTGTCCATGAGGCCGACAGGTTAACATCGAGCCCTGGCGTGTTGAGGCGGGCTGTTTTGGCATTTCTTCCCGTTCCAGATCGGCACTCATTATTCCTGTCCAATCACCGTCTCCAGAGGCATATGCGGACTGGCAGTGTGGCTTCAGGGCAAATCTAGGGTGTGTCCTTCGTAGCCATGCTTGGCCGTACCTTTTACAAGCAGGTTTGATCAACTCAGACTAATTTTGAGTTTGTTACCGTATATATGGTATTCCTGCTATTTAAAATCGGAGTCGGTTTTTTTCTCCTCATCAATATCGCGTGAAGCGTGAGCACTGCGTTTCTCAAAAAAAGGAGAAAAAGAACAGTTGGCTAACGAAAAAACTGGCTGCTCCATTCACACTTCTAGCCTATCCCCAGTTCTATGGGCCCATACAGATCATCCCCGATTATATAGATCCGTGGCAATACACGGATATCTTACTAGTACTTAAAAATCTTAGTTTAGTGCCAAACTTACCATAGGCACAACTTGCTAAATTTTGTCTATATTGTGTTGGGAATTTTTAGGAAAGAAATGGAATGCCACGCTTTGGGGGAAAAAAAGCTAGAATAGAAAATTGAAACATGCAACCAAACGATTTAAGCTTAGGTAAGTTGTGGTAAACCAAAAAATGTAGCATAAATTATGTGGATGTGCTTTGATATTCATGTATGATCTTTCTCCTTTTACCACTCGGTGTATGGATAACAATCTAACCAACGGGTTCAGGTAGGGATGAAAACGGTGCCGGTAATTCTAGACCGACAGGATTACCGTATTTCTAAATAACCCATTACATATGACTCATGTTTCAATTTAGAGGCTTATCTACGCCCCAATAAACCTTCTTTTGAGTATGTGCTTAAAGGGGTGGTAGTTCACAATTTACATAACGCAAGCATGAACTAATGTGATCATATTACATAGTAATTCCAAGTTACTTTTATGACTTTGAGCTTTAGAATTTCTGAATTGCTGATTTTCGATCGATGCCAGAATGTTTATGTTCGAATAGTTCTGTTCCTGATTTTTTTCAATATTGTTTTTGTTTTCGGCTCTACCATTTTCACTTCCGTCCTAAGAGCATCTCCAACAGGGACCCTAAATAGGGTCCCTATTCTATTTTTTGAAGTCAGACAAAAAAATTAAAGTCCAACAGGGCCCCAACTCGAGTCCCTACTTTATGGAGGCCCCGAAATCTTCCTCCTCAGCCCCATCTCCCACGGGTACGTAGGGAGCTCCCTACTCTACGGTTGGAAGTTTTTTATCTCGCGCGAAACAATTTTTACTCACCCGTCCTCGCGCCGCCACCTTCTGCCCTCCATCTGCGCCTCAATCCGAGCCGCCGGCGCCGCCGGATCCACCCCCTCCGCGGCCGTCCCCTTCCGCTGTGGCCACGGTGCGCCGCCGACGCCTTCGACACCGAGTGCCGGGACCTCGCCGCCTGGGTCGCCGCCGCCACGCCCGCCGTCCTGCTCCGCCTGGGTCGCCGCCGCCGTCCTGCTCCGCCGGCCTGGGTCGCCCCCTGGGTCGCCGCCGCCTGGGTCGCCCCCTGGGTCGCCGCCGCCGTCCTGCTCCCGTCCTGCTCCGCCCGCCTGGGTCGCCCCCTGGGTCGCCGCCGCCTGGGTCGCCCCCTGGGTCGCCGCCGCCGTCCTGCTCCCGTCCTGCTCCGCCCGCCTGGGTCGCCCCCTGGGTCGCCACCGCCTGGTCGCCCCCTGGGTCGCCGCCGCCGTCCTGCTCCCGTCCTGCTCCGCCCCCGCCTGGGTCGCCCCCTGGGTCGCCGCCGGTCTCCGTTTTATCTGTTGTCAAGGTACAGTTTGCACTTTGCACTTGTATATTGTACCTTCATTGGATATGCAAGTGCATATATTTGTATGCATACAATCATATTGTACCTTTATTGGATATGCAAGTGCATATACTTGTATGCATACAATCACATCTATATTCTATGTGAAATTTTAGCAAAAGGAAACAGATTTAATTTTCTCCCTTTGAGGTTTGGACTGGGCAAATTGACTTTTTAGCCATGCAATATTTTGCATTTCAACCAAACATGCTAATTCCTTCAGAAAGTAAGCAAAAGTGAATCTCCTGTGCTTTATAGATACCACAGATTCTTTTAAAAAAATTAATTTTTCTATCTTATCATCACTGTTGTATGTAAGTCTTTGCTGGTTATGACATTCTTATACTTTTTGTCCTATTGCAGACTTGATTTATGTTTTAATCACTGTTATACACGCTTAGATTGTTGCTACGATACTTTTATGGTATAAATCTATTTTGTTTTAATTTATGTTCTATATGTTTCCTGTCAATTTCAATATGATTCAATGCTTGTCAATTTGAGGTGGATAGATTGCCATGGCTTTTGAAGGTGATCATTGGACACGAATGATGTCTGAGGATACTAATGTTGATGATATTTCACTGTCAATGCCACCTGAAACCTTTGGTACCCAACGTAGTACCCAAATTAGTAGTGCAAAGTCATCCAAGAGAGCAGGCAACTACACCCATCAGGAGGACATTCAGTTGTGCGTCTCATGGGAAAGCATTAGCACAGATCCTGTCACTGCCAATGAGCAACCAGGAAAGGCTTATTGGAAAAGGATTGCTGATCACTTTCATGCCCATAAGAACTTTGAGTCCGATAGGAGTGCTAACTCTCTTGAACACCGTTGGAGTACCATTCAAAAGAATGCCAGAGATTTCAAGCAATATTTGAAACTATTGAGCGTCGGCATTCAAGCGGTATACCATACAAGGAGCATGTAAGTTTATTTGTACATTGTGAATTGTCCTAAATTTATAATAAAATGTGTACTAACTTTAGAACTCATTTGTACCTCTCTTTGCCGCAGTTGCTGGAAGCGCAAGCTATGTGGGCAAGGAAGGATCCAAAGCAGAAATCCTTCCAATTCACTAATTGTTGGCTCAAGGTGAGGAATAGTCAAAAATTCCTTGCACTTGATACAAACAAGAGGCCAAGGACTAGCAACTCTTCACCATTAACTGCCCAAAATGGTGCACAAGAAGAAGGTACCAATAGCCAATCTCCTGATTCATCAGAGCCAACTTCAAATAAAAGACCAATGGGAAGGAAGCAAGCAAAGGAGAAGATGAAGAGTGGAGGGGAAGCAGGAATATGTAAGGAACTCGTACAAGATTATATCCTGCAGAAAGAGAAATTGAAGGAAGAGAGATGGAAGGAGAGTAAGATGATCCAGGAGCGCAAGATCTCATGTGAAGAGCGCAAGATTATGCTTGAGGAGCGTAAGTTGATGTGGGAGCAAGAACAGAAGATCATGTTCTGTGATATCTCCACCATGGATCCAGAACAAAAGACCTATATGCTAGCAATGAGGGCACAAATTGCAGCTCAAAAGGTTGCAGGCATCAATGGCGGTCTTGGTGGATGTAGTGATGGCATGGGTGGAGATAGTGGTAACATTTGAGTGTAGTATGGACTATTTATGTTTGTGCTTCTATTTATGTTAGTCGAACCATTTAATTTTTTTGGAACTATTTATGTTTATCGAATCAATTATGTTTGTGGAAATATTTTTTTGGAATCATTTATGTTTGTGGAATCATTTGTGGACTATTTTTGTTGGTCAAAGCATTTATGTTATTTGATATTGAGAAATGTTATGCAATATTTAATATAAGTATGATTGTAACATTCACAATTTTGTAATTTTTATAGATGGTCTTCTCTGACGATGATGATATCATTGAGCAATGGTGGGAGGAAGAGGAGGAATCTGATGATGATGATCTTATTGTATTAGCTATGCTTTGCGACATGGATGATGAAGAGAGGCAGAAGAAGAAGCGTCGTGGATCAGTGCCGGGTCATCAGGTAGTTCGAAGGGACATGTTTGGTGGTAATTTGCGCATTGTGGCTGATTACTTTGCAGATCCTCCTGTGTACAATGAAAAGTTCTTCAGGAGAAGGTTTAGGATGTCCAAACAGCTATTCTTGCGCATAGTGGCTGGGGTGGAGGCTTATGATAACTATTTTAGACAAAGACCAAATGCAGTAGGCCTTCTTGGAGCCACTGCACTGCAGAAGGTGGTTGGATCATTCCGCATGCTCGCATATGATGTTCCAGCTGATTCAATGGATGAAGTTGTAAGGATTGCTGAGAGTACCATGCTAGAAGCTTTTCACCACTTTGTACGGGCTGTGGTTGCAGTATTTAGTGAGCAATACTTGAGGGCACCTACCGTTGATGACACTACAAGATTAATAGCTATGAACACTAAAAGAGGATGGCCTGGCATGCTTGGTTGCATTGATTGTATGCATTGGAGATGGAAGAATTGCCCAACAGCATGGAAAGGACAGTATTCGGGGCATGTGGATGGTCCAACCATGATCCTTGAAGCTGTTGCATCTGAGGATTTGTGGATTTGGCATTCTTTCTTTGGACTACCTGGCTCTCTCAACGATATCAATGTTTTGCATAGGTCGCCACTATTTCAGAGGCTAACTTCAGGGACTTCACCACCTGTGGAGTATATTGTTAATGGTAACAAGTACACTATGGGATACTATCTTGCAGATGGGATCTATCCTTCATGGGCGACTTTTGTTAAGAGTTATAGCAATCCACAAGGCAACAAGAAAATTCATTTTACAAAAGCTCAAGAATCAGTGCGAAAGGATGTAGAGAGAGCATTTGGTGTCCTACAAGCTTGATTTGCTATGGTGAGGGGTCCTGCTAGATTTTGGGACAAGAACACTCTATGGTACATATTAACAGCCGCTGTTATCATGCACAATATGATCATTGAAAATGAGCGAGATGCAGATGACGATGGGGGCTATGACTATGATCAAGATGGAGGCGAGGTGTTGAGAGAGGAGGAGTACCAACGGCGTAATCCACTCGTACTCGACGAGTTCCTTAAGATTCATCAGGAGATTGAGGATAAGCAAGTGCATGAGAGACTTCGAGATGATCTTGTGGAGCATTTATGGGCACTTCATGGCGCTAGCTAGTATAATTCGTTGTAGTTTGATCGTAATTTATTAGTATGTGGTGTGATAGACGATTTCTATGTGCCTATATGATTTTTATGTTTGGAAAAAAATTTGAATTTGAATTTGAATTTAAATTGTCTTATTTGAAATCATGAATTTGAATATGGTTTATTATTATGGTTGATAAATATTTGAGTTCGAATTTTAGTGATGTAATATGAAGAATATACATATAGATTATATTGAAATATGAGAGAAAAAGAAATATGGACTCAGATTTAAGGGCCCTTGTTGGAGTTGGGTGTCAAAAACAGAGCCCCAGAAAATAGAATGAGTCCCTACTCAGAAAGTAGGGACTTTGTTTTTGGGGCTACTGTTGGAGATGCTCTAAGAAAATTATGGTTATGGAAATGTTGAGATTGTTTAATGATTGTTTTCGACCATTTTCTTCTCTGTGTCCAGGTACCTACGAGTACTGCACCCATGGGCACAAGCATGGGTTAGATTTTGTTCCTGTGGATACGCCTAACCTAAAAACCAAGTTCTTAACCGGCACGACCAGGTTTTATTTTATGCCCGTGGTGACCCATGGTTATTCGAATATACATGTTCATATGTGATTTTGGATAATTGTGAGTTAACCGTAATTGAAGCTGGAATGTGTGACTGCTGCAAAGTCATGGGGTACTTATGGCTAAGTTATTTGTTTTCTTAGTTGGTGATGTAATAATTTGTATTGTAGTTCAGTTGTGAAATTGTGGATTTTGGTTAATATTTTCATGGATGACTGTAACATGACTATTGATTGCTTGTGTTCTTGGTACTTACTAGCTAGCAATGGATATCTAATTGTGAGGTCTATATCAATCATATATATATATATATATATATATATATATATATATATATATATATATATATAGAGAGAGAGAGAGAGAGAGAGAGAGAGAGGCTATGGTGCTTCGTGAAGCACGGGGTTGTCCCGTGCTTCGTGACCGTTGCTACAAATTAGAAGTTTAAATGAGCGATCCAAACCGTTCATCATGATCTCCATATTGAAACAAGGCTGGAGACCAAATTTTACATTTTTTAAAAATTTTTACTATTTTTAAGATAGGTATGAAATCTTGTTAATTTAAAGACTTCAAAACCGTCCAAAACCTATAAATTTGTACCCCTCTTAAAAATAGTAAAAAAAATTCAAAAAATATAAACTTGGGTCTCCAACCTTGTTTCAATATGGAGATCATGATGAACGGTTTGGATTGCTCATTTAAACTTCTAATTTGTAGCAACGGTCGCGAAGCACGGGGCGATCTGTGCTTCGTGAAGCACAATATCCCATCTCTCTCTCTCTCTCTATATATATATATTACATCGTGGTGTGAAAAAACCCACATATACCTACTGGATTTCGGGTGCGTGATGGGCGTGGGCATGGGTTTTATTTTGTGCCCAATAAGGATATCAGGCACCGGTTATCAAAGAATTTTATGTCGTGCGTCACGTGTTTTCTTGCTCTGCTTGAGGCTGACTCGACATTGCCAACTTAGGGCAGTCCCAACTCTCTACCTTGGATAGTTTCTATAGCATTAATTATACTGCGACATAGAATTTTTAGCTTATCTGGCACTATATTAAATGGGAGAGAGAATAGAGAGAGGAAGAAACTGGGTCTCATGCAAGACCCAGTTTCAATACGAAAACCTATGCACTAGACATTATCAAGTTTTGCACTGGGAGATGATAGTGTCTATATGATAATGAGAAAGAAAGATAATCGGTGGATTGAAAAGAGAATTGAGTGACTAATTAATTACTTATGTCATGGATAAAAATGGTGCATTAGAGATAATAGTTTCTAGAGTTGTCGGAGGACGAAGCCTCGACGGCGGGAAGTCGGGTGACCCCCCTTTTGAGGTTCGGCCAGGGGAGTGGTTCTCAGGTGTTCGAGACGTTGGAGAAGACAAGAAAACCGTGGTACACAGAGAAGACAGGAGGATTTATACAGGTTCGGGGCGCCGGAGCGTAATACCCTACTCCTGTGTGTATGGCTAGGTGGGAGAATGAATACGGTTACAAGTGAGCTCAGCCGGAGCTGAGGAAGAAGAACAGTCGTCTGAGAATGAGATAGAGTCGGGGAGCCCGGGGTCTAGTCAGAGTCCGAGCTCGGGGTTCCTAATGCTCAAGCTTGCTTGCCCCTCGGTTCGGTGGCTTGGATCCTCCTTTATAGATTAGGGGAGTCCACAGTACCAGAATACAGAGAGAGAGAGCTTTTCCGGCGAGCTCTCCTGTGCACACGTCTGCCTACGACGCCTATGCCGGAGCTGTTGCTGCTGTGGGCGGCTGGAGCACCTGCATGCCAGCAGCCGCCTGTTGCGCCACGTCTGGAGGAGCCCCTGTCGGGTGCTGCGGGCGGCTGGTCTGGTCGCCTGGTTGCCACACACGCCCGGAGGCGGCGCCTCCGGGCACGGGCGACACTCGCCCGGGGCCGGAGGAGGCGCTCCCGGACGGCCCGCTCCCGGGCGGCACTCGCCCGGGACCGAAGGCGGCGCTCCCGGGCGAGGCCGGAGGCGGCGCTCCCGCTCCCGGGCGACGCGCGCCAGGGGCCGGAGGGGGCGCTCCCGGACGACAGGCGGCGCGTCCGGGCGCGGGGACGAGCACCCGGGGCCGCGGGCGACGCATCCGGGCACGGACGATCGGCGGGGGACACGGCCTCCCTGCCGGCCGCCGGTCGTGCAGGATATGCCCCCCGGAGGAGCCGATGTGGCCGGAGATCCACGCGTCCCCGCAGGCTGTGGGACCCCCAGTCCCATTTTGCCGACAGTGGCCCCTGGCCCTGTTGCTCGGCCGGGATCCACTCCGGCCAGGAACAGGGCCATGTCTTGAAGAAATGAGGGGACGCTGGGTCCGCCTGGTTCGCCATGTACTGACGTAGCTTGACGATTTGTTGACTTAGATGCGATACGTACCCGTCACCCGGGCTGAAAACATGGAACGAAGTGTTGAGGAAGGCCGGCGGCAGCGGCCGCGATGGCGCTGCGGCAGCTTGCCGCCCGTACTGTCGCCACCGAGTTCTTCGGGTAGATCGGCCCAGCAAGCCGAGGCGATCGGCTCTCGGGGCCGCACTTCGGGGCCGAGGCGATCGGGGGCAGTCGGCACCGGGGCAGCCGGCACCCGAGCAGTCGGCATCGGCTTCGGGGCCATCGGCAGTCGGCACTGGCTCCGGAGCCATCGGCAGTCGGCACCGGGGCAGCCGGCACCCGAGCAGTCGGCATCGGCTCCGGGGCCATCGGCAGTCGGCACTGGCTCCGGAGCCATCGGCAGTCTGCACCGGGGCAGCCGGCACCCGAGCAGTCGGCATCGGCTCCGGGGCCATCGGCAGTCGGCACTGGCTCCGGAGCAGTCGGCATCGGCTCCGGGGCCGTCGGCAGTCGGCCCCGTGGCCGGGCATCGGCCCCCGGGAGCAATCGGCACCCGGGAGCAGTCCAGTCGGGATTCAGCATCCAGGTCCGGGGCGACCGGCGCCCGGGACCGAGGGATGCTTGTCCGTAGTTCGCGAGTAAAACGCGGGAGGCCGTGGTCGAGTCCGCTGCCCCGGAGGCGGGGTTCTTCGACCGCGGCGACCATCTCGTAGAGCTGATGCTTGACGAAGAGGTTGAGGAAGACGCCGGCTTCCTTCTGACGCCATGCGTGGGCGCCTTCGGGGCCCGGGGGCCCTCCATGCCCTCGGGCGCCTTTCTTCTGTCGTCGTCCGGGTCTCGCTCGTGCTTGCGCTCTGGTTTTGCCTGTCTTGTACAAGGGAGACATTTGTATATGTATATGATTATGTTTATATTTTCGTACCTTGGTTTATTGTGTTGTTTGGAGGTCGCTGGTGTTCGGGAGAGGAGCTCAGACTCGCCTCCCTCGCGAGCCTCAAGGCCGGGAAACGGCATGCGATCGGGACCCGGGGGCCCCGGCTAGAGCTAAGGGTATGTATCCGGGACCCGGGGGCCCCGGACTGAAATACGGTTTTGATATAAGCCGGGTTCCGGGGGCCCGGGCTTGAATATGGAATGTGAGACGACCTTCCAGAGTTCCAGACGCATTCTTGCCGGGGCGGTGCTGTCCGGGCACCGCGGCCGGTCCTGGAACCTAGGCTGCACATACAACGGGGGAAGAATACAAATTGAGCAATATGTAAAGATGGATAGGGTGACGTATCTGGACATTGCGGAGGGCGTCGTGGCACTGCGAACACGGTCCCGGGGGCGGGAGCGTCGCTCGTCCCCGGGAACGTCGAGCACCGGACTGACTCGCCGTGAACCGTCGTCGCGCCCGGGTCCCCTTCGCGGGGCCTTGAGCAGCCGCCTGCCCCGGGTGCTTGGTCCGTGACGGCTGCGAAAGGCCCGGGGACGAGTCCGGCGGGACGGTCGAGTGCGTAGTTTCGACTCCTGTCCTCCGGGTCCGGGGGCCCTCCGTGCCCCCGGGCGCCTGTGGCCCTGGGAGCGCCGCGAGGCCGCGGGAACGAGCTTTGGCCGGAGACTGGGTCGTCAGGCAGCGAAGCGTCTGGTGCCTCGCCGGGCTCCGCAGCCCGCGTCGAGGTTCGGAAAGCCTACCTAAAACTTGCCGGGGATTGGTGTGATCTGCACACGATGAATTGTGAGAGTATTTGGCTCGCTCCCCTGCCCACTCCATGCTACGAATCGTGGCGTCGATCATCTCCCGAACGGGCCCTTAGAGCCGCGACCGTGCGGAGGGAAGGATCACGTATAACCATTTCGCCCCCTACCTCCGGAAAGAACCGACCCCGAAGCTAGCCAGGTAAGGCGCCGGAGTCGCCGGGACCCGGGGCGCCTCCCGGAGGGCGCCCTTAGGTCCCCGCGAGCTCGACAACGTCTTGAACCTAGCACGTCGGGATGCGGTTACTCGTCAGTAGGGAACTGATGATAATGCGCGAACCCCAACCGTCGCACGGGCGCGGCCCGATTATGCCCCCAAAGGAACGAGACAGCCACGAGCGCAACACATGGAATCAGACAAAAAGGACGGCACCGGGAAGGATATTAAAAAGCTATGTACGAAGGGAAAGATATTAAAAAGCTATATACGCAGGCGGATACGTATGGGGCCCCCGGCCAGCGCCGATATTGGAAGAAAACCGGCGCTGGCCCAAGCCTGCCGTAACTTACAGGATATGCTTATGGATAAAACTTGCGAAGATGTTCGATATTCCAGGGATTGGGAAGCGGGGTCCCATCCTCCTGGCCCAGTCTTACCGAGCCTGGTCGGGAGACACCAATCACCAGGAAGGGGCCTTCCCACATGGGGGAAAGCTTATTCTTTCCGGCACGTGTAAGGGCACGGCGGAGGACTAGGTCCCCGACCTGGAGTGATCGGGTCCGAACCTTGCGCTGGTGATAGCGTCTAAGGCTTTGCTGGTAACGGGCGACTCGGAGCGAGGCGCGTCGTCTTCGCTCCTCGAGGAAGTCGAGGTTGTTGAGATGCATATCGTCGTGGTTGATGTCTGTCGATGTAGTGCTGTAGCCGGGAGCTGAAGGAGAGTCCTGGTGACAGAACGGCTTCGGCCCGGTACACCAGGAAGAAACTAGGTCTCCCCGGGGGTCCAGCTAGGTGTGGTATGAATCGTCCCCAGGACCGCTGGGAAAAAATATACTCTGCACATAGTGAACTGTGAGAGCGTCCGGTTCGTTCCCTTGTCCATCCCATGCTACGAACGCAACACATGAGAAACGACGAAAGGAACAAGGCCGGGAAGGATATTAAAAACATTGCTTATGTAAAATGTATATACATGGGGCCCCGGCCAGTGCTGAGATCTTGGAGAAATCTGACGCTGGCCCGGGCTTACCGCAACTTACAGGATGTTTTATACATGTAGATTTTGGAGAAACTTGTTGTGCCTAAGGATGGAGCTCGGACTCGCTTCCCTCGTGAGCCCGAGTCCGGCATGTGCTCGGGACCCAGGGGCCCCGGCTGTCATGCGAAGGATAAGTGTCCGGGGCAGACCCGGGGGCCCCGGACTGGAGTATGGTTTTGATATAAGCCGGGTTCCGGGGGCCCGGGCTTGACTATGGGATGTGAGACGACCTTCCGGACGCATTCTCGCCGGAGTGGTGCTGTCCGGGCTATCGCGCCCTATTCCTGGTGTCGCGTTCCTAGGCTTGCTCTCGCCTTGGCGATGCCGCCCTGGTTCGGCACCTCGGTGTCGGACCCGGGGCGCGGATTCGGGAATCCGTGCCTCGGCTCGATATGTGTCCGGGACCCAGGGGCCCCGGAGTGAAATATGATTTGTTATGCAGGATTGGTATGTGCCCGGGCACGGGGGCACGGGTATGGACATGGACCATGTCGGGACAACTTCCCCGGACCTGCCCTTGCGGAGACAATGCTGTCCGGGTACTCGCGCACTATCGAAGCCATTCTGGACCGGGAGCAGGATTCGGACCGTCCGCCTATGGGCCGGACGGTCTGAGTCACTACAACCGGACCGTCCGTCGACGGTTCGGACTGTCCGAACTGCTTCGCGCGCTTGGCCCGTTACTGGTTCTACCGGGACTCGGGCTCGGCTCCCTCGGACTCAGATCCCTTGAGAGGGAGCGAGCTCTCCGTGACCGGACAGGGGGGAGATATGCGCCCGGGAGCCAGGGGCTCGACCGGGGCTGTTTTACGCTCCCGGGAGCTAAGCTCCAACCGGGGCTAGGTACGCCTCCGGGAGCTAAGCTCCGACCGGGGCAGAGAAGCACGCCCGGAAGCCAAGGGCTCCTACTGGGGCTGTTTTCGCGCCCGGGAGCTAAGCTCCGACCGGGGCTAAGTACGCCTCCGGGAGCTAAGCTCCGACCGGGGCTAAGTACGAACCCGGGAGGCAAGGCCTCCGACCGGGACGAGGTATGCGCCCGGGAGCCAAGGGCTCAGACCGGGCCCGGCCTACTGCCGCTCCTCGAGGCGTTCGGCCAAGCGCTGGACGGCGCGGCACTCCGTAAGGTCGTGCCGGTCCGTCTGGTGGAAGGCGCACCATCCCCGGGTCATTGCCGGCGGCGGCGGCGCACGTGCGGCCCTTTGCCGCTTACCGCCGCCGTCGTCGTCCTCGTGGGCGATGTCGCCCCGGGGGCTGGCCACAGCGGCCAAGGCGGAGCTCTCAGCGGCCGCCTTGGCTTTCTGGTGCTTCCTCCTGTCCCGGCGCGAGGCGGAACGCGAGGACTCGCCGGCTCCTGCATGATTGCTGGCGGTAATCAGGCGATGGGCCGTACCTACGAGGTCGGCGACTTCACCGAGCCACCGCCTTTCCCGGCCGCTGCCCCCGGTGGAAGCCGGGGGGTGGCGCAGGAGAGCCTTCGCCGCCAGGAGGGCTTCCTGCGGCGTCGCCGGCTGGATGTCTTGATGGTGGCGCGCCTGTTTGCGCCTCACGAATGAGGCCGTGGCGGACCCAGCCGGGCACTTACTGGCTCCCTCAGCGGAGGGAGGTGCCGAGGCCGCTCGGCCAGGCCGCCACTGGGTGAAGTCGGCTCGTGCAGCGCGCACCGCGCGCCCCCAGGAAGACGTGGGGGAATGCGGTGAGCTAGCCAGAGGGCTAGCATTGTCCGGCGGGGTGAAGCCGCCGGATTCGTCGTCGGAATCCTGCTGATGATGGTGGCCGGTCGCCATGGAGCGCGCCGGTGCTGCCGGCGTACCACCTGAAAAGGAAACTCCCCCTACCTGGCGCGCCAGCTGTCGGAGGACGAAGCCTCGACGGCGGGAAGTCGGGTGACCCCCCTTTTGAGGTTCGGCCAGGGGAGTGGTTCTCAGGTGTTCGAGACGTTGGAGAAGACAAGAAAACCGTGGTACACAGAGAAGACAGGAGGATTTATACAGGTTCGGGGCGCCGGAGCGTAATACCCTACTCCTGTGTGTATGGCTAGGTGGGAGAATGAATACGGTTACAAGTGAGCTCAGCCGGAGCTGAGGAAGAAGAATAGTCGTCTGAGAATGAGATAGAGTCGGGGAGCCCGGGGTCTAGTCAGAGTCCGAGCTCGGGGTTCCTAATGCTCAAGCTTGCTTGCCCCTCGGTTCGGTGGCTTGGATCCTCCTTTATAGATTAGGGGAGTCCACAGTACCAGAATACAGAGAGAGAGAGCTTTTTCGGCGAGCTCTCCTGTGCACACGTCTGCCTACGACGCCTATGCCGGAGCTGTTGCTGCTGTGGGCGGCTGGAGCACCTGCATGCCAGCAGCCGCCTGTTGCGCCACGTCTGGAGGAGCCCCTGTCGGGTGCTGCGGGCGGCTGGTCTGGTCGCCTGGTTGCCACACACGCCCGGAGGCGGCGCCTCCGGGCACGGGCGACACTCGCCCGGGGCCGGAGGAGGCGCTCCCGGACGGCCCGCTCCCGGGCGGCACTCGCCCGGGACCGAAGGCGGCGCTCCCGGGCGAGGCCGGAGGCGGCGCTCCCGCTCCCGGGCGACGCGCGCCCGGGGCCGGAGGGGGCGCTCCCGGACGACAGGCGGCGCGTCCGGGCGGGGGGACGAGCACCCGGGGCCGTGGGCGACGCATCCGGGCACGGACGATCGGCGGGGGACACGGCCTCCCTGCCGGCCGCCGGTCGTGCAGGATATGCCCCCCGGAGGAGCCGATGTGGCCGGAGATCCACGCGTCCCCGCAGGCTGTGGGACCCGCAGTCCCATTTTGCCGACAAGAGTGGTGCCCATATGACATAGCATAGCATAGAGACTACTTAGTAGTTTCTGGATTAGGACTGGCCAGGGATAGTTTGAAGGTGAGGGAAGAGGAAGAAGATCATGTAAAATAAGATGAGCTATTAATATATGATTAATTGAGTATTGATTATTTTAAACTTGAAAAATAGATTAATATGATTTTTTAAAGTAACTTTTATATAGAAAATTTTTACAAAAAACACACCGTTTAGCAGTTCGAGAAATATGCTCACGGAAAATAAAGTGTTCTTTTTTCTCAACCGGTACTTCCGAATTACTCTGGTGAATACATGCCAGCTTCCTAAACCACATTAGCCTGGCTCTCCGAGTTTTAATAAGTAGTTTTCACATATGTATAGCACTCTAATTATAGATTCGTTATCACTTTGCGTGAAAAAGTTAACCTAAAGGTACTTATGTACTCCTTCCATCCCATAATACTTTTTTTCACCTACCTCCTTATCTCAACGACTCCTCACCCCAACTTTAATTTTCTCAAAAAATAAAAAGTTACTACTATTATGGGACGGATGGAGTAGTATATGAAAAGCGTTGGTCAAGCTATCTTAAATTCTCCTCCTCACCAACAGTAATTAGAGCGATCTCTTGGACCCTAGTATTACATCCGCCCCGTTTGTGTGTTGTCTTGTCCATGCCACCATAGATAGGAAAAAAACAGCTTTGCACCCACACATACTTATGCTAGGGGAGGGAAATTTATATTTTTTTAAAAAAGTAAATTGTGTTTATGGTACATGAACTTATATGACGGGTATAAATAGATATAACAACTTATAAATTACTTATTTTAATATAATAACTTGGTTAGTCCGTGCGAACCCAGACCAATACAATCCAAGCAACCAAAATTGATCTCACATGGTGTATCCCGACGATACCCGTGCAGGATAGCGGTTGTATGTACTATGTAGTTTTGCATAACATAGCAGTCAACAATAATAATTCTGTTACAATCTTTAATCTTTTTAGGATGCTAGCAACTCACGGGAAAGGATGCATCCTGAGCACTAATAGAGTCTGTTTTTTTTTCACAAAACAACTGGTAGTGTGCACAAGTATCGTCCGAGTGTGCCACATCAGATAAGTTTTCCTTGTGTGGATTGCTTTGGATTGGGTTCACACAGACTATGTACTAAAATAAGTAATTTATAAGTTGGTGTACTCTATCCTAAAATATAGTTATCTTTATATTTAAATTTTATCTTAAATATAACTATTTAGGACATACAAAAGGTGACTTTTATTTCATTACTTCACATACTATCTCTAGTGGGTCTCATCATCCCACCAACACTTGAGACCCGCATCACACCTATAATATTTTTAATTTTTATAACTTCACCATCTATTAGTGAGGGTATTTTAAAACTTTCACCTAAATTCTTAATTCCCAAAACACTTCTAGTTAGCTATATTTTGAAAGGGAGAGAATACCTATTTACACCCCATGCAAGTTCATTTACGGGCATAATTTACTCTTTAAAAAATAAACACTAAAAATTATTTTAAAATTAGAACTTTGGCCATGCCAGTTTAACTGACGTGGCAGGAGAAGTGCTACCATGTCCTAAGCAGATGGCGTATTGTCTTCCACGCCAAACAGAATGGTGTAGCCAAAAGTTTTGGATTTGAGACTAAGTTTTTGGAGGGTTTATTTTTAAAAATTGAAATAAAATGTTTTAAAAATAATAAGAAATCCAGAGGAGGAAGATCAGCTGCTGCAGCTTGCATGCAGGTTTCTTCGCATAATTCACATGGTCGAACACACAGGATCGATAAGACAGCTAGCTGATCGACCAGAGTCACCAGACTGGAACTGAGTCCAGTTTTTAGGCTAAGTGATGGCAATTGGGCCAAATTTCGAGCCAATTTATTACGGCTTTAGGCCCAAGCAATCAACCGGAAACGGTCCACTTCGTGCCAGCGGTAGATACCTGCATCTCCCAGGCCAAAAGCTTTGCTTCTTCTACGTTTTTCTTGGAAAAAAAAGTATATTTTGACTCTCTTAATTATTGGCTAAATCTGATTTATATCTCTTAACTGCAAAACCAGATATATCGTATTCCTCAAGTATTAAAATCAGTATAAAATAACTTCCTTGACTATTTTGAGAGTGGTTTAGGCTGACGTGACGTCTACGTGGCACGTTTTCGTCCTATGTGACGCTTACCTAGCATTCCAATTAGCAAACTAAAAATAAAAGGGGGAGCAGAGGGGAGGTGGAGGGTGGCGGTGGCGGCCGGCGAGCCCCACATGAGCTCTAGCACGACCGCTAGTGCGCCTGAAGGGAGGAGTCGGCAGCGGCGAGGGTAGTCGGAGCAGGCTGCCACCGAAGAACGAGGCGGTGGCAGTTGCAATGGCCAACCGCGAGCTCGAGCTCGCCTGCTCGTCCGCGGGAAAGAAGATGGCGGCGGCACCCAGAAGCGGCTCAAGGAGCTGGTGATGGCGATGACCTGGGGGCGATGCACCCTTGTTGGGGTTGTGGCGGCGTCGCATTGTGGAGTTGAAGGAGGCAAGGCAGCACGAGATCTAGATCCGGAAAGACGGGTCCTCCTAACGAGACCGGCGGAGCGGAATCGCGGCGACCTGGGTGGAGCAGGAGGATCCAGGTGGCGAGGCCCCAGGACGGCAGCGACCCGTAGAGTTGCCCGCCGGTGTGGTGGAGATCCAGGTGGGCCGGCTGGAGGAGCAGAGGATGTCGGGAAAGACGGCAGCCTCCCGATCCTAGAGCCAGAGGTGATGGCAGCAGCCGGCCAGATCGATGGAGACAGGCGGCGGTCTGGGGGCGCGGAGAAAAACGTCGGCCGCCACCTCAGTCTCCGGCACAATGGACCACCGTGGCACGCCTCCGGTGCACCTTGGCTGACTCCGATTAGCCTCGCCGGTGACCGAGAGAGGGACGGCTTGGGGATGCCGGCGCGCAGCGCCGCTGGCCCTGTGCCGCCACCGTTGCTAGAGAGAGGAGTGCTGGCCTCGCCGGATCCATCGCCCTATGACCGCTGATGCCGCCGATCAGATCTAATGGAGAGAGAGTGGGAGGAAGGAGAGAGAGGATAGGGAGAGAAATAGAGAGAGGGGGAGGAGAAAGGAGATAGAGAGGATGACATGTGGGTCCCGCTGTATTTTTTATTTTCCCCTGAGAGCCTGACATGTGGGACCACTATATTTTTTATTTCTAATTTGCTAACTGGAATGCTACATAAATACCATATAGGACAAAGACTAGGTCAACGTGCCACGTAGGTGCCACATCAACCTAAACCATTCTCAAATCAGTTAAGGGAATTATTTTGCACTGGTTTTAATACTTGAGTATGTAATATACCCGGTTTTATGGTTGAGGGATATGAATCAGATTCAGCCAATAATTGAGAGAGTCAAAATATACTTTTTTCCTTTTTCTTGTATCAAAGGCCCAACTTCTATAAAGCTGCATATAACAACGGTTTTGCTGGGATTACCGGCTTACAAAATGAGTTCAGACAGGCATACCAACTTCTTTCTTACAACTCACTGACGTTAGCTACCAACTCAACTAACACCAAAAGGCAGGTATAGATGGAAATTCTTATTTCTCTGCTCATTTCAATTTATTCACCAGATCATTAAAATAAATTATTTGCTTCATGCTTCAAAAAAAACTTTTTTTAGACCGTATTACTTAGACCACTAGTTTTAAACTATTTGTTAAGTTTATTTCTCAAAATATCTAATTTATTTCCATAATCAATTAGATAATCTACGATAGCAATCCAAACGCTGCTGATTCATGGGTAAGCTGCTAGTAACCTGGAAGGTGGTCAGGAGCAATCAATAGCTGCTTCTCCCTCATTTGGTTTTGTTTCTAGAATTTACTAACAAGTGAAAAAGACCAACATATTTTTTGTTAATGAAAAAATAGTACTCTTGGTATTCCCTTTGTATAAAAATATAATGTGTGTATATTATTGACACGATCTCTAATAGTATGTTATCACTCTAGCTATATCTCGCTCGCCGTTAGCCGTATCGATCCAAGGAGGACAGCGACGCACGGTCGGATGAGTTTTTACACTCTTGCCTGGCTGCGTTAATGTTTGGGAGCAGTTGGCATTCTCACGCATTTAGAGAGTGATGCCGAGACATTTTCGTAGCGAAAACGTCACATGATGATAGTATTGTTGCCTTCTTGGATCAGGAAACGTTCGTGTACGTTCGTCTAGGAGTCACGGTTAGTTCTTGGAATTCCTTTTGGTTCTCCTAACATTCCCACGAGTTTCCTGCATGGTGTATTAGTCCAATTTGTACGTTTTTTTGATAATAAAAATCAATCCAGTCTCTTCATCGAGAATGTATCCAGCCAGCCAACTTGTACGTGATACACAACATAACTCTGGAACCCAAAGCTGTATTCGTCAATGCGTAATGGACAGGGGTCCATTGCAACATGTGACCAGATGTTTCTCCTCCTTTTATGCTCCAAAGTCACCCCCTCTTACATTTCTCCGTTGATTTCTTTGCCATTTCACTTAGTGAAGCACAAACGTGTTTTTTAGATAATTGGAAAACCCGGTCTTTGCTTCAACCCAAGCTACATCCTATTATAGCGTTTACAGCCTTAAGGACTACACATAACAATCAAAGAGAAGACAAGAAAAAATTAAAAAATAGTTGTCATCAAGGATAAAAGTCTTATTAGTGACGCACAAATGTGTATACATGTCTGAATAGCATTAATTTCTTTTTCTACATTTCAAAATATAGCTATATTTATAGTTTAATTTAAAATTGGTCGGGAATCTTTCAGTCAACCCAACTAAAGAAAAAAGAATACGTTAGCTCTCTTTGTGATGTGCACTTCTCAGTTGTCCAGTGTGAATCATGAGCATGGGAAGCTATTTCAGTAGCAGCGTCGCTTTCGTCTTATCCTAGAACATGCTTCAGATTCTCCATTTTTCTTGTGGCCCCTTTTCAGATCTGATACTTGATGTTGATTGATTCTAGCAACGATGTACTATTCTTCACTCTCTCCTGTCTCCACACAGTTGTATACTTTTCAATTCATCAAAACATTTGTGTGATCAGCCTGATCGATCTCCTTCACGCATCATATCCTACTATAACAAATCTAGACAAACCCCTTTCTAGATTCGTATTATTAGAATATGTCACATTTAGTACTAGATTCTAATATTTTGAGACGAAGATAGTAGCTAGCAGTGTCTGAGTGTGTGACACTATCTGAACTTCTGAGTTTGAGCAAGTAGTTTATGCTTTAAGATTCGTGCAGGCCTCACCTTTAGCCTTTCCACCACTAGCCAACCAACACAAAAAGTAATATGTCCGTACTAACGCTACGGCGTTCTCATATATTTGACAAATGATAGTACGAATCACAGATTCCACATTTTGGAAGAAACTTATATCATAATAGATCAATTCAAGGTGGACTTGATTTTCACCGGTCCTTAAATAAAAAAGAGACTGATTCAATAATTTATACTGGTGAAACAACACGAATACACGAAGTGTATACTTCACCATGGCACTTAATTGAGCCTTATCAGGTTTCTAGAAGTTTCTCACAAAGCTTAAACATTTCTGATCTCAAATCCATATCCAAACAAGCTCACAAGTATCAATACCAAAAATCACAACACAAAGAAAAAATATAAATAAACTCCATCGAGCCTCTAACATCGACATCGCAGCTAAGAACTAAATTAACTTACAATATTGTTGCCGTGCACTGATGGAGCATGCATATCTTCCATCTTAGAAAGAGCCTACTCTACCAAAACCATCACCACTATTAGCTCAACCATCTTGGTATAAATCAAGAGCAAGCCTTAACGAAGGAAGAATTCATCTGGGTCTTAGCACAAGCCATGATAATATTGGAGTAGACCAGCCTACAAAGCAATGTCACGGTGAGTGAGCCAGCCTCCAAACAAATCATTCATTTAAAAAATCAAAGAACCATAATTATTAAAAGTATATATCCACTCAGTTGCCGTAGTCAGTAATTAATGCTCAAACCGAATACAAGCGCCACCCAGATCGAGTGAGAATTTTACCCCAAAACCAAAACCTGGCACGAATCTCACATGGAACACACAAGAGAACCAAAAATTCAGAGGAATCACCATAAAACTTGTAGAAGAGCGATTGAACTTTTAAACAGAAACTCACATTGTGGCTTTCCTGTAAGGAGCATCGTAGAAGAGCCATATATGTGGAACTTACGTTGCAAAATGGCAGCCAATCACCAATTTTCTTTAGCATTAAATGAGAAGGCAATGATGTGTGCTCCCTGTTAAATCAAATGTTCCATTGAAAATACAAAAGATGCTATATCTCATAATTCAAACCAGTTAGTTCAGTACTTGTTGAACCACCAATAATTGCAATATCAAAAGATGAGAGTTAAATGCATGTTCAACTCCTGACCACTGTCAAAAGATAAGAATTAAACACATGAGCCGGTTGTGACCACTATCGAAAGATTCAAACAGTGGAACACTATCAAGATGCAAAAAGCTCAAAAAACAACAAAGCTTACTATTAGAAAAGCATTTTCAGTAGGCAGTACAGAGTTTTAGCCCATTAGTGCTAATCAAATGAATAAGTGATTAGAAGCTTCTAAGTCATGCCAGCCCATCAAATTCCTTTCTTGAGAACAAGCGAAGAATATTACCCATCCCATTCTAGCAGGGAGAGCAGTTGCCATCGCACCATACCTTGATCTCCTTAGGAATATAGGATCAGTAAAAGCAGAGAAATTCATGTGTTTGTTCAAGCATAAAAATAAGCTGCAGTTGACCATGGATTACTGCATCTTTCATATATGATAATGCTACCATGGCCTAATCCATCTTGACAACACATATTCAGATAAAAAGAAAATCACCAACGAGATAAAATGATATGTTGATGAATCTAACAGGCACAGAATGATAAAAGATAAATGGATGTATAGGCTTGCCTCCATGACTGTTATTGTGTGCATTAGTACTTCCTTAGATGAATCTAACAGGCACATAATGATAAAAAGATACAGGGATGTAGGCTTGCCTCCATTACTGTTATGTTGTGCATCAGTACTTCCTTCCCTGCAACTGCCGCTGATTGCCTCGTCCAGTCGAACCAAAAGTAAGAGCTACAGAGAAATCAAAAGATCATGTCTCAGTGTGCCAGTAATGGAAGCAAACCAAACCCTAGATATATAGAGGGGATTTTTCTTTCTTTACCTGAGAGAAAGCGGGGAGGGAAGAAATCACCACCAGCCTGCCCTCAGGCCTCCTCACCTCCCCCAGTATACCCACCACTCCGCTACTGTCGGCGGATTGGAGGCGATGTAGCCTAGGAGGAGGTGGCGTTTTGGAGACAGGGGATCAGCAGCGCAGGCATAGGCGCCAGCGACTGAGACGATGGTGAGGAAGCGGCGAAGACAACGGCGATGCGGCGATCTGGCGACAGAGGATCGGCCACGGCGAATGAGACGGCAATCTGTAATATGTTCATCTAAGTACATAAACATTGAAAGGCCATAAGTATAGACTGGGACACTGATTTGCCTTTGTAATTCCAGACATCAGTAGGAAAACTGGTTCATTTGAGCACAAAAGTAAAACTCAATAAAGTTAAATTCAATAAAAGCTAAGTTCTCTACACATCAAAGTTGTATCTCACACAATGTTCCACACAGTTGCCCTGTTTTGATTTGAGCGAACATGGTTGGGCACATGTTTATCTCATATCCAACATATATTTTATTTAAGAAATGAGATGTCATGCCTGCATTTTAAAAAATATTAAATTTGTTAGGTTGACCTTTAGAATCATAATAAACAAGTACCTGTTTTGGATTTTCAATCGATACAGTAGCACATGGGAGTGTTTCAACAGAATATATAAATTAGCTTTGTTAAAAATAGATTGTAGTGAGGTACACAAAAGGGTACACTCAAATTACTGTACATAAAAGGAGCATCCACATTGATTTGTACAGTTCTGAATCATTGCTTGCATGGCCTTGAAAGGATAGTCACTTATTCTAATTCTGAGATAAAAAAAAAAAGCAATTCCTGCAGAAGGGTGCATAAATTCATGCTAACTTATACTCCCTCCATTTGAAAATACAAGGCGAATTAGGTTTTTACATGGTCTCTAACATTAAACTTCTTTACAAACTCTCTTCAAGTACCAAAAGAACTGTGCATTGATGGCCGAGGTTGGCTCACCTTGATGCTGCAGACATTCCATAAGTAGTACAATCCCCCAATCCAACTGAAAGGACATTATGCGAAGCCCAATCCACAAGGTTCAGGTAGAGGCATCCTGCCATGTGGGAGCATCGAGCACCTAAAAGCAACAGCAGGAAAGTTCCCGCGAGATCAAATATTTTGGTAGAGGCATCCTGCCATGCGGGAGCATCGAGCACCTAAAAGCAACAGCAGGAAAGTTCCCATGAGATTGAATATTTTGAGTAATAAGCCTTCAAATTTGACTCTTTATGCACGACAAATAACATAGATTCTTGGTACAGAGCGGATATACTAATATGAACTTTTACAGGTATATATATTCTTTAAGTATGTGAGTATACGAAAAGTCTATTGCAGTAAGCACAATACAATGTACCATCTTTGTTGAAAAAGGAAACTAAGTAGAGCAGGATATCCGTGTGAAAATCATTCAAAAGGTGGGACTGACTTAATATACTAATATTAGTTAACATATTCTGACAGCAACATTATGAAATTTATTAAGAGGTAAAAATAAATTCAGCAGGAACAAAATATGACCTAATGTCAGATGTTTTAAATGACACATAGATATGGTTCACAAATAAAATTTCAGTATAGCCAAAAAAATGTGCTAACAATAATGCCCTACAATTGATAGGAAAAAATATCATTAGAGCTCAGAAAGCACATCATCGGACTTGGAGGTGCCTTAATTTTTTCAATTAATGGACCAAATAATGTTCATGTTTGTAAAGTTAGTCTGAAATTGCATGGTTAAGTACTTGATATAGGCTTCTTTTTCTAAATTCTAATGCAGTCCCACATCTGAAACATCTTAACGACGATGTTGGTGTGGAGGCCCCAACATTGCTTTCCATTGAAACCCTGAATGCACAAGCAAAAAAACATATGAGTGAATTCATATATTTAGAAGTTCAGTTGAAACAATAAGGCAAAATCAATTTCAGAGTTCAATTTAGTCCATCAAGCAAAAAAAATTGTCAGCCTATTCATACACATGCAGCTGCATACCTATTTGAAGAAATTATCTGCAGCCTCTTACATCCTCCAATTAAGCAAGGTAGCAGGCTAGCGGCCAAGAGGGAACCTTAAGTCCAACTGCATTTACTCACATAGTAAAATTAGTTAGCCTATATTAATCTCTAAATGAAAGTGTAAATTTAAATGATAAGCCACATGATGATATAACACATATCCCTGCATGTTGCAAAGGCTCAACTCTTTACACCCAAAACAGTAAAAACCTACATCAGTGAAAAATGTCATCTCAGTTCAGATTCCAAATGAGGTTTATTCCAATAAAACAAAAGACACAATTGAACCACACGAAGAGCATCAGGCGGATTAAAGCCACCAAGAGACGTACCAAATTAGCCCCCCTGGAAATGATCGAATCGGGAGACGGAACCACCTGGGAATGCGGCCGTTGTCCCCTACCACCGGTAGCAGATCATCGACGGGGAGTTGGCTTGGGGGTCGTGATGGCGAGGAAGCGCTATTTTGGTCGGCTGAGGACGCCAGGCTGCGGTCGTGGTGGAGGATGGAGGCAGCGGTTGTGGTGGACGAGATAGCGGGGCGTTTAGGTAGGGAGGAGATTGGAGATGGGCACGGTGACCTGGCGACATAGATCGGTGGCGGGGCAGGCTCGAGGGAGACGCGACGGCGCTCAGCGGTAAGGTGGTCGGAGACGGTGATGGCGGCCCCCATTCGACGATGGTCACCAGCAGGTCCAGTCGCACTGGATCAACCGGCGCAGGGACGCTGTGTAAGCGACGGATCCTCGCCGTGGACGTGGGCGACGCAGTGGCCAGCGGAGACACATCGTCGGCGACAAAGACCGGCGCGGAGACGCGGCTTCGGCGATGGAATCGGGCGGAGGGCACCGTGAGGAGGCACGACGGTCGGCTGGGGCTCGTTCACCGTGACGGCGACCTGGCAGCGGCGGATGGTGAGGTAGAGAGACAGGGGGCGGAAGCGATTAGGGCGAGGGGCGCGGCGTTCGGGGGGCAGGGGGTACAGAGGAAAGAGGGGAGTAGGAGCAATCAGGATCATTGATCGGAGCGAGATGGATTTAGGGGTGTTGTTAATTGCTTATTGTGTGACTTAAATAAACTACACGTAAAACGAGAAATATTATTAGTGTGTGATTAATTAAGTATTTACTATTAAAAAGTTGAAAAATGAATCTATTTGTTTTTTTAGAGCTACTTTCATATAGAAAATTTTTACAAAAAACACACCGTTTATCGTTTTGGGAAGCGTGCACGCGGAAAACAAAAAAATAAGTTGGCTGGAGAAGCTGGAACGAATAGCCCCTTAGGTTATTAGATCTGTCGGACGATGAATAAGTAAAATGAGTTAGTGAACTATAGAATAGATGTGGAGGCTATGAGTATTGGGTACCTCATAATAAATTTTCTGGTCACTCGGACAAAGAATAGGTCTAATTCTGTAGATAGGGATGCAATAGAACTCGGTACATATTATCTTGTATGATAAGGAAAGAGATATAGTTTTAGTCGGGTACGTTGTATTCCTATAAATAAATCTCTTGGTCAAGTTCGATTAAGATTCTTATCTTGTACCCTTGCCTTCTCAGTATATAAGGAGAGACAAGGAGCTCTCTAGAGAAGAACGCTCTCACCAGAGAGAACAGAATCTTACTAGAAAAACCTTAAAAACAATACACTACAGTTGGAAGTAGGGTATTACTCATATCGAGGGCCTGAATCAGGATAAATTGTTTCGTGTTCCTTTGCAGTCTAACAAGTTTAGCTCTCACAAGTAGCCCTATATAATTATTGTCGATACAAAATATCGATAGTTGGCGCGCTAGGTAGGGGCATCGGCAAGATCATCTTCGACAAGCCTGATGGATTCAACTACTAGAGTCGACGGCGTCAAGTTCTTCCTCGGGCAAACGATTAGTTTCGGAAGCCTTGACTTCATCGCCGATAAGTTTGGCGACCTCATCTTGTCTGACTCAGGTTCAATCCGATCGGCCAGACACCAAGCCGACTCCGCACCAGTTGGCCTACTTAACGCTGCAACAATCTTCGACGACATGCTGCGGCGATCCCCAAGATATCCGAGTCCAGGGATAACTCTTTCTTTCGGTGTTCGACTCGGACTTGGCCTCGAGCCGACCGAGTTTGGGCTAAGAGAGGAGGAGATTTTCAACCTCCCGTTCGTACTCGGCAATGCTGCGGATAATTTCAATCAACATCTAATGCGGCAGATCCGATCCCCTGGAGTTTAACGTGAATACGGCGCAGAGCCGCTCAAGATTGGATCTAGAAAGGACGGAGTCGTAATTACCTCCCTCAACTATTCTGATTCTGACTCTCAGTCGGACAGCAGTTTGGCAAGCTTCTCTCCACCGCGTGAAATCTTCATGACGTCTAAAGGCTCAACTCCCACTCAAGATGTACATTGACTACGCGATCAGCAAGAGGAGGAGGCTCGCCGACTACGTTAACAACAGGAGGAAGAAGATGATGTCTACAAGCTGAGCGTGACGCACGTAATGACAATCTACGCAAGATTGGGCGCATTGTTCAACAGGAGATCCTCCAAACCCGAGTCGGTGACCATGACGTCTTTGTGACCCCACAACAGAACGCCGTGGCCCCTGCCACCTTATTGGACACTCTGCAATTCGGCCCTGATCACCAGGCCGCCCCAACGATTGCGAGGATCAAGGCCATGATTACCGCTGTAGCGTGCTAGCAGCGGCAACAGTAGGGAGACATACTCGTACCATCCAACAGGACGGCTTCTGATACGGCGATCTTATCTGCCTCTGCATGATACTAGGTGGCTGGTTCTAGTCAGCCACGCTCGGAGTCGCGCCATACGTCACTTGGCAATCAAAAAGATGACTGACGGCGGCGACAACAGAATGACCGCCATCATAACTGAGATGCCCGGGGTCGACTACAGCGCGATCTCCGGCAAGACATCAACGCTCGACGACAGGAACACGAGGAAGACGAGCGCCGCCGACTGGAGGACGAGAACGAGCGCTTCAGCCTCCACCATAAGTGGTTTCATTGCTGCAGTCGGAGTCGGAGCCCTCACCTGGACGACGGAGTACCGGCGTTCACCCACGAGCTACAACAAGTCGACTAGCCATCTGGCTTCAAGCCGACTGGAATTAAAAAATACGATGGGAAGACTAATCCCGAGTCCTGGCTCACAGTTTACACTCTAACGATCCGCATAGCCGGAGGTGACCACAAAGCCATGGCTAACTACCTCTCGGTTGCGCTAGCCGACTCGGCGAGGACATGACTAACATGACTTCCCAGGCGGTCAATCGGCTCCTGGGGAGAACTCCGAGAACGCTTTATTGCAAATTTCCAAGAAACATATGAGAGGCCTTCTTCCAAGTACGACTTATATCAATGCCATCAAAGGAAGAACGAGTCTCTGCGTGATTTCATCGAGAGATTTTCTAAGAAAAGGAACTCGATCGCAAAGATCAAGGACGAGGTCGTCATCGTCGCCTTCCGCAAGGGAGTTAAGGATACGCCGTTCATCGCCAAGTTCACTCGGAAGCCTTCGACTTCTGTCAAAGCTCTATTTGATATGTCCAACAAATACGCTGATTCGGCCGATGCGGTCGCTGAGGCCCTGGATGACAAGAAGGAGCCCCAATAGAAGGACAAGAAAGACACAGACGACACAACCCCGACTAAGTCTGGCAACCGCAAGCGCAAGTCGGACAATGTCGTGGCAGCTGTGGAGCGCAGTCGGCCGCGAACCTCAAGGACGGACGACTACCAGAAAGTCATGAACGGGCCATGCCCTTTCCACCCAAAGGGGAAGCACGCGGCTAAGAGCTACATCATGCTCAAGAAGTTCGCTTCGGAGCAAACATCAGTATCTGGCGATGCCAAAGACAAGGACAGGCTAGATTCGGGCCCAGCCGACGACTACCAAGATCCCCAGGCTGAGCTCAATCACATCTTCAGAGGACCGTCTGCATACGAGTCCAGGAGAAAACAAAAGCTAACAGCTCAAGAAATCAACTTGGTCTCGATAGGCGCTCCCCAATATCTGCGCTGGTAAGAGACGGCAATCACATTTGACCGCGCAGATCACCTGACCGAGTTATGTATCCAGGGCGTTATCCACTCGTCCTAGATCCGGTCATCAGGAGTATCAAGCTGAGGAAGGTTCTTATCGATGGAGGAAGCGCTCTTAACATATTGTTTGACAAAACGCTCGACGAGATGAAGATCCCTTGATCTGAGCTACGGCCGAGTACTGCTTCCTTCTACCGGGTAATCCCCGGCCTTTCTTCCACTCCACTCGGATAGATCACTCTGCCTGTTACTTTTGGCACGCGGGAGAATTTTCGTACTGAGAACATCTGCCTCGAGGTGGCCGACTTCAAGACTGCGTATCATGCCATACTCGGACGACCAGCACTAGCCAAGTTCATGGTGGTGCCCCATTACACATACATGGTGCTCAAGATGCCGGGACTAGCAGGCGTACTTTCCTTGCGCAGTGATATTAAGCAAGCCTTCACCTGCAACAAGAAGAGCTGCGAGTTGGCCTAGTCTCAAGAGGCAGCAGTCGGACGAAACAATATCCGACTAGTTGCATTACCCGCAATCGAGGATGATCAAGTTCTGGCAAGAAAAACAACAAAGTCGGGAATTTTGGCAGATTCAGAGACAAAGAAAATCCCCTTGGACCCTTTCGATCCCACCAAGACTACGCTTGTCGGGATCAAACTCGACCCCAAATAGGAAGACGCGCTCGTCACCTTCCTCCAGGCGAACGGGGATATATTTGCTTGGAAACCTTCCAACATGCTTGGTGTACCAAGGGAGATGATCGAGCATTCCCTCAACATCAAGCCGGACGCCAAACCAGTCAAACAACGACTGCGGCGCTTCGTACAAGACCGCAAAGATGCTATTTGGGAGGAGATAACCAAAACCCCTTGCAGCCGGGTTCATCAAAGAGGTCTATCACCTGGATTGGCTGGCAAACCCAGTTCTGGTCCAGAAGAAGAACGGTAAATGGCGCAGACTATACCGACTTAAACAAGGCGTGCCCCAAGGATCCATTTGTTCTACCCATGATAGATCAGGTGGTTGACTCCACGGCGGGGTGCGAGTTCCTCGGTTTTCTCGACTGTTACTCGGGATATCATCAAATCTGCCTAAAGGAAGAGGACTGCCAAAAGACTTCTTTTATCATACTATTCGGTGCATACTGCTATGTCACTATGCCGTTCGGGTTGAAAAATGCTAGGGCAATGTATCAACACGCCATCCAGCGGTGCCTTCATACTCAACTGGGGTGTAATGTGGAGGCATATGTCGATGATGTGGTAATCTAGACCAAAGTCAAGGAAGACCTCATCGGCGACTTAGAAGAAACTTTTCAAAGCCTTCGGAGATTCAAGATGAAGTTGAACCCGGAGAAGTGCGTCTTCGGAGTACGTTCAGGAATATTACTTGGCTTCATCATATCACAGCGAGGCGTTGAGGCTAATCTAGAGAAATCAACTCTATCATGAACATGGCACCCCCGACTAGCCAGAAGGATGTACATAAGCTGACTGGCTGCATGGCGGCACTCAGCCGATTTATTTCCCGACTCGGCAAACGGGGCATGCCCTTTTTCAAATTACTGAAGAAAGTTGACAATTTTCAATGGATGCTAGAAGCCCAGCAAGTCTTCGAAGACTTCAAGAAGTTCTTCACATCACCACCTGTGTTGGCATCACCTATGCCCCAAGAACCACTCATGATGTATCTGGCAATAACCTCTTTGGTAGTCAGCACGGTGTTGGTCATAGAGCGGGCAGAGCCTGGGTACATATAAAAAGTACAGAGGCCAGTCTACTTTGTCAGTGAAGTCCTAACCGACTCCAAGATAAGATATCTCCAAGTCCAGAAGTTGCTCTATGGCTTACTCATAACTGTCCGGAAGTTGGTGCACTATTTCCAGTCACACCAAGTCACAATCGTCACATCGTATCTACTTGGGGACGTCCCGCACAATCGCGAGGCCACTGGCAAAATCGCTAAATAGGCGCTCGAGTTGATGGCATTTGACATTGTCTTTCAACCGTGGATAGCAATTAAGTCATAAGTACTTGCCGACTTCGTAGCCGAATGGACAGAGGTTCAGAGGGCTACACCAACGGACAAGCTTGAATACTAGACAATGTACTTCGACGGTTCTCTGTGGATTAGCGGAGCAGGGGTTGGCATCGTCCTGACGTCACCCACCGGAGAAAAATTGAAATACATCCTTCAGATACACTTTCCAGCATCTCACAATGTCACCGAGTACGAGGCACTCATCCATGGGCTCCGTATCGCCATATCACTTGGCATTCGCCGACTGGTAGTGCGCGGGGATTCCCAACTCGTGGTGAATCAGGTCATTAAAGACTGGACTTGTCTAGATGACAATATGGCGGCTTACTGTCAAGAGATACGTAAGCTGGAAAACAAGTTCGATGGGCTGGAGATTACGCATGTGCTGTGCCAATATAACGAAGCTGCAGACGAGTTATTCAATATGGGATCCAAACGAGAAGTGGTCCCGACTGTAATTTTTGTCGAGCAACTGTTGGAGCCGTCAGTCAAGAAAAAATCAGTACTCGAGCAGTCCGAGGCTGAACCTACCTCGACAACAAATAAAGTACTAATCATCTCTCAAGATTGGCGGACTCTAATCATCAGGTTCCTCCTGAAAGACGAGCTCCTAGAAGATCGCAATGAGGCCGAGCGGATTAAAAGTCGAAGCAAGTGTTTCCTCGTAGTCGGTGAAGACCTTTATCGTAGAAGCGCATCCAGAGTCCTCATACGCTGCATCACACCTGAGGCGGGCAAGCAGATACTGCAGTCCATCCACTCGGAGCATTTGTGGCAACCACGCTGCATGAAGGACGTTAGTCAGAAAGGTTTACAGGCAGGATTTCTTCTGGCCAACTATAGTTACAGACACTAAAGACATAGTTCAGACATGTGAGGGATGCTAGTTTTTCGCCCGGCAAACACATCTTCTAGCTCAAGAACTACAAACAATTGCAATCTCTTAGCCCTTTGCAGTTTGGGGGCTTGACATGGTCGGGCCGTTCAAAAGAGTGCCAAGGGTTCACACACTTGTTCATCGCAGTGGACAAATTCACAAAGTGGATTGAAGCAAAACCCGTTGCTACCATTACGGCAGCAAGGGCAAAGGACTTCATCATGAGTATTATATATCGATTTGGAGTTCCCAACCGCATTATAACGGACAACGACACTCAGTTCACTGGCGGCGTTTTTTAAGATTTCTGTGACGACTTCGACATCAGATCTGTTATGCTTCTGTGGCACACCCACGAAGCAATGAGTAGGTTGAGCGTGCTAATGGCATGGTCTTACAAGGTATCAAGACTAGGGTGTTCAACCGACTACAACCATATGCAGGGTGGTGGGTGCAAGAGCTTCCATATGTTCTCTAGTCTTTATGAACTGCTGTTAGTCGGGCAACAGGGCATTCCCCCTTCTTTCTAGTCTATGGTTCTGGGGCTGTATTATCAACCGAGTTGGAGTTCGGCTCACCACGAGTCTGGGCCCACTCAGATGCAAAATCAACTAAAGACCGACTGGTCGAACTAGATCAGTTGGAGGAAGTAAGGGACATCGCAATCATCCAATCGGCAATGTATCTTTAAGGCCTGCATCGTTATCACAGTCGGAATGTTCGTGGCCACGCCTTTTTGGTGGGAGATCTCGTTTTGAGAAAAATCCAAACAACCAAAGACAGGCATAAATTATCTCTCTTTTGGGAGGGGCTGTTCATTATCGCTGAGGTGACACGTCCGGGCGCCTACCGACTGATGACAGCAGACGGCATCCTAATCAACAACTCATGGAACATAGAACAACTACGTCCTTTCTATACCTGAGTTTTGTACTCCTTGTGTATACACAAAGTTAGTTACTCTGACTCACTACATCGCTTGTTCCAACCGAGTAGTGAGTCGGGGGCTACATGTTAATACATGCCTGTTGTCGTTAATAAAATCCGAGCTTGTTTTATCTATCATGAAGCTTTACAACAACTACATTAAGTTTTCCTGAGTATAGTCCTGAGAGATCAATGATTTTTATTAAGTTAATCTCAATTCAACAGTGTAAATTATCTAGTCAGGAAAAGCTAATGATGGCTCAGAAGCAGCAAGTACTCGGCAAGACTTAACGACAAACAGCAAAAACATTTATAATATTTACGTATTGTTTTTGGTGAACACCATCTACATAAATGTTTCTGTCTACATCGTCAGGTCCATGGCTATAGCTTCTGCAGTTGCCCTAACCTGGCTGATCAGTTCCAAGCCCTGCTTCGGAGTAGTCCCTCTGGCAAAGCTTTCACCAATAGTCTCAATATTTACCCGAGGGTAGAGAGATTTGGTCATGGCAAGGGCCTAGGCAATCCTGACATGGACGTGCTCGTCCGAGTACTTCTTTAATATCTCTAGAGCTTCCTCGAGGCATTCTGCTACTTGAGCAATTGAGCTGGAGCTGGATCCAGCCTGGTGCGGCTGCATGATGTTAAGCAAGATCTTCGTAGAGTCAACAATGATATGTCGCGACACCTTTATTACCTTTATCTCCTCTGCAAAAGCGTCGAATTGGATCTGCGAGTTGGCCTTGAAAGCTGTTTACACAGAGACAAGAACATCAGTAAACCAAGACGCCTGACCGGGTTGAGCATGTAGTCGGATGAGTGATTTACTCGCATAGTCGGTGGCCACTTTCAACTTAGCCTTCTTGACCTCTTTCAATTCCTTTTTCAGGCGCTCGATCTCCTGGGACTGGGCATTGAGATTTGACTCGAGGGCTACAGCAAGAAGACATTCAAGACTCAATAATACAGGAAGATTTACTCAAGTACACTTGGGCAAAAAGGAATCTTACTTTTGATTGCCCTGGCCTGAGCCCAGTTTTCATCCCTGAGCTTATCCAGCGACCCCCTCAGCCACTCCTCCCTCTCCTTGCTGGATCTCTCCAGGTTTTCCTTAGCAGTCTAGAGCTGTTGGAGTTGAGTAAGCTGAGGGGCAAATTCGGTCAGGATTTTGCCCATCTTCTCTGACCAATCAACTACCTTCTGCTCAAGAAGTATCGAAGTCAAGCAAAACAAATAACAAGGATGCAAAACTTGGAGGAATCGCCAATCAGCAAACACAGCAAGATTGATCGTGTACCTGGATCCCCCTCGATGCAGCGATAGCGGCATACATCAGGTTCACCCTTTCTCTCTGGGCCGCTTGCTCGTCGTGCTTGAAGCTTTCAGCTTTTCCCTCTGGAGTAACCCAGTAAAATGTCTGGATGAAGACTGGTGAGGGAGCGTCGAGCCTGGGGAGGTTTCCTTCATTAGAAGAAGATGACAGTGGAGGTGATGGAGTCCTGGGCCTTGGCTCAACGGACGGCACGGCTTCCTGGACGAGCTCGGGGATTGGGGCCTCGACCACGACGTCCTGGCTGGCTGGCGCTTGTGGCTCGGCTGGTGGGATTACCTTAGCTTCAGGGGCTGGGACGATCTCTGGCTCGACCTGCGGCGTGACTGGTTCGGGCTCAGCTAGGGCGGGATCTGCCATGGGGGTTGGTGGCACTGCCCCCTTGGGGTCAGCGTCACTCGGCTTCCTACAGAAAATATACAACCTTCAAGATATTACAAGAATGTTCAAGTCTCTTTGAAGATTGAAGATTTTCATACCTCTTGGAAGTTTTAAATTTCCACCCCGGTGCGCTGGGGACGGAGGAAGTCGGCGAGGGGCTGGATAGCCTGCTCGGCGGTGGAGAACTGCTGACTGTCGGGCTTATTGACGCGGCAATTGGCAAAGGCGAGCTTGGCCCAGTCGGTGCTGTGCCGGACACGGCCGACTGGGGGGTGGCGGCACTCGGCGGTGCTATCCTGGGGCTGGAAGGCTTGGGGGCGGTGCTGCTCGTGTCTTTGATCCTCGAGCTCCCAGGTGCCTTGCTCAGCATATCCTTCTTTTTACCCTAGTAAGTTGCTGGTCTTTTCCTAGTCCTTTTGGGGCTGGGTTGGGAGGCTGAAGAGTTGGTTGGGCGTTTCCTGGATCCCACTGCTGACTGGTCTTGGGAATTAGAATCAAACTCTTTGCAGTCATACAGATGTTTGGATATTATCTATTACACACTACAAAGCTGGACAACATTTATGGCATTCATCACAGATAGATATCAAATTAACACAACATAGCATGTTACCGTTGGCCGGGGCCTGCCCTTGCAGTAGGGTTTAGGGTCTCATTCCTCGTCTTCGGTCTCCACAACTCCGTTGACAAAGAAGCCCAACAATGTGTCAGTGACCTTGTTCTTGTCAACGTAGTCGGGATATTTCCTGCTTGGATCATTCTTGTCCTGATAGTCGAATCCGAAGTGGCTCCTGGCCTTCAATGGTCGGGTTCGGTGGTTCAGAAAACATCTTGCCACCCAGGGACCAGTCAACCCTTTCCCCTTCAGTAGATCAATTTTTTCTAGCAACTGGTAGACCTGCCCCATCTCCTCGTGAGATGGCACGGAGGACCAATTCTTCAGGACAATTGGAGGATTGCCTGTGAAAGGGGGAGAGAGGGTTCCAGATTCAAGAAATAGAACCACTCTCGGTGCCACCCCTTAAGAGAAGTTTTTAGGCGAACATTGAGGTAGGCCCTCTTCATCTTATTCCTGAGCTGAAAGCCTGCCCTCCCGATGGTTTGGATTTTGGATTAGGATGGCTAGGGCTTAATATGGAAGAGGTATCTGAAGAGATTGAAATGGGGCTTAACCCCCAGAAAAGCTTCGCAGAGAGTGGCAAAGATAGAAATTTGAAGAATGGAGTTAGGGTTAAGATTCACCAGTTCAATCTGGTAAAAGGCAAAGAGGTGGCGGAGAAAATCCAAAGATGGGAGAGCCAAACCACGGTCAAAGAATGAAGTAAAAACCATGGTTTCACTAGGGTTTGGAGCAGGGATGGACTCACCCTCGGCTAGACGCCAGTTGATGGTCTCTTGTTGTTGAAGAATCATCCTCTTCTCCAAAATCCGCAGCTTCACCGTGCTACAGTCCTACATCGGCCAAACTCCAGACGACATGTCAGGGATCTCGAAGGGGGCCCTTGGCATTGCTAGAGATGAGGAACCGGGCGGAGAAGCTCTAGGGCGCTGGGAATCGACACTGGGAAATGGCGCTTGGCGGGTTTCAAGCCGGGAGTGCAAGTAGCGGTGAACCCTAGCAAGGCAGAGAGCACAAAATTTGGGCTCGGTTTCGGGAGTTGAAGCGATTTGGAAGATTGGGGGGAGAAAGATGAATCTTTCCTCTCTCCTGCCGCTTTATAAGGCTTGCGCCGAGTTAGTGGGCTTGGGCCGACTAGCCCGGTAATGAGCCGTAAGATATGCGTTTCTAAATAGCATATCCTATTGAGTTAACTATTGGCTGTGTTAAAATCACAGTACAGATGCTATTTTATAGAAACCGATTAGAATAATCAGATATGCTTCATGTTAAGCCTAATTATTGGACACATGTGTTCAGATATCTGAATTATTTGACGGGTATTGAGGATACATTCTTATAAGGATCAATAGTTGGTCTTTGTTAAAATTAAAGATGCAGGTATCTCATAAGTACACCTCACCATATATTAGGTAAAAATCTATGTGATACTTGGCTTACATGCTTAGCCAAAATTACCTTAAGTAAAAATATTTTCAGCTAATATAATGCTGAAAAGTTCAATTTCTAAGAAATATATCACTCGGAAAAGACTTGAAGGCTAAAGATCTTTGACTTCATGTTTAATTGTTTCATAATTAAGCACAAAGTCAGAAGCTACACCTAATAGGTGCGCCTATTCGGCGCATACTATTCATATTTTTTATGAAACTCTTCATAGCCTCGTTGCCAGCTGAAATAAAGCAGGATTTGGAGGAGAGGTACTCGGATAATAGGTACTCAAGAGAAGGCACTTGGGAAATCTTCACCAAGGAGGATAAGCATTCGGCACCAACTGTGACTCAACTATGAAGGCCTTAGGGGCTACTGTGGAGGCCATGGGCCTCGGGTACCTCATGAGAAACTTTCTGGCCACTCGAACAGAGGATAGGTCCAATCATGTAATTCGGGATGCAACAGGACTCGGTACATATGAAAGGGATATAGTCCTAATCGGGTATGTTGTATTCCTCGAAGGAAATCCCTTTGTCAAGTCCGACTGGGATTTCTACCTTGTAACCTTGTTTTCTCATTATATAAGGAGAGGCAAAGAGCCCTCTAGGCAAGAATGCTCTCACTAGAGAGAACAAAATCTCACCAGAGAAACCTCAAATGCAATACACCACAGCTGGAAGTAGAGTATTACCTCATATCAAGAGCCTAAACCAGGATAAATTGTTTCGTGTTCCTTTCCAGTCCATCAAGTTTAGGTCTCACGAGTAGCCCTATATAATTATTGCCCATACAAAATATGGAGAACAAACCTCTGACGCACGCTTGCCTTGGCCCCAAAATGGAGGAGTACGTCCCCGGCCTTGCGGCGGAGTGCCGAGCAATAGGTCATCTGATAGTAGTAGCAACACCTGCCATGGACTATGAGGCTCTCAAGCTCTCCAACCATGGGGCCGTGCTCAAGGCTAGCCAGGCCGACTTCTCCGCCAGCACGAAGGACATCGCCCACGCTCTGTAGGCCAGGTTGGGGTCCCCATCTGCAACTTGCGGGTAATAAGGCACCACCCGGAAGATTTCTTTGCCTACTTCGACTACTCAGAGTACCGGGATGCGGCGGTCGTGGTGAGCGTCGTCCAGGTTGATGGAGTTGGCTTCACTGCAGTGCCGGCCCTAGGGGTAGGCCACCATGTGCGACGGCCGAGGGCCCAAGCCGGGAGGGGGCCCAAGCCCAGGTATGTATTATGTATATGTAGTTATGTACAGCTAGTTACAGAGCAGCCCGTCTATCTGATCAGGTAGCCCAAGAGGCCAAAAAAGAGAAGAGGAACCATCGAAGGGCCATCTGCGGAATTGCGGAAGCAGAAGCCAAAAGGGTGTCGCCGCGTCGGGAGTGAGGACTGCGGAGGCGCAGCCGGCGGATCGCATCGCGTATTCATGTCGGCCGCGAAGACGCGAACTCGCCCAGACGAGAAGACGCGGCAGCCGGCGAATCTCCAGGCCTCTGATCTCTTAACTCCGATCATAGTCGGTTCATCCATTCAGGTTATAATTATTTGTAATTTTGTATGGTATAGTATTCCAGACTTCTATTCTAGTACTCATGTGGTCATGTTTTTCTTCTAATTTAGGTGTTAGAATTTAAGAATGTTACCTAAAAAACATTTGTCAGGGGCTCAGAAAAGAAAACGAAAAAGAGAAGAAGAACAATTTATTGAATCACAGAGAGGTGCTTTACATAAATTTTTTCCAACATCAAGTAGTGTTGTGCCTGATGATAATGTAGTAGATGCACCTGATATTGAAGAAGAAGGGCAGCAACAAGTTGATGATAATCCAGTGGATACAACAGGGAATGAAAATTTACAGCCTTCCTCTCAACCTGAAAATTCAATTGATGATGTGCAAGTGCAAGAGGCTTCTATTCATGATATCTTTGATCCTAGAACTTGGGAGAATCTTGATAATAAGGGTAGAGATATTTTGATTGAAAAAGGGCCGGTGAGAGAATTGAATCTTGAGTTCCCTGCAGATGCTCTTAATAGACGTTTTTCGTATGCTTACTACTCTAGAAAGTTAAGCAATGATGAGGTGGTTGATAGAAAATGGTTGGTTTACTCTAAACATGTGGACAAAGTTTTTTGTTTCTGCTGTAAATTGTTCAAATCAAGTCAGAACAAAAGTTTGCTAGCAAATGATGGATTGAAGGACTGGAAACATCTTAGTTTTAGACTCAAGCAACATGAGAATAGTGTTGAGCATATAAAAAATATGAATACTTGGAATGAACTTAGGCTGAGGTTGAGAAAAAATCAAACAATTGATGATAATTTGCAATGGGAAATTGCAAAGGAGAGAGAGCGTTGGAGACAAGTATTAGTAAGAATTGTTTCTGCTGTCAAGTTTCTTGCTAAACATAATTTGGCTTTTCGAGGGAAAAATGAGAAACTATATCAAGATAACAATGGTAACTTTCTGGGCACAGTTGAAATGATGGGTGAATTTGATCCCGTGATGCAAGACCATATTAGGCGGATTCAAAATAGTGAGATTCATCATCATTATCTTGGGCATAAAATTCAGAATGAGATGATTTCCCTTCTTGCAGATTGTGTGAAACAAACTATTTTAAAGATTATCAAGGATTCCAAGTATTTTTCTGTAATTTTAGATTGTACTCCAGATGTGAGCCATGAAGAACAAATGACTCTAATTATTCGTTGTGTCAATATGTCGAGGAATGTTCCAAAGGTAGAGGAGTTCTTCCTAGAGTTCTTGAAGGTAGATGACACATCAGGATTGGGTCTTTTTAATGAATTAAAGAATGCATTGGCCTCTCTTGATTTGAAATTGATGACGTGAGAGGACAAGGCTTTGATAATGGTTCAAATATGAAGGGGAAACACCAAGGTGTTCAGAAGTGCTTGCTTGAAATTAATCAAAGAGCACTATACATGCCGTGTGCATGTCATAGTTTGAATCTTACTCTATGTGATATGGGAAACTCTTGCAGGTATACTATTATGTCTATTATATGTTGATTTGGGAAAAGTATGATACTTACTATTTGTTAATCTTGCAGGCACGCTATTTCTTTTTTTGGTATCATCCAACGGATATACACATTGTTTGCAAAGTCTACCAAAAGGTGGAAGATTTTGGTGGACAATGTCCCAAGATTGATAGTTAAGTCATGGTCTAATACACGCTGGGAAAGCCGAATAAAAAGTGTTCAAGTTATCAGATTCCAAACTCCTCAAATAAGATTAGCTTTAATAGCGCTAGAGAAGGCTTCAACTGATGACCGTGACTCAATGACAGCTAGTGAATGTCAATCTTTGGTGAGTGCACTTGAGAATTTTGAATTTTTAGTTGGTTTGGTTATTTGGCAGGATATTTTATTCTCTATAAATAAAGTGAGCAAGAAGTTGCAATCTAAAATTGTGAGTATAGATGCAACTCTCAAACATATTGAAGGTGTCATATCATATTTCAAGAAGTATAGAGATGAAGGTTTCACTTCTAGTATGGATACAGCAAAAAACATTGCATTTGAAATGGATATAGAGCCAAAATTTCGTACAAAACGTCAAGGAAAGAGAAAGAAACATTTTGATGAACAAGATGACCAAGACGAGGAAATATAACGGTCTGTTGTGGACTCATTTAGAGTGGAGTACTTCAATGTTATGATTGATGCTGCAATTGCTTCATTGACTACTAGATTTGAACAGATGAAAGAATTTGATAATATTTTTGGGTTCTTGTTCAACTCAGAAAATTTGAAATCTTTGGATGAAACTGATCTTTGGCTGCACTGCAAGATTTTTGTGAAAACATTTTCTCATGATAACTCATCCGATGTTGAGATCAATGATTTTTTTCAAGAATTAAAGGTGTTGCAAGTGACTTTGCCAGATTGTTTGATGTCAGCGCTAGAGATTCTGGAGTTTGTTATGGCTGCAGATTGTTAGCCAAATGTTTCGGTTGCCTATCGAATCCTCTTAACAGTACCTATGACTGTAGCATCGGCTGAAAGAAGTTTCTCAAAACTGAAGTTGTTGAAGAACTATTTGAGATCAACTATGTCACAAGAAAGATTAAATGGCTTGGCTATGTGCACCATCGAGAGGGCTATATTGGACACTATTGATCTCAATACCGTCCTTGATGATTTTGCATCAAGAAACGCCCGAAGAAGTATCTTTTTATGAGAAGCAATGTGTATTATGGAGTACAAATATAAGGTAATTATATTAATTCTAGAAGTACAAATATACTGCTGTTTTAGTCTACATTATTCCTCGATAATTATCAAACATGTTAAATAAAAAATATACCAACATATTTGTTTTCGTTTTGCAAGAAAAAATAGTGTGTGTATATATATTATAAAATTTTATATAAAGTCTTGACTCTAGAGGGCCGTCGCAACGAGTTCGCGAGAGGGCCCTCAAAATCCTAGGGCCGGCATTGCTTCACCGTGCTTGCTTGGAGTGCGGATCAGCATGCCGAGCACCACAGCTGGTGGTACCGTGCCCGCATCTGCATTGAGCGTCTCCCACTCAATGCTTGGACGAAGGAGGTCGCCAAAGGAGGTCCTGGGCGAAGTATGCATCTTCGACAGGATGGAGGAATGCACAAGGACAAGATCGGACACCACCGTATTCATGTGCTGGGCTTGGATGTGGAAGGCGGATTAACTTGCCAGGACCAAGATCACATCCTTCTTCCCGCAGGGGACTGGTCAGGTGCTGGAGACGGGCGGCCTTCCGCCACTTGCCCAGGAGGTCGCGACACCCCGTTCGGAACGGTGCGCCACCTTCTCATCCGCCTAGACATGCTGGAAGACTGGAGCCTGGATCGGAGCCGCACGGGGAGCTCGGGCGTGAGTGGTCTACCATCCTCACCATCCTCGGACTCCGACGACATGCCACGTCCCCACGTGAGGCGGTACGTCTGGAACTTGGGATATGCAGATGGCACGCTGCCGCCGCCACCAGTGGCCGCGCCTGAAAGAGACCGCCTGGACCTGCGTGCTCGTCTCGACCAACGCGGCCGCCCCGAGCAGTGCGGCCGACAGGGCAGCTGCCGCGGGACGCTACCCCCAAGACGCCAGGAAGACGACGACGACGATGATTTCTTGCACGACTAGGGCGGTGAGCCACCCAGGCAGTCTTGGCGTGACGTCATCCTTCGTCGAGGCCGCTCGAAGGAGCCGGGCCAGATGGAAGGAGCCCGGTATCACAGCCGCACGCCATGGGGAGCGAAGCAGCAAGCACCAGAGAACCGAGGGCATGCCTTTTCCGCCTCCCCCAACCGGCGGCCATCGCGTCCCCCTTCTTGCTGGCGCCGCCCCCGCCGTTCGCGTTCCCTGAGCCAGTGCCGCCGCACCACCTCGCCAAGCCCTTGCCGCGGCGAGATTCGCAAGCGCGGCGACGAAGCTGGTGGGGACCATGGCAGCACACTTGAGGCGAGGCATACCTCGATCCAAGCGTCCGCTGGGGGGGGGGGGGGGGGGGGGGGGGCAGTGAAGTTTCCAGACCCGCTCCTCTGCCTCCTGCGTGGCACCGCGGTAGAGGGCCGGATGGAATCCCGTGAGTTGGAGGGTGAACCGATGCTGCTCGAGCTACAGCTCTTTGCACCAGGCCGCTGTACCACTCTGTCCCCCCTGTGCCGGCGTGCGGAGAAGAAGACGAAGGCGACGCCGCCAGATCTGTGGCTGAAGAACTTGGAGCTGACGAACTTGGACTGCCACTGGCCCAACTTTCCATTGGGCCAGCCACCATTTTGGGGAGTTTTTTTTTATTTTTATATTTATTTAATAAAATATTTACAAAACTACATTTTCATTTCAAAAATTTACAAAAATATACTCCCACTGCCCTCTGGGAGGGCGATTTCCAGAGGGCGATTTAATGACGTGGCTGACGGCCGTTGGCCGGACGGCCCACGGCCGTCAGCCATTTTGCATGCGGCCCCCCGGCCACCTAAAAACCGCCCTCTGAGAGAGCGGCAAGGGGGCCGCCTGTAAAAATCCGGCCGGTTCCCCTCGCCAGTGCCCTCGCCCGCGCCCGCGCCCGGGCCCGTGCCCTCGCCCACGCCCACGCCCGTGCCCTCGCCCGCTCCCGCGCCCGCGCCCGTGCCCGCGCCCTCGCTCGCGCCCCTCGCCCGTGCCCTCGCCCACGCCAGATTTTTACAGGGGGCCCCCTTATCGCCCTCTCAGAGGGCGGTTTTTGGGTGGCCGAGGGGCTGCTTGCAAAATGGCTAACGGTCATGGGTCGTCCGGCCAACGGCCGTCAGCCACGTCATTAAATTGCCCTCTGGAAGGGCGATTTATAAAAATCGCCCTCCCAAAGGGCGGTGTGAGTATATTTTTGTAAATTTTTGAAATGAAAATATAGTTTTATAAATATTTTATTAAATAAATATAAAAATAAAAAAATCCCATTTTGGGCCGGCGGGTGGTGGGTCCAGAAGTAGTTGGGCATGGAATTTTTTATTTTTATATTTATTTAATAAAATATTTACAAAATTACATTTTTATTTTAAATATTTACAAAAATATACCCCCAAAGCCCTTGGGAGGGCGTTTTTTTTTTATGAAATTGTCCTCCCAGAGGGCGATTTGATGACGTGGCTGACGGCCATGGGCCGGGCCCCGGCCCTCAGCCATTTTGCAGGCGGCCCCCTGGCCGCCTGTAAAACGACTAATTTTATTAAAAAATCGCTTTCTGGGAGTGCGATTTTTTACTGCCTCACTATAAAATCCCCTCCCAGCCTCTAAAAAGTTCATAAAATTCATAAAAATAACAGAAAAAAGAAGAGAGAGAGCTGAGAACAAAGGCGAACGAAAGCAGCAAAACCCTGCCGGTTTACGGATTCGTCTACAGGTAATATTTGATGGCTCTTTGTAATTTCCATTTCTATTCATCAAATGATGTAGTATGTATAATATTGTACTACTTATACAGATAAATAAATGTTAGATTTGGTCCACAGAATGTAGATCTATTGTAGTTGAATATAACGGCTAAGGACATTGATAGGTCGTATGAGAGAAGTTAGATTTTTTTTTACTAAATGAGTAACACTAGTTCGAAAAACGCTAGGGAGATGGAAATGAGGACGATGATATTTTATTTTTTTAGTCATGTGTAGTATACCGTAGGTATGTAGTTGTATAAGTTATTTTTGGCCTAGCGATTTATAACTTGCGTTTATTTGTTTATAATGTAGGTTGCTATGGATGCATTCGGTATGTCCAGTCATTAACGACCTCCGATTGACGTGCCTCCACCGATGTGTTGGTGCGAAGACGAATGCAAAGTTGAAATAAGTAAGAAGGATTACACATTCCGGCAAAATTATTGGATGTGTGCGAATTATACGTACTCCCCGGAGAAGCCACAAGGGAAGAAGGGGGAGACGAAGAAGCTAGTGGAGGTAATACGAATTATCTTGTAGTACGAAGTATTTGAACCTTTGAGCTAACAAATTTGTATATGTCAAGGCACCGAAGCCTCCTCCGTCTCTGTGCGACTTTGTACAGTGGATAGATACGGAGATCTGTCCACAGGACGCCCAGTATCTTCGCATGTCGCAGGAATGGCATAGGGACCAGCTCAAACGTCTTTGGGCGGCGGAAGAAAAGTGGGAGGCTGGGCAGAAGAGAAAGGAGGAGAAGGAGCGGAAGGAGAAGGAAGCCCTGAGGCAGAGAGGGAGAGGAAGCGGGAGAGGGCACTGCGTGCAAAGGAAGCTAGGCTAGAGGCGGCGAGAAAGAGGAAGTACTCACGCTGCACACAGTAGTTGCATATCTAGTTGGATATCCGTTTGAAATACCCTAAGGCATGTAATAACGATACCTAGAAACGTTTCATGTGCCGTTTGTACTTGTTGGATGGATAATTTCATTACGTTCGTAAGCAATTAACGTGTGCTCGGTTGTCACCGCTCGGAATTTACTTTCGCCGTAAAGTTGAAACTTGAAAATTCATGTTTTTGATCAGTTTCGTCGCAAACATAGATCGTGAGGAGTACATCGTTTGATCGACAAGCGTAAACGAAGTATAGGGGTTTCTTCAGTAAACGTAAAATTAATTAAACACGATGTATAACAGGCGAACTACTACTGGTACAACGTACTACGGGCCCTAACCATAACCTCTAGGCCTCTTCGTCCTCCTAGCCTGCGCTCGCACTTGGCCCTGGGAGTACGTCAGCCGGTCTGGTGGTACAGCACGGCCAGCGTGGGTCGCCTGCACGGGTGTGGCAGCTAGTGGGTCCTGTGTCTGTGGTGGCGGAGCTCCTTTGAGCTGCGAGGAACCTAGTACCTCGTGGATCTCCTTGTCCTCGTCCTCCAAGTCGTCCCCCTCGAAAGGATCCTGTACCCAACCGCTGCCGTGTGCGCCCTGCACGGAGGAGCAAGCGCCAGCAAACATCCCTGGCGCTGTAGAGTGGAACCCTATGCACAAAATTGTTGATAATAGCAAACCGAAATTTTGTAAGGCAAAAGTAAAGTTTGATATAACCTAAAGGACCTCCTGTGGTGGCCCGGGGGGCATTGATCATGCCCTGCTGCGCGTGGGGTCGTGTGTGGTACGCTCCCTGCGTCGACGTGTCAGCTCCGGAGGGATGTAGGTACGGTGTAGCGAAAGCTGCACGGAAGCATATTGATGTAAAACGGTGCATGTCGTAGAAGAAAACATGTTATGAATAGATGGTTAGCGAAATTTATCTCTGGAGGGGCCAGCTGGCCGACTGGAATCCTGTGGGCGCACTTCTGATCCTGCTCCTGCTGGCCGTGGGTGGTGCTGATGTACAGATATGGGAGGTACCGCGTCGGCCGCACGACAAGTGAGCGCACGAATCACTGTGTGCATCGTATGACGAATCCTCCCAAAAGTCGTCCTCTGCTCGTCCGCAGTCAATACGATCCCACTGTCCAACTGTCCAAATACCGTGTTCACATCTACCTGAACCTGTCGCTATGCGTTGGCCTATTTCAAATGTGACGTGAATATGCGTCCGTGGACACCTACAAAGGGAATAGCAAAGTGCAAAGATAATGTGACTTACCGCGCGGAAGTAGTCCTGGTCACGGTGTCTAGGATACGTGTCCGTCGTAGCAGCGACGTGTGGTTATGGATCATCTGGGGTGAACGTCACGCGTGTGCGGGTGCGGGGCTGGTACCATCTTAGGTATGCTAGGTAGGTGTCCTCAGTGTGTGGATGTATGTCGTCGATGACCTCCTCCGTCGCCAACAACCAGTCCTGCACGTACTTCTGCAAACAGGGATACCACTGAGCGCCGCCTGCCTGTCCTCTACGATTATACCTATTTACAGAGAGTGTAATATACTACATTAAAGAGTTATAGTACTCAACAAAGATCGCAGCTGTATTAACCGGTGCACGTCACGAGACAACGATCTCCACAGGCACAGGGGAGTGCTGATGTAGGCCGAACTGTCGCATCACGCGCTGTGGACAGTGGGGCTCGACGAAGATGCCGAACACCAACGGCACTGTCGTCATCCAGTACGCCTGGTCACGCGTGCAAAGAGACGAGAGTCTGAGCGGTGCACGGGCCGCGATGGCCTGCAGACTATACGGCTCCCAGACGACGTTGCTGGGCAGCAGGCGGTTGAACTCCATAACGAAGTCGGAGTAGGCCCTCCTAACCTGCGTATGGGCATAACGACGCTGCAAAATAGGAAAGGGGAACACGTTAGTGTTTGCGCATAAGTGGTAAATATAGAATTTCACGTTACGTACCTTACGGCGATATCATACCATCCCCATAGTCGGACCGTCCTCGTACGACTGTCTGTACAAGCCTCCAAGGCCGCCCTTGTAGGGAGTGTGTTCAATCAGAGGGCGGCCTATCGCAAACCGCTCGGCCGCCCATAGTTGCAGAAGGAGAGGGCAACCTGTGAGAATCGCACCTAGATCGGTCTTTATACACGCGTCACAAAGAGCACGGTACGTCGCCGCTAGCACAGCAGATCCCCAACTCCACTGCGGTATGCAACCGTCCTCACTGTCGGTGATCGCACGCGCGTAGTGGATCAGTCCCTTGTCCAATGCGTGCCCCGTCGTGCTGGTGAACATCACCCACCCGAATAGCCACAGCAGGTAGGCCTTCATACTCCACCGCACTGAGTATTCGTCAGCGTCAGGGTCTAGTTGATCAGGTTGTAAAGCAAGATTATAATTAGCAAAACTATTGCTTTATAGGTCGGATGATTGTAAATCGAAGGAATTTGTGACTTACGGTGAACTGTAGCAGCCATGCCTACGAGGGGCCGCTCGTGGTGTAAGGCGGTAACGAACTCGGCATACCAAGTTTAGGACGACGGTGCACGGCCTCAAACCGAGCAGTGATGTCTTGCGACCAACCATGCGCCGCATCAACCGGACCGACTGCGTCGCCTGTGAGGGGAAGTCCTAGCAGGTAGGACACATCCTGGAGTGTGGGAGTCATCTCGCCGCACGGTAGGTGGAACGTGTGGGTCTCTGGTCTCCAGCGATCCATCAGTGCTGCCAGAAGTGACCGGTCAACGTCCCATCGCCTGGCAGGGTCTCTCGTCTGGTGCAGGCTCAACTAGCCTACAAAGTAGAAGAAGTCCAGCCTTACACAACCTGCAGAATATAGCACTGTAGTCAGTACTGGGGAACATAGATATGTACAAATGATATGAACGAATGTTAGTACAGCTCTTACCTCTCACGGAACCAGAGGTCTATCCGCAGGAGGTGACGTGAAGGCCGTGGATGGAAGGTGGCTAGCTGGGCACCCTCGACGGCTGAAAGTAAGACTGGTGGGACTGGTTGAGGCCCCGATCGAGCAGCTCCGGTGTATGGTACACCATACCTATATACAAATTGAGAGTTAGCGTAAATTTGATTATCAAAGCAACAAATAAAAGTAAGTTTGCAAAATTTAGGTTTATCGTATTATTACATGACAATAAACAAGCATAGACTTAAGTTCAAGCATATACTTACACTACACCGCACCACCACCAAATGCTCGAGAACGCCTAGGACGGGGTCGTCTTGAAGTAGTGCCTTCACCCGTAGGACAATTGCCATTAGCGCCTGAACCCGACGGTCCAGCTTCCGTCGCACTTGGACCGGTTGCATTCTTTGGACATTTCTTATATGTGTGACTTGTTTGGTCGCACTTTGAACAACGTTTATGCCTTCCACCGGCTTCTGATTCATCCATGTCATTACGGATGTGTCTTATCTTACATTGACCTGCTTTATCCCTCAATTTTGTTGGGTCATAAATGTAGATAGCTTGAGGATGCTCCATAGTAAATGACCCCGCAATACCGAAGCCGTATATCTCTCCACTCCAGGTATTATAGATTGCTCCTTTTCTGAAATAAGGTGAGACAAAATAACGTGCTTCTATCCCATACTCACCGCTCGTGGTAATAACATGAGAACATGGCTTGTGGAGCAGAGTAGGCTTTCGGCATGAACACTTGCAGGTCTCGTCTTCCTTTAGCACGTACTCCTGCACAACTCTTTTAGGTAGATTCCGCGCATGCCCTTGTCGACACACAATATTTCAAATCTGTGTTCTTATGTACCTTGAGGTATAGCTCGATGTCTTCGGGCCTTTTTACTTTTATCTTGTAGGTACTTAGTCAGTAGTGTGCCAAAGAAAAGATTATTATCCGCCATTGAGGGACCGGCTTGTCTGAACTGATCTCTGAAGTACTTGCATGTGCCATGCAAGATAAATTTAACTATACCAACAAGTGGGAGCCCTCGAACACCACGCATCACCCAGTTATAAATCTCTGCCAAATTTGTGGTCATTATACCAAATCGAGAACCATCCTTGTCATACAACAATACCCATTTCTCCTTTGGCTCATTCTCAATCCACTTCGAAAAATTTCTAACCGAGGATGCCGACCTTCTTCTCATATGAGGTCTATCACTTGATAGAGGTCCAAGAGCTTGTAGAGCCTCATCCCCTATAAGGGTAGCCCTTCTAGACTGCTCATCTGTTTGTTTAGAGGTCAGCTCATCCAACATCCTCCAAAGCTCATTGAATTTCTTCTCTTGATTCTGGGCACACAGCCTCTTGAAAAGATTCATAAGGTGCTTATTCTTAAACTGCCTGTAGAAATTAGCACCTATATGACGCATGCACCATCTGATTTAGACATTAGACCGTCTTGGTGGGTATCCCTTCTCAGCACATCCATATCTCAATTCCTTAATTGCCCGTAGCAAGCGGGCGTGACGATCATGTATGAGGCATATGTCTGGTCTTATCCGTATAACTGCAGACTTAACCCTTTTTAGGAACCAATACCAGCTATCAGTGTTCTCACTCTCAACAAAAACAAAAGCCACCGGTAGAACTTGGTTGTTCCCATCAACTCTAATTGCTGTTAATATTTGCCCTCTATACTTTCCGGTCAGAAATGTCCCATCGATGCAGAGGATGGGACGACAATGCACAAATGCCTGAATGCAAGCACCTAATGAAAAGAATACCCGTTGTAATACACTTTTATTACCATGATCAATTGATGGAAAGGCTTTTAGATCGTAGCAGGTTTCTGGATTCCTCTGAAGAATACAGGCTAACAGACGAGGCAAATTATCATAAGATGCTTCAAATGTGCCAAACCTTATCTGTACAACCTTCTGTTTTGCCCTCCAAGCCTTAGCATAGCTAATTGTGTATTTGAATTTCTCTTCAATATGTCTAACAATTGACCTTGGTTCGTACCTCAGGTTGTTCACAATGTGGGAGTACATCTCTATTGCAACAAATACAGATGTCATGTTTCTATGATATTTTTTAACACCTGGTAAGTAACATGAATACTCGGTCACGATTGAAACTTGCCAATAATCCTTCTATTTACCCTTAAATACGTGCACCCGCCATGGACACCCATCCTTCACGCACTTCACTTCATACACTGATTTGCTTGACTTCACGACCGAGAACTCCCTCTGAAGTGACACTGCCCATTGTTTTAATGCCTCCTTCAAATCCTCTACATATGCAAACTTAGCCCCCTGGATAACCTCGTTCTCCTTGTACTCCCATGGCACATGATGCCCCTTGGAGATAGCAAGGCCGGAGAAGTCATCGTTGCTTTATTCTGCAGGCATCACGTTGTCCTCATCAGACGAATCATCATTCTCTGTTTGCTCATTTTCAGCATCTTCCCTATCCATTTCTTCAACTATGGTGTTGATTAGTTCGCCCTCATCTGCAACACCTGTTGGCTGCCTATCTTCTTCATTCCCTTCTTCATTTTCTTGCATATCTTCTTCATTCCCTCCTTCATTCCCTTCTTCATTTTCTTCCATTGCTTCAACATCACCTCTCATCGTACTTGGACCCTCATCATCTTGCACGGGCATTGCAGCAGCGGTGTTATCATTCTCATACACCGACACAAGTATGCACAGTGGCCAACCACATTGGAATGCATACTCCAAGTACCATCTCCAAGTGGCAGTGCAATCCACCGGTATCAGTTCCCAAAAAAAACCTTCAACTGCACGACTGACTACAACATACAAGGTTATTGTGTTGATCTGGGGGTCCAGTCGAAAGCCTCGCATCAGCCAGTTGTACACTAACCCAAAACTTCTCTCAGCTGGCCTATCAATGCCCTTAGCCGTTGAACTAAAATCCGACAGATCTACACCTTGTGGACCATACCTAACATTCCCTTGCTCGTGAAATAACTGAAATATCACCTTATTTGACATATCTGTTGATGAAAAAATACAATTAAACTAGGTACCAACATTCTCCTCATATCTAAAACCATGTAATCGAGATTTTATAGCTACCATCTATACACAAATTAAGTCATCTAACAGATTGACTAAAAACCTATAGATCTACGAATAACTTATTTTCATATGGTACTATACACGTAACTAGTACAATACTACATCAATTCTTATATAGAAATAGAAATTACAAAGGAACAATAGATTTTACCTGCAGACGAATCAGAAAAACGGTAGAGCTTCGCTGCTTTTGTTCAGCCTCGTTCTCAGCTCTCTCTTCTTTTTTTTCTGTGATTTCTGTAAATTTTATGACATTTTTGCAGTCTGGGAGGCGGTTTAATACTGGGCCAGCTAAAAATCACCCTACCAGAGGGCGGTAAGGGGGCTGCCTACAAAATGGCTGGTCACGGGGCCAACAAATTTACAGGCGGCCCCCTGGCCGCCAAAAAACCGCCCTCTAGGAGGGCGGCAAGGGGACCGCCTGTAAATTTGCCGGCCCTGCGGCCGGCTTTTTGCAGGCGGCCCCCTTGCCGCTCTCCTAGAGGGCAGTTTTTCGGCAGCCAGGGGATCGCCTGCAAAATGGCTGACGGCCGTGGGCCGCCCAGCCTACGGCCGTCAACCACGTCATCAAATCACTCTCCAGAGGGTGATTTCATAAAAAACACCCTCCCAAGGGGCATTGGGGGTATATTTTTGTAAATATTTGAAATAAAAATGTAATTTTGTAAATATTTTATTAAAGAAATATAAAAATAAAAAAAATTCGTTGGGCATGGAGATGCGAGTGTGGAGGTAAAATGGTTGCAGCCCAGGAAGGCGAGGCCCCGGTTGTAGTACAAGAAGGCAACCCACCAGAGGCCCAGGGAAGAGAGGCTTTCAAGGCCAGGCTATTCGCGCCCCTTCCACGCCCTCTGCTCGCCAACACGCGGCCGCCACCCCGCGGCAGAGCATGACGACAACAGGAGCCAACCCGACGAAGCAAGCGTCAGGCAGCACATCCTTCTTCTGTCCCGGTGTCCCAACGGGCTCAAGTGCGCACCATGAAGGAGCTGGGCATCTTGCGGCCAGGGGAGGCAGTGGCAGTGTACGTCAAAGCTTTCGAGGAACCGCTGCCACCGCATGTTGTTCCTGGGATCAGGGCAATCACTGGGATTACTGTCGGCGCCACCCTTCCTCCGGAGGCAGCAACTGAGGTGGATGGCTCCTGCCCACAGTGGGCCTGAGCACGGCAGGGGATGATGCTCCTATAGTCATTGGCCATATCGATGTATCGTCATTTTAGGAGTTGCAATCAGGTCATTCAGACCATTTCCAGCGGTTAATGCTGGTGATTAGTTTCAGGTTTAATTGGGTCCTTCAGATTGGGATTGTTTGAAGGTCTTGGGCTGAAAAATTTGTTTGTCTTGCATAGAACTGACAACCCTCGTATGCGCGAACTATGTCTTTAGCATCTGTTACTACTGTTGGCCAGAAAAATCCCTGCCTATAAGCCTTTCCGACTAACGTCCTAGATGCAGCATGGTTGCCACATATGCCCGAGTGGATCGATTGCAGAATCTGCTTGCCCTCGTCGGGTGTGATGCAGCGCATGAGGACTCCGGATGCACTTCTTCGGTACAAGTCTTCTCTGACTACTAGGAAACATTTGCTTCGACATTTGATTTGTTCGGCTTCGATGCGATCTTCTGGGAGTTCATCATCCAAGAGGAATTTGAGAACTGGAGTCCGCCAATCTTGAGATATGATCAGTACTTCGTCTGTTGCCGGGGTAGGTTCATCCCTCCACTGTTCTGGCACTAGTTTATTCCTGACTGATGGCTCCAGTAGTTGCTCGATGAAAATCCTAGTCGGGACCACTTCTCTCTTGGATCCCACGTTAGCCAATTCATCTGTAGCATCGTTGTATTGTCGTAGGACATGAGTTATCTCTAGCCTGTTGAACTTGTTTTCCAGCTTTCTGACCTCCTGACAGTATGCCGCTATAGTATCGTCGAGACATGTCTAGTCTTTCATGACTTGGTTCACCATGAGTTGAGAATCCCCACGAACAACCAGTCGGTGGATGCCGAGTGATATCGCAATGCGGAGACCGTGGATGAGTGCCTCGTACTCGGCGACACTGTGGAAATCCGAAAAGTGAATTTGGAGAACATACTTGAGTTTGTCACCGGTGGGTGAAGTCAGTACGACACCGGCCCCGGCGCCGCCGATCCGTAGAGAACCGTGGAAGTACATTGTCCAGTACTCTAGCTTGTCTGTTGTTGTAGTCGTGTGAACTTCTGTCCACTCGGTCACAAAGTTGGCTAGAGCTTGAGATTTGATTGCTGTCCGTTGCTGAAAAGTGATGTCGAACGCCATCAACTCGAGCTCCCATTTAGCGATTCGGTCGGTGGCCTCACGGTTGTGCAGGACGTCCCCGAGTGGATACGATGTGACCACCATGACTTGATGTGACTGGAAATAGTGCACTAGCTTCCGGACAGTGATGAGTAGTCCATATAGCAGCTTCTAGACTTGAGGATATCTCATCTTTGAGTCGGCTAGGACCTCGCTGACGAAGTAGACTGGTCGTTGAATTTTCTATATATGACCCAGCTCTGATCGCTCGACCACCAACACCGTGCTGACTACCTGAGTGGTTGCCGCTAGATATAACATTAGTGGCTCTTGGGGCATAGGTGATGCCAACATTGGTGGTGATATGAGAAATTGCTTGAAGTCTTCGAAGGCTTGCTGGGCTTCGAGAGTCCATTAAAAATTATCTGCTTTCTTCAGTAATTTGAAGAAGGGCATACCCCGTTCGCCTAGTCGGGAGATGAATCGGCTGAGTGCCGCCATGCAACCTGTCAGCTTCTAGACGTCCTTCTGGCTAGTCGGGGTGCCATGTTCATGATTGCGTTGATTTTCTCTGGATTAGCCTTGATGCCACGGTGTGATACAATGAAGCCGAATAGCTTTCGGGATGGCACACCGAAGGCGCACTTTTCCAGGTTTAACTTCATCTTGAATCTTCGAAGATTTTGGAAGGTTTCCTCCAAGTCGGCGATGAGGTCTTCTTTGGACTTTGTCTTGATCACCACGTCATCAACATACGCCTCCACATTGCGCCTGATCTGAGTGTGTAAACACCGCTGAATTGCTCGTTGATACGTTGCTCCAGCGTTTTTCAAACCGAACGGCATGGTGATATAGCAGTATGCTCCAAACGATGTAATGAAAGAAGTTTTCAGGCAGTCCTCCTCCTTTAAGATGATTTGATGGTATCCCAAGTAACAGTCGAGAAAGCTGAGAAGTTCACACCCCGCAGTTGAATCCACCACTTGATCTATTCTGGGTAGACCAAATAGATCTTTGGGGTACGCCTTGTTCAAGTCGGTGTAATCGACTCACATGCGCCATTTACTGCTCTTCTTCCAGACTAGGACTGGGTTTGCCAGCCAATCCGGGTGGTAGACCTCTTTGATGAACCCGGTTGCGAGGAACTTGGTTATCTCCTCCCGAATAGCATCTTTGCGGTCCTGTGCGATGCGCCGTAGCCGTTGCTTGATTGGCTTGGCATCTGTCTTGACGTTGAGGGCATACTCAATCACCTTCCTTGGTACCCTAGGCATGTTGGAAGGTTTCCAAGCAAAAATATCCCTGTTCGCTTGGAGGAAGATGACGAGTGCGTATTCCTATTTAGGGTCGAGTCCGGTCCCAACTAGAGTAGTCTTGGAGGGATCGGAAAGGTCCAGGGGGATCTTCTTCGTGTCAGAATCCGCTGAAATTCCCGACTTCGCCACTTTTTTCGCCGGAACTTGATCGTCCTCGATTTCGGTTGTAGTGGCTTGCCGAATGCTATTGCGGCCGACTGCCGCTTCTTGAGATTGAGCCAACTCGCAGCTCTCCTTGTCACAGGTGAAGGTTTGGTTGACATCGCTGTGAAAGGAAAGAACTCCGGCTGGCCCAGGCATCTTGAGCATCATGTAGGTATAGTGTGGCACCGCCATGAATTTGGCTAGCGCCGGCCGTCCGAGTATCACGTGGTACGCAGTCTCAAAATCAGCGACCTCGAAGCAGATGTTCTCTATGCGGAAGTTATCCCTCGTGCCGAAGGTGACCGGCAAAGTTATCTGTCCGAGAGGTGTTGAAGATAGGCCGGGGATTACCCCGTGGAAGGGCGTTGTACTCGGCCACAGCTCTGAACGAGGAATCTTCATCTCATCCAGGGTCTTGGCAAACAGAATGTTGAGAGCGTTGCCTCCATGTATGAAAATCTTCTTCAGCTTGATGCTTGTCATGTCCAGAAATCTAGCTAATTTTCAGACTATTTTGTGTATTAAAATCCCTATTCAGGAATCAAGCCAGGGTACACAAAATGATATATCAATAAACAGATCCAAATATAAATAAAGCGTAAATATTTACAGAAGAGGTACTTAGTCCTCACACAGAAGAAAACAGCAGTGGAAAGGCGAAACTAGCGTGACTTTAGCTCCACACCATAAGCAAGCTCAACTGGGGTATAAGCCAAGGTCTTCTCTTCTGAAAGGGGGATTATAGCAAGACTGAGTACCACCCACCGTACTCAGCAAACCACACCAATGATGCATTTGTGCACGGGATTTCCAAAAGAGGTTGGTGGCTCATTTGCGTAAAGGCAGTTGTAAACAGTGGTAGTTATAAAACAGGTAAAACAGTTGTTACATTAATCAGTCTTAATCCATCACTGAACAACGCTACATCACGTTGATCAGGCCCAAACCATCCACCTGAACTATACCAGTTCCATTAAGTCAAGTTAATTAAGTAAGGGTGAGCCTAATCATGGTGAGTCTTGACCAATCGCCCATAACCGCGGGCACGGCTATTCGAATAGATTTACTCTGACCAGAGATGTACATCTTTACCCACAAGACACAGCCCCGCACATGTCTCTATGTGCCCGTAACCCACGGTAAAGGGTCTGTGACAGGACCATTCACGCAACCTCTCCCTAATTATCCACACCACGCTGAGGTTGCACCTGCCGATAGGACACCCCATATTGGCCAGGCTACCCCCCTTGCGCCACAATGGATCTAGAAGCCGATCAACCCAACCCCGGACTGACCCAACTCCATCACGCCCATCCTCACCATCGGTGCCTAGGAGAGGGAGAAGAGACGCTACAAGCCCAGCCATTGTCCACGATGGCTTGTGGTTGTACGGAAATCTGCTCAAGGGGTTCCCGCGAATTGGTCCTTAACTGCCATAGGTGCAACTAGAAAAACCATGCACCCACAGCCCACCAGTAGGTCAAATTTTAGTTGATTAGTTACGACTAATCACCATGGTCAAACATCTCGAGCACGCGGCTCATCAGGTTACCAAATATAGAAATAACGTGATTATCCCTTCAGTGGTCTAGTGGTACCAAACATGACTAAGCAGGTCCTATCTCTAGCCCAGTCACCCAATGAGACCTAAGCTAGTTAAATTATCACCCAAGGTTATCAAGGAATGGATAACAAATAAACAGGGTCTCAAGCAAGCAGATAGATTGTCCCATATTCCATGTAATTGGCAAAACATGCAATTTATTTATAAATCATAAAATGTTCTGCAAAGTAGGTTCAACATGCTCAAGAATGAATGTGTGACTTGCCTTGCAACAAAACGTCTTCGATTGCTCTTCCGAACTCTTCCGTAGACTCCGCGATCCTTCGAAACGGTGATTATACATGACTAAACGCAAAATAAGGAAAAACCATAAGAAACTCCAAATAAATAGTACATAAAAAGTACATAAACAAGTAGATTATAATTTTAGATGGATTTAGGAAGAAGAATGGGCTAAATCGGACTTCAAACGGAAAAGATATGGCTTCCGGGATATCGAATTCAAAATAAATCCGAAAAAAATTGGAAAAGAATATTCTCTCGGGATTAAATTAAAAGAGTTATTTTTGGCACTGGAAAAAGAGTGGCACTGTCATGGCCCATAGTTTTGAGGAATAGCTGGAGTGGTGGATTGGGCTAGGGCTGACAGGGCACTGGCGAATTAAAAAGACTTAACGGCTGGGATTCGATCTGGATGGATTTAAATGGCCGAGATTGGTTTGGCATTTTATGTGGATCTAGTAACTCAGAGGGATTGGATCAGGACGATCCAACGGGTAGGGTGAATCTCGGAGAAATCCTTCGGTCAGGATTGGACTGAGATTTTATGTGTCTTGGATGGCTACGAATGAGTTTTTGAGAATTCTACGGACAGGATTGGATTAGATCGTAGTTTATGGGCTCACTTGCTATAAAGAGGATCCACACATCGGTTGCGGAGGAAGGACACAGGAGGTGGCCCGCACGATGATGACACGCGTCCAACTCTTGTCGTGGCACCACGCAGAGAGGCTCGGCCACGGCGTGCGGCAGACGACGGCACTAAGCGGCAGAGATCGGTGGCGCCAGGATGACGTTCAACAGCAGCACAGCATTGGGATCCGTCGGCCACAAGCGGCAACATGGGGAAAAATGACTAGGCGACGGTGACGACCGATCAGTGGGGTGGCAACGACAGCAATCGACCACGACATGGTGGACGACGACGGACGACGGCGGCGCACCGGCGAAGTGGAGAGACAGAAGGGCTCAGGGTGTAGATGAAGGCGACGATGCCGACGATGACACAGAGCAGAGTAGGGAGTTGACCGAGAGCGACACGGGCTAAGACGCTCACCAGCTACAGGCAGGACTCGCGGAGACGACGCCGACGACGGCACCAGACGGCGCGGGCGAAGCCGGGGGGTGGAAAACAGCAGCAGGGGCTGGTGCTGGAGCTCACCAGCGGGCGCCGGCGAAAACGACGACGACGGCGACGACTGCCCGACAATGGCGGCTCAGGGCAGAGCCGGATGGTGGCGCAACGGGAGCAGCTGAGGTGCGGCGCACTAGGCAGCTGAAGGAGACGGCGGCACAGGGTGCTAAGCCGGGCGGCGGCGCGGCAGCAGAGGCAGGAGACAGCGTGGCGACGGTGGGGTGGCGAGGAGGCGCAGGCAACGGCGGGCGAAGCCAGGCGACAGCGGCTTCGGGTGTCGGGGAGTAGAAGAGGCGGCGGCTGAGAGGCTCCCCGTGGCGGTGAGTCTGCTGGCGGCGGTGGTACGGCCCAATGGGGCTGTAGACGCTGGCGGCGAGCGGCTGGAGGCGCCGCCGGCAGCGGCGCTCGGTGCTCGTGGAGAGGGCGAGCTAGGGGGCACAGCGAGCTCGGCTAGATGAGGGAAAATGGAGAGAGAGGCTAGGGGGTTCCAAATATGAGCGAGGCGAGGCGAAGACGTGGTCGGTCGAGGCGGATTTGGGGAAAGGAGGGGCGCCGGCCATGGCGGCATCGCGGGGTCGTGGAGCACGATTTCGCGCCGGACTTCACGGGAAGATGGGGAGAATGGGGGGAGAAAAGTGGAGGCGGCGACGGTGACTCAGTTCGCACGGTTGGACGCAAGCACGGGAGGAAGAGGGCGCGGGAATGGCGGCGTCTTAGGGTTGTGCGGCATGTGGTTGGCGGCCATGGCGGTTGTGTGGCCGGAGGCCGGGGCAGCGTGGGCCACACGGCGTGGGCTGCGCGGCGGCACAGGGTAGGCCGGGGCGGCACAGGCCGGGCGAGCTCAGTGTGGGCCATGGGAATCTGCAGGAGCAGGAGTAGGGGCAGGCCCGAGAGAGAGAGAGAAGCAGAGAAGAAGAAGATGAACAGGAGGGAGGAAACCAGAAAGGAGAGAAAAATAAAAGGGAAGGGAAAATTGGAAGAAAAGAGAAAAGAGGGAGAAAAGGTAGCGATTTTTGGGGATTTTTCTGGAAATTCTTCAAATTTAGAATTTAAATTTTAGAATTTCAAGAAGTATTAGGAATTTCAGAAATTGGGAAATTGTTCGGAATTTTGGAGGGTCGCGAACGTTGGCGTATATATATATTTGGAAAATCGAAAACGTCGAAACACTTTTGGAAATCGAAATATTTCTTTGGAATCGAGGAGATTCAACGGAATTTTGGAACCCTCCAAGTATAAGAATATTTTCGGAATTTCTAGCATATTGGAAGGAGTTAGTAGGAATATTCCGAAATCAGGAAAAATTGGGAATATTTACGGAATCATGAACTTGCGGAAAAATAGAGGGTATTTTGCGTCGATCGAGAAATTAGGATATTCGAGGATTATATTTCACGGAGTTCAAGAAATGAAATAAATGAACTTGCAAAATATGGGGAATATTTTGGGAGTCGAGAACGGGGGAATAGTTTAGGAAACATTCGATCGCTTGTAGTATCGGTATATTTTGAGAATCAGAACGTCGAGAAGGTTTTAGGGTTCCGGGAGCGACACGAAACCCTAAAAGAAAAGGGAGTCAGAGTTCACGATGAATGGGGAGACTTCAAAGGACTGAACCGGATCGACCCGAACAGGGGAAAAGATAGGGATTTTATTGTAGATTTATCTAATTATAGAAATGACCTTTGTCCCATTAAAATTAATTCTGGAGCTTTGAAAATTCTGAGAAAATTTCATAGAGCTTATTAAATCATGGGGAATTTACTAGAAATAAATGCCACCATGAAACAGAAAGGGTTTATTCTTATAAATACTTAAACGCTTAAAATATTCTGACAAAGACCCCGGAAATATAAAAGCATCAAAGTATTTATTTAAAGATTTAAACTCGGGAGTTTTAATATTGGAAATTTCAAAATTTTATTCAAACTCCTTTCTCAAACAAAAATTTTCTAGTGTATTCTTGTATTTTCATTTACCCACGATAATTTTTAATTAAGATGATTTTCAGGGCATGACAATGCTCTTGACGATTGGGTCCAGGACAAGTGGATAGCATCCTGGGTGTGTAATCCGATCGGGGTGATCTGCGCGGTCGAATGTGATGGGCATCTCTGACCAACACAAATATTGGGGGGCGTTTGTTGTAGAGACCGAGTTGACATCACGTGCTATTAGCTTCTGCTTCCACTTGGACTCGTATGCAAATGGCCCTCCGAAGATATGGTTGAGCTCAGCCTGGGGATCTTGATAATCGCTGGCTGTGCCCGAATCTGGCTTGTCTTTGTCCTTATGGGCGCCAGATGTCGAAGCCTGCTCGGAAGCAAACCTCTTGAGCATGAAGAAATCCTTGGCTGCGTGTTTTCCCTTGGAATGAAAGGGGCAGAGCCCGTTCATCACTTTTTGGTACTCGTTGTTCCTTGGGGGTCACGACCGAGTACGCTCCATGTTGGCCACCATGTTATTCGACTTCTGCTTGCAGCTGCCAGATTTGTTCTGTGCTGGCTCATCGTTGGCTTTTTGGTCCTTTTGCCAGGACTCTTTCTTGTCGTCAAGGGCCTGGGCAATCGCTTCGGCCGACTCAACATATTTGTTTGCCATGTCGAAGAGAGCCCTAACAGGGGTGGGGGGTTTTCGAGTGAACTTGGCGATGAACGGGGCGTCTTTGACTCCCTTGCAGAAGGCGGCGATGACGACCTCGTCCTTGATCATTGGGATTGAGTTGCGCTTCTCGGAAAACCTTTTGATGAACTCACGAAGAGACTCGTTTTTCCTCTGGTATAGTTGATAAAGATCGTGCTCAGAAGACGGCCTCTCGTAAGTTCCCTGGAAATTGGCGATGAAGCGTTCCCGGAGTTCTCCCCAAGAGCCGATTGACCGCTTTGGGAGCCCTATCAACCATGTCCTCGCCGAGTCGGCCAGGGCGACCAGGAGGTAGTTAGCCATGGCCTTGTGATCGCCTCCGACTGCTCGGATTGTGTTGACACCGAAAATCACCGGCAGCTTTGAGAACGAGCTGATGATATGGTTCGATGCACTAGACACGCGAAGGCCTGGGAGATTTGCTTAACTCCAGTGCAGGTCCTAAAATTTGAGGTTCGTAGGCGTGCCAGTCAATTTGACCCCGCAATTGACAGAGATAGAAAAAAATTAGATCAGTGATCCAATCGGCCAACCAGTCGATACAGAATTCCTCCAGCCGATTGCCGATAGTAACTTGTACATTGGCTAGAAGCCGATGATGATATAAGCAAATAATAAGCCAGCCGACTGCCGAAAAAACACTTGGACATCAGCTAAAAGCCGATGATAGAGTAGATAGGCAAAATAATAATCAAGACAATACAGTCGGCTTTATTTAATAAAAGATAACTTATCGGCTAAGCACTCCGATAAAACATCGCATAAAAACCTATCGACTCAACAAGGATAAATTTATTATCACCAGTCTAGTAGGTCGGACCTAACCGATGCAGCACAAACTGATGATGATAAAAGAAACTCGATAAGCCGATAAATCCTATGCAATCGTGATGTGATATATCCACTCGGCCTAAGAGATCAAACTTAACTGATGCAGCCGTAGACAGAACAGATACACCGTGGTAAGCCGACTACCGTAGATCAGCTAGAATATCGGACCTAAACGAGGAAGTCCTAGCCGATAAGGTACTCGGGGTAACGAGACTTACCCTCTCGCAGGAGTTCGGACCTAACCGATGCAGCCTGGCTCGAGAAGCAAGAACCCGTCAAAAAGGGTGGCGATGCGCCGAATTTGTATTGATCTGAGAGATGATTTACATGGTTCCCGGGCATATGTATTTATACCCCGAGTTGATACAGTCCTAATCGGATACGAAACAGGAGTTTCCTAACTATAAAAGGAAAATTAACAAGCCCTGATCGAACACGAGATCAGGTTTCCTAAAAATTATTAAAGCTACCTAATTTATAGATAAAATAGTTAACTGCCATGATGTGGTCTTCACGATTCCTTTCTGAATTTGGCTTCTTCTGGATTAGCTTCCATTGGCTGATATAGCCTCTTTCCTTAACCGAACATGATAACGAACCGTACCAAATTTTGGTGTTAACAGATTGCCAAAGTATAGACCATGAGCCAGGACTCAGGATTGGTCTTGCCGTTGTATTTTTTGATGCCTGTAGGCTTGAAACCCGATGGCCAGTCGACCTATTGTAGCTCCTCGGTGAAGGCCGGTACGTCTTCATCTGCATGAGGGCTCGGGCTCCGATTATGGCAATTAAACCGCTCGTGGTGGAGGTCGAAGCGCTCGTTCTCGTCCTCCAGTCGGTGGCGCTCGTCGTCTTCGCGTTTGCGGCGCCGTGTGTTGATGTCTTGGTGGAGATCGCGTCGCAAATGGCTTCGGAGATCTTGGTTGTCGTGGCAGTCGTTCTGGGGACGTTGCCGATTGTTGTTGTTAGGGTTGCCAAGAGACATCTGGAGTGACTTCGCGTGTGGCTGACTGGAGCCAGCCGCCTGGTGTCGCGCTGATGCGGACGAGACCGCTGTTGGAGAACCCAACTGGTTGGTTGGTATGAGAGTGTCATCCGACTGTTGGTGCTGCTGACATGCAACAGTGGTAATCATGGCTTTGATCCTCACGATAGTCGGGGTGGCCTAGTGATCAGGCCCAAACTAGAGTGTATCCAGTAGGGTTGCAATGGCCACGACGTTCTGTTGAGGCGTGACGAAGACGTCGTGGTCGCTGACTTGAGTTTGGAGGATTTGCTGCTGAGCGGTTCGCCCAGCCCTGCGTAGCTCGTTGTTGCGAGCATTGTGCTCGGCCTCCTGTTGTTGTCGTAGTCAGCGGGCCTCCTCCTCTTGTTGTTCGCGTAGTCGGTGCGCCTCTTGACAGTAGAGCCCTTGGACGCCATGAAGCCTTCACGGGGCAGGAAAAAGCTTGCCAAACTGCTGTCCGAACTACCGTTCAGACTGTTGTCCGACTTGGAGTCAAAATCTGAGTAGTTAATGGGGGTGATGACGACTCCGACCTCCCTAGATCCAATCTTGAGCGGCTCTGGTCCGCGTCTAAATTGAACCGTAGGGGATCGGGTCTGCCGCGTCGGATGTAGATTGTAGATGTCCGCGGCATCGCCGAGTGTGTACGGGAGATTGACGATCTCCTCCCTTCTTAGCCTGATCTCTACCGGCTCAAGGCCGAGTCCGAGTCGAACACCAAAGGAGAGAGTTGTCCCAAGACCCGGGCAAGTGGAAAATTGCCGCAGCAAGTCGACGAGGGTTGCTACAGCATTGAGTGAGCCGACCGGCGCAGAGTCGGCTGGTTCCCCGGCTGATTGGATCGAGCCCGAGTCGGTCAGGGTGAGATTGCCGAACTTGTCGGCGACGAAGTCGAGGCTGCCGAATGTGATTGTGTCTCCAGGGGAGAAGTTGATGCCATCGACTCCGGTTGTCGATTCCATCGAGTTTGTTGGGGTTGATCTCACCGAAGCTCCTACCTAACGTGCCAATTGTCGATGTTTTACACCGGCAATAAGAATATAAGGCTACTCGTTGGATCGAAACTCGGTGGACTGCAAAGGAACACGAGGAGTTTATACTGGTTCAGGCCCTTGAGGTGAGGTAATACCCTACGTCCAGTTGTGGTGTATTTCTTTTGAGGATGTATGACGGTGATTCTGATGAACCTTCTGATCTTCTCTTCTGCCCTCAGGGGGCGCATCCTCTGTCCTCGTTCCCGACTAGGACTGTATTTTCTCTGTCATACAAGGCTAAGTCTACCGAGTTCTATCATATCCCTAACTATAAGACTAGGCCCATCCTCTGTCCGCGTGGCCTATATGTTTGTCATGAGGTACCCAGGGCCATGGCCTCCACAGCAGGTCTCGTTGGTAGGTTCTGAGGAGAAGTTCATCCTCACAACTGTCTATGGGCCATCAAATGATGCTAGCAAACCTGCCTTTCTCTAAGAGATGGAATCGCTTATGCCACCCAACTTGCCATGGGTGATCATGGGGGACTTTAACCTCATCTACGAGGCAAGGGACAAAAACAATCTAAACCTAGATAGGCGTTTGATGGGTCAATTCAGAAGCTCCTTAAATAGATGTGGTTTAAAGGAGTTTCGACTGCAAAATAGAAAATTCACATGGAGTAATGAAAGGGCATCACCAACTTTAGTAAGGCTAGATAGGGTGTTTTGCAATGTAGATGCAGATTTCCTCCTGTCCAACCACACCTTGCAGGCACTGTCCACGGCATGCTCAGACCACTACCCTTTATTGTTAGCAAGCACAATCACCCCAAATAGAAAGCCTATATTTAGGTATGAGAATTTTTGGCCACGCCTTCCAGGATTCATGGACGTAGTTCAACAAGCTTGGGCGCAGACTTCTGCCCCAATGCATCCCTTTCAGAGGCTTAGTCACAAACTTGCCAACTCAGCGAAATCTTTGCATAGGTGGAGCAAATCAATGTTAGTGAGATTAGGCTGCAGTTCCACATTGCTCAAGAGATCATCCTCCGTCTAGACTTGGCACAAGAACAACGACCCCTCACCACCGAAGAGTACACCCTGAGAAAAGAACTAAAGTTGCGTACCTTAGGGTTAGCGGCAGTATCTAAAGCAAGAAAGCGCCAGAGCTCACAGATTGTCTAGCGGCGAGAGGGGGAAGCTAACACAAAGTTTTTCCTCATCCATGCAAACTCTAGAAGGAGGAAAATTTTCATCCACAAGCTGCAAACCACAGATGATGTCCTTATAGACCATAATGAGAAGAGTGTTGCTTTGTATGAGCATTTCAAAGCAATAATGGGCAACAAAGTACAGAGTTTGTACCCTCAACTGGGAAGAAATGAATTTGCCGTAGATTGACAATGATGAGTTGGAAAGTCAATGCAGTGAGGATGAAATATGGGCGGCAATTCAACAATCACCAGCCGAAAAGGCGCCAGGCCCTGATGGTTTCACGGGTACCTTTTATAAAGTCTGCTGGCTAATCATCAAAGGCGATGTAGTGGCTGCTTTCCACTGCCTCTTTAGCCTATCACTAGGGAACTTTGGAGCACTCAATAGAGTTTCAATCGTTCTTCTGCCAAAGAAGAACATGGCCCTATCAGCCGCGGATTTTAGACCTATCAACTTGATACACTCAGTGGCGAAGCTCCTATCCAAAGTATTGGCAATGAGACTAGCAAAACACCTGGATCACGTAACATCGGTAGTGCAGAGTGCCTTCATCAGAAAGAGATGCATCCAAGACAACTTCCTCTATGTAAGGAACCTGATAAGGACTTAAGTAGCACTAGAAACCCTTCACTTTTCTTCAAGCTCAACATCACAAAGGCTTTTGACTCTGTATCTTGGGAGTATCTCCTTGAACTCATGCAACAAATGGGCTTTGGACACCGCTGGCGAGATACTTATACTTGCCACTTCATCCTCGAGAGTAGTATTAAATGGGGACTTGGGGGAAAGCATCCTACATAGGAGAGGACTTTGACAAGGTGATCCTCTATCGCCCTACCTCTTCATCCTAGCAATGGACCCCCCGCAAAGGCTGTTACACTTAACAACTGAGTTAGGGCACTTGACTACTCTAAGCAGCCATAGTGCAAGGTTCAGGATCTCGCTATATGCGAATGACGCGGCGGTTTTCCTCAACCCTTCGAGGTCGGAAGTGGACAATTTCTTGGAAATTCTCCAAAATTTCGGCGACGCAACTGGACTCCAGGTCAACCTCACAAAAAGCTCTGTGACACCAATTAGCTGCCATGACATAGATCTCGATGCTGTCTTGGAACACTTTACAGGACAGAGGGCAAACTTTCCCTTAGTATATTTGGGCATGCTACTCACTCTAGGACGATCGCAGCGTGTACACCTGCAGCCAGTAGAAGATAAGATCAAAGGCCGACTTGCCGGCTGGAAATGCTTGCTTTCACAGGGCGGCCGCCATGTCTTGGTGAATTCAGTGCTCAGTTCCATCCCAACTTACGTGCTCATTGTCCTTAAGCCACCTAAACAGTTCCTGACAGAGTTAGACAAAGTGAGCAGACGCTTCCTATGGGCTGAGCATGAAGAGCTCCATGGGGGGAAATGTAAGGTAAATTGAGCAAAGGTCTGCTCCCCGCTCAAATTTGGAGGGTTGGGGGTCCCAAACCTAGAAAAATTTGCTAGGGCACTTCGGCAGAGATGGCTTTGGTATGAATGGAGGGCACCGAACAAACCTTGGGTCGGCACTCCTATCCCCTGTGATGATATGGATCGAGTGCTGTTTGCGGCGTGCACCGAGGTCAAGATCAAGGATGGGTGAAAAGCAAGCTTTTGGGACTCGAGTTGGGTTGAAGGGCAGACCTTAAGGAGCATTGCACCAAATCTATACAAGCACTCTCAGCGGAAGAAGAGAACAGTACATGAGGCCTTGAGCAATAAACGGTGGGTTCAAGACATATGCCATAACATCACACCGGCCCTACTAGAGGAGTACTACAATGTGTGGTGTGTGTTGATGCGAGCCAACCCGCAGCTTTTGGATGGCGTCGAGGACACAATCCTATGGAAGTGGACAACTACTGGTGAGTATAGTGCAAAATCATGTAATGCCCCGGTTTCCGAGCCGTTAAAAACTATTTTAGTAAAAACCCTAATTTAAAAATTTTGGCTCTTTGTGTGTGATTAAGGATTAAGTGCCGTAGATCTCAAATCAAAACCTCCTTGAGACCTGAAACATCGAATCCAAAATTCTCTTCGATTATCGACACTTGAATTTTGTAATTCAACTATCTCTCTCAAAGTTTTCTCGAAAAATTCAAAATTGAAATACCTCCCAAAAATTCTCTACTCAGGTTCAAATTTTGCAATTCAAAGCCCTTCGATAAAAACCCCTTCCAATTTCTCAAATATCTCTTGAACAAAATATCCGGATCAGGTCCCCACAAATTTGAATTAAATCCTTTTGAATCTCCTTTCCCCTTGCTTTCCTTCCCAAATATCATCCAAAAATCAAAATCTCTCAAATATATATATACATATATGCACACACCCAAACCACCTCTCAAAAATTCCCCAAAAGTTTCCGAGTCACAACCCCAAAATTTAAATTAAAATTCGAGCCCGAAGCCTCTTTGAAACCCTCCCCAAATCTCTCTCTCAAATATATATAAAAACATATATGTGTGTGTGTGTGTGTGTGTGTGTGTGTGTGTGTTTGTATATGTATATCAGAGTCCCTATTGAAATCTCCTTGTTTGAATTCCTGAGAATATTATAAAACCAAGCATCAAATTCCAAATTAAAATACCCTTTCAAATCCTCAAAAACTCCCCAAAACAAATACCTGGAAAAATATAAGAACCAAGTATGCCTTTGGGCCTCCCCATCCCTCACTCCCCTCGGCCTGCTTGCCCTCCTTTCTTCTCTCTCTCTGGCCCAGTACCCATGGCCCATCTCTCTTCTTCCTTTCCCTGGCCCACGACCCGAACACACGAGCGCACTAGGCCGCTAGCTCACGCCGCTCGCCACCCGTTCGCAAGCCTGCAGGCTGTCACACCCTGAAAATTGGCCTAACTAAAAATTATTTTGGGAAAATGGTAATACAAGAATACACTAGAAAAAAAATTTGTTTGAGAAAGTGCTTGAATAAAATTTTGAAATTTCCAATATTAAAAATCCCAAGTTTAAGCTATTTTAAAATAAATACTTGGATGCTTTTATATTCTTGGGGTTTTATCGGAATATTTTAAGCATTTGAGTATTTATAATAATAAATTAAACTTGTGTTTCGTGGTGGCATTTACTTCTAGTAAATTCCCCATGATTTAATAAACTCTCTGAAATTTTCTCGAATTTTTCGGAGCTCTAGAATTAATTTTAATGCTATAAAATCATTTCAGTAATTAATTAAGCATAAAATAAAATCCCTTTCTTTTCCCCTGTTCAGGTCGTGCCTGATTCAGTCCTTTGAAGTCTTCCTATTCGCCTCGAACTCTGGTTCTCTTCTTCTCTTAGGGTTTAGTGTCGTTTTCCTGAAACCCTAAAATCTCCTCGAAAACCACAAGTCCGGAGTCCTCGGACTTATCCAATTTCGGAAACCCTAAAACCCATTTGGTTTCTCAATCCATGTCCTCAAAATCCAATAAATTGAGATCCTCCAGCATTCCGAGATTTTGTCCAGTTTCAATCCCCGCGAAATATCCTCGTCAGTTCCTTTATTTCCAAAGTAATTACAATACTCTAAATATTCCGTTTCCTGGGAAATATTCTAATTTTCCCCGATCCTCAAAATATCCAAATATTTTGGAAGTTCAAATATTCCTCGAATATTCTAATTACTTGACCTCTGCAAAATAAGTTTCCATATTCTAATATCCTTCACTTTCTGAATCCCACAAAATACTTCCCGATTTGGATTCTCCAAAATACTCATATATTCGGGATATTTAAATATTCCCCAAAGATCCCCAATATCCCAATATTCCCGTCTCCACAAAAATACCCCAATTCCGATCCCCGAAATATTTCTCCATTTTCTAATTCTCGCGAAATATTCTCTGATTCCTATATATATACATATATCCCAATATTCACGACACTCCAAAATTCTGAACACTTCCCTAATTGCCAATATTTCTATTTATTCCCTTAAATCCAAAAACTAAATTTCCAAATTTTGGGAAAAATTCCAGAGAACCCCCTCCTTTTCTCCTTTTTCTTTCCTTCTTTTCCCATCTTTTCTTTTTTTTTTTCCCTTCTTTCTTTTTCTTCCTTTCTTCTTCCTCCTTCTCCTTCTTCCTCCTACATCCTCTTCTCTCCTCTCTCCCTGCGGCTGAGCCCAGCCTAGCCGGCCCCTGCGCAGCCGCTCGGCCCGGCTCTCTGCCTGGCCTGCCCGGGTACCGCCCTAGCCAGCCCGCGTCGCCATCGCCGCCACCGCTAGGCCCGACCGATCCTGCCGCAAATCCCGTGGCACCCCACCATAAATAGTAGCGCTGCCGCCGCCCTATGCCCTAGCGCCGCGCCTCTCTTCAGCCTCGCCGCCCCCTCTGCGCCGCCCCGTGTGCGCCGCCGCCGCCTCAATGCCTGGCGCCCTGCCGCCTTAGCCACCGCGCCGCTCCCAGCACCGCCGCTGCCTTGCCGACGCCGCCCTGGCAGTCATCGTCGTCGCCATCTCTGCACCTCGCCGGTGAGCCCGACTGCCGCCGCTGCCGTCTCCTTCTTTGTCCCCTCCTCTCTTCCCTCCGGCGCTTCTGTTTTCCCAAATCCATCTAGCCACCGCCGCCGGTTCCCTTGTCCACGGCCGCCGACACGATGCTGCCCTGCTGCCGGTCGTCGGAACGTCGCCCTCGCGCCGGGCATCACTGCCCTTCGCCGCCGGCCGCTGTCGAACGGCTCTGCCACGCCTCGACCGAGCCACGTCGTATGCCATGGGCGCTTGGCGAGCTCGTCTCGCCCCGTGACACTGCCGTGCGGGCCCCACGACAACTCCCCCTTCTGTGCATCGCATATGGGCCTCACCGAGGACCTCTCCCATGCAACCGACAGGTGGTCCCCTCCGGGGTGTTCTCTAGGTGGCCGACGAGTGGACCCCTTGCACAGTCCTAGATCCAATCACAGTCGTTGACCCTCGAGATCGAACCCCGGCATTTGGATCCCCTTTAATTCCCTGGATAGTGCCACGTCAGCCCTAATCCGCCAAGTCACCAATCCATCTCATCCTGCCACCTTAGCTTTCCTGCCCACGTGGCAATCTATGTCACTAGTCCACCACTCCTCTCTTTTCTCTGTTCCATAGACTAAGTTCACCGTGAGTCTAGCCTTTGATCAACGGGCCCCACTTCTGTACCCAGCCAAAAATAATTAATTTAATTTGAAAATCTAGAGAATATTCTAGGGAATTTTTTTTCAATTCTTTTCGGATTTTCCCGGAATTTAATCTTCCGGAGGCCGTATCTTTTCCGTTTGAACTCTGATTCGATCCGTTCTTCTTCTTAAATTCATCTAAAATTATGATCTACCTATTTATGTACTTTTTATATACTGTTTATTTGGATTTTCTTAGGGTATTTCTTTATTTTACGTGTAGTCATGTTTTCCGTCATTCTGGAAGATCGCGAAGACCGAGGAAGAGTTCGGAAGATCATCTGAAGACTTTTCTATTGCAAGGCAAGTCACACGACAATTCCCTTGAACATGTTGATCTCATTTGTGAAAATTATTTTATTTAAAGTTATCGCATGAAATATTTTGGAATGACATTATTACGGGTAATTATTTAATAACCAACATTCCTTGATATTTATGGCCATTTTGTTATTGTTATATATACCTTGATATCCTGGGTGATTAATATTGATTAGCTGGATGACTATTTATTGATCTAGCTAGATTATCTAGGTTCTGCTTAGCCAATGCATAGAAACTGTAGCATCATTTTATGTGGGAAACTAATGATTCATTTATCGATAATTAATGCATGCTGGTATTTGTTTCATGATTGTTGGTCGTGGCTGGATAATTAATATGCCAACTAAAACTTGACTGATGGTGGGTTGTGAGCATCAGGGTTGTGATGTTGCTAGCGGTGCTCATAATAGTTAAGGACCGGTTTGCGGACTACTTGTTGCGAAACATTACTCATACTAACCACAAACTAGAATGGGTAATGGAGGGATTTTAAGTGTGACGAGTTCAATAAGAAGTACCAGGGCGTGTTTGTGGCTGATATAAGCCCACGCATAGCAGGCATAAGTCCATGTTTTTGGCATTGGGCCGTCTCCCTGTTAGGTGCTTGATCAGCTCCTGCCGGAGACAGGTGGCTCAGCGGGTGGCTCTTCTACTGTGTGAATTACATGGAGAGTCCTGTCACAATCTATATTGGGTACTTTTAGGTATTGCGACGCATGACTGACATGATGTTGAGATTGTGTCTTGTGGGTAAAGTTGTACACCTCTGGCCAAAGTAAAACTATTTAAATAGTCATGCCCGCGGTCAATGGGTGGGCCTAACAATGTTTTCTGTGATTAGTCCCACACTACTCATTAATGGTGATAATTTGATAGCTCCAGTTTGGAGAGTTATGGTTTGGTCCTAAAATGCATTGGAGTGCGGTTCAGTGGTTGATTCAATATTGACTATTAATTAAACTACACTGTTTTTGATGCTTTTAAATGCAAATGTTTTAAATGCTGGTTTAAGCAAATAAGTCATACTATGCCTTTTCTTTGGAATCTTGTTGCATTATTTTGCATTTCCATGTGTGGCTTGTTAAGTACGGTGGGTGGTACTCAGTCTTGTATTATTGCAATCATCAAAGTGAAGACTTGCGAGGAGGAGAAGTTTGGTGTTTGGCTTATACCCCAGTTGAGCTGCTTGTGGCTTGGTGTTGAAGCTATGCTAGTTGCCGTTCCGCTGCTGATTTCTTCTATGTGAGGACTAAGTGTTTTTTCTGTAAGTAATTATCGTTATTACGTTTTGGTTATGTTTATCAAATTGTTGATTTGTGTACCTCGGCTGATTCCTAGACGAGGGTTTATTGCACCAATTAGCTTTGGAAATTCTGGTGAATTTTTGGGCATGACACAGGCACACGCCCGCCACTCTGCCTGCCTCGCTGACTGGACAGGCCCAGCGGTCAGCCGCGCGAAGTGCGCCCGTGTGACAGCCCGCATGCAGTCATCGTCTTCCCCGCACGCGCCCCACGTGCTCGAGACATTGCTGCGTCAAGAACAAAAATCTTCCGGCCGCAAAAATATCTCTTCTCCCGGTGTCCTCTCCACGTGTGGCCACGCCAACGAGGTCAACCTGCCATCGCATCAACCTACCACACCCATCCCCACCTTTCTCCCCTCCAGCTAACATGGCCTATATGGAGTCCATGGGCCCCGGGTACCTCATCACAAGCATATGGGCCACTCAAATAGAGGATGGGCCTACCCTTGTAATTAGAGACATAGTAGCACCCGACAGACTTTGCCTTGTACAATAAGGAATATACAATCCTAGTCAGGTAAATTGTATCTCTAAGAGGAGATCCCTTGGCCGTATCCGGCTGGGACTCCTACCTTGTACCCCCCCTGTCCCCCAGTATATAAGGGGAGGCAGGGCGCCCCTTGAGGGCAGAAGAGTTCATTAGATCAACACAAATCCTTAAAGGAATAACACTACAACTGGACGTAGGGTATTACCTCATATCGAGGGCCTGAACCAGTATAAATCTCCCCGTGTTCCTTTGAAATCCACCGAGTTTCCATCCGCCGGGTAGCCCCATATTCATATTGTCGGTGTAAAACATCGACAGTTGGCGCGTCAGGTAGGGGCTTCAGCAAGATCTACATCAACAAGCTCGATGGATCCAACAATAGGAGTCGACGGCGTCAAATTCTCCCCCGGAGACAAAATTTCGTTCGGAAGCCTCGACTTTGTCACCGATATGTTCGGCAACCTCACCTTGGCCGATGCAGATCCAATCCAACAGGCCGAGGAACCAGCCGACTCCACGCCAGTCGGCCCACAAGACGCTACAGCAACCATCTTCAACCTGATGCAGCAATCTTCTACTTCGCCGAGCCACGGGACAACTCTCTCCTTCGGCGTCCGACTCGCGCTAGGCCTTGAGCCAGCCCGGGTTGGGCTAGGAACGGAAGAGATCGTCAATCTCCCACGCAGATTCGGCGAGGCCGCGAGTCTACACTTCACACGGCAGACCCAATCCCCTGCGATTCAGTTTGGACATGGCCCAGAGCCGCTCCAGATTGGATCTAGGGAGGTCGGAGTCGTCCTTACTCCGATCAACTAATCGGATTTCGACTCCAAGTCGGACAGCGGTTCGAACACCAGTCTGGCGAGTCTCCTTCTGCCCCGCAAGATCTTTATGGCTTCAACCCCTCCACCGAAGGTGCACCGACTACAGGAGGAGGCCGACCGCGAGGCCCACAACAACAAGCTACGCAAGGCTGGGCGAACCGCTCAGCAGCAAATTCTCCAGACTAGAGTCGGCGACCATGACGTCTTCGTCACGCCACAATAGAATGTCGTAGCCGCGGCAACCCTGCTGGATACACGCCAACTTGGGCCTGATCACCAAGCCACCCGGACTATCACCAAGATTAAAGCCATGATCACAGCTGCCGCATGTCAGCAGCACCAGCAGTTGGGCGAAACACTTATACCGACCAATCGATCGAGTTCTCCAGTGGCAATCTCGTCCACATCAGCGCGACGACGGGCGGCCGGCTCAAGTCAGCCACACGACGAGTCGTGGCAAACATCACTCAGCAATACCAACAACAACAATCAGCGACGTCACCAGAATGATCACAGGTTCAACCAGGACCTCGGAGTTCGTCTATAACGCAACCTCCGACAAGACATTAATACTCGACGCCGTCAACGCGAAGAGGACGAGCGCCGCCGACTGGAGGACGAGCATGAGCCGGAGCCCCCACGAAGATGAAAGCGTTCCAGCTTTCGCCCACGAGCTCCAGGACGTCGACTAGCCATCGGGCTTCAAGCCTATGGGGATCGCGAAATACGACGGCAAAACCAACCCAGAATCCTGGCTCACTGTATCTACTCTGGCAATCCGAGCTGCTGGAGGTGACCACAAAGCCATGGCTAACTACCTCCCGGTCGCCCTGGCCGACTCAGCGAGGACATGGCTAACAGGCCTCCCGAGGCGGTTGATCGGTTCCTGGGAAGAACTCAGGGAGCGGTTCATCGCTAACTTCTAGGGGACCTACGAGAGTCTGTCTTCTGAGCATGATTTATACCAACTGCACCAGAGTAAGAACGAGTCTCTGCGCGAATTTATGAAGAGGTTCTCCAAGAAGCGCAACCAAATCCCCATGATCAAGGACGAGGTCGTCATCGCCGCCTTCCGCAAGAGAGTAAAGGACGCCCCGTTCATCGTGAAATTCACTCGGAAGCCTCCAGCCACTGTCAGGGCTCTCTTCGATATGGCAAATAAATACGCCGACTCAGCCGAGGCGGTCGCAGAAGCCCTCAACGAGAAGAAACAGTCCCGGCAAAAAGACCAAAAGGCAAAGGCCGACAACGAGCCATCACAGAACAAGTCCGGCAACCGCAAGCAGAAGTCAGACAACGAGGTGGCCAACATGGAGCGAACTCGGTCACGGCCCCCATGGAACAACGACTACCAGAAAGTCATGAATGGGCCTTGCCCCTTCCACCCCAAGGGCAAGCACGCGGCCAAAGACTGCTTCATGCTCAAGAAGTTTGCTTCCGAGCAGGCTTCATCATCTGGCGCCGACAAGGACAAAGACAAGCCAGAATCGGGCCCGGCCGACGATTTTTTGGATCCCCAAGCCGAGCTCAACCACATCTTCGGAGGGCCATCTGCGTACGAGTCCAAGCGGAAGCAGAAGCTAACAGCACAAGACGTCAACACGGTCTCTACAACAGACGCCCCCAATATTTGCGTTGGTCAGAAACGTCCATCACTTTCGTCCGCACAGATCACCCCGATCGGGTCTCAGACCCGAGACGCTACCCACTCGTCCTGGACTCGGTCGTCAAGAACATCAAGCTGAAGAAGGCCCGCATAGACGGAGGCAGCGCGCTCAATATCCTCTTCGCCAAGACTCTGGATGAGATGAAAATCCCTCGTTCAGAACTGCGGCCGAGTACTGCCCCCTTCCACGGGATAATTCTCGGCCTGTCTTCAACACCCCTCGGGCAGATAACCTTGCCGGTCACCTTCGACACGCGGGATAACTTCCGCATAGAAAACATCTGCTTCGAAGTCACCGACTTCGAGACCGTGTAGCACGCGATACTCGGACGACTGGCACTCGTCAAATTCATGGCGATACCGCACTATACCTACATGGTGCTCAAAATGCCTGGGCCAGCAGGAGTCCTCTCCCTCCGCAGCAACGTCAAGCAAGCCTTCACCTGCGACAAGGAGAGCTGCGAGTTGGCTCAATCACAAGAGCCAGCAATCGGACGCAACAGCATTTGGCAAGCCGTCACAACCGAAGTCGAGGATGACCAAGTTCCTGCCAAAAAAGCAGCGAAGTCAAGAATTTCAGTAGACTCTGACACGAAGAAGATCTCCCTAAACCCTTCCGACCCCTCTAAGACTGCTCTAGTCGGGACCGGACTCCACCCCAAATAGGAAGACGAGCTCGTCACCTTCCTCCAAGCCAACAAGGATATCTTCGCATGGAAACCGTCCGACATGCTGGGCGTACCAAGGGAGGTGATCAAGCACGCCCTCAACGTCAAGACAGACGCCAAGCCAGTCAAGCAACGGCTACGGCGCTTCGCACAAGACCGTAAAGATGCTATCCGGGAGGAGATAACCAAGCTTCTCGCAACCGGGTTCGTCAAAGAGGTCTATCACCCGGATTGGCTGGCAAACCTAGTTCTGGTCCGGAAGAAAAAGGTAAATGGCGCATGTGCATCAACCACACCGATCTCAACAAGGCGTGTCCCAAGGATCCATTTGGTCTACCCAGAATAGATCAGGTGGTGGACTCAACCGCAGGGTGCGAACTTCTCAGCTTTCTCGACTGCTACTCGGGATACCACCAAATCAGCCTCAAGGAGGAGGATTGCCTAAAGACGTTTTTTATCACGCCGTTTGAAGCGTACTGCTACATCACTATGTCGTTCGGTTTGAAAAACACTGGAGCAACGTATCAACAGGCCATTCAGCGGTGTCTTCACACTCAGATCGAGCGCAACGTAGAGGCCTATGTTGACGACGTGGTGATCAAGACCAAGTCCAAAGAAGACCTCTTCGCTGACCTGGAAGAAACCTTGCAAAATCTTCAAAGATTCAAGATGAAGTTGAACCCGGATAAGTGTGCCTTCGGTGTGCCATCCGAAAAGCTACTCGGCTTCATCGTCTCGCATCGTGGCATCGAGGTCAACCTGGAGAAAGTCAACGCAATCATGAACATAGCACCGACTAGCCAGAAGGATGACCAGAAGCTGACAGGCTGCATGGCGGCACTCAGCCGGTTTATTTCCTGACTAGGCGAACGGGGCATGCCTTTCTTCAAGCTATTGAAGAAAGCAGACAATTTCCAATGGACTCCCAAAGCCCAGCAAGCCTTCGAAGACTTCAAAAAATTCCTCACATCACCACCCATGTTGGCGTCACCAATGCCCCAAGAACCATTAATGTTGTATCTGGCGGCAACCACTTAGGTAGTCAGCACGATGCTGGTGGTCGAGCTATCCGAACAGGGTCACATACAGAAGATTCAACGGCCAGTCTACTTTGTCAGAGAGGTCCTTGCCGACTTGAAGATGAGATATCCGTAGGTCCAGAAGCTGCTGTACGGCCTACTCATCACTGTCCGGAAGCTGGTGCACTATTTCCAAGCACATCAAGTCACGGTGGTCACATCGTATCCACTCGGGAACGTCCTACATAATCGCGAGGCCACCGGCCGAATCATTAAATGGGAGCTCGAGCTGATGGTGTTCGACATCACCATTCAGCCACGGACAGCTATCAAATCACAAGCTCTAGCCGATTTCGTGGCCGAGTGGATAGAAGTTCAAATGCCTACATCAACAGCAAAGCTAAAGTACTGGACAATGTACTTTGATGGTTCTCTACGGATCGGCGGCACCAGGGCCAGCGTCATACTGATGTCCCCTACCGGCGAAAAACTCAAGTACGTTCTCCAAATCCACTTTCCGGCTTCCCACAACGTTGCCGAGTACGAGGCACTTATCCACGGGCTCCGTATTACTATATCACTCGGCATCCGCCAACTGGTTGTGCGAGGAGATTCTCAACTCGTGATGAACCAAGTCATGAAAGACTAGACATGTCTCGACGACACAATGGCGGCATACTGTCAGGAGGTCTGGAAGATGGAAAACAAGTTCGACCGGCTAGAGATAACACATGTCCTACGACAATACAATGATACTGCAGACGAATTGGCAAACATGGGATCTAAGCGAGAAGCGGTCCCGACAGGGATCTTTGTCGAGCAACTTATGGAGCCATCAGTCAAGAAGAAACCAGTGCCAGAGCAGTCGGGAGGCGAACCTACCCCGGCAACAGACGAAGTACTGAACATATGTCAAGACTGGTGGACTCCTGTTGTCAAATTCCTCCTAGACGATGAACTCCCAGAAGATCGCAGTCAAGCCGAACAAATTAAACGTCGAAGCAAGAATTTCCTAGTTGTTGGAGAAGACCTGTACCGAAGAAGTGCATCCAGTGTCCTCATGCGCTGCGTCACCACCGAGGAGGGCAAGCAGATTCTGCAATTGATCCACTCGGGCATGTGTGGCAACCATGCCGCATCCAGGACGTTAGTCGGAAAGGCTTACCGGCAGGGATTTTTCTGGCCAACAGCAGTAACAGACGCCAAAGACATTGTTCGCACATGCGAGGGTTGCCAGTTCTACGCAAGACAAACTAATCTCCCAGCCCAAGAACTCCAAACAATCCCAATCTCTTGGCCATTTGCAGTATGGGGGTTTGACATGGTTGGGCCTTTCAAGAAAGCACCAGGAGGGTTCATACACTTGTTCGTCGCAGTGGATAAATTCACGAAGTGGATTGAGGCAAAACCCGTTGCTACCATAACAACGGCACGAGTAAAGGACTTCATCATGAGTATACTATACCGATTCGGGGTCCCTAACCGCATCATCACGGATAGGTACTCAGTTCACGGGCGGGGTGTTTCAAGATTTCTGTGACGACTTTGGCATAAAGATCTACTATGCGTCTGTGGCACACCCGCGGAGTAATGGGCAGGTTGAACGCGCCAATGGTATGGTCTTACAAGGTATCAAGGCCAGGATATTCGATCGACTACAACCATATGCGGGCCGGTGGGTACAAGAGCTCTCATCGGTCCTCTGGTCTCTCTGAACCATGGTTAGTCGGGCAATAGGGCAATTCCTTTCTTTTTGGTCTACGGTGCCGAGGCCATGCTACCAACCGAGTTAGAGTTCGGCTCTCCGTGAGTTTGGGCTTACTCAGAAGACACCTCAAACAATACCCGATTGGTCGAACTAGATTAGTTGGAAGAAGCAAGGGACATTGCAATAATCCAGTCGGCAAGGTACCTTCAAGGCATGCGTCGCTACCACAATCGCAATGTCCGTAGCCACGCCTTTTTGGTCGGAGATCTCATCTTGAGAAAAATACAAACCACCAAAGACAGGCATAAACTATCCCCAATATGAGAAGGGCCATTCATTATAGCCGAGGTCATGCGGCCAGGCACCATCCGACTGAAGACCGAAGACGGTGCCCTAATCAGCAACTCATGGAATATAGAACAGCTACGTCCTTTCCATACCTGAGTTTTATATCTTTTCATGTGTACAATTTTTCTCTGACCCACTACGCCGCTTGTTTCAACCGAGTAGTGAGTCAGGGGTAGCATGTATTATATGTGCTTTGTCAATAATATACGAGCCTATTTCGCTTAAGTTATGAAGTTTTGCAACGACTTTGTTATGTTTGCCCAAGTACAGCCTCCTACGGTGAACGATTTTATTAAGTTCCTATAGACCAACTCGGTGCAGACTATATAGTCGGGTAAAGCTAATGACAACTGAGTAATAATTCAGAGCTTGGCAGCATTGCACATATATTTACACATGTCTTTATAAAAATTCATATATACCAACTGCATGATGGACTGTTCTTACATACCCAGGTCTCAGGTGATCACCTCTGCAATCGGCCTCGCCTGGGCTATCAGCTCCAGCGCCTCCTCAGGTGTCGTCTCCTCGACGAACCCTTCTCCGATGGCTTCAATGTCTGCCCTAGGGTAGATTGACTTCATCATCGCCAAGGTTTGGGCCACGCCGACAACAATACGCTCATCCGAGTACCTCTTCAGGATACTCGGTGCTTTGTTAAGGCGCGCCTGCACCTGAGACACCATGTTGGAGCTGGTTCCCACATGACGAGGATCCATCACGTCAAGGAGCCCTTTCATGGATTCGGCAAGGATCTCTCGTGACTCCTTGACGACCTTTATCTCCTCTGCAAAAGCCTAGAATTGGATTTGGGCATTGGCTCTAGCAGCTGCCCGGGTTCACCAACAAGTAAACTTGTCAGGCAAACTGCAGATGAAGTACTTAATGGATTGGTTAAGATCATTGTCAGTGCAGAGACTTACTTTTGTAGTCGGCCTCCCACTTGGCTTTGGCCTTCTCCAGTTCAGCCTTTTTCCTCTCGAGCTTGGCGTTGGCCTTCTTCAAGTCGGCTGTCTCTTTCTCAAGCTCGGCTTTGGCCCTTGTCAAGTCGGCCTTGTCTTTTTCAAGCCCGGCCTTGGCTTTCTCAGCCTCCCTCAGCTGGACTTCTTCCTCTGTTCGGGTCTTTAGCTCGGCTTCAAGGGCTGCACGTCAGAATAGTCAAGCACTCAACATGGCAGTCAAGACACAACTGGGCAGTCGGAAAACAACACAGCTGGAGAAATATACTAAGGGATCAGTCAGGGAGACTTACTTCCAATCTTCTTGGCTTGGTCCCAGTTTTCGTTCCTGAGCTGATTAACGGCTTCTCTCAGCCAAGATTCCCTCTCCTGGCTGTACCCTTCCACTTCGGCTTTTAAAGCCCGGTGCTGGTCCAATTCTTGGAGCTAGGGGGCAATCCGGGTCAGGACCTCGTTCATCCTCTCCGAGCAGTCAACCATTTTCTGCTCGGGGAGAAACAATGCGAAACGAAATCAAGCGTCAGAACACTCGTGCAAGGAGGACTACCAAGACTCCAGTACGATGAAATTCATACCTTAATCCCCTAGGATGCGGTGATTGCGGCACGAAGCAAGTCTTCACGCTCCTTCTCCGCCGCAACCTCGTCATGCTTGTAACTCCTCGAAGTTCCGTCGGGGGCCATCCAGCAAAATGTCCTCAGGAACTTGCAGGGAGGGGCTTCGAACCTGGGAGATCCGGCCTTTCGAAGGCGGCGACGACGATGACGCGATGATGATGACGACGGCAACAAGGACAGAGACGGGGTCCTGGCCCTCACCTCGGTAGCCTCCGGGGCCTCGGGGGCTGGCTTAGGGGCTGGAGCAATAGCTTCGACAACCGTCCCTTGGTCGGCCGATGTCGGCGGCCCTGCAGTCGGGGCGGTCTCAGTTTCTGCGACTGGGACCGTCGCCGGTTCTACAGGTGTGCTCGCTGGTGCTGGCTCGGCTGGGGCTGGCTTGATAGCGGGGGTAGCCGGAGCGGTCTCCTTGAGATCAATGTCGGCCCGCTTCCTACATAACGAGTCAAACATCAATATGCTATATGCCAAACAAGATTTTCAAAAAACCCAGAGCGACCTACCTCTTGGAGAACTTAAGCCTCTGTCCGGGCGATCCAGACATCGGCACTGGAGGGCCGCTAGCAGTCAAGCCTGAGGGCACGGTAGTCGACAGCAGTGTTTCTATCCTGGTCAGCCCCGCTCGTGGTGTGGTCGGCTGGGGTGCCCGGGTACTCGGCGGCGCCATTCTTGGGCTCGATGTTACTGAGCCTGGCAGCGCTGGACTTGGCCTTGTACTCGGCGGCACTCGTATTGGGCTCGATGATGCTAAGCTTGACTGTGATGGTCCCGGCCTGGGATTTGTACCGGCGGTGTCTTTTATCTTTAGACTCTCAGCTGCGGCACTCAGCCTCATAACCTTCTTCTTGCCCTGATCTACAACAGGTCTCTTCCCCGCTCTCTTGGAGTCGGGCTGGGCGGCAGAAGGACTTCTCGGCCTCTTTTTCGACTTCATGGCCAACAGCGTTCAGGAATCATTGTCAAATTCCTCACATGACTGCAAGCAGTTCAACAATATATTTTACACATTCTGGAGCCAATCTGGGCATATATCTGCAAGTACTCATCACGGATGAACTACGACACAACATCAGCAAGAGTTACCTTTGGGCGCGGCCTCTTCTGGCTATAAGCCGCCACAGATCGCTCTGCATCTTCAGTTTCGACCACCCCGCTGGCAAAGAAATTCAGCAGGATGTTGGTCACTTTGTACTTGTCTATCAGGTCTGCATTCCCGGCTGGGATCGCCTTTGCCCTTGTAGTCCCAGCCAAAGTGACACCTCAGCTTCAGCGGCCTGATGCACCGAGTCAAGAAACGTTTGACCACCCATGGACTAGTCAACCCGGCTTTCTTCAGCTTGTCAATCCTGCCAGCAAGTCTGTGAACCTGCCCCATTTCTTCAGAGGTGGGCAAGGACGACCACTTGGCAATAACCACCGGGGGCAAACCCATAAAGGGGGGAAGGCTTGGCTCAAGATCGGAGCAGTAAAACCATTCCTTATGCCAGCCTTTGAGAGAAGATTTCAGGGGAATATTGAAATAAACCTTTTTCATCTCGCTCCTGAGTTGGATACCGGCCCCCCCAATCACTTGGATTTTGCTCTTGGAGGGTTAGGGCTTGATATGGAACAAATATCTAAAAAGATTTAAATGGGGTTCCACACCCAGAAAGCACTCACAAAGAGTCATGAATATGGAGATTTGCATAATCGAGTTGGGATTCAGATTCACCAACTCAAGTTCATAAAAAGCAAGAAGCTGACAGAAGAACTCGGAAGATGGAAGAGAAAGGCCCCGGTGGAAAAAAGAGGCGAATACGACGGTCTCACCCTCCTGGGGCTCCGGAACTGTTTCACCTTAGCCGGGCGCTAGTTGATAACATCATGGCTCTGCAACCTCAGCTGCTTCTCCAGAAGCTTCAGCTTAGCTGACCCGCAATCCGAAGTCGGCCAGACATCATCCGATGTATCCGCAAGATCTGAAGCCCTCGGTATGGTTAGGGATGAGGAGATTTGGGGGAAATGTTGCGGAAGGTTTGGAATAGATGAGGAGGAGCAGAATCGCCCGAGTTAATGGGGAAGAGCGAACAATGGCGAACCCTAGCGGAGTGAGAGGCAAAATTTCGGCACGGAAGCTGGAAGACGAAACGATTGGTGGATTGGAGAAGATGAAGGAATCTTTTCTCTCTCCCCCCGCCTTTTGTAGAGCCATTTCCGATTCATGGGCTTGTGCTTACACAGTCGGTACTGGGCTATCAAGATATGAGTTTCTATAGTAGCACGCTCAATATGGGCCGCTCGCTGGCTGTGTTAAAATCGCAGTACTGGTGCTATCAACAGGAACCGATAAGGTAAACAAATATGCTTCATGAAGGCCTAATTGCTAAACACATGTGTTTGGGTATCTGCCTTATCCACCAGCTATTGAGGATATATCTTTATAAGGATCACAAGCTGGTCTTCATCAAAATTGGGAATGCAGGTATCTCTCAAGTACACCTGACCACACAATGGATTTAATTTCATAAAGTGGTACATGGCCTACATGCCTGGCCAACAGTTGCCATGAGCAATATTATTCCAACCGACATGACGCTGAAGAGTCTAGCTTCCAAGTAGTGCACTACTCAGGAAAGACTATAAATATTTCTTCCAGCTGATATGACACCGAGGAGTCTAACTTCCGAGTGGGACGCCACTCAGGAAAGACTATAAACACCCTTTCCAGCTGACATGAGGCTGAAGAGTCCCATATACGAGTGGCATGCTACTCGACAAAGACTATAAATCATATTCCGGTTGACATGATACCGAAGAGTCTCACATACCAGTAGTATACTACTCAGGAAAGACTACAAGGTTAAAGATCTTTGACTTTATGTTTAATTGTTTCCACAATTAAGAACAAAGTCGAAGGCTACACCTAATAGGTGCGCCTATTCGGCGCATACTATTCATACTTCTACATGGAGCCCTTCATAGCCTCGCTGCCAGCTGACATGAAGCAGGACTCGGAAAGAAGATGCACTCGGACAAAGAGTACTCGGGAGCAATGCACTCGGGCAATCTTCACCGTGGAGGATGAGCACTTGGCATCAACTGTGACTCAACTATGAAGGTCTCAGGGGTTACTGTGGAGGCCATGGGCCCTGGGTACCTCATCACAAGCATATGGGCCACTCGGATAGAGGATGGCCCTAGCCTTGTAATTAGGGATATAGTAGCACTCGGCAGACTTTATCTTGTACAATAAGGAATATACAATCCTAGTCGGATAAATTGTATCTCTAAGAGGAGATCCCTTGGCCGTATCCGGCTGGGACTCCTACCTTGTACCCCTGTCCCCTAGTATATAAGGGGAGGCAGGGCGCCCCCTGAGGGCAGAAGAGTTCATTAGATCAACACAAATCCTCAAAGGAATAACACCACAACTGGGCGTAGGGTATTACCTCATATCGAGGGCCTGAACCAGTATAAATCTCCCCGTGTTTCTTTGCAATCCATCGAGTTTCCATCCGCCGAGTAACCCCATATTCATATTGCCGGTGTAAAACATCGACAGCCTCCCTGCCTCTCGTCGTCCCCGTCTCCTCCGCTCCACGCCGTCCTATTCCCCTTTCTCCAGCGAGCTGCCGCTCGCCGAATCCTCCCCAGCCACCGACCACCGTCAATTCCCTTCGCCATGGCCGGCCACTCGCCGAACCGCGCCTCCCTGTCTGGTGGGCCCCACCCCAATAAGCCATCCCGGACCACTAACGAGTGGGTCCTGCAGTTAAAACCCCACACACTTAACCCCTCATTGACACGCAGGTCCGGTGTGATCTAAAAACTTAATTAAACACCATTTAAAAATATGTTTCAACGACATGCGGGTCCTATCCAATAAGTGCATAGTGATCACTCTTATATCACTGCATGTAGGACTTCCTGATTAGGCCTCTCTCTCCCTACCTCACATACATGTGGGCCCTCCTATCACTTTCTCATCTCTCCCTTACCTATGACATATGGGCCTAGCATGATTAAACTCTAATAATGTGATGCATATATGTGGGCCCCATCCCTTTCTCTCTCTGAGACACTGACAAGTGGGCCAGCTGAAAGTGTATCTAACCCCTAAGTGGGTTTTGGTGGATTAATGACAAAGCGGTTAAGGGATTAATGAGTTTATCGAGAATTGTACAGAGAATTAGTCCCAGGTTGCTTGGTGTGGTGCATGGAGACCCCCACAAAGACATGATGCAAAACGGCGAAGCGACTCAGAGTTTATTTTAAATTCTTTTGAATTTTCTTTTGAGTCGTAGGAAAACAGTACTATCAAGAGGGGTTGCAAGCAGTGTTCCAAGACCACTCAAGTATTTAAGATCCAAATAGCTGAGAGTCCATCACTTTGGCACAACACATACACTTGGGATGGGCAAATTTCAGTGTCAGGGTTGGAGGTTCCGACCCATAGGGTCGGAGGCTCCGACCAAACAACTCGGCCAGAGACTAAGTGTTGGCCGGAGGTTCCTACCCCTGGGGTCGGCACCTCCTGGCCAAAATTTGTGAGTAACGGCTAAGTGACGTATGCCAATGCCTATAAAGCCCAAACTTGGTTTCTAGCCGTTGGTTGGCCATTCCACTTCATTTCCACTGACTCCTAGCATCTCCTAAGGTTCTTTGAGCTCTCCCAACTAGTTCTAGTGCATCCTTGGTGATTCTTGTGAAGATCTAGTGCGAAATTGAGTGAACTTTGTTGAGAGAAGGCTAGGAGGATCTTGTGCACTTGAGAAGGACGCGGATTGGCTGTTTGGAGCTTATTTCTCTTGGAGGGAAACCTTCTAGACGGTTAGGCGTCTCCCGCGAGCTTCCTTGAATTGTGGATTGTCCTGGAAAAGTTTATGAAGGTTATCCTCGCCTCCGCAAGGAAAGGAGGTAAATTCTAGTGGATACTAAGTTGATCTTCGTAGTCGCTTGGTGAGGCAAGGGGTCCATCGAGACCCGGCTCTTTGGAGCTCCTCAACAGAGACGTAGGATCTTTATGATCTGAACTTCGGGAAAAATATTTGTGTCTCCGTTGTGCCTTCTCATTATTGCCTTGTTTTGTATCTTTACTTGCCTGTATTTATCTGCTACCCTATTATTTGCTTCACTCTTGACCTCTGTAAATTTATCCATTATTGAGGTGTCTTGGTAGAGTCAGAACACTAGGGTCGGAACCTCCGGCATTCTTGGCCGGAACCTCCGACCAGCCCTCTCGGCCAGCCCAAGAGAGCCGGTCGGAGCCTCCTACCATTTTGGTCGGAGGTTCCTACCAGTATTTTACCGCTGCTTTGGAGAATTTTTCAGGAACGCCTATTCTCCCCCCTCTAGGCGACATCAACGGGCTTTCAATTGGTATCAGAGCCTAAACTCCTAAGAAGCTTAACCGCTTGGAGTTGATCCGAGGATGTCGACCGAGAAGGTGGTTAATTCTACCGGAGGTCAAGAAGACGGAGATGGCTCAACTAACAAGTCGGGTGGAAGAAATGGGACTGCTTTTGACCTTGATTACAACAAGTTTATCCCTCCTCCTCAGCAATTCATCTCCGTGCCTTCCGGACGCGCTCCCCATTTTGACGGGACCTTCTATAGCGCGTGGAAGCACAAGATAAAATTGCATCTAATCTCGTTGCATCCAAGTGTTTGGAAGATTGTGTGCACAGGTGTGACGGATTCTCCGAATGAAGGAGAAGAGCCTACACCGGCTCAAGAGGCTCTTATCTACCGCAATGCTCAAGCCGCAAGTGTCATCCTCAACTCCTTGAGTCCCGAGGAATTCAACAAGGTGGACCAACTCGAGGAGGCCAAGGAGATTTGGGATACACTTCAATTGACGCATGAAGGATCCCCCGGCGTACGAGAGTCCAAAATCGAGTTGCTTGAGGGGCAACTTGGGCGGTTTGTGATGGAAGACGACGAGACGCCACAAGAGACGTATGATCGCAGATGGTCATTGTCAACAAGATTCGTGGTCTTGGTGGTGAAGACATGACCGATCATGTGGTCGTCAAGAGGCTTCTCCGCGCGATCGCCCCAAGGAACCCCACCTTGGTGACCCTCATCCGGGAGATGAAGAACTTCAAGAGACTCACCCCAAGTGACATTCTCTCAAGGATCATCTCACATGAGCTGCTCGAAGAGGAAGCCAAGGAGGTCAAGCAACTTGCCAAGAGTGCCGCAATCGTCAAGAACAAGGAAGTTGCTTTGAAGGCAAAGAAGGAGCAAGCCTCAAGCGACTTCGAGAGTGAAGATGAAGACTTCGCTCTTGTGGTGAGGAAGTTCAAGCACTTCCTTCGTCGAGGTGGATTCGGCAAGGATAAGAAGGAGGAAGACAAAGGAAGGAGGCAATCCAAGCGGACGTGCTACGAATGCAAAGAGTACGGTCATTTCATCGCCGATTGCCCCAAGCTCAAGAACAAGAGTGGCAAGTCCAAGGTGGCAAAGAAGAAGACCGGGCGTGCTCATATTGGAGAGGAATGGTTCTCCAATGATGAGGACGACGACAAAAAAGAAGGCGATGAAGGAGGGGTTGCCACAATTGCTATCAAGTCGTCGTCGGGATTTGAGGAGCGTCTCTTCGACAACTTGAGCGACGACGACCACTATGAGCCCACTTGCCTCATGGCACAAGGGCGAAAGGTAACCTCAACATCAAAACCTCCTCCAATTGATAATGATGATCTTAGTGATGATGAAAGTGAGGATGATATGGATGAGATGCTTAAGGGTTTTAGCAAGCCGGCCATGTTTAAATTGGCAAAGCTTATGAAGGCATTAGAGTGTAAAGAGAAGTTCCTCGAAAGACAAGAGGACTTGCTCATCCTTGAAAAGGAGAGAAACCTTGCCCTAGAGAAGAACTTGGCTAAGGAGAAGGAGAGCGTTGAGGAATTGACCAAAGAGCTCTCTTTGGTCAATAACTCAATGGCTAATTTAAAGAGTGTGAAAGAAACACTTCAAGAGAACCTTGTGAAAATGGACCAAAATCACAAGGCCCTTGAAGTGCAATTTGACACTCTTTGGAATAGCGCCTCCACCTCCAATGAGGCCACCAAGATCTCTAATGCCTCCACAAGCAACGATTGTGCAAAATGCTATAATTATGATTTGGATGGATATACTACTAACCTTGAAGCTTTGGAGGCGCTCAAAAAGGAGAATGAGCGGTTGGGTACTTTGGTGAAGTTTGGATGTTTAAAAACATTCCAATCCAAAGATGCCCTCTACAAAACCCTCACAACCCACTCTAACAAGAATAGCTATGGTCTTAGCTTCTCTCCTCATGAAAGTAGACCATCCAGAAGGACCATGGTCAATGGGAAGCAATGCCTGAAGTTTGTGAAAGAAGGAGGTTCGTCGCAAGCCGAGGAGGTAAAAAGTTCCTCGGTCAGTCTGGGGGCCGGAAGCTCTGGCCATATAGGCCGGAGGTTCCGACCAAGCCTCTCGGCCAGGCCGAGAAGGCCTGTCAGAGGTTCCGACGAAACAGGTCAGAGGTTCCAGCCTGCTTTCTTAGCTAGACCGAGAGGCCTGGTAGAAGGCTCTGACCCAGAGGGTAGGAGGTTCCGACCAGTCAACCCAGACAGACAGAGAGTTCTGGTAGGAGGCTCCGACCCAAATGGTAGGAGGCTCCGACCAGAAAAACTGTACTATGAGTCATATGAGATCACCAAGGATCACCGCGGTAAAGTGATTGCCTATTTTATTGGTGATTGCTATGAGGAGTACAGGGCTTGTGTGTGGGTGCCCAAGGCGTTTGTGACTAATGCTAAAGGACCCAAACTTAGACAAGTTTGGGTACCTAAATCCCAAGCTTGATTTCTTTTTATAGGCATACTTCTCCGGTGGATCGAGTTGGGTTGTTGACAGCGGTTGCACCAACCACAAGACGGAAGAGAGGAGTATATTTGCAACTCTTGACGAGAATGGAGGAGATCACGACAATATTGTCTTTGGTGATGATGGTAAGGGCAAGGTAATGGGTCTAGGTAAAATTGCCATCTCCAACAATCTATCTATCTCAAATGTTCTTCTCGTCAAATCCTTAAGCTACAATCTATTATCGGTGTCTCAATTGTGCAAATTGAGCTATAATTGCTTGTTTACCGACGAGGATGTTACCGTCTTTAGAAGAGATGATAATTCCATCGCATTCAAGGGAAGGTTGAAGGGAGATCTTTATCTAGTGGACTTTGACCTAGATAAAGTGAACCTAGCGGCTTGCTTGATTGCAAAATCCTCAATGGAGTGGCTTTGGCATCGAAGGCTAGCCCATGCGAGGATGAGGAACTTATCGAATCTTCTAAAGGGGGAACACATCCTTGCGTTATCTAACGTCACTTTTGAGAAAGACCGTCCGTGTAGCGCTTGTCAAGCCGGGAAGCAAGTAGGGAATCCATATCCCGTAAAAAATGAAATGACTACCTCAAGGCCATTGGAACTACTTCATATGGATCTCTTCGGTCCCGTGGCCTACCTAAACATCGGAGGTAACAAATATGGGCTCGTAATTGTTAATAATTTTTCTCGCTTCACTTGGGTATTCTTTTTGCAAGATAAGAGTGAAACCCAAGGAATTTTCAAGAAATTCGCAAAGCGAGCCTAAAACGAATTCGAGCTCAAGATCAAGAAAGTTAGGAATGACAATGGGAGGAGTTCAAGAATACTCAAGTGGAGGAATTCCTTGAAGATGAGGGGATTAAGCACGAGTTCTCCGCTCCATATGATCCACCTCAAAATGGAGTGGTGGAGAGGAAGAATCGGTCTCTTGTCGAGATGGCAAGGACTATGCTAGATGAATACAAGACCCCGAACATCTTTTGGGCGGAGGCGGTGAACACCGCGTGTCACGCACTAAATAGCCTCTACCTCCACAAACTTCTCAAAAAGACGGCATACGAACTCCTCACCGGTAACAAACCCAATGTCTCCTACTTTCGTGTTTTTGGTTGCAAATGTTTTCTTTTGAGTAAAAGATCTCGCTCATCCAAGTTTGCTCCAAAAGTGGATGAAGGATTTCTACTCGGATATGAGTCAAATGCTCACGCCTATCGTGTTTTCAACAAAGTCTCTAGAATTGTTGACACCACGAGAGATGTGACATTTGATGAAACTAACGGCTCCCAAGTGGAGCAAGTTGAGCTTGAGATGCTAGGTGAAGGAGTCACGGGACACGACATCGAGAAAAAGGCAATTGGAGAGGTGAGGCCGCTAGAAGAGTCGGAGGAGCAAAGAGGGACCGAACAAGCTCCTTCCACTCAAGCGGCGCCCTCAAGCACAAGAGTTGATCAAGAGGACGATCTAGCACGAGTGGATGGGATCGATGCCGAGGGCACTAGTGAGCCAAGAGACACCGCACGAGCTCAAGTCCCCTCGGTGCACCATCCAAGAATTCACCACACCGCGCAAAGAGATCATCCCGTCGACAACATTCTTGGTGATATCCAAAGAGGGGCAACCACTCGCTCTCGGGTCGCTAACGTTTGTAAGAATTACTCCTTTGTCTCGTCTTTAGAGCCAATTAGGGTGGAGGACGCACTTGGTGATCCGGATTGGGTGATGGCCATACAAGAAGAGTTGAACAACTTCACCCGCAATAAAGTGTGGTCATTAGTGGAGAGACCCAAACAAAACGTCATCAGCACCAAGTGGGTCTTCCGCAACAAGTAAGATAAAAATGGAGTAGTTACTCGCAACAAAGCACGGTTAGTGGCTCAAGGGTTCACTCAAGTCGAGGGCCTCAGCTTCGGTGAAACCTTTTGCGCCAGTTGCTCACCTTGAGTCCATTCGAATTCTATTAGCTTATGCCGCTAACCATGATTTCAAGCTTTATCAAATGGACGTCAAGAGTGCGTTTCTCAATGGACCAATCTCCGAGTTGGTATTGTGGAGCAACCGCTCAGGTTTGAAGATCCCAAACATCCAAGTTATGTCTACAAGCTTCACAAAGTACTCTACGGGCTCAAGCAAGCCCCTAGAGCTTGGTATGAATGTCTCCGCGACTTTGTACTAAAAAATGGCTTTGAAATAGGCAAAGCCGATACTACTCTCTTCACTAAGAAATTCAAGAATGATTTATTTTTGGCTCTACTAATCCCTCTTTTAGTGAAGAGTTTAGCAAGATCATGACTAGGAGGTTTGAGATGTCAATGATGGGGGAGCTCACTTTCTTCCTCAGGCTTCAAGTCAAGCAACAAAAGGATGGAACCTTCATCTCGCAATCAAAGTATCTCAAGGATATTCTCAAGAAATTCGAGATGGAGGGAGCCAAGCCTATCAATACTCCAATGCCAACAAATGGGCATCTCGACCTCGACGACAATGGCAAACCGGTGGATCAAAAGGTATATCGCTCCATGATTGGATCTCTTCTTTACCTTTGTGCATCTAGACCGGATATTGTGCTTAGTGTGTACATGTGCTCTCGCTTTCAAGCGGCGCCTAAAGAATGTCATCTTATTGCCCTAAAGAGAATTCTAAGATATTTGGTGCACACTCCTAATTTCGGTCTTTGGTACCCTAAGGGTTGTGATTTTGAGCTAATTGGATATTCCGATTCCGATTATGCCGGGTGTAAGGTTGACCGCAAGAGCACAACGGGAACTTGTCAATTTCTTGGACGGTCTCTTGTTTCTTGGGCCTCCAAGAAGCAAAACTCCATTGCTCTATCCACCGCTGAGGCGGAGTACATAGCCGCCGGCTCGTGTTGTGCTCAACTCCGTTGGATGAAACAAACTCTTCAAGACTATGGCTACAAAATGACCAAAATCCCACTCCTTTGTGACAATGAGAGCGCCATCAAAATAGCCAATAATCCCGTCCAACACTTAAGAACCAAACATATTGACATACGCCACTACTTCTTGAGAGACCACGAAGCCAAAGGAGATATCGCCATTACCCATGTGAGAACCGAACACCAACTTGCCGATATCTTCACCAAACCCTTAGATGAGAAGAGGTTTTGCGAGCTTAGGAGTGAGCTCAATATCTTAGATTCTCGAAACATTGCATGACTACGTGTTTGACTAATCAATAGTCAAAAATGGGTCAAAAGGATGTCAATCAAAATGAGCTTCTGTGTTTTTGAGGCCTTTTCTTGTGTAGAAAATGGTCTTAACACTGAGAATGGAGCTCTAACATTCCCAAACTTATTTTCTCAAAATATTGCGAAAATCCTTGTGTGATAGTTTTCCATTTCAAAAATTTGGTTCTTTTCATTGTTGATCTTCATTTGTGACCATTGTTATGTGCTTATTGATTGCTGCTAGTCACATATGGGTCAACGGCAAATCATGTCCACTTCCTTTGGGCCAAAATACCTTGTTTTTCCTTCCTTCCAGAAAAATCTGGTCGGAGGTTCCGTCCATTAGGCCGGAGGCTCCGACCCAATATCCCTGACCAAAAAAATCTGGCCGGAAGCTCCGGCCCCTGCGCCCGGAGGTTCCGGCCCACCATCCGTTTTTTCACCCCTGTGCGCTACTGGGAGCTCTTCTCTCTCCTCATTTTGTCCCCTCTCAGTTCTAACTCACTCCTATTCCACATTTGGGCAATTTTCCACTCCAACCATCAAAAATCTTCGGACATTCACGTTTCCTTCCTCTTTGGTGGTCGGAAACTCCGTCCCATCGATGTTTTTGCGCTCCCTCGTCTCAAGGTATTGGTTTCGGTCTCCTTCCTTAGGTTTTCATTTTTTAGACCCGATCTCTCAACATGTGAACCTAGGACTAGTTCCCCTTAGTAGAAAACCTTCCTGCACACCTCTAGTACATCGATCTATAGTTTTGCATACAGTGCATTGGCTAGTTTTGAAGATCAAGTCGCAGCCTTGTGTCGGCCGGAGGTTCCAGTCCTCATGGCCGGAGGTTCCGACTAGCACTCTCGGCCTGGCCGAGATGGTTGGCCGGAGGCTCCGGCCCCGGAGTCGGACCCTTCGACCAGCTATTTCTGCTAGCCTTTGTAATCTTGGATCTTCCAATATTTTCTTGACCTCAATACCTTCTTTGATTTCATGGTTGCATTTCAGTGTCAATGGCTCGAGAGAAGCGTCAAAAGGCAAGACAAGATGTCTCCACTTCCGGTACCCAAAGTGATCAAGAGTCGCCTCCTAGACGGGCTGACTAGGAAAAGGGACCGGCTCGAGCTAGCAGCAGCAGCAGGGCAGGCGGAGGCAAGCGGCCCGCTACACAGCCTCCATCTACGAGACAGACTCGCAGCTCTGCCTTGGTTATTCGGGATTCAGATGCACCACCACCACCGCCACCAAGGCGTGGTGGATCTCGCAGTGGTGGCACTCGCAGCTCTGGTAGGGGGACTTTCGATGACTCAATCCGAGTGATTAAGCACAGGGCCGTTAGCACTACTCCTTTTGGCCACATTGCCAGGCAGCACTTTGATTATTTGCATGATGTGGCAAGAGGCGGCAGAGACAGGAAGTTGAACCCAGATTCTCTCCCTCAGGAGTTGTCAGACCCTCGATTTGTCACTGCTGTCCAGGTGGACTGATACAACTCAGTCTTCATGAGTCGACCCAAGCCGGTCATGGAGATGAAGTATATAGACTGGGAGTACATGCAGCGCCAGAAGGGCCGGATCTTCAAGGATGTGATCAAGCTATGCCTGGACAAGGACATTGGAGGCATCATGGGATTGCAGTATGACTGGAGTGAGGAAGTGATCGGTCAGTTTTATGCGACCGTGTTCTTTGAGGAGAGCCCACAACATGAGTATCAGATGAGATGGCGGCCTCAGGGTGTGGAGTACACAGTTACTATCTCTCAGTTTGCAGCCATCTTGGGATTGGACCCTGAGGATCTGAACCGGCCAAACCTGCACAGTGAGAAGACGCTGCCCGTTTAGAGGACCATATTTCTCTATGCCGATGGGGCACCTAGAAACTGCATGGGCACTACCAAGGGCCTTTTTCCCCCTTACAAGATCCTTCTGAACATGATTAGGGCCACTCTATCTCCTAAGGCTGGCAATGTCACAGCTCTTCCCGCTCGCCACTACACTTTGCTTGCAAGGCTGAAGAGAAATCAGCCACCTGTCAGCATCATGAAGTACATTTGGTTTGAAATCTTCAACATTGTGGTGGAGCCTAAAAGAGGATGCGCCTATGCTCCATACATTATGAAGATGATAGAGGAAGTATCTGGACTTGTGTTTGAGAAGGAGGTGAAGCACAAGGCTTACCGTCCATCAGCTCCGCCGGAAGTGAAGTTTCCTTCCGCCAGTGCCTCTCGGTCCGGCCCCTCTTCTCAGTCTTCCGAGTCACCTATCAGGAAGGCACTCAAGGCCATCTTCAACATCTACACTAAGAACGCCGTGAAGATCAAGAAGATAGAGCGCCAGCAGAAGGAGATAATGAGGGATGCGGCAAGATAGTCTCAGATGATTCTTCAGATGAGGTTTTTGAGAACCCCTTTGCTGCCTATGAGACTGCTCAGCACATTGCCAGTGGCGCAGGCCCTTCCACAAGGCCTTTTGGAGATTCTGAGTTTGAGGCAGCTTCTGAAGACGACACAGAGGAGGACTCCTATCATGATGATAACAATAGGAAGGATGATGAGGAGGATGGAGACAACAGTGAGAAAAATGGGGATGAGGATGATGAGCCTATCCCAGCACCTCCACCAGTACAGCCTGACTTTGTGCCAGATGTTCCTCCCTTCCAGCCTGGCTTTACACATGTCGCTCCCTCTTTCCAGCCAGTCTACGACTTTCCTCCTATTATTGAGAGAGATGATGATGCCACCAGCGGTAATACCGAGATTTTTGCTCCGAATGATGAGATCGACACTGCAGGCAGTACAGCGTCCAGTGACACTGAGATCATCCCTTCCGACGATGACTGAGCCCTTTCTTCCCCTGATTTTCCTCTCTTTTTGGTGCCTTGATGCCAAAAGGGGAGAAATTTTAGAATGAAGGGGCTTCCTCTCACTTTTTGTTGGCTGTTGTGCAGTGTGGCCGGAACCTCCGACCCTGAGGCCGGAGGTTCCGACCCCCTCCTGTCTTTAGGTATCCTAGACTTCTCTTCAGCCATGGGACAGGTATTGACCAATTGTTTGAGATGTAATGAATGATTAATTATGGCTCTAGTTTAATTTCAGCATTTAAATCTATTCTTGTAATGCCATGCAAAGTGATGTGATGTTATTTCTCATTTTTTGTGTATGTTTGCCATGTCATATGTATTTGATATTCTATTTATCATGTCACACTTTGCACCCCACGGATGAAAATAGATAAATAAGGCTTTTCATGTTTCACAAAACTCAGTATGCATATATACTTCACTTTCACTAATATATGCATATTTCTAGAGGGAGCCAAATTCATCTACTTTCATTCAAAATCAAATTTATATATTCATTCTATTGTAAGCTTTAACCGTGTTGTCATCAATCACCAAAAAAGAGGAGATTGAAAGTGCATCTAACCCCTAAGTGGGTTTTGGTGGATTAATGACAAAGCGCTTAAGGGACTAATGAGTTTATCGAGAATTGTGCAGCGAATTAGTCCCAGGTTGCTTGGTGTGGTGCATGGAGACCCCCACAAAGACATGATGCAAAACGGCGAAGCGACTCGGAGTTTATTTTAAATTCTTTTGAATTTTCTTTTGAGTCGTAGGAAAACCGTACTATCAAGAGGGGTTGCAAGCAGTGTTCCAAGACCACTCAAGTGCTTAAGATCCAAATAGCTGAGTCCATTACTTTGGCACAACACATACACTTGGGATGGGCAAATTTCAGTGTCAGGGTCGGAGGCTCCGACCAACCAACTCGGCCAGAGACTAAGTGTTGGCCGGATGTTCCTACCCCTGGGGTCGGATCCTCCTGGCCAAAATCTGTGAGTAACGGCTAAGTGACGTATGCCAATGTCTATAAAGCCCAAACTTGCTTTCTAGCCATTGGTTGGCCATTCCACTTCATTTCTACTGACTCCTAGCATCTTCTAAGATTCTTTGAGCTCTCCCAACTAGTTCTAGTGCATCCTTGGTGATTCTTGTGAAGATCTAGTGGGAAATTGAGTGAATTTTATTGAGAGAAGGCTAGGAGGATCTTGTGCACTTAAGGAGGACGTGGATTGGCTGTTTGGAGCTTATTTCTCTTGGAGAGAAACCTCCTAGACGGTTAGGCGTCTCCCACGAGCTTCCTTGAATTGTGGATTGTCCCGGAAAAGTTTGTGAAGGTTAATCTCGCCTCCGCAAGAAAAGAAGGTAAATTCTAGTGGATACTAAGTTGATCTTCGTAGTCGCTCGGTGAGGCAAGGGGTCCATCGAGACCCGGCTCTTTGGAGCTCCTCAACGGAGACGTAGGATCTTTGTGATCCGAACTTTGGGAAAAATATTTGTGTCTCCGTTGTGCCTTCTCATTATTGCCTTGTTTTGTATCTTTACTTGCCTGTATTTATCTGCTACCCTATTACTTGCTTCACTCTTGACCTCTGTAAATTTATCCATTATTGAGGTGTCTTGGTAGAGTCAGAACACTAGGATCGGAACCTCCGGCGTTTTTGGTTGGAACCTCCGACCAGCCCTCTCGGCCAATCCGAGAGAGTCAGTCGAGCCTCCTACCATTTTGATCGGAGGTTCCTACCAGTATTTTACCGCTGCTTTTGGAGAATTTTTCAGGAACGGCTATTCACCCCCTCCCCCTCTATGCGACATTAACGGGCTTTCACCAGCCTCTCAGTTTCTCTCTCTTACACTGACAATGAACCCCACCTATCAGCCACAATTTCCCTAAAAATATTTTTTTCCAAAAATCAAATAATCCTTTTCTTATTTCAGAAAATCATTAAAACTTTAAAAATCCATATCTTTTTATCCGTAACTCCGATTGACCCCGTTCAAGTCTCTAAATTTTTTCAAAAATGAGATCTACCTCATGGCACTATTAGTTATCAATAATAGTATTTTATTTCTAGGGTTTTGTGTGTTTTTCTCTTGTTTCGCGCGTAGTCGACGTTTCGGAATTCGTCGGACGTTAGATTTTTGCGAGGATTCGAAGACGAAGATTGAGGCAAGTCACTCCTTGACCATATTGCTCCTAAATTTAAAATATTTTATTTGCAAAATTGCATTGCTTGGTGCACATTAAATTGATCGGCCTCGGTTTGCGTGACGAACCGACGGACCTCCCCAATAGTTGCATAAAATCCCTAGGATGTTGGTACCCCCTTTCCTTGTCAATCCACCCCATGGCACCTCGGTTATCGTGCTCTTTGAGCATGGACTCCGATGTTTCTACCCACATCACTGTTGTTTGTCAAATTGGTAAAAATAGGGTTTTGAAAATTTTAAAAACCCGACATATGATGTCGGTGAAATTGCGAAATAAAATTGTTTGCGAAAATCCGCGGCGCAAAGTGATCGCCTGTGTGGTGGCACTTCACATTCGCATATAAGGACCGTTTCCTTAGGGTATTTCATCTGAGCATCTCACAGTGCGACCACACGGGCGGAATGGAACGCCCCTGGCTAAGTAACTAGTGTTCTCAGGATCGTTCGGTTGCTAATAAATGTGGGAGCGGCTGGGTGCCAAGAGGGCGATACACCCCCGTCCCTGAGTACAGGAAATGAGTTCCTGGTACTAGGTTAAGAGAACCTATTTATAGGGCAACGTGCTATCCTGGGTGGGCTTTGGAAAGGCCTTGTCACAAATCTTCTCCACTGATGAGTGCAGGAAGTAAGCTCGCGTCATATGGGTAAAGCGTGCACCCTTTGCAAAGGTTTATAAACTATTCGAACAGTCGTGCCTACGGTTACGGGCGAATGTGAGGTGATTCATCTAGCGTAGATTTATTTGCCAGTGCTTTGCGAGAAGTGATTTTTGGTGGGAGTCGTTACCAGAATCGGCCTTAGTGGCTGATGGACAATCTGAGTAGTCTGAAACGGGACTGTGTGACCCGGGATGTCGTATGGCATCATAGATTAGGCTTTCCGAGTGGAAGCAATGTGTGTAATTTGCGATGAGATTATGGATGGCTCGAGGAGCCACGGAGATGAATTACGAGTTGAGATGATGTCTTGGATATGACGAAAGTGAAAGAAAAATAATAGAAGAAAAATGAGGTTACGTCCTGGAAAGGATGAAAGTGAAAATAAACAAATATATGAGAATACGGTGGAAGCTGCTTAAGGGCAGATCTACTAAACCGCTGTCATGATCTGACAGGCAGTATAGGGATAGACTTGACTAAAAACTATAAACAATTAAAATTTGGATTGTCCGATTGAGTTGTTGCAAAGCAATTCACGGACAGGATCGAGGAGAGAGCCTCCTTCCAGTCACACTAAGACAACCCACACTTAGGATTTTCGAAAATATTTTCAAATAAAAAAGTTTGCGAAATCAATCTCAGCATTTCTTTGGTAGCTTGCATAACTCACTTTTTTTAGGATTTGCTGAGTACATATGTACTCAATCCATCTCCCTTTTCCCCTCCTTCAGGAAGAGTGAAGTTGAAATGAAGATTAGGGTTTCCTTCCTAATTCCAAGCCGTTGCTTGTGGATTGGGTTCTCGCTTTGCTGTCGTTCCACTGCTGCTGTTCTGTTTGTTGGTTGTTGCTCAGGGCTTTCCCGAAGTTGTAACTTAATAAGGTATATATATATATATATATAGTTAATTGCTGTGGTACATCTCCGCTGACTGCGGGTACCAGCAAGGTTTCCTGGGAGTAGTACCGGCATCACGATTCCATGGGAGTTGATTCACGCTAATCTCCTGCGGCGCTTTCTCTCTGATGTCACTGTAGGTGGTGGCAGGGCGGGGGCATTACAAATCAGCCTACCAAATCCAATTCAAAGGTATGATCTAAAGGGAGACATACAGCCAGGTTTAGAAAACATGGGCCTACGCCAAATGCAAGATTTTTGCTTGTTTATTACTACAAAACAAGCTATGGACTGCTGACCGGCTACAGTGCAGAGGATGGCCGAATAGCTACTTCTGTCAGCTGTTTTTGGAATGCCCTTTCACCCGCGCTGTGTGGGATGACACCTTCACCAAGCTAAGACAGCCTCGTCAAAATGACATCCAAGACTCCATCCTTGATTGGTGGATTAGCAGGATGGCAAGCACCGATCGAGCAATAAGCAAGGGTCTAAAATCAGTACTCATCTTACTAACTGTAGGGAGAGAAACAAGAGGGTTTTCCATGGTGAAGAATCATCTATACAACAAGAATGTAGTCACATTTTGGACGAAATGAAACTTTGGAGTATGGGAGGTGCAAAGGATTTTGCGAGAATAACATCCTTAAGTTTTTCAACTGGTTGCCGCCGTTGTTTGTACAGTTTTTATTTTTTTCATATCACCTAGCGATTTGTATTTACTCCTTCTAATATAAATGAAACGCCAGCCATCCAAGCTGGTCTATCGAAAAAGATTCGTGCAGGATCGGAAAGAGGGAACAGTAGGAGATCAGATGAGATCTCGTCACCACCGATCTCCGCCTGATATTTGGCAACAGAGAAATTCACCAGCCCAGCCAGGCATCAACGTCGCGTGTGCCGTGCTAGCTACTGGCTGTGATTGCGACGGTATATTAGGGCACTGTTCCGTTCGTCTCATCGATCTGCGACTCGAGTATGTGAATTAATGGAGGCCACACATTTCAGTTATTTGTCGCGATCGATCGACCACGCACGCATCATAACATCTACTGCTACTGTACTGTGCAAAACGCAGACGACGACGACGACAAAGCAGTACGTGCGTGCGGCGTTGGCTGGCTGTCACCTTCTCGCAGCTTGCGTCTGTCCAAAGCTAGCTAAGCTCTTAGATAGATTGAGACGACGACGACGACGAATAGCTACAGCTTTCGTTTCTGGCCGGCTGAATGGCTGATCGATCCAGATCGACCGACCGGCTGTGGTTCTTGCAGTGGCATGCAGAGAACTAGCGATCGACCGATCGATCTCCACTTTTAATCCATCCATCGATCAGGAGGCAGAAGCTAGCTGATGCGGCACTACCACTATATAGCCCAGCAGCATAAGCATGCATGCATGCTCGTTAGCTTTGTCCATCTACTACTGGTGTATGTACTGTCAGCTCCCATGGTTGATCCACACAATGCCTTCTATCCCCACATCCCTAGCGTCTCTATCTAGCGCAAGAGGCCACGAGCGTCCTGAAGCTTGGGTAGCGAGATACTCTGTTCATCTCTAAATATAATAGATTCTAGATTATTTTGAAAAAATTAAGGACAGAGAAAACTACAATAACCCGCGTGAAATCAGAAGTATATATGTAGGGAGCGGAAGGGTGGCTGGAGATGGAAGGGTGGCTGGAGATAATATGAGGAGGAATGGAAGGTGATTGATAGGATAAATAGTACTTTAGAATATATTATATTTGAGCATAAATTTTGAATATTTGAATCCTTATATTTGAAGATGGAGAAAGTAGCTTCTAATATTGTCAATTATTTTCAGTCGATTTCAGCAACAGACAATGATGTAAGTTTGTGTCAAGTCTAAGTGGTGGACACCCTCTTAGCCTGAGACGTGGTTCTACCGCTGCCCATATATATCTTAGGCACGGACCCATAATGTATATTGTTAGTTATTGTAAACTCTATATAGATTTTTCATACAAAATTTCCCAATTCTCCGATTCTAAGCTCAACTCATCATTTTCAGCTGTTAGCCCTACCCTGCCTGGCTTGATGCACCGTCAGCCCTTATCCATCAGAGTAGCAGTCCTTATAGGGGCTGAAAAAGAGCCCAGATTCCCCACTGCAAACTTGGAAAGGAAGAAGACACGAAGAGAGGAGTTCCGCCTAGCCTTTGCTCCTCTTTGATAAAAGTAGCTCTTTTGTTTGTCAGGTGGCTTGCCTGCTTGACCCAGTCAGGTACTACTCCATCACCAGCCCTAAGTAACTCTGCAGGGTTGGTGCAACCCTTTCTTCTATTTCAGAGTGACAACGTCCTTAAAATGCGAAATTATTCGGTTAATGGTATTTTAGAAATGAGTCATAGACGCTTGTACAATGACATAATAGAGTCCTTTTTTTGCATAATGAAAATCACTCTATTCAAATTTCACAAGTTCTCTTTACGTGTCTTCTTGGGGCATTGTTGAACACCCGAGATAGTTTCCAGAATGAATCATTGTTGAACAGTCCTCATTCTACGTAGAAACAAGAAATGATTCTTTCTTATTTTTAAACAGAATTTAAAATAAAGAAAAACTTAATTCTTCTTCTTCTGCTATGGCGTGAAAACGCATCTCCCTCCCTACCTTCCATTCTATTCCCAACATGGGCAGGCAGTCAATTAAGTGATTTATTATCCCTTTTTTTCAGGAGGAGATGATACACCATTTTGTGATCCATATTCCATGCCTTGCTGATGAGAGATGCGACCCCACAACAAACCGAAGGGGTGGAGGGAGACCGAAGGAGGAATAATTGTCTTGTATGCTACGCTGCAACTAATAGCTTCCGGTGAAGCCAAAATGAGCCGGGCAGAAAGAGGAAGATCAGGCAGAGAAAAAAGGGTTCAAACCCACGACTTTTGAAAGCAGAAAATCATCATTCAAATTAAAGCATCATATAGTTTTATACTATCTCCATCCTATAATATAAGTGATTTTGTCATTCAAATTTGTCTTAAAATATAAAGGATTTTCTGATCCTGAGGGAATACTTTATTCCCTACCTATCAACTTTTATACTAGTTTATTCCCCACCTACTAACTTTTTAGTGTATTATCCACATATCAATTTTTCTGTATAAGTTTATTCTTCACCTACCATCTTTTTAAGGGTATATGCGTGTTTTGAGTGTAACCTTAAATTAGCTAAAAATAGCATAATCTCTTATATTATAGAACAAAGAGAGTATTATATAAAGAAGAGCCCAGCGCGGTTCAAGCGCTCTGTCTCTATTATGGGCTGCAAATTATGCTACGTAGCCTCCAACACCAACAGAGTAGACGATGCAGGCTGCTTATAACTGGCCATCGAGGCAAAAAGGAAACTTATGGACCATGATTCTTTTGTTGAAGTATATCTAATGGGTTGTTGTGGTTTTATATGTTGCATATGGCTTATGGATGAACTAGTGGCGATTGTGCATAGACATTGTCGAAGTCATTGACCATTGATCCAGTTGAAGGACAAATGAACAAATGAACCAATAAAATCGAGTTGTTTTGAGGATAAGGATCGCCTAAACACGCTTAACTTTAGAGTTTTGATGGGATCCGGTGCTTTAGTGCTGGTATGGTTACATCCAGAATGCTCACGCCGTTGGTGGGTCTAATTCTTTCTTGTCCAAATAGAAGCGCGATGGTACTATACATTATTTCGTGAAGGGGCAATCATTTTCGTGACAGTCTAAAAAATACATTCACGAAAACAACTACTTTTTGTGGTGGTGTGTCAAGCACCGTCACGAAAATATGTTTTCGTGGCGGGCTTTGCTGCACCTTCACAAAAATTGTGATTTTCATGAGAGTGTATCTAATTCTCTCACGAAAATTCAACACCGTCACGAAATCTCGGTTTTCTGGTAGTGTATTTTAAATAACATGTATGTAGCCATAATAGACCAATTCATGGGCTGGGCCAGGCTTCGAAAAGCACGGCCGGAAAACAACAAGCATCAGGCCCTAAAAAGACATTTTTCTTATCTCAGTTTATAAAATATATTGTTTTATTAAGTTACTATTATTCTGAATTAAAAATATATAAAGCTAATATTACCGATGTTTAATAAACTTTTGGGGTTTTTTTATGCTTCGGTCCAAAAACTCAGCCGGGTTGCCCACGATCATGTCAGCGTACAGTACATTGTAACTGTTACCAGGACCACCATAACTAGCTAAGGTCCTCTTTGAATCAAAGGAATTGTGGAGTAATTTTGTATGATTCAAATCCTATAAGATTTTTTTCTATATGGCTATTTAAAACAAAGGATTAGAATTTTCTAAATCTTATGAAATTTTTAAGGAATGGCCCAAAGCCCAACAGTAGATGTTGGAGAAAAGTTGATAAGAGCTCTAATCGCTTGAAAATTTTTCTCTGTATCTATCTCTCTCATCCAATTCATGCGTTTTTCTCATGGTCTATTCAAATAATTATTTCTATATTTTTTTCTGTGTTTTGTAATTCTCTGTTTTACATTTGCATTCCTATCAAAATCCTATGTTTTTTCTATTCCTATATATTATCAATCCTATGTTTTAAATGAGCCCTAAAATCATTATCCTCTGTACCACTTCTATACAGTTTTCTTTATGGATATTTCTTTTGTTGATCTATTCCCAGTTTACTTACATGTTTATATATCCCAAAAAATGCGTTTATCCATCAAACTATTTTTATTCCTGAAAAATGAAAATATACCTTAGCTAGGCCGAATGGATAGGCTACTGCTTCGGCGTGGTCGGTGCTCGTACTAATTAACTATTACTCCCTCTTTTTTTAATAAATAATACCGTTGATTTTTATCATAAGATTTGATCATTTATTTTATTAAAAAATAATATAAATACATAAAACTATGAGTTATGTTTAAAGTTTCTTTAATAATAAATTAAGTTACAATAAAATTAAATATACTTAATTTTTTAAAATAATACAAATAATTAAATATCGTGTCAAACATTAACAGCATCATCGGCTGTAAAAAAACGGAAGGAGTAATAAACAACCCAGCGAAAACCACAGCACGCGCGGTAGTTCAGCGGAAGTTTTGGCGTGGTCTGCGGCGCGTCGACGTAGGCCGGTCGAGGGAGAGAGAAGGAAGAAACAGAGTCTCCAGCTGCGCAGGCGGGCAGCCAATGGAAACTCGACACACAACTGATAGTGGTGACTCTGATGGGGACACCGATAGAACGAGATTCATGACATGCCCCTGTCCTAGTCCTAGCTAGGAGAATACCCTGCTGCTGCAGCTAGCCACTTTTCCGTCCTATGTACCTTCGTTCACCGATCACACGTCTGTCACTCATAGCTACTCTCTCCATCCTATATTTATATTAATTTCTGTTTTTTAAGAGATTTAAAAACAGAGAAAAAAGTTTTTGCCACTTGCACAAGCTGTATTCTTTTTTCTGTCATTAAAATTTTGCATTTCTCTCTTTTGCCACTATTCCATTAGTATTTATTTCTCTTTTGTCACTATGATTGGTCAATATCAGTTGAACGTCAAATTTATCCCTAAAAGACTGTTATACCCTTATGAAACTTTAAAAAATCTAAAAATTAATTGAAATACAATTTATCTTTTTAGTTTTTAAAAGGGTTATATGAAAACTTTATGGTAGGATAATTTTTATTTAGTTTGAAGCGTTTCCACATGTAGCTTAAAAATGATATGATTAAACAATTTTTTTATCCACATATAAATATAGCATAGCTACCAATATTACAAAAAATATTTAGCAAATAGCAATATTTTTTGTAATATTGGTAGCTATGCTATATTTATATGTGGATAAAAAAATTGTTTAAACATATCATTTTTAAGCTACATGTGGAAACGCTTCAAACTAAATAAAAATTATCATACCATAAAGTTTTCAATTGATTTTTAGATTTTTCTTTTTAAGTTTCATAAGGGTATAATGGTCTTTTAGAGGCAAATTTGATGGTCAACTGATGTTGACCAATGATAGTGGCAAAAGAGAAATAAATGCTAACGGAATAGTGGCAAAAGAGAGAAATGCAAAATTTTAATGGCAGAAAGGAGAATATAGCTTGGGCAAGTGGCAAAAAGAAAATTTTCCCTTAAAAATATGGTGAAATTAAATAATACTGAATGTGACACATCCTAGTACTACGGATGTATTACATTCAGTACTATGTTTTTTTTATTTTAAGATGGAGGCAGCATGATATATTTATGATTAGTTGAGATGAGTCGGTCAAAAAATTAAATAAGAGATGATTTGATTTGTTGAAATGAGAAAGTAGATGATGAAATAGATATATTATGAGACAGACATATGTAGTAATTATTATTAGGCATCAACGCATATGTTGCACTAGCTAATAATACCGATTTTATAAATATTAAAGTTTTAATGGTATACTGGATATATTGGTTATTTTTTTAATTACAGATGCTTAGATTAAAAGAAGAGTCCGTATGGATAACTTGTGAGCTATTAATTTGAATTTTAAAAGTTAACTAACAAAAAACTAAATTGAGAGTTCAAGTGGGAACAATTTCATATTTATTAATTCTGAATTTATGAATTACTCATCTTTATTAGGGTAATTAAAACGAAACAAATAGTCCATCATAGTAAAAACTAAAGAGCTTGTGATATTTTTAATAGTACATTTTATTTAATATAAATTTTAAGACATTTTAGGGTTGTGATAAATATAATTAATCTAATAAATAGCCAGATCTTTCAAACTAACGTGAAAACTCCCTTAGAATGGTTAGTTGCGTGAAAGATGCTGGGGGCGCGCGCGTTAGCAGCGCGCGTGCTCGAGCTGCCCGCTGCCCACGTGCATAATAAAAAATATATAAATAAAATATTAAAAAAATCGAGTAAACTTTATATCACTAATTTGAAACTTTGATCTCTAATTTTGAAACTTTCAATTAAATTTTTGAAACTTTCAACTTAAATTTAAAAACTATTAACTAAGAATTTTAAAAAAATCTATTCAAATTTTGAAATTTTCAATCCAAAATTTGAAACTTTTAATTAGATTTTTGGAACTTTTAACTGAAATCTAAAACTTTTAACCCTACTTATTTATGTATTATTTTATAATTAAAAATTATTAAGTACTAATAATAGTAATTAGGAAGGATAATTACTGTTTAATGATAATATGGACGTACCGTACGGGCGCGCACTAGCCACACCCGTTTAGTTAACATATACTTCCCCTCTTCGTAAATATAATCATTTCTAGTGTCTGAACTTTTTCGACAAATATAAGCATAATCTTTTCCATGTATTTATTGTTGTATCACCAGACATAATCTTTTCTAATAAGATAAACTCATAGGGACATCAAAGTAGTTTCACTTTAATCTTAATCTCTACTAAAACTTGTAGAATTGTGTATATTTGTGGACAGATGAAGCAAGGTAGATGACTACTTCGTTAATATTAACATATCTCGTGGTAATTAAGGCAAGGGAAGTTGAATTAGATGTAGAAAACTAGCTGTACGGTGCGTGCAACAGTGTAAGTACGTAGAGTAGCTTTCCTAGACGAGGTAGCTAGCTAGGTGAGAAGCAGAGACGACCATTCCCCTCCTCCCTCTCCTCTTGCCAAAGGGAAATTTAACTATTTGACACTCTTTTCGTTGACACCTTTTTAAATAACACTATCTTCGTTTCGTTGTATTTCATCTTTTACAACTGTAGAGAGAAATTATTTTTACTCGTGTACCATTTTATACCTACACAGTGTCATGTCTGCTAAGAACATAGTCTCTTACTAGATTAACCATATTATGTTCAGGCCTTTTGGAAAAAATATGGACTTCATCCTATTGTCTTTAACTAAAATTGCATAAATATTTGATCATTTTCTAGCAAATGGCCGAACAAATATTTGACAATAAATAACACATTTCTTGCAAAAATAGAAGTGCATATAGAGGTACACAAATATTTGATTATTTTCTAGCAAATGGCCGAACAAATATTTGGCAATAAATGATACATTTCTTGTAAAAATAAAAGTGTATACAGATAATAAAAGTGCATATATATAATTTTCCCGAACAAATATTACTTAGGAATGCATTTTGTCTGTAAAATAGTATGTGCAACAATGCCTAGAATATTTGTTCGGTCTTTTGCTAGAAAATGATATGTATGCACTTTTATTTTTACAAGAAATATGTCATTTATTGCTAAATATTTATTAGGCCATTTGCTAAAAAAATGTTCAAATATTTGTGGACCTTTAGTTGAAGGCAGTAGGACGAAGAGTCCGTATTATTTTCCTGAAGGCTTAAATATAATATGGATAATTCGGTAACAGATCTAGTATCACGTAGGACGGTGACATGGTACTGTATAGTCACAAAATGGCACATGAGTAAAAAAATTACTCTTTCCAGTGACAAAAGATAAAATATAATGAAGAGAGTGGCATTTAAAGAAATGCCAGCGAACAGAGTGGCAAATAGTTAAATTTCCGCTTGCCAAAGACGTTGCTTCAAAGTCACCGAACGATCGATCGCCTCGGCCGGCAAAGCTAGGCCGGATGGGCAGTGCTCGGCCGGCCGATTCCCAGCTGTACCCGTGCCGGGGTGCCGACACCACCTCCCGTCCACTCGATCCGTCGCCCCGGCCGGACGCCCCCGCCCCCGCTGCCGCATGCGTCGTACGTCGTACGTCCGCCACCACCACCGATCCGGCCGGTCCACTCTGACTGATCGATCGATTGACAGCTCGCTCGCCCGGGAGTGCTCGTGATCCACCGACCGACAGATCGATCTGGTGTCATATAAGGACGACGAGTGCTCGGCCGCCTCGGCGGTGCAAGTGCCATTAAAGCGTGAGGAGCTTGGTGGTGGCGGCGACGAGAGGTAAGAGACGGTGGGTAGCTGCTGCAGGTGGACGAGGAGGAGATGAGCCGGGGACGAGGGGACCCGCTGGTGCTGGGGAGGGTGGTGGGCGACGTGGTGGATCCGTTCGTGAGGAGGGTGGCGCTGCGGGTGGTGTACGGCGCGCGGGAGGTGACCAACGGCTGCGAGCTCAGGCCATCCGCCGTCGCCGACCAGCCCCGCGTCGCCGTCGGCGGCCCGGACATGCGCACCTTCTACACCCTGGTACGTACAGTACGTCATATACCCTCACCAATTCACCATCCGCCGGCGGCGATCTCGTGTCTCCGGTTATCTGATTGCTCGATCGTTCGATCGGTCTCAGGTGATGGTGGATCCGGACGCGCCGAGCCCGAGCGATCCCAACCTTAGGGAGTACCTGCACTGGTGAGTGAGTCATCAGCACAGGAGCCGAGATTCAGTTCAGCTGGCCTGCATCTCGTGTCGTGTCGTACGTGTGCTAGGCTAGCCGTCACGTCGGTCTGGGCCAGCCTCTACCGTTTTTTTTTTTATTTCTGCATGCCGGCGCACCAGCAGCCAGTTGATCTCTGAAGATGCTTTCAAAAGAAAAAGGACACTAAAAAAGCTTAGTTTGAGAGTGAGCTAACAGAAAAAAAAAATCACCTAAAACAAGATAAGTCATTAGTACATAATTAATTAAATATTAGCTATTGTAAACTTGAAAAATGGATTTATATGATTTTTTAAAGCAACTTATATATAGAATTTTTTTAAAAAAAATACATCGTTAGCAGTTCAGGAATCGTGCTCAGGGAATGAGAAGGGTTTTCACCCAAAGGTGCAGATTCGGAGTATTTAGATGAAAAACACACTTTCTCTCTTCATGTGCAGTCATACTGAGGGAGGGAGAATTTCAGCATCGGTACATGCATGATCCTAGATGTACTATTTGAGTTAGCACTCATATATCATGGTCTGGATTAACTAATTAATTCTCAGGGAGAAAAAAACATGATTTATACAAACTGAGTTATAACTTATAACGCAGAAATTAACAATGGGTTGATCTTAAGATATTCAATCGTAGGCAAAGGAACTATTTAACTCACTGATACCTGATTACAAAACAACACCAAATTTATCTCATTCAACATTTTATTAGTTCCATGGAATGTCAAGTAATGTTAGAAAATCTGGTAATTTTAAGTGCACTGAAGTTTGTACGTCCAAAAGAGATAAAAAAAATTTCAGAATCATTTCATTAAATGCATTATATAATTACCAGTAAAATACCATCACATAAATTGCTATTGAAAATGCATAAAACAAAATCTCTGCTTGTATCTACAGTAGGCACACATATAAGAATTGTATGGATAGGTGTATCTACTTCCAATATAGTACTACACCTAAGTATAAAGTCTTATCTTCAAATTTATTATACATAAAGAGAAAAAAAAAGATAAAATTCTAACATATTTATACTCTTAAAAATATCAGATTTTTTATCTTTTTTGTTATGACTAAAATATAATAAATTTAAAGATGAGACTTTATACATAGGTGTAACACCATTGAAAGTAAATGTACAAGCTTTTCTATATTTTTTGGTGATATTTATTAGTTGGTGTGCATGGAAAGCTTGTATACATAAAATATGTTCCCTATTTGTATTGTACATCCATGCAGAGATCAGAGGTTTAATTTTGCTACTCTTCCATTGTCTAAAGGGTAGAATATTCTTCCACACCGCACACTGGCGCCATACGATAGTGGATATATCACGCGATCGATAAGGTTTCTTAAAACCTTTTTAGCAAAATGTGGTTATTTTTTTTCTTTTGTAAAAGAGTTTTTATCCTTTTTTTTCTGTGGCATTTGCCCCCAAATGCAGTGTATATGAAATTTACTCAAGAATTAAACATTAGAGCTTAAATACATACACATCACATGAAATTAATAGGAAAACAGGTTGATTTCTTCTCTTCCTAGCTTGGTTCAACTAAAGTTTGGAATAGTCCTGGATAATCACATCTTAGCTAACATAGTCATTATCAGGGAGTCTGGGCCCCTTTGAAATGAAGGAAAAATGGAGGATTTGGGTTCTTATAGATTCATTCTATGTAGCGGCCTTTGATTCATAAGAATTAGTCACAGAAAAACTAAAGGAAATATTCCTTCGTTGCTGATTCTAGAGGAGAAACACAGGAAACTTTCCATCCAGTCTGAGCACATCTTTTTCTTCCTTCACCTAGGATCGAGGCAATCAAGCTGCTAATCTCATTCTTCACAGTGAAGAACAAGCAATGAGAATGGATATAATTTGTGTTATATAGCTGCAGTTTATTTACTAGTAATGAAAAGTGGGCCCACGTTCTTAAGTAAAATTTCCGTGTTTTTCCTGCACCCCATTCAAACACCCATTTCTATTCATTTCCTATGGTTTTACAATCCTCGATTTTACACATGGATTGCTATCCTATCCCTGTGTTTTTCCTATTCCTGTATTTTTTTTAATCATGTATTTCAAAGGAGCCTTAAATTTGGACACATGCTGAAAGGATTGGATAAAAATAGATGACACAAAAAGTAACTATACCTCAAATTATATAAGAGAAGATGGTCCAAATTAAACTATAGTTATATACAAAATTAGAGAAAAAAATTACTCCATCCATCCCAAAATATAAAACGCCAATAATTTTAATAAAGTCAATGCTTGCAAACTTTGTCTAATAATTAAACTAATAGTACGTATGTTTAGTGTTATGCATGTGACATCATTATATTTGTATTTGAAAGTACTTTCATATGATATTAATTTTGTAGTTGTTAATAACACATTAGAAAATAAATTAATTATAAAAATTGTATGTTGTAGACCATGTAAAAGACTTAGACAACTTATATTTTGGGACGGAGAGAGTATAATTTTCTTGATAACTTTATTAGAGAAGAATTTACAAGAAAGTAAAAACAAGCCAAGGAAGTAACAATAAGGAGGAATTTAATGTCCACAATTGCTAGAGGAATATATTCATTTGTAAGTCCATAGTAAAAATTGTGGTGTTGTTTGGTCGATGTCTTTTGCATGGTTGCACCCGACTAATGTTCCAAATAGCGGAGAATAGTTAGTGATTAAAATCACCCCACCTGCACTGCCTGCACTAGATGGCCATCGAAGCAGTTTACCAATTAAAATGGTAACTTGCGGGCTCAATTTGTATTGTATATAGTAATAACACACATATATAGCTAGAGGAATGATTTCGGTAATATCGTATATGATCATATACAGTAGGGTATTAATTGCAATCAGTTGCATATCAATAGTTAATTAGAACTTTCGAGGATAAAATGAACTATAAAGACCAAGTGTATGTGACTGAAACAATAAAATTAAGAATACACCCAGCGTAATACCCTCGTGTGCACGGTATATGTAGATGTGTGTGCAGAGTTTTTACAACAGTAAAAATAGGATCTGGATGTTTCACATAGTTATATTTTCAATTGCAGGCAATAATTTGTAGCCACTTGTATAGAAAACCCCGTTGGTGCCAGTTCAAAACTGGCACTAACCAAGCGGTAGTAATACTCACAGGTATTTTTGTAGTGATGAACTAGTTCTGAAGACGGCCATTTTTGTAATAGTGAGCTATCAAACCCTAGAATGAAATAACTCCCAAGTTCATCCCAGTAAAAAAAAACAATTTCATTATATCTAACACATGGAGAACATATCAAGTACACTCTCACACTCCTTTGCATATTTCAGTGCACTTTTCTGCAAAGGGAGCATGAGTACGGATTAATCGCTTTGCCGAATTACTTAGTTAAATTCTTAGGAAAATTAATTACCCAGTTCTCACTATGAGTGTAGAAAAATACAACTAACACTCCTAGAATTAATTATTTTCATGCCCAATTAATCAAGTTCCTCATTTTGTGATTTCTTCACGTGGTTAGTTTTTTATCTATTGTGGAATAGTAAAGCACTGACGAATAATTCGGTACTATTGGTTAATACATACTCCCTTTGATTTCAACTGTAAGTCATTTTAGACTTGTTCACGAGAATTAAGGGAAAATTTCAAATCACTTTGTTGCTTTTTATTTATACTGCATTAGAAAATATGAATCAATTTAATTACGAGAGGGTGGCATTTATTTAGCAAGGGCAAACGAAAGGGGAAAAAAAAAAAGAAAAGATGCCTACAAGCTAGCTACAGGTTCCAAAACAATTATCTAAGTTGAGAAGGCTAAACAACTTACATTTGGAATTGAAGTGCATATTTGCCTATCATGTAACATTCTTGGGATTACATAGTACTAAACTTGAAGTGAAATATCTCTACTGCTATGAAAGCAAAGTCATCCTCCTGTCCCCTCTTCCCACCCCGTGCGCAACGCAAGAGAAAAAAACCGAAAGAAACCCCATGCCCATCCCTAGTTATGGGTCATTGCAATGTACGGACATGTTACTAATAGGCAAGTAAAGCGAGAATGAGGAGATAATAATATACAAATGGAGAAAATTAATATTTGAATTTCTAGTCTCTAACATGTGGTCCGGTATGTTGATGACTTCTTTTTTTGGGCTGGGAGCATAATTTCTTATTAAAATTAGCAAAAGTAAGGGATGAATTTTACATATGAACCTACATAGTTGCAGGGATATAAGTAGTTTTCCAGAGTTGCTTCAAAAATAAAAGCTATAAAGAACTTCTAATCCATATCACCACGAGTTGCTAGTTGCTTGGTGTAATTGAAATGGGGAAGTTCAATAGTAAAGTAATGTTGTAGTCTTGTAGAAAACTGATCAACCGAACTTCAACTTTCATGTGCTCTATTAAGCAGATTCTACTTCTCATATGTATGCTGTATGGAACTGATCAGATGGCATGATGTACCAATGCAGGCTTGTCACCGACATCCCGGCAACTACAGGGGTTTCTTTTGGTACTGAAGAACTGTCACTCTCTGAACCTGAAATAATTAATCTTACAGCTGTATACATCAACACACATGCATTGAGAATTTGAGATCACCGTGATGTGAAGAATAATATTAATACAGGGACTGAGGTGGTGTGCTACGAGAGCCCACGGCCGGTGCTGGGGATCCACAGGCTGGTGTTCCTGCTGTTCGAGCAGCTCGGACGGCAGACGGTATACGCGCCGGGGTGGCGTCAGAACTTCAGCACCCGCGACTTCGCCGAGCTCTACAACCTCGGCCTGCCCGCCGCCGCCGTCTACTTCAACTGCCAGAGGGAGTCGGGGACTGGAGGGAGAAGAATGTGACCCTCTCTCTCTCAGTCCCTATCTATATGACTATATTTATACTCCCTCCGACTCTAAATGTAAGCCGTTTTAGAGCTACCTACTCTCTCTCCCTCTCTCTCTCTAAGTATACAGATGTCTCCCTCCGATTCTAAATATAATTTGTTTTAGGTTTATCTGCTCTTTCTCGAGATTTAAGTTGCTATATAGGACTTTGAGGAACTTGTCCCCCATTTTTCCTCTCATGCCCTTATGAATTGAATGCTACCACTCTGATATATGAATGATGCACCATTTTCAATATATATATATAATAACTATAGGGCAATATATAAAGTCATGTAACACTTTCTTAGTTCTTTAAGCACAGCTCTGAAACAACCTGCATTTGGAATCACAGGGAGTATTCTTTCTTTTAGAAATAGAGAGGCAAACAGTCTCCCTCTATTGTCAGAAATGGCAAGAACGTCCTCGCAATAAAAGAGAGAGAGAGAGAGAGAGAGAAATGGCAAGAACGTCTATATGTATCAGTATGTATGAATGGGATGGAAGTGTACAATACGAGCTATTGGTTAATAAATTAACATAAGCAATTTCTGAACGATGTGTTTCGGGTTAGTCAAAGAGTTTTGGAAGTGCATCTCATTGAGTTTTTGATGATTCTTTGGCAAGACTGCATGTCTCCATGGTCAATGTAGGGTGAAGGTGTACCTCATTGAGTCAATTGTTTTAGTGCACCTTGTAGCTAGGTACAACTTGCGTGGTTGCATGTGTTTCTTTGCAAGGAATATGGATATTAAATAGCAACTGATGACTGCAAAAGTTGGCCTTGTTTGATCAGCTCCTTGAAGCAGCAAACCAAGGTATGCAGAATTATGCCACTGTTAATGGCTGCTGCAATGAAACGGCCTCCCCATGCATGCACGTACGTAACGAACCAGCTCAAGCCATTTAACCGGATTGGGCACGTCTGCACATTGTATGTATGTATGTGTGTGTGTGTATATATAAGAGCTGTAAATTTTCCAGTATGGTTAATATATAGTTACAAGAACACACAAAATAACAAAGGGTACTCAAAGAGTCTCAGAGATTCCATTGTCATTCTAAAAGAAACTCATCAGCAAAGGAAAGATCACCGGGAGAAAATGAAGCACACCCGCACTCCTGCATATCTACATATATGATATTTCTTCATTCTGACTTTGCGCTGTAATGATCCACGAACAGATGAGCCTTAGGTGCTAAAATCAGTGCCGCACCTCGAGTTGGGTTGGTTCATAGGATCGTAGCAATTTTGGTCATACAACTCAGGCATCCCAGCTTCTGTTTATAAACAACCAGCATGGCACATTAGGAACTGGCTGGGCATCGTATACTTCCCATATGGGTTAAACGTGCGACGAAACTGCTCAGGGAGCAAATGTTGCTCAAATGATGAAATTCTTATGAAGCAAATGAGGATGACTCTTTGATCGACATCTGTTCTGTGGGCTTTAGGTCCCAATTACGTAGGTTGCTATCCGTTGAATCAGATTTTGAAATGTACAAGACCTTGTTGTGGAACTTGTGGAGTGTTTTCCGGTGACCAATGCTTATGTAAGTAATTCCTGCAGCTTCAATCTGACTGTATAGATGACCCTGTGAAACAACAATAATGAGTAAATGTAGGTCACTCAATCAGTGATCACTGCATTGTTTATGCATTCATAAGCATCAGGTAATCAATCCTCTCCGTTTTGCTTCTAAATGAAGTAAAAACATTTGTGTAGTTCAGGGGATGCTGAATCCGTGCTTAGCATTTTTTGGCAATTCATGGTAGCTAGTGTGTTACTAGTAAGTAGTAACAGGATGGCAAATATAGCAGCAAAACAGAATTGTTACCTCATTCATATCATCTAGTGCACTTGTGGACTCATCAAGAAGGACCAATGTTGGTTTTGCAAGTAACAACCGAGCAAATGCAAGACGCTGTTGCTCCCCCAGAGAGAGAACGCTGGCCCAATCATGCATAGAGTCCAAACCATTGAAACGAGGCAATATATAGCCCAACTTAACAACCTCAAGCACTCTGATCAGTTCATCAGTTGTGGGCATCTCAGGCTTGGAACCAATTCCATCTGATGTGGAGACTTCAGACAGAAAGGTAAGAGGGTCTGAAATCCATAAGGTAGCACAACTTTAGGTATTAGGTAGATGCTAATGCATGTTTCGAACTTGCTGACAGAAGTATTGTAGCAAATAAACTTGAGGCAAAATGTGTGATCTTCACATCAAAACAGACTTCTATAGGTTTATACCACATCCAACAATAAAATACAAACAATTTTTTAACTGTTTCACCACTATTAGGAACAGAATGATGCAACTATAAGGATTCGAAGAAGAAAAATAGAGCAACTGTGAAGTGAGTTTGTGCACTACAATAATTTTATACTTCACTTCTTTCAAGATACATTATTCTAGAATGTCATAGCATTGTCATGAAATCACTTAAATTCAGATTTACCACATGCAATCAGTTCTTGTCCTCAAATATGTACATGTTCAAAATAATTGAAAATTTATATGATGGTATGGTGCCTCTATGGCTATCGTTGCACATTTTATACAAAACTTTCATGTTAATTTAGTGTCCACACTGGTGTGGTTTCTACCAAGCAGGTATTTCACCGCTGTGGTTTCTAACAAGCAAGAAGTTTGCACTTGACTGATCCCTGTGCAATATAGGAATAATTACCTGTACTTTGAGGATCATTATTTGATGAATGATGAATATCTTCAGTCCATGTAGGATAGAGCAATTGCTGACGAAGGGTTCCCAAAACCATATATGGTCTCTGTGGAACAAAGAATATACCATTATCCCTTCTCTGCTTTGAACTTTGTAGTAGTTCTTCGCCATTTGACTGTATGTTGGATGGCTCATTAGGACCTGAATTTGATGTTTGAAGCTTCATGGAACCTCTCACATGGTATATGATGTCCCCAGTACCGCTAGTCCAAAGGCCAGCGAAAGCACGTAACAAAGAGGTTTTCCCACTTCCACTGGGCCCCATCACCTAAAGGCAAAAAATGAGCATAACTCCTCTATCAGATGGCAGTGATAACATTTATTTCTCCTATTGTACAAGTAGCTAAAGAAACCAAATACCAGTAGGTGGTCCTTTTCTTTAAGTTCCATAGTGAGGTCAGTAATAAGAATGTTTCCGCTCCTGGGTGTTAACAATGTCAAATTACAAATCTCAAGAACCACGCATGGATCAGACTGTGTTGGTGATCCATTGGAACTTAGTACAGAAGGACCAGTGCTCTTGAAAATGATGTTGATCCCATCAATGCTATCACGCTTGGATAACAAAGATGAATCATTTCCATCCAACAGATCATCAAATTCACCTGAAGATTACTGTTCAATTAGAATAGTCTAGATGTGTTAGCAGTTAATGCTGAGAAAGAAAGAGGTGTCACCTAGACGATCAATAACTGCTGAGAATGCACTAATTGACTGAAACTGGAACACAATGAGAGAAAAATCATTAAGGATATGATTGAAAGCAGATACTGATTGGTTTATTACTCCAAACTCAATTTTTCCTGAGAAGTACATTGGAGCAACAACTGCAGCTGGCAGGATCTGGATTAAATAACGGTAACCATTGGTGAAAAACTCCAGATTACGAGATGCTATCAGCAATTCCTGCAAACAGAACAGAAAAAAATTATTGATTGGCCTGCTTAGGAAAATAACTCACATCATAAGTTTCTGTATGAACATTCAGAAAAACACAGAGCTGCTGCAAAGTTCCATTTTTCAGGGATATTAGTCTCATAAAAAGCAACTACTCCTATTAGTATGACCCAGGCTTTGTTTTGGAATCCATAAATTATCTATCATTAGGACAAGTCTTCAAAAAAACTTTTGGATACTGGTTACCAGGTGTACTATATTACTAGTTTGGTAGCAAGAAGAATATGACAGCAGATGTAAAACCAAAACGTTATTATTACATCATGATTTTAATAGTATGTTGTTAAAAAATTTTACAAACAAAAAAAGAGTATTAAAATTGGAATGTAACCCATGACAGACCACAAGCACATACAGGGATATGTACGTTTTGTGTCCTAGGATGCTATTAGTAGCTATGCTATCTTATTCCTTACAAAACTAAATGTCAGAACAAGCAAAGAGTGTAAAATGAATGATAATGTATGGTGAAAGAAATTCTATGCAAGCAATACTTACGCTAAGGTTTTCAAAAGCCCTCCTGAATCGATCCAACAAAAGTTGCAATTCATTTTCCTCACCACCATAAAAAGCAATTGATTCAGCATTTTCTCTAACTCTAACAAGTCCATAACGAAAATCTGCTTCTTTCTTTTCTTGCATGAAGTTCAAGTTAACCAAATTCTGTCCGTACAAGAATGACCAGGAATTAGTTTTTTGAAGAAAGAAAGAGCATGTTCAATGCAAGTTAGAGATAAATAATGTTGATAAGCAAACTTACCTTACCAAGGAAGATACTAATTCCAGTGCCCCCAAGGGAGTAGACAATAAGAACAATGAATAATGGTGGATAGATCCCATAAAGGATGTTGCTGAATGATATCAAGTCCACGGCAGCATTAAAGAGTGTCAGAGAAAATGCAAGCGCGGTTCCAGTGAATGCACTGAGATCATCATTGATCCGTTGATCTGGGTTGTCAATTATTGATTGAGATTGAATCTTATAGAAAGTTCTATTTTTAAAGTAGCGCTTCATGTAATAACTTGTCATCCAAGATCGCCATCTTAAAGAAAGGGTCTCTCTTGCATAGTCTCTCAAGACAAAGAACTGCAGGGTAGTGAGAGTAGAAATTTGCAAATCAGAACACAAGTACACTCAGAGGAACACAAGTTGTTGATTCTGCAACATGAAAAACAATGCACAGAAAGTAGATATCCTCAATTGATGGATACTAATAGAAGTAGTAGCAATTCTAGACACACTGCTGGAAAACAGGAACAGAAGTAAGATTCTAGAAGCTAGATTCTAGAAGCTAATCCATCTAGTGCAAAAATCAGAGTGCTGAATGGTTTATGACCATAATTGGGGCATTTTGTCAGATGGAGACAAGCTGATGGTTTCCAGGTCGAATAATAACAATGAATTTTGCCAGATTCTTGGGAAAATTATCAAAGTTTAAATCTAGAGATTTTCCAGTGCCATAAGAACCATTGATACTTGAAATAGCAAACTATGATTGTATTACCTTCCAATTATTATTATCTACAGTCTTATTATTTAACATTATTGGAACTTCATTCATCTTTGAGAATTGAGATGTACATTGACAGTAATACCAAATTTGGTAATATAGTTGCATGAATGAAACTATAATATTGTGATGTTACTTATGGAAAATCTAGTAATATGTGATATTGTTCTTGTATAGACAATCTAAATAAGTTAGTAGTCTTAAACATATTAATGTTCGAATTTTAAAAAGTTTTATGTTACATTGGAAAGTTTGATAGCACAGATTCTGGAATGTCAGAAAGGAAAGAAGAGAGAGAGTAGTGCCTACTGGAAGTAACAACTTTTTTCTTTAGACATTGATTGTTAAACAGGATAGTGCACTCACGAAAAAAGATTGGTCATAAGCTAGAATAATCTGATATTTTTCACAATCTGTGTCTAAGTGATACAAACAGTTGTAACAGGCTAACAGCTTGAAGAGCAATACCTACAAAAGAGCAGCAATATGCTCACCGGTATTCCTACAGCAAAACCTCCCAGGTAATACAGCAGTTGCTTGGTAAATTGTTCCTGGTCCTTATCTTGCAAGAGAAAACACTAAATGTGTGTTAGCAAACAAAAAAAGAGAAGATGTTGTACAACCACTTAGGATTTTGGATGGTAATGACATGCCACCTTCGGTAACATTTGTAACAATGAAACGCAAAAGTGTCCTTATTTTTTGTCTAGTTTGAGCCTTGCAGTCTTGCAGATCACCCAAATTTTCAAACGAGGGTGTGCTCATGTTTAGTACAAAAGAGACTTATTGTGTACTATAAAAGGAACCACCCCCTCTCCTGCTCTCTCATACTACTACGCGCACTGCAATTCCGTGCGTATAATTTTGTTCAGAACATACAATTGAAGCTACAAGGTAACAATGTAAACAAGACACAGAACATACCGGCAAGGGCATTGTAGAAGTCACGACCCAGAAAGTTAAATCCAACACTAATTCCAGTAGTTGCTAGTGTAAGAGTAAATACAGCAGCAAGCCTCAGCCTCGCTTGCACTTTATCTTCTGACCACCAGTAAGGTGCAGCAACTTTCCAAAATCTTCTAGCTAGTGTTTTGAGGTCTGTATCAACTCGCTACCAGAATGAGATAAAACATTCATCAGCAACAGAACAGTTAGAAGCCAGAATAGCCTAAGAAGCACCAACCATTACAGAAAGGAACTACCTCCACCATGATGAAAAGAAATATAGGCATATAGCACACCACTAGCTGTAAGCCTGTAAGCCTATAACATAACATGTACTGAACAAAAATACAAATGAAGTCACTAATTTCTAATATTTTTCTCTTACAAATGAAGTTACAAACAATAACAGCTAATAGACGACCTTGCACCTCGCACACATACTAGAATTGCATTTACAACTATGGATCTCAAGGCTCATACAGTTTCACAATTGACAGTTCACATCACCAATCGAAACTAGCCAGCCAGATTGAACCAAATGGAGTGAAATGACATAATCACAAGAGAACAGACAATTGAAAAACTTTGACTATGTATAACTGAACAATCCAACATGGCATCCCATGGTTGATTTGAAAGCCGGCTATTGCCTTCTCTGAAAATTGAAAAATCACACCACACCACCGAAAAATTGAGCAATGCCGCGTAATTAAAGCACAAACCTATACCTCAAAATGCAAATAATATATAACTAGCGAACTCTGAAGTCCGAACTCATAGTTAAGCCATAAGCAAGCACCAAGCAGATCGTGCACGCACAAATCCAAAAAAGCACAGCGCGAATTCCACGAAGCAGAGAAACCTGCACCGGACCATCACCTTATCCTCGGTGTCGGGACCAGAGCCGTCGCCGGGGGCCTCCCCGGCGGCGGCCGCGGCCGGACGGGCCGTGGCCCTGCGTCGCCCGCGGCGGCGCATGGAGGAGGCCACCGCCGGGTGCCAGGGGAAGCGGCCGTGCAGCGGCAGCGGGGAACCGAAGCAAACCCCGGGAGGGACGAGGCGCCGAGGCGGCCGCGGTGGTAGCTGCGGGGACGAAGTGGAGAGAGGGAAGCACACGGGCACAGGTAACTGCAACATCTCGCCTCTACCGTTTGGTAGCTTCTGGACTCTCTCTCTCTCTCTCGCTTTTTTTCTCTCCACCTTGCAGGAGGCAAGCAAGCAGCTCGTCACCTTGCGTGCCCTCGTCGTCGGGGAGCAATGGCGAGCGGCGCCGGGTGGACGGCGACGGGGGAGGGAGAGGGAGAGGCGTACCAGCGAGCGCCGCTCGGAGGAGTCCAGTACGAAAGTACGCGCCGGATTGGTGGCGCTTCGTGACTTCGTCCGTACCCGTTTGGTCACTGACAAGCCGGGCCCGCGCGAATCAGGGCCCAGGCGCAGTGAAAGGCAAGGGCCGGACACGTGTCCTTCTGAGGACGACCGGCCGGGAGGTAGCACCAGCACCACTCGCAGCCTATCTGATACTCGTACAAAAAAAAACAAGCAACTTGACAGTTCTGTACAAATAATCCCAGATACAGACAAAAAATGGTATGCATTGGACATCCATTTCTTTCTTTTCATGGAGAAAAAGCATATCATTTTATTTTATTACATCAGAGGGAGAATTTACAAGAGCTGGCAATGGTTGCTAATTGCCAGGTGACAGCTATGTTCTCACCGAAACCGGTAAATCCAACCTCGCTATCTAACAAAATTTGTGTAAAAAAAAGACACAATATATCATTGACAGCCAGCCAGCCTCGAATAAACGAAAGAATCAGGATGAATCTGATAATATAGCCCTTTGGCATGGTAAAGGGGGTTAGTCCTGAAACGAGCAGTTCAATACTTCAGTTCATGTATCCACGGCAGTTAGGAGCTTTACACAGACAAGGAACCTTGCAGTCCTCTGACTCGTCAGGGTCAAACAAGTAGTCATAGCTGCACATAAGAGAAAGAAAGATCAGAAAATGGTAAAGATTATAGCTTCAGGAATGGAGACCGTTAGCAGAACAAGGCAGGGAAGAAGGAATTACGTTAGTTCTTCTCCAGTAGAGACATCTCTTTTGGCGATAAGAATTATCTGGCTCTTTTCATCGCCAACACTCATGATCCTCGCGTAGCAATTAGGCATACACTGAAAGCATGACGATAATATTTAGCTTTATGTTTTGTTGGGCTATTAAGGTATAGAGAAGCTGCAAATGAGAAACCCAAAGTATTACCGAGTGATTAATCAGGCGTGCTATGTTCCCTTTCTCTGTTGCATCAATAACAATGTCTTCACTTATCTTGAACAGCTGCAGTGCAAAAGAAATGATCATGCACCATGTAAGATAGTTAAGATGCGGTATATCAAGTAGATTATGACGTATAATCTGGAAATTATTGCATTATTCATAGCTAGCACTGTCTACATCATTCAAGTCAAAAGTAGAATAGATGATCTTCACCCAAAAAAAGAGTAAATTGCACTTTGCACTGGGTAGATTATATTTTGTTTCACTTTGCACCGGGTTTAGTACGTATTTTCACTTTGCACCGGGTATATCAAAACAAATTTCACTTAGCACCAAGATACATCATCAAATCTATAGTTTGTAAAATTTTATAAAATCCAAAGGAAACTTTGTGAATCATGGTCTAAATTCAAAAGGTTTCACAAGTTTTACTTGTATTTCATAAGATTTTTCTTCAATTATATGACACAAGCTAGTGCAAAGTGAAACTTATTTTGATGTACCCTAGTGCAAAGTAAAAATATGTACTAAACCCAATGCAAAGTGAAACAAGATTCACTCTACCCGGTGCAAGATGCAATTTACTAAAAAAGCACAGTAAATAACAACTTACATAACAATCTTTCTTTTCCCTGTGATACCGTGCTTCCCTCAAATCTGCAACACTACGTCTAACTTGGTCACCACGATATTCGATAACCTGGCACAACAGTGATCCATTGAACGTTAAGAACAAGCTCCTTCTGTTTGGATGCACAACAGACAATTGGACTGGAATGCAACCGTTTACCATGATAAACTAATGAATTTTATTGGAAAAATGCATATAACCTAAATGGCATACCATTTGCCCCTCCTGAATTTTCTTAGCAGCAAAGAGCCCCCATCCATGTATTCCAGATCGACCACAAGAGACCCTTTTATTTTCTGTTTTCTGTAATCATCAAACGTTGAGGGTATCAGTATGCTGAAATCATCAAGTCGTAAGAAGCGGAATCAGACAGAAACTAAACCTGTAAGTACCGAAGTCGTTCTTTAAAAGTTGCAAATGGTTTATCGTCCTTCTGATCCTGTTAACAAGTGAATAACATGCATAAATTCTTCTGCCATTCAACAGTTGCTGGATTAAAGACAATGCAGTAGTTAGAATGGGATAGTTACCATGCAAGAGTTTAAATCCTCAATTGACTCCTGGGAGTGATGTCGGGGTCCCATTATTCGGTGGGCAATTGCCTCTCCTGGCTCTTTCTGGAACATGCAGAAAATTTAGTGCTAGAGGCTAGCTTACAGAATAACAGAAATAAAACTTAGGCAGATCCATTCATCCATATGCTAGACAACCTATTATAACGAAAAAAATGCATTAACTGTCGCCATCCTTTGAACAAGCAAAAACCACGTCATGGATTACAGCAAGAGAGAAACCCATGCTGACAAGAATCTAACTTGTTTGGTTGAACTAAGAATTTTGCATGAACTACCAAGGAAATTACCAAAAGGACAAAGAACGTAAAGTCCAAAACATAGGCTACAAAGAATCACAAAAAGAATGTTGACACTAACAAATCCGTGGATTATCCCTGCAAATTAACAGTATCCTTTATTGTATTGGGAGGAACAAGGAAACAAAACAGTATAGTATATAGGCGTGAGAAAATACCTTGTTTTTCAGTATTTCATAAGGTAGGCACCTTGCAGCTGGACAATCAGAAATTTTAGCAGGAAAGGCTTTCTCCTGTAGATTGTCCTTCCTGACAAGTCTAGCACCAGTCTGTTTCTCATTATTTTGGGGCAAAAATTTAGTTGAGAAAACTCCTTCGGGGGTCTTAACTATCAAGACATTATCTGGATCAGGAGTACTGCAAAGAGCCAGTACGACAGGTGTAAGTAACACAAATTTGTGGCACTCCCACAAATAACTATAACAGAACTGTTCCAATATCTTGTCATTTTCATGCATCTGATTATCATTGATCTTGCCCAAAAAAATGTCTTACTGCACTACTAAGACAGGCACCAAAAAGCCAGAACGAGGCTAAAATAACTGTTATTTTTAAGAGTGGAAACAATTTGACGAATTGATATATATTTGAACCAGAGGGAGATGCAGTAAGGTGAAAAAGAAATTACCTGTGAAATGCACAGTAGGAAACCATTCTTGTTATGTTCCTTCCATTTTTTTCGGAGGATTGCAACTACGAGCAACAGAAAAACATATATTATAATAAACTTTCTCCAAATGTGCATTAATAAAAAACCAATTGACTAATAAATTAACATCAAATGATAAGAGTATTTTAGACAAGAACATATACTATGCACACAGGCTTTCCCATGCACACACCGTGCACACCAACTAACAAATATCACCGGAAATTTTAGAAAAATTTATATATGTACTTTCAATAGTACTACACCTATATATAAAGTCTCATCTTCATATTCATTATACATAGAGAGCAACAAAAAATACAAAATTCTGACAGATTTATACTCTTAAAACTGTCAGATTTTTTTTTGTTATGGCTAAACTATAATGAATTTGAATATGAGACTTTATATATAGGTGTAATACTATTGAAAGTACATGTACAAATTTTTCTAGAATTTTTTGTGATATTTGTTAGTTGGTGTGCACGGTGTGCACACGGAAAGCTTGTGTGCATAGGATATATTTCCATTTTAGACATATACATATCATGCTTGAAAGGAAATGTACCAATTTACAAGAACTATTCCAAGGCATAACTTATGGAAAAAGGAAGCACAAGGCATGCTCTTTGAAATAGCAGTACACAGAATCAGTAAAAAACCAAAGCAGGTAAGTAGCTAGTGCACAAAACTCTCTTAGCCAAGCATCATAAGACTCATAAATCATAATATGAATTTCTTTTTATTTAAGCAAGAAAAGGGTTTCCACGGTCTACCTCCATGCGATATCCTGCTCTTGATGCACACATTGCATGATAATAAGTAGAACACTTGTAGCACTGAGTGCAGGCACCGTGCATCTGCTTGCATATAACGCATGTCTGGAATTCATATGACAACATCGTGTAAACAAACATCAAGGCAAAATTTCAACAAATATGTGACAACAAAATATCCAATGCATGACCTTATGCAAAATAACAACAGGAAATCCAAACCTTCTTAAAGTACTCTGAAGGGATGCTCAATATGCCCATGGCTGGCTCCATTGTCTCATCAACAGGAAAAGAAACCTTAGGTTGAAACCAGGCACATGTAACATGAACCCACAGTTGGTTAATATCTGTCGGCTTGAGAGCACCCCCTAAAGCAATACAAACAAAAAAGATGAATGTTGACAGCATTAACCACAACCAGGAAAAATGGACACCATTAAGCACCACTATAATTTATCAAATAAGATTCAACATCTAAACATGAGAATGAGAAACAGCCTAAGGAGAAATGTGAGGTATCATTCAATACTGTGGCGATATGCCATCATGGGGGGAATGGTACCTTTGACAGGACATAGGCAACATTCTCTCTTTAGTTTGGGCAATTCACATGCTCGGCAGACCCAATTTGTAAAATCTTGTACATCACATGCTCCATAGCACTCTTGGTGGACAGCTATTTGGCATCTACACAAAGATTTTGGAGAAACTTTTCAGCTACCAGCAACAACCATTTACATGCAACAACAACAACAACAACAACAACAGCTACCAGCAACAACCATTTACATGCATGCAGTCCAAAAGCATATAATGAAGCCACAAACTAATGGTGTTGAATTTGAAAAAGCCTCAAAGATTAGCAGGAAATACCTGTTGCAAATAATAATTTTATTGTAGTCCCAATCCTCAACCCATCGACAAACAGCACAACGTTCAGTTGTCCATCTAGCACAGACAGGACTAAAAGAGTTTGCTGCAAGCATCAAATTAATTAGTTACGACGACATGTTGCAAGCACCAACTGCAGAAACCAACACAAACTCAAGAGCCAATGTACCTAGCAATTTCAGCAACTCTTCTTTATTAATAGAAGGTGTAGAAGACCTCAAATTTGCGCAGGGAATATCATCCAACTAAAGGTAATGACAAAAGTGAAAGAATCCATACCAAGTTCTCATACCTTTGAATTTATTGAAAACTAGGTAAACATGGAAGTTTAGTGATCATTGTCGACCACCAACTTTCAGATAAAATGAAAATCTTAAGGGCTTACCAAGGTTACCAATGGATCCCCATTGCTCTTAAGTTTAACACTCATCTTCCAATTCTTCTTCCTTGAACCAGTATGTCTCTCCCACTCACTCAGACTCATCAGTTTTTCCTTGCAAGAATTACATTGGCATAATATCCTGCCAGCAACAACACAAGTCAATACAACAGTGGCACCACCACACCAGCCACACCTACATATCAGGGAATCAGTTTATACTCCTTTAGAAAGAAGGTAGTGGTTGTGGTGGTGAATCTGCCACCCACTACCTCCTAGCTGCATTGTTACAAAATAATACGTAAATTTCTTTAATATTAAACAATTGACCTTTCAAATGTTGTTTTCTTCTTATTTGCCTTCTAAACCACAAGTTGACACAAAAGATCCATGACCAAATTGTTGTGTATATGTCAGTGTTTGACTTAACTTTATAATTTAACATGTGTGAACACTGCCAAATGCTCCTTGAAACAAAAAGAAAAGTAATGTATATGTCCAATGAAATAAATCACATTTATTTGTTTTGAACAATATTGGGAACACATGGGCATTTAGCGGGTGTAACACAAATACTGCTAGCAACTGCGAATTGGTTCAGTGCTTCTGATCCACTGTCTGTCATATGTGAACCACCAAACTATTCTTCAGAGTTGGCTGGTACGGCAAGAACCAAGATGGAAGTCATTTCTTTATGCAACAATACTGATTACTGGGATCAACTCCACATATAGAATAGCAATCAGACTCCATAGCACTTGACACTAATTTTAATCCACATGTCGATTTTCATGCCAACTGAATGATACGAAAGAGAAATGTATGCTCCAAGGAAAATAACCACTCGCATAAATTCTGTAGTCATTCTAAGAACAGATGACTATATGCAATATGGGGATTGAGCAAAACAAAGCACGCTAAAATCACATAAGAGTATTGATATACAGGTAAGCTTAAAGAAACATGATGACTGTAGATTAAATAGAAGACATGCAGAATACATACATGTGCTTCTTAGGTAAATACATTGCGTCCATCCCAAAGCAGAACACAGGTATCATTTCTGACAATTTTTCCTTTGAAGTGCTAGCACATCTGTGTATAGATACATTAGAAAGAGAGATGCTTATAATCATTTTAGAGTAATGGTAAATAGTAGTCAATAGTCTGGAGGAAAAAAAATAAATAACTCACTCTGAACTGTTCAGAGTGTCCATTTGTTCAACTTGAGATACTCTTTTGCTTTTTGATTTGCAATCTGGACAGAAATAATCGCCATTTTCTAAGTCCTATAAAATAGTACTGAGTCAGCAAAATATATTCAGTTATTGATAGAACTGTTTGATATAGATATCAAACAATAGGATAAAAAAAATATCAGCATCAAAACAAAAGAAGCAGATTACCTCCATGTTGGTGCATGTTAGGTCACATTCTATGTGAACCCAAATTTGACACTCATCACAACAAACCTGCAAAGAAGTGTGTTGAAGGTCACGCCTTGACCCCAGGACCAATCAAGAGAACATGTAGAATATAAAAGCAAAAAAACACATATCTCTAAGCTCTTACCCAATTTCCACCATCTGTGTGGTGCCAAATTTTCTTGCAGATGCCACAGTACTGCTTTGACTGCAATAGCTGCAGATGTAATAAAGTTTGCACAAATAAGGCACCATAACAAACAGAAAATGTAATGAAATAATAATAAAACAAAACAATCTCAGATGTCCGAGCACATACCTTATCACAGTGCCTACAGAGTAACTGTTCTCCCGCTTGCTTCTTTTTCTTTGGTATCTTGGATGGAAGACGATTACCACAACTATCACAGCATCCAGGTGATTTCCCAACAACCTGCAGTACGGTTGATCAGGTTGCAGCTCAGCTGAAAGTTGTAAGAAATAAGGCAGTCACAAGCTCATATCTTTACAGTTGTGTTGCGTCCATCTATTTACCTGAGCCTCTGATTGACATTCCTGCTCATTATTAGAACCAGTCCCTTCCTGTAACCTGTCATGGATAGACTGATCATTGACAGACTTCTCTAGTGAGCACCTAACATCCATTTCGAGCTCAAAAAAACCATGCTCAGCAAGGAAAGCCTCCTCAATTGCTTCACAGAATCTGCTAGCCTTGAGCTTATACAAAGGCTGACCCTGAAACCTAGCAGACCAAAGAAATTTGAGATACCAGTCAGGTAAAAAAGGCCTATTCATTGTATTCCAGCAGCTTACCTGTCTAAGTAGTCAACAAAGGGAAAGATCATCCCTTGCTTAACCCATCCATAATCCTGCAAAGAAATGTTGTAGTGTGAGTTGACACAACCAAAAAACAGAAAGGAAGTGTTTGGCCCATGCCCTGACATAGTTTGCCCTGTTTCCGTTGCACTTGTGGAGCTCTTATCTGAATTCTAAATTTAAATGTTGGGTTGTGGATTTCAAGGAAAAAAGAAAAAACAACGCCCATGATGCTTAACCAGGAATTGTGGTTAAGTACCCTGCCATGCCCGCCAGAAGAGTATCCGAAGAACATGACGCAGAGTGCACCCGGGATGCAGGAGTTTAAGACGACCTCTGGTGCATGCAACAGTGGGTCAATCACCACCGCAGGCCATGCTGGGGACTTCTTCCCCGCCTTCGCCCACACAACATCCCCAAGCACGAAATCCTCCGGCCAGTAGAAATCCTCTTTTTTCTCGCCTCCCTCCCTCTTCGGCTTGCACTCTACCACCACGGACTTGCCCTCTGGCCCCCCATTCCCGCTGGCATTGCTCAAAGACGTCACCACACTACCGCTGAAGCCACCGGAGCTGCTGCTTCTGCTGATATTCCTGCACGCCCGGTACAATTCCTCCTCCGTCTGCACCGGCTGCTCATCGCCGGTCCACACCGCGGTCTCCACGGCACCAAAGGCGGCGCCTTTGGGCTCCACCGCCTGCACCTCCACATTGTACACGTCCCCGCCGTCCTCCACGGCGACGGCGGCCTTCGCGGGCGCCGCAGGCCTCCCCTTCTTCGCGGGCGGCAGCAGTGCCACAACCGAGTCCCTAAACCGCGACGGGATCACCCGCTCGCGGCGGCGCTTGGCGGGCATCATGCTGCTCCCCCCTCCTCCGGCAGGGGGCTCCATCTCCACCTCCCCGGGTACGGCGGCGGCGGTGCAGCGCTTGAGCGGGATGCGGGACGCGAGCATCGCACCAACCCCGGGGACGGGGGCACTACCGCATCGACCGCGCGAAAGCAAACCCTAGAATCCCAACTCGTCAGCGACCAATCCGCGGCTCGGGGTGGGTGGCCTTAGGGTTCCGACCGACCGCTCGGGCCCGGGGGCAGGGGATTTTAAGGATCTCCAGTTCTCCACTATCGGGCGGGGAATCAAGGGGCGATTTGGAGGCGAGGCGCCAGCGCGGGGGCGAAAATTTTGGGTTCCCTCCGGGACTCGAGGGATTGGGGGGGCTCGGGTTTTGAACGAAAATTCGAACGCGATGTCGGGGTCGGGGAGGAGGCGAGGAGAGGAGAGGAAGGAAGACGAGTCGGCGCCGGGGAGATGATACGAGAGGTTGACGGGTGGGGCCCGCGCGTGGGGAGGTGGGGGCGTGACTGCGTGAGCTGTGGAGGAAAAGGGTTTTATCGCGCGGATCTGGATCCAGGGGTCGGGGCTTCTGGCGCGGAGCTCTACTCGGGCATCGGTACCTGAGCATTTCCAGATTCCACGCGGATAAGGAATTTTTTTTATTTTTATATTTTTTTAAAAAATATTTATAAAAGTATATTTTAGTTCTGAAAATTTACAAATCTATACCTTAACGCCCTCTAAGAGGGTGTTTTAAATGACGTGGCAGACCCCCGTCAGCCTCCGCTGTCAGGCGGCCGTTGGGCCGCCTGCAAAAGAGACGGCGACGGCGGCCGCCATTTTGCAGGCAGCTCTCTTGCCGCTCTCCCATAGGACGATTTTTACCTGGGCAGGAGGCCACCTGCAATAGAGGTGGCTCCACAGGCCAGCCGTTCTGCAGGTGACCTTGCCGTTCTCTGGGAGGGCGGTTTCTGGTCAGCGAGGGGGCCGCCTGTAAATAGCCACCACCCGTAAGGCTGCCTCTCATCCGGTGCGATCGTTGACGAGCATTTTTCATGAAATTTTGGGCAAATCTGACAGTAAAATTTAACAAGCATTTTGCAGTTGAATTAATAAAAGAAATCGCGAACGGTCGTGATTTTAATAGCAACTTTTTGGATCGGTTTTCATCTCTCGGAATCTATTTTCGTCGTGAAGTCGAAACTCGAAAATTCATGGTTTTTGATCAGTTTCATCGAAAACGTAAACCCTGAGGAGTACATCATTATACCAATGAGTGTAAATGAAGGAAAGGAGTTTCTTCAGTAAGCGTAGAATGAATAAAACATGGCATACAAAAGGTAGAACATATGTATAGCAGGCTAACTACTACTGGTACAATGTACTACGGGCCCTGGCCGTAATCTCTATCCCTCTTTGTCTTTTCTACTCTACGCTCGCATGTGACCCTGGGAGTAGGTCAACCAGTCTGGTGGTATGGCATGGCCAGCGCGGCTCGCGTACATGGGTGTGGCAGTTGGCGACTCCTGTGTCTGCGTTAGCAGAGCTCCTCCGAGCTGTAAGGAACATAATACCTTCTAGATCTCTGCATTCCCTAAGTCATCGCCCTTGAAAGGATCTCGTACCCAACCGCCGTCGTGTGTGCCCTGAGCGGAGGACCAAGCACCAGCAAACATCCCCGGCGGTGTAGAGTGGAACCCTGTGGAAAAAATTGTTGATAATTACAAACCGCAATTTTGCAAGGCAAAAGGAAACTTTGCACCGTGCATCTAACCTGAAGAACCTCCTATAGTAGCCCGGGGACAGAGCTCTTGCCCTGCTGCGCGTGTGGACGTATGTAGTACGCTCCCTGCGTGGACGTGCCAGCTCCCAAGGGATCAAGGTATGATGTAGCGAAACCTGCACGGAAGCATATTGATGTAAAACGATGCATGTCGGTAGAAGGAAATATCGTATGAACCAATGGATAGCGAAATTTACCTCTAGAGGGGCCAGCTGGCTGACTGGAACCCTGATAGTGCACTCCTGCTGCAGGCAGGCGAACTCCTGTTCTAGCAGGCTATGGAGGGTGCTGAGGTACAGCTACGGGAGGTACCGCGTCGACCACACAACAAGTGAGCGCACGAATCACTGTGTGCATCGACCTACGGATCCTCCCGAAAGTCATCCTCTGCTCCTCCGCACTGAGCACGATCCCAATGTCCAACCGTTCGAATGCGCGTCCACATCAGCCTAAACCTGGCACGCAGCGTCGATCTTTTTCAAATGTTATTAAATATGTGTTAGAACCATGGACACGTACAAAGTAAATAGCAAAGTGCAAAGAGAACGTGACTCACCGCGCGGAAGTAATCCTAGTCACGGTATGTAGGGTATGCGTTTGTCATGGCGGCGACGTGTGGCTGTAGATTGGCTGGAGTGAAGTGACCCGTGTCCGGGTACGAGGCTGGTACCACTTGAGATATCCTAGGTAGGTGACCTCGGTGTGTGGCCGGACTTCGTCAATGACCTCCTCCGTCACCAACAACTAGTCGTCCACGTACCTCTGCAACCGGGGAACACATAGAGTGCTGATTCCCTGTCCCCTACGAGTATAGCTAATTGTAGAGAGTGTATTAGACTTCATAAAAGAGTTGTAATACTGAACGAAGTTCGCAGTTGTACTAACCGGTGAATGTCGCGCGGGACAACTTGCTCCACGGGCACAGGGCAGTGCTGACTTTGGCCAAACTATCGCATCACGCGCTGTGGACAGTGAGGCTCGATGAAGATGTCGAACACCATCGACGCTGTCGTCATCCAGTAGACCTGGAGATAACAAGCTCGGAAAAGTCATCGTTAGTCCATTCTGCAGGCATTATATTGTCCTCATCGGATGATTCATCATCCATAGCATGCTCGTTATCAGCATCTTCCCTATCCATTATCTCAACGATGGTGTCGATTAGCTCTTCCTCGTTTGCCGCACCTGTTGGCTTCCTATCTTCTTCGTTCTCTCCTTCATTTCTTCCATTGTTTCGGCATCATCTCCCATTATACTTGGACCCTTATCATCTTGCACGGCCATTACAACGGTGTTATCCTTCTCGTACACCGACACAAGTATACCAAGTGGTCAACCATGTTGAAATGCATTCTCCACATACCATCTCCAAGTAGCAGTGCAATCCACCGGCATAAGTTTCCAAAAAAACCTTCAACTACACGACTCACTACAACATACACGGTTATTGCGTTGATCTGGGGGTCGACTCGGAAGTCTCGCATCAACCAGTTGTTTACTGACCCGAAACTTCTCTCAGCTGGTCTATCAATGCCCTTAGCCATTGAACTGAACTCCGATAGATCTACACCCTGTGGACCATAACTAATATTCCCTTGTCCATGAAATAACTGAAATATCACCTTATTTGACATCTCTGCTGATGAAAAAATAGAGTTAAACTAAGTACCAACATGCTCATCAGATCTAATACCGTGTAATCAACATTTTATAACCACCATCTCTAAAAAATTACGTCGCCTAATAGGTTAACCTAAAAACTACAGATCTACGAATGTAACAACTTATTTTCATATCGTACGATACACGTAGCTAGTACAATACTACATCACTTCATGAATACAAATGGAAATTGCAAAGGGACACAAAATTTTACCTGTAGACGAATCCGCAAACCGGCAAGGCTTCGCGGCTTTCCTTCGCCTTCCCTCTCAGCTATCTCTTCTTTTTTTCTGTTATTTTTAGGAATTTTATAAATTTTTTAGAGGTTGGGAGGGGGTTTTTATACTGAGCCACCAAAAAATCGCCCTCCACCAGGACGATTTTTAACACCTTTGCAGCCGGCACCCTACCCTAGCGGCCGCCATTTATGCAAGCGGCTCCCTGGCAGGGTAAAAATCGCCCTCCCAGAGGACGGCAAGGAGGCCGCCGCTTTTGCAGGCGGCTCCCTGGCCGAGAAAAAACCACTCTCTAGGAGGGCGGCAAGGGGGCCGCCCGCAAAATGGCGGCCGCCGGGCGCCGGCTCTTTTGCAGACGACACCCTTGCCACCTACAAAATGGCAGACGGCCCGACGGCCGCCCGACAGTGGCGGCTGATGGCCGTCTGCCATGTCATCTAAAACGCCCTCTGGGAGGGCGTTGGGAGTATAGATTTGTAAATTTTCAAAACTAAAATATACTTTTGTAAATATTTTTTGAAAAACATATAAAAATAAAAAAATCCACGGATAAGGTGATGCACGCGATATGCATACTCCCTCCGTCCTAAGTTGAGTATTACTTTCTTATCGATATGTCACATCCAGTATTATGTTTTTTTTTATTTTAAGACAAAGACACTATAGATTAACTATGCATCTCATTTTAGGTTGTTTAAGAATTATTGATTAAGGTTTAAGAAAAAAATGATTATAGTGACTGGGGATTGGCTAATTGGTGCACACGCTGCCGTACCGAGAGACGTACATGTATTTTGTGTGGGTCTCTTTTTCAAATAATGGGCCACATGTTTATCTAGGTTATCTGGTTTCTTTTTTTTTACCAATTTGATCTTTGAAAGTGATTTGATTGATTTTGAAAGTTTTGACAAACTCGAGTAAACTTTCTACTAAAATTCAAAACTTTCAATTCACTTTTTTTAACTTTCAACTCAAATTTAAAACTTTCTGTTTATTTTTAAACTTTCAACTCAAATTTGAAAATTAAAAAACTCTACCCAAATTTTGAAACCTTCAACAAAAATTTTGAAACTTTCAAACCAAAATTTGAAAATTTTGACTCAGGATTTCAAAACATTCAACTGATTTTTTTACGCTTTCAAATAAAATCTTGAAACTTTCGACTCAACTAGTACTTTTTGTTATTTTCTTACAAAACATCATTAATAGCCCAATTGCCTAAGCCCTAGGCGCTAAGTGAGTCCACCCGACGCACGCACAACTTGTTGTGTCAGCACATGCATGTGAAGTAGCGTCCGTGGAGTGATTGATGAGACAAGTAGTACTTTATATGATAATTTTTTAGGGCAAATTTTAAATCCTAGAGTGAATCTTTTTGGGATGGGGGGAGTACCTTAGATTACCTACGTGTCACGGTCTCTTATGAGCACTGAGCCAAAGTGGTGGCATTAAAAGGGAAGCGGCGGCAATAAAACAGAGCATCGATGATGAACAGAACGAAGGCCCCAGTGTCTCCTCCTTCCCCAGTGCTCTCTTTCCCAAAATCTATTTCTCCAATCCCATTCTCCCTCTTTGGTCTAAATTATTTCTTTCCAATCTCTGCTTTTATTTCTCATAATTTATATCCCAAAACACTTGTATCGTTAAATTGGTTATTACCTAGCTGTAGATGGTGAGTTGAACTCAGTGTTCATAACGGAGGTAGGTAACAATATAAGTATCTAATTAATCATTGCAGAATGCAACTAGGAAGGTGTAATGAGATGTTTGACAAGTCGGCCACTATGCTCAAGTCATGAAAGACCCAGCCAGATGTGTCACATGTGGACATGTCTATGGACTCAGTTGACAGCAGCGGCACCTTAGGCACACATCGTCCCCCTTTTGCTCCAAGCCAATCACCATCACCTAGCTATACAATGACATCATCCTCGCAAGGCCCAATGAGTTCTTGATGGCACAGGAGAAGCATACCACTAACACCAATGGCAAGGTCACGAAGTCCAACTTCGATTGTGAGATAATTCACATTGTGTCCTTGGTCTAGACTAAACCAGTGGAAACCAAATGGAATAGTGCTGGATGTAGGCATTGGTGTCTTCAAAACCATAAGTGCCTCTTAGGCGTCAGCACCTCCTCCTCCAGTCCTACGTCTCTGCAACCTGTCGTCCTAGCCGCCACCGTCGCCTGCCGTCCCCCCTACCACCGCCTGCCATCCCGCCGGCGACGCTTTCAAGCCCGCGTCCCCCTGTGGTAACGTTTGTTTCCGCCGCCCGGCAACGTCTTTCCTTTCCTTGCTCATTGTCGTCGTCGGTTCTTGATTTTGATTTGTTTCCTGTTTCGTTGCGATAAACTTCCATTTCTGGGGGGAACGGATTGGTCGGTGCATTAATCTCCTTCCTGCTTGCGATAGATAGGCTTTGCATTCTCTTCTTCTGACGTTTTCCTGCTCGGATCTGCTGATTTCGTGGTGGTTAATCGAGTCGTTTTGTTGGATGTGCAAATTTGCTGCTGAGGAGCTCGGCGATCTGCAGGAACGCCTCGCCGCGGGCGTCGTGGTGCGCACGACGAGTTGACGACCTCCTGCACATCAATCCGGCATCCCCTCCAGCAGCAAAAGGTGATACCCTCCATGGCTCCAAATCAAGTATTAGATGTTCTTGTAGTCTAATTTGATCATTTTATTTTGGATTTGGGATTTAGAAATTTAGTGATGAGCTTCGCTTTAGGAAATTACGTCAATAGCAACTTATAATTTGATTAATTGTTCATCATTCATCAGGACCCTAAAAATGGCACCTAGAAAAAGAGGTACAAAAGCAGCAGCTGCTGAAAGTGAAACTAGCATGGCTGCCTCGTCGCCAGCTCCAACTGAAGGGGTAGAAGGGCGATCAACTGTGGGCAGTGCCAATGAAGCTACCAATACTATTGTTGTCATTGATGTGGATAACAATGGTGCAGAGGAGGAGGGAGACCATGAAACCAAAGATGAACCTATAGCAAAGAAAGCAAAGAAGAAATCCTCGCCAGCTTGGGAGCACTACAATACTTTTAATAAGGTGGTTAAGATAAATGGCAAGATGGTTAAAGAAGAGTGGGTCAAGCGCAAATATTGTGCCTGTTCAACTAGGCGCAATAGCAGGAATGGTACTTCTATGTTCTTGAACCACACAAAAACCCACAATGTGGTTCCAGGACAGCAGCAGCTCAAATTGGATAAGGATTCCGGTACAACTTCGGTTGAAACATATAGGTATGATCAAGAGGTCTCTTTACGGAAATTTTATTTGGCAATTATCATGCATGAGTATCCTTTCAATATTGTTGAGCATGAGTATTTTGCTGACTTCATAAAATCTCTACGGCCTACCTTTCCTTTGAAGAGTCGTATCACTGTTAGGAAGGATATACTTGGTATATTTTCAGAAGAATAGAAAAAGTTGTATGAGCTTTTTAAAATTGTCATTGCTTGCTTTAGTGCAACAATGGACATGTGGACCTCTAACCAAAACAAGAGGTACATGTGTATCAATGTTCATTGGGTTGATGACAATTGGTGTATTCAGAAAAAGATTATCAAGTTCATGCATGTAAAAGGGAGGCATACTGGGCTAAATTTAGCTAGTGTATTTTCTTCATGCTTGCATAAGTGGTTCATCGAGAAAAAATGTTTTCTCTCACTTTGGACAATACAGCAGCAAATGAAGTTTGTGTTAAGGATGTTATTAAGGTGCTGAATAGAAAGAGCCCCCTCATGTGTGATGGAGCATTCTTTCATGTGAGATGTGCAAATCATATACTTAATCTTGTTGCTAGAGATGGTTTGGCACATATTGGAGAAGCTGTTTTGAGTATTCGATCATTTGTGATTCTTGTGAAGTGCTCTCCTCTACAGAAAGAGGAATTTATAAAATGTACATCTGAGTGTGGATTGGATACAGCGAGGGGACTCTCAACTGATGTTTTGACAAGGTGGAATTCAATGTACCATATGTTGTCGATGCCATATATTATAGAAAGGCTTTTGAAAGGCTTTATGAAATTGAAAGAGATATGTATGAGGATCTTGTTCCAAAAGCTGAAGATTGGGATAAGGCAACTACACTTTGCATGTGCTTAAAGAAGTTTGATGATATCACTAAGATTTTGTCAGGTACTTCTTATCCAACTACAAATCTATTTTACTATAACTTTTATGAAATCAAGGCTTTAATTACTGCATGGATAAGAAGTGATGATGTTACCATCAAAACAATGGCCAACTCAATGAATAAGAAGTTTGAGAAGTACTGGAAGAGGTCAAATCTTCCTCTTGCTATGGCATACTTTCTTGACCCTAGGTTTAAGACAAAGGCACTAGAGTATAACATGATGAAAGTGTATGGTAAGCAGTCATATCATGCTCCTATGAAAAAGTTTACCAGTGTTGTTAAGCAATTTTATCAAGAATATGCTTCTTTTTATAAGACTACTATTGCACCAACAACTAGTGTCGATGCTGAATCAAAAGAAAGTGATACCATAGAAGAAGCAGATTCTGATTTTATGAATTATGTGTATGCCTCACGTGTAGATAGTGGAAGTGATGCAAGTGACTTGGATAAATATATGGCTGAACCATCCCTGTTGCTTCCTAATCCTATGCCTAATGGAGATAAATTTGATGTCTTATCATGATGGAAAGCTCACAAAGATGTATATCATGTTCTATCTCTTCTTACCCGTGATGTCTTGGCCATGCAAGCTTCCACCGGTGCTTCAGAATCAGCTTTTAGTGCTGGGGAACGTGTTATTGATCCATTTCGTACTAAACTTGAACCTGAAATGGTAGAAGCATTAGTCTGTACCAAGGATTGGGTTGCTGGATGTAGAAGAGGTGATCACTTGTGTCATTTCTCATTTATATTGTCGTAAAAGGCATTCTTGGTTATTTACTAATAGTCTAATATAGCTTTGTTTCAAATTTTTCAGATCATAATAAAAGGGTTGGATCTATTCTTAATGATCTGGAGGTTGCGGAGACCTTGGTTGCTAATTTGATGCTTGACGAGATTGATGATACGGTATGACACACTTACCAACTTACTTTTGGAGTAGTAGGAACATTTTATTTTATACATTTTGTAGTCCTATTGTCAAAAAAATGTATATTGATTGCTCAAAATTATAGAAAAAGCAACTAAGCAGCGATGATGAAGAATGAGAAGTGAAGTCTAAATCCTTGCATGTTGGCGTGTGCTTTATTTTGTTATTTCATATTTGCAACTTAGTAAATTGCAAGACTAATTGTAGTACTGTATGGAACTACTGTTAATGTCATCTTGATCTTGGACATGTTAATGTTGGGACTTGGGACTTACTCCTGTTGTTATGGCATTGGCATGGAGCCATGGATGGACTAATGTTGTTAAGCAACGCAGTGAACTGAAGGCATGCAAGCACTTAAGATGTTATATTATGGTGGTCGCTGGATGTGTTTTGGCTAGTTTTTCCTAGAGAGTTGAGATCATGTTCAGATGTTGTTTTGCCGTCATATTGCTGCTCATTGTATTGCTATCCTCTTGTTGTATGGACTGAATACAAACTTAACATCCGACAATTTTATTCCGTTTCCGAGCTGAGTCCGCACCGACTCTGTACCAAATCCGACGTCCGAAATAATCTGCTCCGCATCCGCACGTCATCCGCACCCGCTCCGCATCCGCTTAAAAAAAATGGTGTAGGATATGGTATGACCACTATCTGTCTGAATCCGCTCCACTTTCACCCCTATCATTTGATGATAGTTATATGCCAACACTCCTTATGACAACACTAAGGCCAATACTTAGTATATGATTCTATGAAGGCCTGCTCATATGTGGTAATGTTGGTTTTGTAGTGCAGAATTACTGCAAGTTCTTTGTGGAGGAATACATGGTTCTGGTGAGTTGTACAAATTTGCATAAAGTGTGATTTCTATATAGGTAAAAGTGCATTTTCTACATGAGAAATGTTGGTCGATGTAGTTGGTCTATTTCATTTTTTTGCTGTGGTGCTATAGTTACTTGGGTTTATTTGGGCTTGTGGTGCTGCAGTTCTTATATGCCCTCAAAAGTTCACGGGTTTCTCGTATGCCACTCAAAACTTGCTATTCTTGTATATGCCATTGTCTAACATTTTCCCCTAGTATGACACTCCCATCATCATACAGTTAGCACTATATTAAATGGGGCTATGAAATCACCAATTTGTCCATCTCTTCTTCAACCTTTTTGGATATATTTTCTCTTCAACCAGTCATGCCTCCCACTCCTCATCCTTGGCAGCTATGGCTACAAGAGACATCAATATGTACTCGAGCAAGCAGTTGTTGTGCATAGATGGATTTCGTTCCTCGAGCCTCGAGGAACAAAATCCATGAGAAGATCATGTTAAGTGCTAAGTATCTATGTAGGTGATGAGCTCTCAAGAGAAGTCACTAGCACCATTTTTCTATAAGCGCACTGGTTGAAATGATGGCCATAGCAATGTTAGATCGGTAGATCATGATTCTTTGACAAAAGGTTCTCCGCAATCACTAGCTAAGAAATAGTCTTAGCAAGAATACATATTGCATAACTGAAGATAAAATTGAAATCGACTATCTGTGGCGTTACTGTTGAGCCTACTATTGTGAGTCGTGTTGGCAACGAGGCGGGGCCAGGCCAGGTTGGGCAGGAACGCCCCTGCCCCCGCCCCTGTAGGGACCCGATGGGTGAGCGGGGCCCCGCATGGAGTCAATACTCCACTTAAACATCACAACATAATAAACAATAATATGATAAATTTCTGTAGCCAAAGTAGCACACATGCATAATATGTGAACATAGTCTTTTAACTAGTTAACAATCCTGACAGAAAATCACAAGTTCACAACCATTATCTAGCCGTGAGCTGTCCATGGAGCCATTCAAGCAAGCAAGCAAACTAACAAAGTTTTATTAGGCTATTACATTGCCAGAATAAAAATAGATAGACATGTAGATAGCTTGCAGTTGACACTTATAGCAGCATCCTTCTCTATCCATCCATGAGACGGCTTCTACAACATCTTCTCAAACTTCAAAGTGCAGATGGGGGATTGGGGAGTAGAATTTAGGGTTAGGGATTTTATATGGTTGCCTAATGGGCCAGTTGGGCCTTAACCTTGGACTATTTCTTGATCTTAGTAATCTATACCCCGGGACTCCGCGGGTGACATGCCGCCCCCATCCCCGCCCTCGGAAAATATCAGGGCCTCGTCCCTGCTTACCCATGGGTTGAAATCTCCACCCACCCCTGGCCCCAACGGGGAAATTGCCACCCCTAGTTGTGAGCGCATGCACGCCCTCAAAAGATGCCTCAAACCACGGCAGCACACGCTACTATCTTTAGTCACAGCCCACGGCGCGCAGTGCTAGTGCCTAGGATTGACATACGTCATTGACGATCGGTGTTGTTAGGAAACCCCTCCTACCAGACGTAGTCCATGAATTCTGGTGTAGATGAACAATCACTAATCTCACAAGGGCACAAAAAGAACACAAGATGTCGGGGAAAATCTCTTTATTCAATATTCTAATGTGTCTACGACCAGAGGAGGTGATCCTCTATTTATAGCAAAAACCCTTAAAGAGATAAACTACAACTCAAAGGGATAACAACCCATTCATATAGGAAACAAACTCTAGGAGCATCTCTAGTAGGGCCCCCAAACAAAGCCCCTAAATAGTTTTTAGGTGTTGACATAAAAGAAGGTCCAGGAGAGTCCTTATTAGAGTATCTCTAGCAATAGCCTCCATTTTAGAGCCCCAAAGGTTAAATGGGGGCTACCCCCATTTCCTTTGAACCTCAAAAATGCCTCGAACTCTAATAACAACCCTATTTTTTTGTATTGTATTTCACCATAGACTAGATGTATATGCCTAGTTTGACACTATAATAATTAAAACATAAATATTTATAACGCATAGAATTCATCCGTATATAAATTAATAATTTGAAACACCACAATTCAAATTTTTATTCAAAATTTAAAAACATGGAAATGACATATATTGCAAGCAAAAGTTCAAGACTCGAAATAACTCACAGAAAATGTAATGAAACAAACTACTGAGCACCATAAAGCGCCCACAAATGCTTCACAAGATCATCTCGAAATTGCTCATGCACTTGCTTGTTTTCTATATCTTTATGTATCTTTAGGAACTCCTCCAATAGGAGTTTATTACGTTGCTGGTAGTCCTCCTCTCTTAGCACATCGCCATCCTCTTGAGCATAGTCAAAGTAATCATCTTCGACTCGCTCACTCTCAATGATCATATTATGCATGATCACACAAGCTGTCATTATGTACCATAGGGTCTCTATGTCCCAAAATCTAGCAGGACCCCTTACCATAGCAAAGCAAGCTTGTAGAACACCAAATGTTCTCTCAATATCATTCCTCACTCCTTTTTGAACTTTTGCGAAATAGACTCTTGTTGCCTTGTGGCTTCTGAAATGTCTTCACAAAAGTACCCCAACAGGGGTAGATGCCATCAGCAAGATAATACCCCATGTTGTACTTGTTACTATTCACCATAAATCCCACATTCGATGCTGTTCTTGAGGTAAGCTTTTGAAAAAATGGTGATCTCTGTAGGATATTGATATCCTTTAGAGAACCTGGTAGACCAATCTTTGGATGAGACAGCTTCAAGAATCATAGTTGGCCTATCCACATGCCATGAGTATTACCCTTTCCATCCAGTTGGGTAATTTTTCTACCTCTAGTGCACGTCAATGCAACCTAGCATGCTAGAAAACCCCTTTTGAGTGTTTATAGCCAACAGTCTCACAGTATCATCAACAGTTGGTGCCTTTATGTACTGACCAGCAAACGCGTCAATCACAGCCTAGACAAAGTGCTTGAAAGCTTCTATCATGGTGCTCTCTGAAATCCTCACCACTTTATCTAGACTATCAGCTGGAATATCATATGCAAGCATGCAAAATGAGCCATACACTTTCTGCAATACAGTGGCACCAAGAAGGCCCATTGCATTTGGTCTCTACCTAAAGCAGTCATCATGAGCCTCCATACCAGCCACTATGCGCAAGAAAAGCTCCTTTGACATTCTAAATCTCTTCCTAAAGAATTTTGCATTGTATATAGGAGGATCTGCAAAGTAATTTGCCACTATATGCAAATTGCCAGCAAACATGTCCCTGTGTACTATCTACCGACCTGGTACTGAGCCACGACGCTTTCTTTTGGTCCTCTCATGCTCCATGTGCAAAAAAAGCAGCTGCAATGTAATAGTCATTATCGTCAGCCTCCCCTTCCTCCCACCATTGACGAAGAAGGTCATCATCATCCAAAAAAAGTCCATCTATAAAAATCATTGACATCAACATTGAAAAGATCACACTAAAAATCGTACTAACACATAAATAAATCTCCACAATCACACACATATCCAAGTTCAGAAGCATTTTATAATGAAAATAACACATCCTACAATAATGATTGATTCAACGATAAAAATCATTCAATAGTGAAAATGACATATCCTACTGACACATAATCATAGTAAAAATTAACACATAGAGGCTACAAAGGCCAAATGGTTCAACCGTGGAATGATATATCTTACTAGCAAATAACACATAGAATCAAACATATTCCATAAAAAGCATAAGTAAAGTACATCATGGATGTCAAACTCCACCAAAGCCATCACTACCCCCACCAGAGCCCCACTACTACCACCAACGCCACCATTGAGGGTAGCCATCTTAGAAGTCGCAATTTGTGCCCTCATTGCCAACACATACGTCCTCACATCCGATTCCATGGTAGAGACATCACAGAACATGAGTCATTGTTTTTACTCCCACATTAACTTGCGCTCAGCCAACAAGATCTTGCGCTCCTCAAGCTCCTTAGTCTCCCTCCATCTTTCTTATTTTAACTTCACTTCTTTCCCCTTGGCTTCAGCCAAACCTTTCATTGTCTCCTTGTACGACCCACCTTCTCCTCCATTTTTTAACTTCTCTTTTGCTTGCTTCCTCCCTAGTGGTCTTTTTTTAGCACTAGACTCTGATGAATCAGGAGCTCTAATTTTTTCACTGTTGTCTCCTTCACTAGCTCCCTCAGATGGCATCGAAAACTTGTTGGACCTTGGCATCTTGTGGGACTCTAGTGCTTGAAACTTGGGCAAATTCCTCACCTTAAGCCAACAGTGAACAAACTGAAAACCCCTATTCTTTGGTTCCTTGGATGAGTACAATACCTGCGCTTCAAGAAGCTATAGAAAAGTTCAAGTGTTAGTTCGCATTCATAGAAGGCTATTTAAAATAATATATAGACAAGTCAACTTACATGCTCTTTATATAGTATGCCACTTGGACGTTGACGCTCGATTTGATCATAGCAAGTTTGAAACTTGCTTGTCTCCTTTTGAATGATACCCTAATGGTGTTCAAGAGAGTGCATTTCTATCACTCAAAATTGCTGCTGGCATGGTAATGCTCTGCAATTCTTTTCCAGCACGTCTTCCCCGACTGCTCATTACTTGTAATAGGATCTGTGCTAATATGCCTGGCCGAGCATGCCGGGCCGATGGCCGGTCGAGCGCAGGTAGGGTTTTCACCTGAAATTTTTCGATCTTCCTCTTTCTCCAGACGTCGACGCGCGGATGGGTGGGGAAATTGTTGTATGCATCAAAAAACGTCGATAGAGGCTGTGATCTAGAGCCCCCAAGACTGGGAGCTTGGAGGAAAGATTTGGGGGCATCCTCATTTTGGGGGGCCTAGTAGGATCCCTGATGGACCTAGTATTTTTACCTCGACACCCAAAAACTGTTTGGGGGCTGGGTTTTGAGTTCCTGCTAGAGATGCTCTTAGCAAGGACCCTAAACACAACCCCAAATAATTTTTGGGTGGTGAGGCAAAAAAATAGATCCAACAGGGACCCTACTAAGACCTCCAAAATAGGAATGCCCTCAAATCTTCCCCCCAATCCCCTAGTCCCGGGGCTCTATACCACAGTCCCTATCGTCGTTATTTTTGGCGCCTATGATAATTCCTGTGCGTCGCCGTCTGGAGGAAGAGGGAGATTGACAATTCATCTGCGCTAGATTGACCGCGGCCGGTCGGCGGCGCCTGCCCAGCCTTGCCGCCCCACCGCTTGTGCCGCCCCACCGTGCCGCCGCCTACGCCGCCCCAATGCCTGCGCTGTGCCGCCTCCCCGACGCCTGTGTTGCCCCGCCGCCTGCGCCGCCCCGCTGCGCCGCATCTCTGCTTGTTTTTTATCTCTCTGCGTCTACGCCACATCTCTGCTTGCTCTCTCTCTCTGCTATACTGCTCCTTGGAAGTATATGGATGAATTCTATGTGTTATAAATAATTATGTTTCAATTATAGTGTCAAACTAGGCATATACATATAGTCTACGGTGAAATACAACAGAAAAAGAAATGGGGGCTGAGACATGGGGACTGTTGCTGGAGTTCAGGGCATTTTTAGGGTCCAAAGAAAATAGAGGCAGCCACCATTTAATCTTTAAGAGCTCCAAAATAGGGGCTATTGCTGGAGATGCTCTTAGGGCTTCCAAAATAGAGAGGACCCCAAATCACCCTCGCAGGCCCCGAGTCCTAGGGGATCTATTACACAGCCCCCATCCACGGTTGGGAGGCGCGGGAGAAATTTCCTAGCGCGCGCCTTCTTTTTTTTTCCCCGCGCGGCGCCGTCTTCCTCCACCGGTGCCCTTCCTCCCAGCGGCACTCCTTCCCAGTGGTCCTCTCCCTGGTGGCTCTCCTCGATGCCCCTCCTCCCCGACGCCCCCTCCTTCCTAGCGGCCCTCCTGGGCGCTACTCCTCCCTAGTGGCCTCCTCCAAGTGGTGCTCCTCCCCGGTCGACGATTTCTTCACACGTGAAGGTAAAATGTTTTTTTTCTTATATCAATTGATTTGTGGAAATTTGTAGAAAAATGGATGCAAGTAGATATATTTTGTGGATTGGTTGTAAAATTATAAAATCCATCTATTAAATCATAGAATACAATTTTTTCTTTTGTCTGTCAGTACCATTGAACCATTCCTATGGACTATTTGATATATTGAACACTTGCGTGTAGAATATGTCATTTCCATGTTTAAAAATTTTAAATTTAAAATTTGAATTGTGGTGTTCCAAATTATGAATTTGTATATGGATAAATTCTATACATTAGAAATATTTATGTTTAATTATTATAACATTAAACTAGTATAAAGTATGATGAAATAGACGAGAAATAGAAATAAGAACTGTTACTAGAGTAGAAACAGCACCTAATTGACATTTGGGACTCTGAAACGGGGAGTACTGCTGGAGATGCCACGTGCCCAACCGGTGTTCGGTACTCTCGTTTATCCGGTTCCTAACAGGTGTTAGGACTTTGCCATTTTTTAAATAAAACTGACATAGCACTGACATGGATGGCATAGAAGGGTGAGAATTTTGTCCAGTGGCATATACAGGAAGAGCAAGTTTACATTGGCATATAAACCTACGAACTTTTGATGGCATATAAACCTACGAACTTTTGATGGCATATAAGGAATTCTCTCTATTTAGTTAGTTTTATGATCTTTATGTTTTGACTTCAGCTTTCGACCTTATCATCCTTATATCAGCTTTCGACCTTTGCCTTATATCGATGATTTTCCACACCTCTGTACATTCCTTCTTTGAACTTTTCATCTCTATGTTGTTGCATGTAAACATCCCCAGATAGGGTCTGCCTGTCCCTACTTCATGATTCATCCTTTCCATCAGGCTAATCCTTTGTTTCCCATTTCTCTAACTCACCATCATGCAACTTGTCTTTAAATCGGTGTTTTGCTGAAAAACAATGAAAACATTGTGAGATTGATTGAGGTGTTAAATAAATCTTTCAGAGACATATCATGATCAGAATGTCTCAGAACCAACAGACACCAATAACCTCCTTTCTATCTTTTATTGGCAAAAAACAAAGCAAGCAAAATCACACAATCCTAAAATAATAACCGAGAAATAGCACAATAGGTGGGATTTGATGGGATAACCAAACCATGACAAATGAGATTCTAGAAAACATAAAATCAAGAACATCGAATAGAACATTTGCACAGATATATGCTCCTCTCATCCAATGTTGAAACAAAGAGAAGTACGATGGGAGTTCCAAATGCATGAGCACAGATAACAAAGAGAACCATACGCTTAAGTAAGTATATTATTCACTCAATATACAAGTGTAGTCTTACGAAGTCAATTGGACACATAAGCAGGTCAAAATAATGTATTTGCTTTAAGTTGTACAAGTGTGATATACCCTGCAGGTAGGGGTGAAAACGGCTTGGATACGGACAAAAACTAGCTCTACCACATTTGTTTTCATATTTTTTTTGGAGTTGGAAACAAAGACTAATACCCCATATACAAAAACGGAAACGAATATTGTTGAATACAGATACGGAGCGAATACGAACCGTGACGGTCACGAATATTTATCGGAATATGAAAACCCCTTAAATTGTGCTCCCATAATCAACGAAGAGATATAACTAGTTCTTTTATCCAAAGAATATATCAAACTCTCCAAATTATAACAACTATTATGTTAGTTATAACAATTTTTATGGTGGCACAAAGAAACAATGGCTAATTGAAATACTTAAAAGCTTTAAATAAGCTGGTTTTTAATTTTTTAAATATACACGAAGCAACACACAAATAAATAAACTATTGTTTGGCTTTTTACAACATGCAACCGTAGCGCACTTGGCAAAGCCATCTCAGCTACCTCTGCAGGCAGTGGGTTCAATACCCACGCCCTCATTTTTGGTCCAGTTTTTCCTGCTATTCAACTAGGGTAGCACTAGCCCGGATAATCCGGACATTTTATCCGGATAGTTTACGACCGTTTTCTGTTTCTGCTTGATACTAGTGATACTGTATTTGTTTCCGTTTCCGGAAAAGAAGGGTCTGAATTCGTTTTCAAATCCGATACCATCTGACATTATCTGAGCCACAGTCCATCTCCGAAAATCGTCTAGATCGGTCAAAAACTATCTAAACCACTTTCACACCTACCTGCAGTGCGCGCTACTTGTTTGCTTTGCATAAATAACTAAATGGAAGTATGATCTTAGGATCCTACTACCACACAAGAGTCTACAGGCCGCATTTTAGATGCCTACAATAATGATACAACATAGATAAATAGAGTAATGAAGTGATGATAGGCACATAAATTGTCAAACTACAATACTGATTAGAGAACTTGGTCTGAATATTGACAATTCGGTGGCTAAACATACAACAGCATAAGCATTTCAAATTACACCCATCCTAGCAATATTTCGATATACTCCCTCCGTCCAAAAAACATAAGGTGTATTTTGTTTTGTTAGGACAAGGCTTTGACCAACCATTACTCTATTAGGATATAATTTTTGTGACAAAATTGATGTGTTTAGATTCGTATTCAGAATTACTTATGATTATATTTTTGTATCACATAAATAATATCCTAAGAGCAATTGTTGATCAAAGTAGTGTCCTAACGAAACAAAATACGCCATATATTTTTGAACGGAGGGACTATATAGGAAAAATTCATGCACCACAGTTTGCAACTTTATCAGTCCTAACAACATACATGCATGCATGGTTTGTGGATAATACACACACATTGGTTTGTAGATAATACACACTGGTTTGTGGATAATACACACACACACAGCATTATTCAAAAAATGGAAGGGGATTTGGTACGTCCCTAACACCAAATCCTTTTTACACCAAATAGTTACTTGAGATAAAATTTAAGGACACATCTATCTTGCGGATAGGGATCCTAGTACAAGCTTTTGCAGTTAGTAGGTCACACCGTCTCAGAGAAAATAGTTGTTACAGTTTATGGAAAATACTATTTCTAAAGCACATCTAACAAAACATGACAGCACCAGAACCCATATATGTGTGACCATATCACCATACAGTTTCAGTACCAGTGTACCAGCCTCACTAGTCCCTACACACTACAAGTTTGTACAAGTGACAAATATTAATTCCAACTTTCACATTTTCACCAGACTTTCAAGGGAAAAAACAACTCACTCTGAACTGTTCGGAGTTTTCATTTGCTCAACTGGAGATACTCTCTTGCGTTTTGATTTGCAATCTGGACAGAAATAATCAGCATTTTCTAAGTCCTATAAAATAGTATAAGTCAGCAAATTATATTCAGTTATTCATAGAACTGCTTGATATAGATATCAAACTATGGATAAAAAGATTATCAACATGAAAACAAAAGAGGCAAATTACCTCCATGTTGATGCATGTCTGGTCACATTCTACGTGAACCCAAATTTGACACTCATCACAACAAACCTGCAAACAAGAGTGTTGCAGGTCACGTCCTTGATCAAGAGAGCATGTACTCCCTCTGTCCCAAAAAGAATCAAACCCTCGCATCCCAAGGCAACTTAGAGTGGTGAAGGGATAAAACCTTCTTGATTCGTGGACCGAGGGTAGGTAAAAATGTAGGAATTGATTTATTTTGGGACAAAGTTTGAACTCTAGGAATTGATTTATTTTGGGATGGAGGGAGTAGAATATAATGATGACAAAGCACATATATTTCTAGGCTCTTACCCAATTTCCACCATCCGTGTGGTGCCAAATTTTCTTGCATATGCCACAGTACTGCTTTGACTGCAATAGCTGCAGATATAATAATGTTTACACACATACGGAAAAATAAAACCAGAAAAATGAAGTGGAACACACAAAAACACCTATCTAATGTCCAAGCCACATACCTTATCACAGTGCCTACAGAGTAACTGCTCCCCCACTTGCTTCTTTTTATTTGCTATCTTGCATGGAAGACGATTACCACAACTATCACATCCAGGTGATTTGCCAACAACCTGTAGTACATTTGATTAGATTGCAGCTCAGCTGAAAGTTGTAATAAATAAGGCAGTCACAAGCTCATATCTTTACAGTTGTGTTGCATCCATCCATTTACCTGAGCCTCTGATTGAAACTCCTGCTCATTATTAGAACCAGTCCCTTCCTGTAACCCATCCATTTCGAGCTCAAAAGAGCCACGTTCAGCAAGGAAAGCCTCCTCAATTGCTTCACAGAATCTGCTTGCCTTGATCTTATATAAAGGTTGGCACTGAAACCTGGGAGACGAGAGAAATTTCAGATAACACCCAGGTAAAGAAAGACCCATTCACCACAGCATGATAGCTGCTTACCCATTCATCGTATGCCAGCAGCTTACCTGTCTAAGTAGTCAACAAAGGGAAAGATCATCCCTTGCTTAACCCATCCATAATCCTGCAAAGAAATGCAGTAGTGTGAGTTGACGCAAACCAAAAAAACAGAAAGGGACTGTTTGGTCCATGCCCTCACATGGTTTGCCCTGTTTCAGTTGGACTTTGTGGAACTGTTATCTGAGTTCTACATTTAATTGCTGGCTTGTGGATTTCAAGGACAAGACAAAAAAGAAACAACACCTTGCGATGCTTAACCAGGAAATTGTGGTTAATTACCCTGCCAAGCCCGCTAGAAGAGTATCCGAAGAACATGACGCAGAGTGCACCCGGGATACAGGAGTTCAAGACGACCGCTGGCGCATGCAGCAGTGGGTCAATCACCAGCGCAGGCCATGCTGGGCACTTCTTCCCAGCCCTCGCCCACACAACATCCCCAAGCACGAAATCCTCCGGCCAGTAGAAATCCTCTTTTTTCTCACTGCCATCCCTCTTCGGCTTGCACTCTACCACCATGGACTTTCCCTCCGGCCGACAGGAACAATTGAAATCCTCTTTTTTGTCTGCACCATCCCTCCTCGGCTTGCACCCTACCACCACGGACTTTCCCACCGGCACCCCATTCCCACCGGCGTTGCTCAAGGACGTCACCAGGCTACCGCTGAAGCCGCCAGAGGTGCTGCTTCTGCGGATATTCCTGCACGCCCAGTACAATTCCTCGTCCGTCAGCACCGGCTGCTCATCGCCGGCCCACCCCAAGTTCTCCTCCACCGCCTCCACCTCCACATCGTACACCTCCCCGTCAGCTGGCACCGCGGACCTGCCCTTCTTCGCGGCCGGCGGCAGCACCACTACCGAGTCCCTAAACCGCGACGGGAAGACCCGCTCGCGGCGTCGCTTAGCTGGCATCATGCTGCTCCCCTCTCCGGCAGGAGGCCCCTCCACCTCCCCGGGGACTGCTGCGGCGGTGCAGCCCTTGAGCGGGACGCGGGACGCGAGCATCGCACCAACCCCCGGGAACCGGGGCGGGGGCCTAGCACATCGACCGCGCCCCGCGAAACAAACCCTAGAATCCTAACTCGTCAGCTACCAATCCACGGCTCGTGGTGGGGTGGCCTTAGGGTTCCGACCGCACGGGCCGGGGGTAAGGGATTTTAAGGATCTCGACTACTCCCGGGGCTTCGGGGGCCCGCCGGCGCCGGGAGTCGGTTTGGGAGGAGAGAAGAAGGGGTTATGGCAAATCTCGAGCTCGAACGCGATGTCGGGGAAGGATTGGAAGACGACATGAGACGAGAGGCTGACAGCTGGGGAATGGTTTTTTCGCGCGGATCTGGAGTTCTAGACCCCACTAGGGGCCTGTTTGGTAGGGCTCCAGCTCCTAGATCCTAACTCCTGGATCCAACTCTAACGAGAGCTAGATCCTGTAGGATCTGGAGGTGGCCTGAAAGTGTTTGGCTAGCCTGATCAGCTCCAGAAATCCTGAAAGAGATAGGTGGGGGAAGATGGACAATTTTATCCGTGCCTGCGCCGCCCTCCGCCGCCCGTGCAGTGCAGAGAGGGGATGCAGAGGAGGATGCAGCGAGGGCCCTGCCGGTGCGCCGCCTGCGTCCCCTCGGCCGCCGTCCGCCGTCCGCCGCCTACGTCCCCTCCGACCGCCGCCGCCTGTTCCCCCTCGGCCGTCGTCCGCTGCTTGCTTCCCCTCCAGCCGCGGCCGCCTGCGTCCCCTCGGCCGCTGTCCGCCGTCCGCCGCCTGCGTCCCCTCCGGCTGCCGCCGCCTGCATCCCCTTGGCCGCCGTCCGCCGCCTGCTCCCCCTCGGCCGTCGCGGCCGCCCCTGCATCCGCCGCCGCTCGGGGTAAGGGCGGGGATGAAGATGCCAGAGGGGGGGCGAGTTGCGTCGCCGCCGCTTGCTTCCCCTCCAGCCGCCACCGCCTGCGTCCCCTCGGCCGCCGTCCGCCGCCTGCGTCCCCTCCGACCGCTGCCGCCTGCTCCCCCTCGGCCGTCGCGGCCGCCCCTGGATCTGCCCGCCGCTCGAGGTAGGGGCGGGGATGAAGATGCCAGAGGGGAGGCGAGTTGCGTCGCCGCCGCTTGCTTCCCCTCCAGCCGCCGCCGCCTGCGTCCCCTCGGGCGCCGTCCACCTGCTTCCCCTCCGGCAGCCGTCGCCTGCTCCCCCTCCACAGCGCCTCCTCCAGGACAGGAGAGAAGTGGGAAGGGGCCGAGGGGCTGGACGGAGCTGGAGCTGGAGCATGGAGCTGGCGGAAGGCAGCTCCAACCTGCTAGTTATTTTTCCAAGAGCGATCCAGCCGGATCCCATCCATTTTTTGCTGGAGCTGGACCGTTTGGCTGGGCTCCAGCTCCACCAAACCAGAATCTAGGAGCTGGAGCCCTGCCAAACAGGCCCTAGGGGATTCTGGTGCGGAGCTCTCTGCTGGAACTTCGGAACTTTTCTGTTTCGGCGCGGATAAGGGGACGGCGTGACGCCAGACGTTTATACTCGTAGGAGCAGGGAAAATGGCTTATTTGCCGTCATAACGGGGATGTAATTTCCTCGGCCACGGACATGTGGGGCCATCTGCGTTACTGAAAATGAGACATGATGTTTAAGAAGGCTATCACTCGTATAATTATGGTTGCAAAATATCTTTATAGAGAATCTGCAACCCGGTGAAAGTGTTTGGCATCCCTATGGAGTGGATGAATGGCGGATTATGCATGCCTGTCGAACTCTTAAAGGATATGACTTTTGTAAAAACTTTTTACATATCAAATTTTTATAGTACTATTTTAAATTTGTTTTTCAACTTTATACTAGTTAATTTAATTTTTCTACCCTCAAATAATTATCACTAAATCATTTAGCTATTCAGCTATTTTGCACAATAGTTTATACTCAGCTTAATGTAGTACTTCTTTCGTCTCAAAATATATGCGTTGTTGGAGTTTTTTAATATAGATTAAGGAGAAGTAAAATTGAATAAGAGATGAGTGTGATTGATTAAGGTAAAAAATATATGGAGAAATTAAATGAAATATGTTTTGATTGGTTAATATGTTTTGATTAGATGAGATAAGAGTGTAGATAGAGAAGTAATTATATTTGAGATAAAATTTAAACACTATAAGTGACTTCATTTTGCGATAGATGGAGTAGCATATTTTGTTGTACCGTAGAATGCATCGTCAAAGTATCGACGTGTTTGAAACTTTTTTTAAGCAAGGAGCATGCTTTCGTTAGATATATATGTTCTTACTAGAATTGGGGAATTGGGGGTTGAAATACCTTGGTAATGTAGTAGAATTTTTTTTTTTGTAAGAAATGACATGGTACTGCTAGTGGTAAGTGCTCTCCAATTATACATGTGTCATTACTGCGTAACTTTGAGCATACTCTCAATCTCTAATACTAATTACAATATACTCCAAATAAAATGCACTAAAGGAATAGAACTATTATCATTCAGAGGTTGTCTTTGCCGCCAAATGGTTAGGCCCTGTTTGAAACCAAGATCTTTTTTAAAGGAATTTTGGATGTTTGAAATTCTTTAAAATTTTGGACGAGACGGGACTTTTGGATTTCTTTGGAAAGGAAGAAAATCCTCCATGGCCCCTTTGAAATGGAGGATTATTATAGGAATTTTGGTGGATTCAACTTCCTAACAGAATTTTTCTATGGAACCCTTTAATTCATATAAAAGGATAGGAATTTTTTTCATAAGATTACATTCCTAATGACTAGAGATGAATCTGTTTTGGGACTATGTAGTAGCATAATAGACATGCTCATTCAATTTTTTCATTTATCAATACGACTATCCAGATTTGAATAAATTAATATTTTTTTGCGATGACTATATTAAGCAGTTTTTTTATTAGCGTATCAAAATTCATTCATATTTGTTTATAGAAATATTCTCCCAAGCTTTCCACAGCTGTCATTATCAATCTCGGCCTAAAGCCCAAGAAACAAGGAGGCCTAAACCCCGTAGGCCCTTGACGCCATCGAGAGTCCAAGACCAAGAAGCAGCACATCTCTCCCTCTCCCAAACCCCAGCGCCGCCGCCGATCGCATCAGGCCCCATGGAGGACGTCGTCACCGACGCGCCGCCGCCGTCCCGCTTCTCCCCCGACGACCTCGACAACTTCGCCGCCCCGCCGCCGCAGCCCACCCCTATCCTCGTCGTCTCCCCCGCCAACCCTAGCCCCGCCCCGCGCCTCCTCATCCTCCTCATCTCCCCCACCTCGCTCGCGCTCCTCCCCCACCTCCCCTCGCCGCCTCCGCTCCACGCCTCCCTCCTCCTCCCCGAGCTCCCCCTGGAGCGGTCCCACCCGCCCATCCGCGTGTACCACCACGCGTCCTCCGGCGCCCTGCTCGCCGCCGTCCACGGCCCCGTCCGCGCCCACCGCGCACGCGCCGCCGCCAGGAGCCTCGTCTCCGCCCTCCAGCCCGAGGAGGTGCTGGTGCTCGACGCGGTCCGGAGCGGGGCCTACAGGGGCAGGCTCGCCGCGGACGAGCCGGTGGAGGGGAAGCTGGAGACCAGGGCGGCGCGGAGGCGGGGAGGCGTGGGCGCGGCCCGCGGCGTGGCGGCGCTGGCCCCGCCAGGGAGCGTGGTGGACGGGCTCGGGGCGGCGGTGATGGCGGAGTGCGAGATGCGGGGGAAGGCGGCGAGCATGGTGGTGACGTGGCCGGAGGGCGCGAGGCCGGCGGAGTTCGGCGTCATAACGCGCGTGGCGGCGGAGCTCGGCGTCGACCCCGCCAAGGCGGCGGGGAGGGTCGCCGGCCGCGCCGAGCTGGACGCGCTGTACACCTGAGTTAGTTCACTCACTTCGCTGTGATTGTATTGCCCGGTTGCTGAGTGGCCTCATGAGTTTGTAATAATGGAGAAAAAGCTGGTATTATATGGCAAAAGAGATGATTTCTTCGTGTTATGAGACAATCTGCCACATGAATTCCTGACATGCAAAGCAACAATTTTTCTGGTTTCTGTTGTGTTGTCATCATTAAAAAAAATTGTACTGCAAAAATGTTGCTGCCTTTAGTTCATTTAATTTAATCGTACAAAAGAAAAACGTGTGAACAAGAGCAACAGGACAGAAAATGAGGGCTGAGGGCTATTTAGAACGCAGGAATTTTACAGTATTTTGGCATGAATTAGTTTAATTCGCGGAAAGATCAATAATGAGGGCTACTTGAAAAAATGAGGGCAGGGACCGGCTGCCCTCACATTACGGCATAAGAAGAGAGACACATGGTGAATGAAGCATTTCCAAGATGAAAAATGCGAAAAACCTTAGTTTGCAGACAACCATCGTAAGACTTCAAAAGGTCTAACAAACGAAATGGAACAACCTATGGATGAGACACGGCTCAGATACAGAACAACAATTTGAATTCGACCGAGTCACTCAATAAAGCCAGTTATGACTTATGTGCTTTAAAGGTTCGGAATAAGTCTATTTAACCATCTAAAGTATTGAGGGTTGGTCTACTTAATCTCATAAAGTATGAAATCAGATATTCTACTCCTAAAATATGCAAACCAGTTCAAATAACCCCCTAGAGTGGTTTTATAAGTGGTTTTGGCCATGTGGATTATGATGTGAACAATGACATGGCAATGAAGTGTGTTAAATATTTTTTTTTGACAAGCGTAATAGCTGAAAAGAAAGGAACATTGACGTTGATATGCAATTCTCGATCTTGCTGGGAGGAATAAATTGGTTGGATCATCTTAGCCTAAAAGGACTAATGTGTGTATCATAAAAGCAATACTATCTACCATGTGAGCAATACCGTCGCCACATCATTGTTTACATATTAAAACCACTCTAGGAGTTATTTGAACCGGATTGCATACTTCGGAGGGTAGAATACCCGGTTTCATATTTTGGGGGTTAAGTAGACCAACCCCAATATTTCAGAGGGCTAAGTAAACTTATTCTTTTAAGGATCTATATTGGTGTTTAAGGCTAAAATATGCAATATAGCATTGGCACATTGCATCATAGTTGTTTTGACTTCATTCATGAAAATGATAAAGGAACACCAGAATGACTCTCATCCGTAGGTGGTGGCATCCCAAACAAAGCTTGAGGGAATTGCTGCACACATGAAGGAAAACCAAGCAATGGAGGCCCATGTTGGAAAGAACTAAAACCACTTCTTCTATGATGGCTCCTTGATCTCCGAACTCTAATCTGACTCCGATTATCGTCTTCAAAGGACCTTCGGCTGTTCATCTCAAAACTATTAGATTGTGGAGCGGGTTGGCCTAGTGATGCCCTTTTGTATTTCTCAGTAGCTTGATGCAAAGGTACCTCATTGTAACTAGCATTAACTTTCTTCAGTATGTCTTCATAGTCATGACTATGCTCCACACCGTTTTGGATCAGAACTTGTTGATCTCCTGGTGATGGCACTTTGTCTATAAAATGGATTGATTGACCATCAGTTCTGAAGCTTCTGTCATCTTTCGGGGAAAGAGAGGATTCTTTCAGGCTTGCCTCAGTATTAGTATTACTCTGACCCTCAACAGATCGATACTCAGATGTTCGTGCATGTCGTCCAGAAGCAGCAATAAATTCCCTTGGTTCCTCTTGCTCTGGCAAATGCCTGAGATAAACAATCATAGAAAAATAATTTAGATAAAATAACGTGTTGTGTAACTTGTAATGGGCTTATAGTGGGACCAAAAGATAACCTTTTAAAATACAGATAAAAATATAGAAACGCATACGATTCTTAGAACCATGATCATGTTATTGTAATAACTAATAAGAATGCCTAACCCTGTGAAAAATACAATGTTATGCACGGTAGTTTGTGGTACAGTTGACTTGACTGTCCGATGAGAACTTATTTCTTATTCTGTTTTGTTTGCATATGTTGTGAGCTTATGTGTATTAATCAGCTACTAGGCACACAATAATTTAAGTTTGGAAAATTTGAATAACTCGAAAAATAAAATCCAACGAGAGGATGCCAAGTGTGTCATAGATCACATAGTAGTGATCAATTACTTTGACGACACAACTCACGTGTTCTCTTGTAGTACTCCCTCCGTCCCAAAATATAAGGTCCTGAGATTTTTTGAAGAGTTTAGGATTAAAGGGTAAATGCTATAATGTACATTATTAAATAAGGAATATGTAATGTAGGGAGGAGGAGGGTAACTGGGATAAGACTGGATGAAAATTAAATAAGAGAGAGTTAGATGGGAGAAATAGTGTACTAGAATCCCTTATATTTTAGGACAAAGGTTGAATGTGAGGATCCCTTATTTTGGGAATGAGGGAGTATATTATATTATTATTGATCTATTTGCTCAACTCGAGTTTAGCCTTAGTTTGGAACACTTGAGCAATTAATTGAGTTTCACTTCAGAAGTTAAAAAATATGAAGTATTTTCATCTAATTTCAGCCCATACATAGAGGGTGCCCGCGAAAAGCCCAAGCTAAACGAGCCCTAAACGGGCCAAATTCCACATGGAGAGGCCCAATAGGGCTTGGGCCTTGGGCAAAGTAAATTGGGTTCTTTACCACACACACGCCACCGAAGTCTTCATCAACCTCGCTCTTCTTCGCCTCCCCGGTTCGACCCAAAGCCGACGAGGCGACGATGGACGCCCTCCCCCGCCTCCACCGCTCCCTCGCCGGTGGCAACGACGAGGAGCAGGCGGAGGATCCCATCCTTGGCGATACCGAGGGCCTATGCTCTCTCTCCCCTGTGCAGGTCAACCCAAGAACTGAAAACCTCCCCTCAAATGTAGGATCAAAATGTCTTGGTTTGCGTCGATCTGATCTATTGCTCTTGCCTTGGCTTGTACAGCGGGTCTACGGCTTCGCCGCGTGCTTGGTTGCTGGACTAGCGCTGATGATCCTGGTACGATGCTGCAATTTTTCCCCTGCAGTTCGTTGTCCGTACGGTTATTGTTCCGGTTTCTAGTTTCTCATGTGGATGACGAATTAGCTTTGTAGGTGATGCTAATTGCACGAACTGGATCCCAGCACAATGTGTTTAGGAAAACCAGTAAATCCACTATACTTCTTTGGTGGTTATAGAGTAGTATGTGATTTGACATTTAGGCTTACCAAAAGTACCAAACCATATTTCAAGTCCTCGCCAAAAGGGGAAAAACAAAACTAAGCTTCAAGTGTTCTGTCATATGGTCACTGCACAGTTTAGTCTTGAAGAAATTTGGGTTAGTGACGTTAGTCGCAGTTGTAAATTATTAGAGTTCCTGTCCCAGGAGCACAAGTTTTGTTCTGTCTGTCCTAGAGAACTAGTAATATTGTTTTCTCTTAGTTGTACCTTAGATCTTCATTGCTATGCTCATGAGAAAATTTGTTGGTTTGATCTTGGATAAATAAGGTTATTGTTAATTTACTGAATTCCGTAAGGGCAATAAGAGCTACAAATTTGTGTCGTTAGGAACTTAGGACCATATGCTTTACTGCTATAACTAAATCTTACTGCTTGTAAACTGTAAGAATTGTTAATTTTTCTTTGTGGAATTTGAAATTTTAATTGTAGCAAACATGACCGCACTTTGAATTGTTAGTTTTTCTATGAGGAATTTGAAATTTCCCTGACAAGTAATAAACTGCTTACTTTTCATTTTTCTCGTGCAGTCACTTCTAGTCTTCATCAGGCCCATCAAATTTGCAATCATGTTTACATTTGGCAACATACTGGCAGTTGGGAGGTGATTACATAGATTTTCACTCATATCTCATAATTTCTCAGATTAGCTTAGTGATATCCCCTATATTTGGTGCCAAAAAGTCTACACTCTACAATGCCGAGCTTTTTAAGAGTGAATCGAATATTCTCTAACATCAGACTGAAATATATGTTTATTCATTGCATTTGTACTACCTGTTTTCTTTTTGAACGTTTGCCATATGTGACATGAAGCTTTATTTGTTCAGCACAGCCTTCCTAATGGGGCCAAGTCAGCAGTTGGCGATGATGCTTGACCCAGCTCGTGTGTATGCAACAGCTATTTACTGTGGATTTGTTGTTTTGGCTCTAATTTTTGCTCTTTGGGTTAGTATTATTTGATCCATCATCCTTCTTATGGACTTAGATTCTTGTAAGTAAACCACTTAACCTTGTGTTGTCATGTGCTTTAACTGTCCAGATCCATTCCAAGGTTCTAACGTTGATTGCAATCATATGCGAGATCTGTGCCCTGTTCTGGTAAGCCTCCTTTTCTTAAAATAATGCTAGTCATTTATGGGTCATAAACTATTGTTGTAGTACTGATGCCACTGGCAAGTATGCCTTAATTAAATTGATATAAGGTTAGAGTAAGAGAAAATTCTTTCTATGCCCTTGAAATTTCAGCCGATCCCTCATATGCCCCTAAGTTTTGTTCACTCCCTTGTATACCCCTAATTTTTGGTTTTAATCCCTTCCATATCCTCTCCGTTAGTTGACCTTAGTTGATCGTTTAATTACTATGAAAAGGTCAATTTTGCCCTTATGTATGGAAGAAAAACATAGAAATTTATAGAGTATATATTGTTGAAAGTGTATAATTATATGACTACTATATTCATGACTTTATTGTGTGGGGTTATTCACAGCAAAGGTTTTTTTAGATAATGATAGAAAAAAATAATATTTATTTATTTATTTATTAAAAAGTATATGTAACATATTTTTGTGATGGTAGTAAATCAGATTTACCACGTGTTGTATATCCTATCGAATTAAGAAATGCTATCCAAAATTAAAGCTGTTATGTTTACCATTTTAAAAAACGTTACACATATTTTTTAATATATATTAATTTTTTAATGTACAATACTTTCTCATACAACAAACTTACACATATTATAGTCACACAACAAATTAATATATTTCTAAAGGTAGATTCCACATATTTCTATATTTCTTACATGTCCAAGGGTAAAATCGACTTTTTTCCACCTATTTAACAGTCAACTAACGGTCAATTGATGGAAAGGGTATGAAAAGGATGAAAACCAAAATTGAGGGACATATAAGGGAGTGATCAAAACTCAGGGGCATGGAAGGGATCGGCTAAAATTTCAGGAGCATTGAAGGAATTTTCTCTTAGAGTAATGTTTTCTGTGCTTTTGCATAGAACAAAATTTGCCTTTAGTTAGTACTATGCTAACTGAGGCAACGTCTGGAATGTTAGTAGGCTTATTGCTGCATGTACTAGGAGCCTAAGGCAATCACAAGATGTATTGTGGTTAATTATCTGCTTTGGACACTGGTTTTGATCCTTGAGTGTTCTCATGTATTGAATGCATGCTTAGAAAATGTTAGTGAAATTGATCTTACCAGTATCAGGATTCTAGAAATCTGTATGCATTTGTTTACATGAATCGACTTCAGGTGTTCATATTAAGTGTTTTTATGATGTTGCAGAATTATATAAGTATATCTATGCTTAGCACGATCAGTAACTTCATGTACAATGTGGAATGTTGAGTCAACAAAAGGTGAATTATACAGAAACACATGAAGGCTGAATAGCAGCCTACAGTTCTTGTTTGCATATCTTAAATCGATAACTTGAGTCATCAACAGGAAAGTAGCCTGTAGGAACCGTGTGCTGTTTGCAATGGAGGCGAAGTGGCAGAGTGAATTAGGATCACATGTATCTGATACCTTACTTAGACTTCACTGGAAAATGCAAAGTTGAGTACATAATTTTTTTTCTTGGGAGGTCAAAATTTAATGTAGTGTGTATGGCATGTCATGAAGCTAGAAGCAGGTGTTTTGACACCAGAAATCTCCATGCCATGAAACAATGTACTATTGCATCCCTTTTATTTTCATTTTTCAAAATGGCATCAGTGCTGCTTGTATCCTTATTTCCCACCTGTCCTTGCTATTGATTGGCCTGCTAGAGGCCTAGTGCAAATTAACTGATTATGCTTCATATTCTCCTCTCTTGCACCTCAGGTATAGTTTGAGCTACTTCCCTTTTGCTCGGCGAATGGTGTCTGACCTGATGGTGAAGTTCTGTGACACTGAACTTTGACCTGATGGTGATGTTCATGGGCATGCTCCAGTGCACTGAAATCAGGACGTCTTTAGGTGCTTGCCCATGTTACTGCAATACTGCTTCTCCCCCACCCCAATATTGCTTGTTCACCTCAGTCCTTTCAATGCAGATTTTGTTGATAAAGAGATCAAAGTACATGCTTTGTACAAATGTATTATGCACTTGTTTTTGTAACACTGTAGCTGAATATCTGTCTGAAATTGCCCAGAACAGGCTGACACATGATGTACACAGAACTTTTGGCTGCATAACTCTGCGAGTCTAGCTAAATGATATCCATTTGACATCTTTTCTCCACCTGGTTCTTGATGACATATTTGTTCTACTGCATAGACTGTTTCTCTATATTCTAAAATTTCTGAATTTTAACAGGTAGTGATATTGCATTTTTTTTGTTTCTTTTTTGCAGAGAAAAGTAGTAGTATTTGCTTCCAGAACACAGATCACCGAAATGTGCGACTACTGCTGAATAATTCGTGCACACCAGGCTCTACTGGCGTCCACTGGCGAGTGGGCCTTGATGTCGTTGTGGGCCCACTTGTCAGTGAGCAGCAGCTCGTGTTCTCATGCGGAAATACCAAAACTACCCTTCCATCAGCCTTAAAATCACATTAACTCCCCTGCTCAGTGCCCAGCTCAGCTTCAGGTTCCGTTCAAATCTTCCAGCCATTTCAAATTTCTGAACACCCCGTCGCTCCCCGGCGCCTATATATACCACCCATTCCTCGCCCACGCGCAGCACACGTCGCCGCCCACCGCTGCATGGGCAAATCGATCTCGCTTCTCCGGCCGCCGCGAGAGAGCGAGAGCGAGAGGGGGATGGAGCTGAGGAAGCGCCCGAGGCCGCGGCGCGCCGACCCCGACTTCGTCTCGTCGCCTCCGCCACTGCCGCCGAGGAAGCGCGCGAGGAGGCAGGCCGCGACACCGCCAGCTCCTCCTGCGTGCCCACCACCAGCCACGAGGAGGCGGGCGGCGAGGTGCCCGCGGGTAATCATCCGGGGTCCCGTCGCTGGGCTTCAGCCGTCCGTGTGCGGCCCGTGCGATGCGCCGCTCCGGGCGTGCAGGCTACCGCGCGCCTCCTTCTTCGCTCGCAGTCGCCCTCCCTTCGACTGGTAAGTTGTTCGCTGCTCTGTGTTCGTGCGTGGCTTCGAGGTGGTGAATTTGAGTTACTTCCAAATTCGAAGCTCTTGCTCTTTGAATTGGTTCGGATTCTGCTTGTTAATTGAGTGTGATTTCGATGTGTGCGCGTGTTTCTGGAAGTTTGGTGGATTGGTGGTTTGAACCAACTTGGAGTTCCTCGGGTTGGATTTGACCATTCTGTGGTGAACCAGTGGGAAATCGCCATATGAATTGCTTGTTTGTGTTTACATTGCGGTGATTTGAATCTCGCTGCTGTGATTTCAGTTTGGTTCTTACGCGATCGCAACATAGCCCACTTAAGCAGTTTCTATGCTGCTGTTTGAATCGTCTAGCTCTGTATTTGGGTTAACTCTTCCATTCTGTCACATTTGGCCATCTGAATTGCTTGCTCTGTTTGCAGTGCATTGCAGTATGTGAATCTCGTTGCTGCGAACTCAACTTGGTTTTGAAGCGATCGTGGTCACAACTTAATCCGCTTGTTGCTGTTTGAATCTTCTAGCTCTAGATTGTGGCTTAACGCTTCCATTTGCGTCCTGCTCATAATCAGCTAACTGCCGCTGGACGTGGGTAGCTTGAAGCTTCGAGATTATTTGAATTTTGTTGCGTTGAAATGTTGAATCTAACTTTTGAGCAACCGGTGCGAAGTGCATCGGAAATCCTCTGCTCAGCGCTTTTGATTTGAAATTTAGAACTGCTATGCACGTTCCTGTGTTTGGGTACTTGGATTGGATGAAATTCTGTAGAATTCGTTGTTCTTCTGAATTCAAGCGAACATAAACTTCTGGGCCTCGAATGATGATTGCTTGTGTGCTTTCCAATTTGTGAATTTGTAATTACCCTTTTCTGGGATTTGCATTGCCATATTTTGAATTCAGCCACTGAAGTTTTGATCATGATCCTTCTGCTAAGTGTAATTTGATTCCCCAACATTGAAAAGTGACACCAGTGGCTCTAAATTACCGGAAATCTTTCGTCAAATCCGACTTCGAATTTGAATTCAGGAGATTTTTCCTCTGTTGTTGCAGGTACGAGGCGGACATGTGGACGGAGGTGGCCAAGTACCTGTTTCGGCGCGGAGCTGGTGCGCCTCTCCTCCACCTGCCGCTGGTTCCGCCGCCTCCTCGCCGACGAGTCCATCTGGCGCTACGCCTTCCTCCGCGACCTCTCGCTCCTCCCTGCCAGCGCCGGCCGGTACCCTCCCCGCCCGCTCCACCGTTCATGGCGCCTCCTCTACACCGCCGCCTTCAGTAAGCTCTCGCCGCACCTGCACCTCCCCTCCTCCACTGACAACCTGGTCCCACTTACTGACATGACACGTGTCCCTCTCTTCTACCTCCAGATGGCGCCCACTCGTACTGGTTCCGCCGGAGCACGAAGCACATTGGTAAGCGCGGAATCGTTTGATCTCTCCCTGTTTCTTCTGATCGGTTTGTGTGACGTAAGTGACGCTGGCCTCGTGGTGACGCAGGTACCTACCGGATTGGTGGGTTCCTGCTCGAGTCGCCGCACGTGCTCCTGACGGCGATGCTGGCGCTGCCGCGGTGGTTGCCGCCGCTGGAGGACGGCCCGCAGATCGCCATCGAGATGACCGGCGCGTGCGTCCTCCCCAATGCACGCCCTGGCATCTGGATCGCCGGTACGCGCCCATCTTATCCTCTGGCTCGCTTGCAGTTCTGGTTAAACCGTGCAATGATCTCACTCACATTGCTTTTGGCCTTGTTGAATCTTGCAGACTTCCATCTTGTGAAGTGCCCCAACTGCACCATCAACAAGTGTGCAGGTGAGTCGAGAGACGCCGGAAGTCTTGATCCTGCCATTGTGGCGCTGGTTGCTCACTGAATTTTGTTGGATGCAATGTGTGGTTCAGGAGTCCTGCAGGTTCTGGACGCACGGCACTGCGAGCTGTTCCTGGAGCAGGGCTTCTGGAATGGCACCTGGGAGTACGAGGACCTGGGCGTCCACTACAACGACGAGGAGGCCCCCACCGCAGCCTGCGCCATCTTCAATGCCAGTAGCCGCGCTCATGAGTCCATTTCACGTTCGTTTCTGAACCATTTGGTCATTTCAGTACTTGGTTCATTTACATGCTTGGTATAAGGATTGCACTCTCCCAACGACTGACATGGATGGCGTCTGCTTCTTCCGGTGCCAGGTGTTCTCAGCTCCAAGTCTTGGGTCAGGAGATGCAATGACCCGCATCCCATGGCGCATTGCCGCCCACACGCTGTTGCCCTCAACTCCAACCTCCTGTCCAACTCCAATCAGGGTATACGCATGAACTAAATCAAGCATTTCTATCTGTGTCGAGTCCAGTTCTGATCTGATATTCTTTGCATTGCGGGGATGGCAGGGTTGGTGTCAAGATTCCAGGCGATGCGAGACACGACCGGGAACGGGCAGATAGTGTCTATCAGGATCACACAGCAGATCTACTGATTCAGGTGCCTGGTTCGTTTCTGGTGCTGGGTTCCTGCTCTGTTGTTTAATGTGTTAATACCTTGTTTGCTATCATATTAGTGCTGTCAGGGATAGTCATGAGAGGGAATACAGTTATACTAATAGTCATGAGAGGAAATACAGTTATACTATAGTAGGTTAGGCCTCTGTTAAGATTACAAAAATTGTTTAGAGTTCAGAAGTAGAGAACGCCCAAAAGAAGCAGACTTCGTGTTGTTTATATCGAACCATTGAGCCATGTGGTAATATTCTATACTTTATTGAACAGTTGCACACTTGTTTTAACAAAACATAGTACCATGTTTATGACTATAACCCAAGAATTTGCTTATTTTACATACTTCATCCTGCTTTGCTAGTTTGCTTTATTTCATGAGCTGCTCTACTGTTTGCAATAGACTGCACAACAGAATCATGAATGATTTGATACCCAACTTGTAGTGGTTTGGGAAACCGTAACTGAAGTATTGCAAACATCTCTAATTCTGTTCTTGCCCCCTGACATGGGCTGTCAGTCTTCAGATGCTGGTTTTTTACAGTTTTGCTATAAGCTAGTATTATTAGATCAAGATAACAATTGAACAGTAACTGAACATCTCCTCTGCTTATGCATTCTGCTCATTTAAGTTAGTGTTTTTTTTGTTCAAGGATGTTAAGTCTCATGATATCCTTTTTGCATTTGGGATAGCAACTCTGCATGTTAGATTGTCTGAAATTGATGCACGAATTGGATTATCTGTAGATTTCAGTGACCGATTAGCACATAAGCTCGCACGATATAGGAAGGGACAGCTATTTGATAGCCCACGGAAAGGAGCCTCTTGTTGATATGTATGCATTTAGCTTCAGTTCTGATTTCTGATATTTGGTTGGGTTAATGACATGAAGCTTAAAACAATCTTCCAATTCCTCGGGGTCCTTTTGCACCCTTTATTTAGACCTGATCCTTGTTGATAAATGCAGTTTCCCCATAAAACCTAGATTCATCTACTGCTGCTAGAAATCCTCGTTGCAAGCTTTCTGGACAACTGCTTAACATGCATAAATCTGACAAAATTACAAACTGTTATTCATCTAGAACAGTAGAACGCTGTAGCGAGCAGTAATTTAGCATCACCATTTCTTTCAAAAGCGGACACTAATATCTCATCGTTTCTGAATAGCGTAGCTTTAAGTTGCTTCTGTACTTGTTTTGAGCTGCAAACTCTGAACTATAAACTATAGGTTTCTGTCTGAGCTCCGTGTACTTGCTCTCTGTTTTCTGAAGGGTGCAGAAATTTCTCGCACTAAATTGATATATTGCCGTGATGTTACATTCCGAGCCTGAAATGTTACATCCAGTTCGGTAAACTGTGGCCAGTGATTTACCGTACGAATGATGCATGAAAATTGCAAAACACAGTAGGGGAGACACTGAATTAGGCAGATTAGCAATTGCAACTAGCCAACCTACTGTTGTATGCATACACATGGAGCCTAGCGGGCTCAGCAGAGCAGTTGTGATCAACTTGTTCTGCGATTAGCGAGTCCTAATCCCAATTGAACCGTGCAATGGATGGCCTACTCCAATTACTGCAAAAACTATTTCGGCCATGCCTAAACAAATTGTATTCGTTGCCTTTGCAGCTCATGATGTTGGATGCACCCTTTTCTCCCTCTTTCCCGTAGGAATTTGTAGTCATCCATGATACATCCGTACGTGTGCTAGTGCACAGAAAATTCCATGCAACCCCGAACCCACTTTTGATGGAGTCCCAAAGATTTTAACTAAAAGTTGAGCCGCAAAACATAATAATTTGCCGACTTGTTTACCCTGTGATATTTTATTTTCACTGTGTAGTAAGTAGGAGTGTTACTGCTGCTTCTGTTTGGCTGTTTGCTTTGGACAAGTGCTAACTGTCAAAACCCATTTTGACCTTAAACTCCAGCAATAATAATGTAACACTCCATTGGGCAGTGCAACCTACTCCTCACATAGTATTATAATTTCTAAGCCTTGATCAGTTAAATTAATAGTAGCTCTGTTCCCTGTGGCGTTATATAAGCACCATGGTTGTCAGCAGTTCAGCACCACCAGTGGCATCACCCCAGCATTCAGCTCCCTCTCCCCCTCACTTTGTTCTCCTGTAGCTCACCCATTCCCAAACCTCAGATCACAACTTAGCTAGCTAGAGCAAGCTAAGCAGAGGACAGTGCAAGAAAAGGAAGAACCAAATGGGCAACATGCTGCCATGCTTGGTCCAAAGCAGGACGACCCTCCCGGCCGCCATGAACCCCAAGCAGAGGCTCTACTCCCTCAAGCTCCTCGTCAAGGCCCTCCACAAGATGAAGAAGAAGATGATGAAGCCCTGCAGCAGCAACAAGGGCAACAAGATCGGTAGTAGCAAATCGTCATCGCCGCCGCCGTCGGAAGCAGCTTCAGCCATGGCGGCAGGAGGAGTTGTAGAGGCGGCGGCGGTGGGGAGCAAGCCCATGGTGAGCCCGAGAAGAGCGGCTCAAGGTGGGCACAGGAAGGGCGTGGTGCGGGTCAAGGTGGTTCTCACCAAGGAGGAGGCGGCGCGGCTGCTGTCGCTGACCGTCAGCGCCGGCGCCGGCGGCGGTGGCCGGAAGACCGCCGCGCAGATCGTGGCCGAGATCAAGAGGATGGAGGCACGCCGCGCGTTGGCGACGGCGGGGTGGCGCCCGGCGCTCGAGAGCATCCCCGAGGAGCACCACTCGCCGCGCCGTAGTCTCGACATGCAGGTGGCGTAGAGGTCACATGTATGGCTACATGCTCGTGTCACGTATGTAGGATGGATCGTGATAGAGATGGACAGGAAGAGAGAGAGAAGGGAAAGAGGTTCGGGTTGAGAGGCGAGCTAGGCCGGCGACGGCGGCCATGTATGCTCCCCCTCCCATGCACAAGCTCCGGCGGCGCCGCCGTGCCTGCTATACGTACAGCTTCCTCTTTTTTGAAGCTTATTACCTCGAGAGTCCCTCGATCGCCCTGCTGGCCATCTCGTATGTGAATTACTGAATTAGTCACCGAATGAAAGGAAAATGGGATGCAAAAAACTTAATTCCCTTCCTTGATCGTCAATCTTTCGGCTGAATGTCCTTGCGAAGCAGCATAACAAAACATTTCGGCTGAATACATGTAAGCATGTTCGATGTTTCCAATTCAACTGGTCTGTCTCTGTTAATACATGAAACCTCTACGTTCCTTTAATTTCAAACCTAAATAGACGGAACATGCACATTTGAATGATGCTCTCATCGACCATGACACTATGCCAAAACGTACGAATCTCCGGCCCTAGTTCGCACAGTTCGCAGAAACGAGTTAAGATGAAGCTTAGCCGACGAGATTATTTTTCATCTAAAGATTCAGGCTCCGTTTGGTTGCGACGTGAACAATAATTCAGCATGCTTGTCTAGAGACATAGCTCGCACGTCCAACGGATTGATAGCTTGATAGCCGGGCGCCCCCATGTGCAGTCGTTCGCTTGCTAGCTTTGCAAGGATACGGCCATAAAAGGAGGGTGGACAAAAAAAAAAGTGGATTAGCTAGGATGAGCTGAATATATAAACCGTTGCAATTTGCAAATGGCAATAAACAAGGGGAGAATGAGGTAGTGTTGCGGTTGAGTGGGGGTGGACGGTGGTCTCCTTGCGAAAATGTTGTTTACTGTAGGATATTTTTCACGTTCTTTGCAAGCTAGCTGTATCATTGTTTATAGTTCGAACTGAATGTGCATCAGTTTTTCTTTTTATCGAAGGTTCTATCCGTTCATATACTTCCGTAAATGATTGAAATGTAATTTCGTAATATGTGTCTTTCATTACTGTAAGAGCTTTTTTTCATCCTTGATGGCTCTCGGTACCTACCAGTACCTATCATCTAGGCCATCCAATCCATTCTATCTAGCGGCTGAGAAAGATTTGTACCTGCTAGTACTGCCCACGTGCTCAATAAACGGCAGAGGAGGTACTAAAGATGAAAGGGTAGCCATGTAATTTTCTCTTCTAAATATCTTCACTTGCTTCCTCTGTCCCTCCCGGCTGGAGTTTCCAAACAACAGCTCGTCGGAGGCAAAGGAGCGGTTCTCGCCAGTGGTGGAGTGGCGCCAGCCAGAGAGGTGGTGGTGGAGGAAGCTGGCGAGCTCACCAATGCAAATCCAAGAAGCTAGCTCATGTACAACTTGAGCTCTTTCTCATATCTGATTTCGTATGTTTTGATGTGCCGATTTGATCTCCCAGAAAAGCAAAGCAATTATCTCCTATTTGTAATTCATTTGATGTTTCGTTCGACTGCTCGAGACCTTCTCGCATATATCTGAGTTTCTTAGCCTCACCCGTGAGCAGCGGCCGGGGAGTAGAGCCGTGCCGGCAAGCTCCTCGCTCAAATCCTAATGGTAGCCACTGCGGGTACCTTGAGGTTGGCGGCTTGGCGCTCGCTGGAGAATATACGGGGAGGAAGGATAGATACGAGCTCGCCGGTAACCTCCGCTTCCCGCGCGGCCTCTCCTTCCAATCTGGCCACCCGGATTCGAGCTCGCCGGCGGCCTCCGCCTTTCCAAGCTCGCCAGCAACCTCCACCTCCACTTCCCGCCCGACCCTTCCTCCAAGCTCACCGGTGACCTCCGCCTCTGCTTCCCGCGTGGCTTCCCCCAAGCTCATCGACTGGATCCGAGCTTGCCGGCGACCTCCGTCTCCTGCCGAACGAGCACGGTGGAGCAGATGATGTGGTTCCTGTCTCGCGCGTCATGGGGAGCCGATGCTTCATTCCCCATCGTGCCCCTGTTGGTTGAACAGCTGGATTTTGTTTAGTACATGGCAGTACCAGTACCTAGCGGTACAACTTCAAGGGCTGTAAAAACTCTCTTACTGTAAACTTCTCGAGTTTTTTCTGTCAAGCCTTGGTTAATGAATCTACAAAATTCTGTCATTTTTCGTAGCTTCAGGTTATGAAATTCTTGAGTACAATCACATCTACAAAATTCTGTTATTTTCCAAATATTGTGTGCAAGTCTATTTATGATGAAGGCATATACATCTACACTCTCGTATCATCATATTTGCTTTGAGATTTATGTGTGCAACACATATTTTAATAAAGCACAACATCGTTTTTCTCTATATACCTAGTACAACACAAATCTCAATAAAACATTTAATAGCTCGGACTATAAGTCTACATATTCATAATTCTTATGCGAAACATAAGACAAACCACGACATAAAGTTCTAACAGTTCTTTAGATAGAGTCTAGGGAGAGTTGTCAAGAGGAGGCAGGCGCATGACACACCTCTCTCAAGTCTAAGTTAACCGAACACCTTCTATGCCCTAAAAATAATTAACATGCATTTTGTATTACATGCATTCCCCTCACCCTCCATACACACAAAAAAAAACCTTGAGATAGACAGCCGGCGGGCAAAGAAAGGAGGTGGGCCGGCCGGTCGGGGTGTTGGCGATACGTTTTTCTTTAAGAGTGTTTTGCCAATAGAGCGAGGATGTCCTTTTAGGATAGAACGTTTAGTTGAAAATAACTCTTACCAGAAAGCGAGTCGCTAGTCGCTAAGTGTCATTTCCTTTTTCCTATATAGGCTATATTCTCATGAACAAGTTGACTTTCACCTACTGAGCAATTAAATTGCAAACCGATTAACCACGCCCGGAGGCCGGTCCATGAACATGCTGAATTAAACGGAAGTCTAGAAGAGGACGACATCCTGCCGTGAAAGCCGACGAGTCGTCGTTGAGTGCGATGTATGCAATGCCTGCGCGGCCGCACATGATATGCGCTAGTAACTAATCTGCTGATTAGATTAAGCCGAAACGATTCGGCGGCACATGTGCCCTGTTCGTGGCTCCGGCGTCTCTATCTCGGGCCCTTCCGGCCTCTGCACACGTAATTTTGTCTCTCGTGAATGCGTGATCTCGGGGACTCGTGTTTCTTCTGGCCGAAGACGACGACGACGACCCCTACCCCCGGCCAAAATCACATCGCAGCTTGCATTATCATTCATAGCTGCATTACAGAATTATATGTTATATCAAAAATACATGGACAACAGAAAGGCGAATTTTTACGTAAAAATTTATTAAAAAAACATAAGTGTCGATCGACAATAATAATTATTAAGGAGTTAGTTATAAACATAGAGAATAACAGCATGTCTTGTATACTTTCCGTACGACTTATAAGGAATAAAGACTAAGACTCTGTTCTAATAGAAAATTAATCCATGTTAAGTCGAATTACATATTTAATATTATAGATGAAGAATTATGGGGGGTGATATGCGGGGTTGATCATCGAGTTTGGTACTGTGCATATATGCAGTTTGGATTTGGATTCTGGCCGGTCAGTTTGTGTGATCCAGTTGTTGTTTTGTTGTGGCAAGCAGTAGAAGAAGTATAGTACTGATTGCGAGATCGGGGTGTGGTGGACTACTGATCGATCGCTGATGATTGATTGGTTTTGGGGGGTTGGTCTGATGTTGAGCTGCTAAATAACTCAAATCGGCGTTGGGATAAGGATCCTCCTGCCTGCGTCGTGAGCATGCACATGGCCCGTTTATTTCTTGAAGGGTGGGGGCACCAACACGTGTCCTGTTGTGCAGCTTCCGGTTTGTCCTTTTGCCTCTCGCAGTGTGACAACTGACGAGAGCGAGATAGAGAGACAAGCCAGAGAAGATTCGTTGGGGTTTGGAACCATAGAAGATGCTCCAGTAGTACAGCATCGAGCATTTTGAGCGATCGTTAACGAGGATCCACCCGTAGATCGGATCGATCGGTTTGATGTATACCACAGAGCGTTTCACCGTTGTCTGATCATGCGATGGGGATGTACATGTTGAACAGGAAACTAACCAGTTGAACGAACGTCTGTGCACAAACACGTTAGTTCATTAGACCTACTCTGTCAGTTTGGGTTTGGAAAAATATAACGGGTCAACACTGAACATATCAGGTTGAGGCAGCGTTCGGCACAGCTGGGGAGGGTGAGTTTAACGGCCACACATGAAAGGAGACAGATTATCAGCGTATAATTAATTAAGTATTGCTCCCTCCATTTAAAAATATAAATTTTAACTAATAACTAAATTTTATATATATATATATATATATACACACACGTAACACCCCGGTTCTTGTGTGTCACAACCCACCTTAGTACCGCTGCACAGATAACGCCAAGGAGGATGCACCGCGGGAGAATCGGTGAACTATCTTCTATGAAATCGTGATGCTGTTAGTAGTCCTAGGAAGTATAATGCTATTACCTATTATAACATGATGAATCATTACAATGCTAATAATAAATTTATAACTTTATGTCGTAACTTTGGGTATCCCCTTGGTGGCAAACCTCATCACAGAAATAGCAGCAACAGAACATAGCGCAACTAGAGCGCCAATCTACGGGCAGCGGCTTGGTTCTAGTAACGAAACCCAAATATTCACCATCTTTAACCTATACTGAGAAAGTGGGAGAAAAACAACAATAGTAGAGGGTGAGTATTTTCATACTCCACAAGCCACTGGGAAATGTGAATATGCAAGCTTCAAAGGAAGGTTGGGTTTATTTTGTAAGTTTTTCCTTTAAAACAGTTTTCAAAATCTAAGTGTGTGGTTTTTATAAATCTATTTGGAAGGAGACTCACTGTCTCAATCCGACTGCAGTTACTCTACAATAACTCAAGTGGAAGAGCAAAATTTTAGTTGTATTTATTTTCACCTCTTTTCCTCTATTAGTTTATCTTCACTTTCTCCAATACATCCATAAATTATTCCATCTTTGCGTGAATCTGCTCATCACGTCTTATACCTTGGCTTTTTCGAGTTGTCCATGTCCGAAAGTATTCCGCTTCCCATCGAGAAGCCTACTCTATGATATCGTTCGACATCTCAGGTCACACATGCCTGTTTCAAACCACCCAGGTCATCCGTCAGTCACACTGACTGACTCTGGCAACGAATCTCATTCCCATAGACCAATTTCACAAAGCATAGGTAAAACAAAACTACGCTAAGAGAATCACCTCAAATTCACCCTTAACCGTGGGCATGACTATTTGAACAGTTCAGTTAAACTTTGCAGAGGTTGCACGTTTTACCTACACCGACACAAAGCTTACTCCGATGTGACAAGGCCTTTCCAAAGCTAACCCATAAATATCCCATCCCACATAGTTGATCGAGTTCACAACAAGCATCAAGCAAGAACAATCATCGTCTACTCAGGATACACTGGGGATACTCCTACACCTATCGATACTGTAATCGCTACGTATAAAGGCAAGCGCCACGAAGGGCTGTCATCAAAATATTAGAATACACAACTTCGTCTCCTCATCCCTGGAGTTCCACAACCAGGGGCATACAAGATAAACATGAATTAACAATTTACTTTTTCAGGGGTATCCTACATTACCTGTGTGGTCGCACTGTAAGATGCTTAGATGAAATTCTCCAAGGAATCGATCCTTATATGCAAATACGGAATAAGGCCACACAAGCAATAATACCGCATCACGAGCTTTCACAAACCACGTTTTCCTTTCAAACCCATCGACACCAAGTGTCAGGTTTTTCAAAACAGTTCTCATCCATTTTTCCCCAAAGTCGTTATTTATCAATGCATGTGGGGTTTGACCGATATCCATGTTCGAAGAGCACAGATACCGAAGTGCCATTTTAGTGGAACCACAAGAAGTTTAAGAGTTTACAACATCCTATGGAAAGTAATGCAACTAATAGGTAGTTTTGTCTGTTGCACACAAATCGAGGCTGATCAAATTAAAGTGTATAATAATTATGCAATTTTGTAATCAATACATTTCATAAATTAGGAGCAGAATGATCGAAGAGTGGCTTGCCTTGGTCCTTGTAGTCGAGTCTTCGAAATCCTTGCGTCGGGCGAAGAGTGGCTTGCCTTGGTCCTTGTAGTCGAGTCTTCGAAATCCTTGCGTCGGGCGAAATTTTGGAACGTCCGCTACACGATCAACCAGAGGAAACCACACAAAACTCTACAAATATATAATATTTATTATAAACTAATAGTGCCATTAGATAGATCTTATTTTTAAGTATTCATATCCCTCTCTCTCTCAAAATCCCTCAAAATATCAAATCTCATTCCAATTCTTCCAAGCACCCACTTGATTACATTTTCTTGGATTCCCGGAAATATTCTAAACTCAAATATCAAATTTAAAATCAATACTCCTTTTGAATTTCCCTCCAAACTCTAATTCTAAAATCTCAAGAAAAACCTGAAGGAACAGGGCCACCTTATTCCTTTTTCTTCCCTCTAGCCCAACAGACGCATCTCTCTCTTTCTCACCAAGGCCAGCCCACCTGGCCTGCTCCCTCTCTCCCTCTCATTCTCTCCCTCGGTGGCCCAACCATCTCCCAGCCAGCCTCAGGCCACAGCCCACGCTTCTTCCCCTCCCTGATACGACCGCCATCCGAGGCTCTCCGCGAGAACCCATGCCTGCCGGTTAGTTTCCTCCATCGAGCCCTACTCGTCAGCGAAGGTGCTACAGAGCAGGCGTCCGCTCGTGAGACGCTGTGCACCTGTATTCCTCCCCGCGTCGGCCGCGTGCGCACACCACGTGCTCGGCGAAAGTCCAAAGCTAGGCTGCGCGACGTGCCAAAATCGCATCACCTCCCTGTGGATCCCACTGGCAGCTTGCGAATCTGGCCAGGCACTTCCACCTATGCCACGCACATCTTTGCCGCGCTGCCCCGTCCCCATCTCCGAGCCGTCCCCATCCACGCCACTGCGTTAACGTAAGCCACGACTGTCTGTAGGGATGGCAATCACACCCGCGGGCGCAGGCACGGGTGCAAAATCATGCCCGCGGTGTCATCGGGTCGGGCCCGCGATAGACGCGGGTCGAGCGCGGGTGACGAAATTCACCGCGGCGCCTATCGGCCCCGTAAACAAAGGCCCATGTCTACAATCGGCCCAACTCAAACAAAACCTAGGTGTGCCATCTCCCAAGCCACTGCTCCCATCTCTCATTCTCTCTCGGTCTGGTCGCCCACTCCCGCGCCTCCCCACCGTCGGCGCCGCCGCCGTCCAGGCCCCTGCGCCTCCCCACCGCCGCCGCCGCCCACTCGCCCAGGCCCCCGCGCCTCCCCGGCGCCTCCCATCTCTCAGTCTCTCCTCGTCTCCTCTTGACCCGACGCCCAGTTCGCAACCCGCGCCTCCGTCGCCATCCGCAACCTCCTCGCCGCCTCCCCGGCCCGCGTCACACGCCGCTTCCCCAACACGCGCCACATCCTCCTCAAGGGCCGCCCCCGCTTCGCTGACTTCAACCTCCTGCCCTCTGGTTAGGTTGCTGCCGCCTTCTGTCCCTGGGCCGCCGCCTTCGCCTCCGCCGCCTTCCCCGCCCTCGGCTCCCTCTTCCTCAAGCGCATCACCATCACCGACGACGACCTCGACCTGGTATCGCGCTCCCTCCCCGCCTCCTTCCGGGACCTCTCGCTCCTCCTCTGCGACGGCTTCTCCTCCGCCGCCCAGGTGCCCCCGCCGCTCCTCCTCTGGTTCATTGTTATGGTTATTTTGATATGTTAATTATTGTGCAATGAACGCACCCGCGGGTGACCCGCGGTTGCGGGCGCGGGTGTGACATTCCACCCGCGGGTCTCATTGAGGACGGGTATGGCCAAGTATCACGGGCGCCGTTGAGGGCGGATTTTTGCTCCACCCGCACTCACCCGACCCGTTGCCATCCCTAACTGTCTGCACCGTGCGAATCCCACTGAGCCGTCGTTTTCCCAACTTCCGCCATGGCTGTTGTCGTTCTCGCCCGCCCTTTGGAACGCCAGTTCGAGAGGCACCGCGCCGGGCCAAAGTGTGCGCCGACACCGCCCCTTTTCCCACTCCACGACCGCCATTACCGCACTCGGTCCAGCCGCCGGCCGCCTCGGATCCGCTCGACTCGTCGCCTCCCCAACGGCCGCTGAAGCTTTCGACGTGGATTCGCCGGTGCCACGACCTCCAGACCGAAGCAACGCGTGACTCCCGATGGACCGCTGGTCCCAAGGCAACGCCATGCACCGCTGCTCGCTTCGGACCGCCTGGGGGTCAACCTTCTCCAACCCCGGCCGGCGCTGTAAAATCCCACGTGCCGTCTCTCCTCCCTCTCCGCGTCGCACTCTTCTTCCTCCCGCTTGCCGGCTGCCCAGGCTATTTCACCTTGACCCCCTCCTCCTCGCTTCGCTGCTCCAAGTTGAAGCCGTCACTGCCCTACCGCTGCCGCCGTCCTCTGCTTTCCTTGAAGGACCACCGAAGCCGCCCACGCCCTTTTCTAAGCCCCGCCGCCACCTTTCCCTCCTCATCGGCTGCCGGGGAACCGGCTCACTTCGAGCCGTCCCAGCTCCTCGGCAAGGCAGACCTGTCACTGCCTCCGCCGACCTAGAACTCCACCGGATCCACCGCCTCTCTCTCCACCCTGAGGAAACTGCCGCCGCGCTCAGCCAAGCCGGCCTCGCGCGAGGGCAGTCTCCCCGGCCTCTGGTCGTCTACGTCCAGGAGGCGCCGCCGCCGAAGCTCCTCCTACCACCATCCGCCGCCGCATGCCGTCTACCACGCCACCCGCTGGGCCCCTGCCTACCCGCTGAGAAGAGAAGAGGAGAAGAGCGAAAGAAAGAGAAGAAAGGAGAAGAAAAAAAAGAAAGGCAGAGAAAATAAAAAAAGAGAAAAAAGAGGAAGAGAGACTGACAGGTGGTCCCCACGCTGCCTCCCCTCCCTAGCCCATCTGACGTAGCTCGCCACGTAGCACCATGTCCGCACCACCTCAGCAGCCCCACCACCGTGGACCACCCACTCCCTCCTCTTGTCGCCCCTCCCGTGCATACGGTCCACCTAAACCCGGATACTGATCGGTGGGCCCGAGCTCCTCGGTCCACTGTACACCTGCGCGTGTGATCCCACCACCTCTCTCTCTCCCCTCCGTAGGCCCAGCCCATGGTGAGCTGATGACTCATCCCACACTCCATCCCACTGATAGTGGCCCCACGTCAGTGTCCCGAAGGGAATATTCTTCAGGATATTCCTTTGCCTTTTCAACAAATCATTTTCCTTTGTCTAGAAAATAGTTTAAACCTCAAAAATTCATAAGTCCTCAACCGTAAGTCCGATCGACTCCGTTCAACTTCCAAAATTTTTCTAAAATTGAGATCTACCCAATGGAATTATTAGTTTATAATGCTATTATTATATTTGTAGGGTTTTATGTGGTTTTCTCTTGTTGATTGCGTAACGGACGTTCCAAAAATTCGCCCGACTCAAGGATTTTGATGGTTCGATGATCAAGCTTAAGGCAAGTCACTTTTGATCATATTGCCCATAAATTTATAAAATGTGTTGATTGCAAACTTGCATGTCTAGTGTACACGATTAATTTGATTGGCCTTGATTTCCGTGACTGATGGACCTACCCAGTAGTTGGATTACTTTGCCATAGGATATTGTAAACCCTAATCCTTGTCGCTCCACTAATGAGGTACTCCGGTATTCGTGCTCTTCGGGCACGAGTATCGGTGAAACCCCAAATTTTACTACTATATGACGACTTTGGGGAAAATGGGTCAGAAATTGTTTGAAAAACCCGATACTTAGTGTTAGTGGGTTTGGAAAGGAAATGGATGGTTTGTGAAAGCTCATGATGCGGTATTCTTGCCTGTGTGGTTGGGTTCTATATTCGTATATAAGGACCGATTCCTTGGGGAATTTCATATGAACATCTTATAGTGTGACCATACAGGTGTTGTGGGATGTCCTTGGCTAAGTATTTAGTTGGTTCAATGAAGCTCGTGCGCCCATGCATGAGGATGGCCGGGGCGTAGATTAAGGCATAGGAGAATGTTGCTATGGATTACTTGAGATACTTAAGATACACTTGGTGCGCCGGAATCCTGGGCAAGGGAAACGGAAAGCTCACCTAGATTGCTTGGTCTTGACACTAAGTTGAGGTGGTTGATTACTTGACCCAGTAGATCACTACGAACCCTTCTAGTTGGCATATGTGACCCTAGGTCTGCTTTGGAAAAACCTTGTCGCAAACTTCCAATACTGGTCTGTATTGGAGTAAGCTCGCGTCGTGTAGGTAAAGTGTGCAACCTCTGCAGAGTTTAGCTAAACTGTTTGAATAGCCGTGCCCATGGTTAAGGCCAAATATGAGGTGATTCTCTTAGCGTAGTCATGTTTTGCTTATGTTTTGTGAAATTGGTTTGTGGGAATGGTAATCATTGCCAGAGTTGGTTTGTGTGACTGACGGATGACCTGAATGGTTTGAAACGGGCCTGTGTGACCCAGGATGCCGAACAACATCATAAAGTAGGCTTCCTAAGCAAGAGCGGATTGTTGTAGGATATGGACGGCCTGGAAGAGCCAAGGTATTAAGATGTGATGAGCAGAAGAGCTCGAAGTTGACACAACTGATAAAAGTATAGAGAAGTTGAAGAGAAGCTAATAGAGGAAAAGAGGATAAAATAAATACAACTAAAACTTTGCTTCTCTGCTTGAGCTGTTGCAAAGCAACTCGCGGACGGATCAGGACGGTAAAGTCTTGTTCCAAATGGTTGACAAGAACCCACACCTAGGGTTTGAAAAAAATGATTTAAAGAAAAGACTTGCTAAAATAAACCCAGCCATTCCTTTGAAGCTTGCATAGTCACATTTCCCAGTGGCTTGCTATCACACCCCGATCTGGCACCGCCGTACAACAGCACCAGTTAGGGTGTGCTGCAGGAAAACAGCGCGAACTACCTTTCCGCGGAACCGCGATACCGATACCAATCCTAGGACGTAGCGCTGGTATCCACGAAAATCAGACGTGCATCATTGCAGAATCTTAGATAAATAAATAATTAAATATACTTATACCTTTACTTACGTTGCAGCTTTGGAGCAAGCCGGAGACAGCAACGAATAACACAGAGGCAGCGGTAACAATGGAACAACAGACTAAGTCTCAACATACAGGCAACGGTTGGGAACCAGGACAAAACCCTAATCTTTACTTCACTGCAACTCCAACATCCAGCTCCCGACAGAGAACAATATATATAGAGAGCAAGGGTGAGTACTTACGTACTAAGCAAGCCAGGGGAACTTAGGTGGTTGTTGCAAGCTTCAAAGAGAGGCTGGTTATTTTGCAATCTGTTTTATTTAAATCTTTTTAAATCTGCTAGTGTGTGCTTCTTAACAATTAGGGCGAGGTGAGTCTCGCCCGATCCGAGTGAGTTGTATCAATCTTTGAATCAGTGCAACTCTCAAGAGTTAGCCTCCGGGATCCAACTCTACCAGCTGATCCAATCTCATCGGGCCTACAGCCCTGCTGTCCTTGACAACTTCATAACATTTTCCGAAATCGGATTCCCAATCCGCAAACATTCTTTCACAAGCAGTTGTCAAGCAAAACTACGCTAAGGAATCACCTCACATCCGCTCATGACCGCGGGCACGGCTGTTCAAACAATTTAAATCTCTGCAGAGGTGTGGAGGCCATGGGCCCCGGGTACCTCATGACAAGCATATGGGTCACTCGGACAGAGGATGGGCCTAGCCTTGTAATTAAAGATATGGTAGAATCTGGTAGACTTTGCCTTGTACGGTAAGAAATATACAGTCCTAGTCGGATAAATTATATCTCTAAGAGGAGATCCATTGGCTGTAATCCGGTTGAGACTCCTACCTTGTACCCCTCTCCCCCAGTATATAAGGGAAGGCAGGGCGCCCCCTGAGGGCATATAGAGATTCATTAGAATCATACTTCCTCAAAGGAATACACCACAACTAGACGTAGGGTATTACCTCACATCGAGGGCCTGAACCAGTATAAACCTTTCATGTTCCTTTGCAGTTCACCGAGTTTCGATCCGACGAGTAGCCCTATATTCATATTGCCGGTGTAAAACATCGACAAGAGGGGGTATACTTTATCCACACGACGCGACTTACTCTAGTCACCAGCTCACACGCATTGGGTACGATTTAGTGATGTAGAGGTTTTCGCGACAAGGCATTTCCCAAACCCTCCCAGATTACCCCATGCCAACTAGAGGGGTCCTCGAGACCAACAACAGGGTAGGTCCGAGACCATACTGTGTCAGGAACCTAGGACGCACCCCCCGACGCCCTCCTACACGATCCACAGTCCAATGGCATGCAAGGCATCCCTAGAAGGCTAGTTACTCAGTCAGGAGTTATTCCATATCACCCATGTGGTTGTACTGTCGTATGTTCGGATGAAATTCCAAAGGAATCAGTTCTTAAGCTACAATGCAGGAGACTCGTCCTGCTGGCACGATCCCCGCACCGTGGTTTTCGCAAACCATTTTATTTTCAAGGCACCGACCCGGGTGTCGGTTTTTCTAAAGTTTCGTAAACCCAAGTTTTACCCATCATAGTTATTTTTAAATTTGATAGGCGATCACCGATATCATGCGCGTCGACATGGGTACCGGGATCTATCAAGGGCAGTGACAAGGATGTGTAAGGGAAATCACAATCAATCAAGGAAGTCATGCAGCAAATGGGTTGGCGGCCCGTCGTCGTCTTGCGACCGCGGCCAAAAAATCATCTCTGTGTAGCCTAGTAAATACAATTTGGCAATCAAAGTACTTAGTTCCGTAAATATGGGCTCAAGATGATCAAAGGTGACTTGTCTTGCTCTAGGTCTTCATGAGTCTTCGAGAAATCATTGTGAAATCCGCTCCGAAACGAATTTCTGACGGCCGGTTACTAAGCCTAAACACACAAAAATCTATACAAAGACAAGTAAAAAGACCCTATTTAGTACTACTAATAGTGCCATTGGATAGATCTCAATTTTAGAAAATTACTGGAATTGGAACGGAGTCAATCAGAGTTACGGATCAAAAGTTATAAATTTTTGGAAGGATTAATTGAATTTTGGGAGCTAGAAAGGATTTAATATATCATAGGAATATTCTCTGGAATCTTCTATGGTAGTCATTGACAACTGGGGCCCATGGCTTAGTAGGCCCATTGACCAGAGACTCAAGGGGGATTTCACTGGTTAATGGGGCCCACAGGTCAGTGGAATAGAGGGGGTTGTAGGCTGCGGCCACTGTGGCTGGGACCCGGCGGTAAGTGAGGTGAGGGGGTTACTGAGTGTGGGCCAACCGTGGATCGGGGGAAGATGGCCCACGTGTCTGTGAGACAGGGTGTATGGATTGAGTGTGGGGGAGAGAGTGGAGGCAGTGGGGTCCGCCTGTCAGCGTAACCGGGTGCTCACGGGCGTGGTGCACGGTGGGCATGAGGGGAGATGGCCCACCGGTCAGTGAGGCGACAGGGCGTGACTCAGTGTACGCGGGGGCCACGGGTCAGCGAGCGTGAGGGAAGGGGAGATTGTTGCTCCGCCGGGGAGATGACGGCCCACGGCGGCGGGTTTGATTCTGGCGATGGTGGCAGCTCAGACCGAGCGGCTAGCACCGGTGGAAGGAGGAGAACGCGGCGAAGATTTTGAGTGGCTCGGATCCGCGATAATCCGCTCGACGGCTGCCGACAGCGGGATGCCGTGGCAGCGGGTAGAGAGAAAAGGGGGTAGACGACGACGACGGCCGTAGCGACTCTTCGGAACTCGCCTGCGGCGGGGAGAAAAGAGAGGAGGGGGAGAGGAAGATTGGCCGCGGCGGCTCGGAGATCGGCCAAGCAAAACCATCGACGGTGCGCGGCCACCCTTGACGGCGACGAGGTGAAGAACAGGGGGAAAACCACTCGCACGGCAACACGGGTCCAGAGTTCGTTCGAAGCACCATGGGGCAATGCTCGACCATGGGGAGAGAAGCTCATCGATGGGACCGGTTTTGTGGCGACACGGTCTCGCAGCGAGAAGAAGATGAACACAGGGCCGAGGGAAGGGGTTTGAAGTCCTTGGTGCACGGGAACTGGGCAGGGGAGAATGAACAACGCTGGGGAGGAGCGATCCGCGGCGCACGGCTTCGATGGGAGATGCTTCGAAGCGGTTGAACGATGACGGCGGTGGTTGGCTTCGGAGGGTGACCGAGACGGTGGTGTTTGGTGGGAGAAGATGGGGGCGAGGCATGGGTTGTCTCAAGCGAGGTAGGAGCAAAAGGAAAGGGGCGAGGGGGTTCTGCGGTGGTTTTATTGGTGAGGGGAGGGGGGAGCTCCAATCATTGGGGGTCCAATGATTGAGGGGACGATAGGCGCAAGGGATGGAGCTGAGCACGGGATTCCTCGCAGCAGCAAAAAATTTGTGGACGGCGACGATTTGTTGGGCGGTGGAGGCGATCTATCAGACGGTGTAGCTCAAACTTCTCGCACAGGCTCAGGCGAGGCGCGGTCAAGGTGGGGACGGTAGTGACATGGGTGGCGCGTCTCACTTTGCCCTCGGGACCGCGGCGAGAGTGTCGAGGAGGGAAAAAAGACGGGCAGGAACGGGGTGGTGAGGAGAGGAGAACGGAGGTAGACGAAGCTACTGTGGCGCGATCGGGTGGCGGAGAACGGCGTGGGGACACGCAGCGCGTATCCGGGGTAGGGCGGCGGTCCCCGCGGGGTTAGGGAGATCAGTCAGCTGTGGCTTGCTTTTAGCCACGCGGCAGACATCCGTCGGCTGCGGTGCTCACGCGGGCGGGTGGTGAGGCGAAGAGAGATCGACGGCGCCGGACGCGTGGGATGACACGCGGCGCGCATCGAGCGGCTGTGGGCGCTCACACGATTTGGTGAGCGAGCAAGAGGATTGGCGGTAGGCGAGCGGCACCCAGGACGCGTGGCGAGCATCTAAGGCTCGCGCCGGTCCGTGCGGTTACTAGGCCGGGAGAGGACGACTGCAGCCCAGGAGAACAGTGCCATTTCTCCTTTTTGCCCAGGGATTTTTGTGAGGAGTTTTTAAGGATTTGAGTGGGGATTTGAATTCAAACTTCATATTTGAATTCAGCAAAATTCAGGGATCGAAGGGGTAAATTCCAAGGGATAGTTTTGATATTTGGTGAGAGTTTTGCTTTGGAATTTTTCTGAGGTTTTTTTTGCAAGGAGAGACCAAGGGGAGGGTTGCAAGGAGTGAGATGATTCAAATTCAAAATCTTCAACTTGAATTTATAGGTGTTCAAGGGGAGTTGGGCAATTTTTCAAGGAGGTCAAAAGTAGAAAACTGACACATATATATACTCTCATGTGTGTGTGTGTGTGTGTGTGTGTATAGTTATATTGGTGGAGAGGGTTTGGATAGAGGTTCGATACCCAAGTTATATTAGTTAAACCCAGGATTTTCTCAGGGACTCAAGGAAGAGAGGAAGCAAGGGAAGTTACGGGGAGGATTCCAAAGGGATATCTTAGGGTTCCGACTTGGATCTTCGGAACAAATGTCGAAGTAGGAGTTTTTGAAGGGGATGATCGGGGAATTCGCCGTCAGGGTTTTTAGAAACGAACACGGATACGACGATTGGGATTCAAGGATTATTTTGGGAATAGAAGTTTTTGAGAGGAGGGATTATGAGAGCAGATCAGGAATGCAAATCGAGATCAACGGCACAACATACAACACATCACTCGAAGATCGAAATTTTCACGGGTAGTTTTTGGTAAAATATTATTTAATGTCTCGTTGAAAGCGGAGCGTTACACTTGCAGAGTACGAAAGTACTCACCCTACTATTGTTGTTGTTTTTCTTTCCCTTTCTAAGTATAGGTTGAAGATGGTGAAGATTAGGGTTTGTCCCTAGACCAAAGCCGCTGCCCGTGGATTGATGTTCTAGCTACCCTAAGTTCTGATGTTGCTGATTTTGGTTGAAAGTTGCTACTCAGGGATTACCCGTTGTTGCAGCATAAAGGTATAAGTTGATTATTAGCATTGTAACGATTCATTTTGTTACCGCAGATACCGGCATCATATACTGAGACTGGTATCGGCATCGCGGTTCCGCAAGAGACGGTTCACCGTTTCTCCTATGGCGCACCCTCCTTGATGTTGTTTGTACAGCGGTGCCAGGGCACGGTGTGACAGTTTAGTGTCATGTATATAGTATCACTAGATTCGTATTTGAAAATATTGTCATATGATGTTAATTTTGTAATTGTTAATAATATATTATGAAAGAAACAAATGGTCAAGTATAATATTGGAGAGCGTGTACAAACCTAATGCGGCTTATATTTTCAAATGGAGGGAGTAAGTATTATAAACTTGAAAAATAATTTTTTTAAATTTTTTTAAAAACCTCTATATAGAAAAATTTTCTAAAAAAACATACCGTTTAATAGTTTGAAAAATATATCCGCTAAAAAGAACAGGACCTGAAACCATGGGAAAAGGGTACGCGGCCCACCGATCGCGCGGTACGTAGCGGAATTTTTACTGTTACTAATTTAAATTTTTTTTTAATTTACAAAACTAATTTTCGATTTGAGCTTTTTGCAGAAGTAGCCTCTTGCCGCCGTGGGCCACGGCGGTATTTAAAAACCGCCGTGGCCCAGGGCGGCGAATAGCATCCCCGTCAGGCGCGGCTAACGGCGTCGGCCGCCGTTAGCCCGGGGAGGCCACGTGGCCTTGCCGCCCATTCGCCGCTGTCCCCCAGGGCGGTTTATAGCCAATCGCCGCCTTGGGGGAGGGCGGTTTTTAGCCCTTCCCTATAAAATCCCTTCCCGCACTCGCCGGCGCGTCATTTTTCTCTTCCGCCTCCAGCGTTCGTCTAATAGAGCTGAGGGAAAGGAGGAGCAGTACAGCGGCGAAGCCCTCACAGGTTTTTTAGCCGAATCTAGGTATTTTTTTGCTCTCCCTCTGTTATGTAGTCAATTTTTTAAACAAATGTTAATTAGTACTAGACGCGTAGTGTAATACCCGACATAGCATGAAAATATTAGCAGTTTGGCATAACCATCGTTAGTGTTAAATTTATTTGGCCGTACTAGAAGAACATAGCGGAGAGGTAGTAAATTGTAGATATTTTAAAAATAAATATGCTCCGCCATGGCCATCGTTGGTATACGTCATTTTGACACGTTAGATAAACCTAGCATATAACTTTATTAGTGCCGCTGGGTTAGTTTGTAAAATATAGAAACGGTAATGGTTTGACTCATATGTATAGCCTTTTTATGGAACGAATATTGATTAGTACAGATTAATAAAATCTTTTTTGTGAACAGAAATGGCAAATAGAGTTGTATTCGCGATATATCACGGTGAAGGAAATGTCAGAGAAGGACAATATGGGGTAGATTTATCAGAGTTCAACGTAGCACAAAAGGGAATTATAGCTCCAGCTGAGAGAAGTTTTCCTGGAGTTTACAATTGGTTAATGAGGGGATTCGGAGTAGATCCTCAAGTAAATGCAATTACGGTGTACGCACTGGTTAGCTGGGCTGTGGAAGGTTTTTGGTGGGAATTGATGCCAGTAGATTCGGACGGACAGCTGGGTATTTTTTTGTGGAGAGTGCACTTTGCAGGATGGGCACCGAGCATCCTAGTGGTAGTGCATGACGTGGTCAGCATTGATCAGGCTGGTTCGAGTACAGCGGAAGGGCCCGATGAAAACAGGGAGCAAAATGAGGCAGAAGACGAGGGTGCCGGAGAGGAAGGAGGCCAAGAAGACATGGGACCGGGGGGGTTTGCAGATGAAGGGGAGAGACACCCAGGTCTAGTACAGGAGATGGAAATTGAAGACTCAGAACCTGAGTATATGGAGGATGATGATTCTTCGGAGGACGATGTATACCCGGCAGAATGGGACAACGAGGACTTCTCCGGACTCGTTGTCTCAGAGGGGCACACCGTGGCATGGGAGTATTGGCAGAATGAAGTGGTGCAAGGCGCTAGATACGCCGAAAAGGCACAGTTGACAGAGGCTGTGAAGATGTGGGCTGTGTCACTTGGGAGGGAGTTCTGGGTATCAAAGTCCACCAGATCGGTGTACGAAGTGAAATGTGCAAGTTCAAGCGATGGATGTCCATGGAGGATGTACGCATCTAGGAAGAAATATGACGACTGTTGGTCCGTGTCAATCGTGACGGAGCACAACTGCCATCTTCCGGGTGTTCAGAAGTACCACAGGAACATATCATCTGCATTCATCGCTTCATCGTCCGTGCTTTGACTTGTCGCCGTTCCGATGCAGTCCCACCGATGCAGATACATATGCGAGGTCCCCATGATGAAGGGACATCGGCAGGAGCGGCGGGTTCTGCAGGGGCCAGTACGTCGTGGGGAGTAGGTCCTTCTGGTACCGCCGGAGGATCAAGGTCGGCAGCCTCCACGATCGGGCGAGGATTGTCAGGTACGTCAGGATTGAACCTATTCTCCATAACTAACTGCACTTTTTCTGCGGCTGACGCGAGCTTTTCTTTACCAGACCCACGCGGCGGATCTCACCACCACCTGGGGGACACTAGACGGGGATCTGCCCCGAGCACCTCTGCTTGGATCTCTACTGAGGACGACCTCATTCTGGAGCAGGACGTGATCGGGTCGTCACAGCTCAGAGGTGCACCGCACACACAGCCGCACGACGCCGGTGCTTTCCCTGCTGCTCAGGCGCTCCAAGCCACCCGTGGGGTACCGGCGGACCGCCTGACGTACTCGCGCGGGCACGTGCGAGCGCAGCCTAGGAGGACGAGGAGGCGTATGACCTAGGGGCTTTGTTGTATTTAGAGGTCTCGCATTACTTGTTTAAATTTGTCATGTCCATATTCACCCCCTGTAGACTCGATCCCATCCTTCAGATACATTGTACTGCTAACAATGTAGTCTCCCTTGTTGTATTTCGTACTATGGGTGTCGCATTCATCATGCCGCAATGCGAATGGCTCGCATCTAGCTAATATCACTATGCTATTGTACGTGCACTGCGTTAAGTATCGACCGAGTGGATGACGAATAATATAATATATCGTCTTCCAATGTCGAATTAAAAATCATTCAGTACGTACATTGCGCAAAAATTTGAGAAAAAATTCATAGGCCCTAACATTCCGTTCGCCTGGGGTCCTAAGCCCCTCACGTAAAACGGACCGCCCTATTACCATGTCATTAATTAGGTTTTACCGAAAATAAACTTGAAAAAATGATCAGTACGATTTTACAAACCAACGCCCACCATCGTCGGATTATAAAAAAAACTTTAAAAAACATACCCTAAACCACGATTAAAACTAAATTTTGTGAAGCGTGTAGGCGAAAGACGGGGAGGAGTGGATTGCGAGTGCCGATCCAGACATACGAGGAGTGGAATGCGAGTGGCGATCCGGAAATACCCTCAGTTTGACAAGTTCTTTTCATGACGTGAACAATCTATGATATTTGGTTTTTTTTAAACATCGACCCAATAAATGCAATGGCAGAATAAATAGAATTTAAGAATTTAATTTTGACAAATAAATTTTTAAAAATTTTGGGGTTAAAAATTAGCATTCGGAGGATTCGGACTGTCCGATTGTAGCGCCTCCCGCCCTGGCACCACCTGCAGCGATACCAGAGGGCAAGCGCCGTGGAAGATTGGCGTGAACCAAACTCCCACGGAACCGCGATGCCGGTACCAGTCCCAGGAAACCAAGCTGGTACCCGCGGTCAACTGAGATGTACCACAGCAATTAACTAATATACGAATATATATATATACTATACCTTTATAAGTTGCGACTTCGGGCAAGCCCTGAGCAGCAACCGGCAAACAGAACCACAGCAGCGGAACGACAGCGCAGCGAGAACCCAATCCACAAGCAACGGCTTGGGACTAGGAAAGAAACCCTAATCTTCACTTCAACTTCACTCTTCCTGAATGAGGGGAGAAAAGGAATGGATTGAGTACATACGTACTCAGCAAGTCACAAAAAGTGTGGAATATGCAGGCTATCAAAGATAGGCTGGGGTTTATTTCGCAAACTTTTTCATTTGAAATCATTTTCGAAAACCTAAGTGTGAGTTGTTTCAGTGTGTCTGGAAGGAGGCTCTCGCCTCGATCCTGTCCGCGAATTGCTTTTCAACAACTCAAGCGGACGAAGCAAATTTTAATTGATCTCAAGTATTCTTATACCGCTTGTCGGATCACGACAGCGGCTCAGTGGATCTGCCTACAAGCAGCCTTCCACGGTATCAACCTTTATTTTCAATTTCGTCCTCACTAGGACGTAGTCCCATCCGGGTCATCATTTCATCTCATCTCGTAACTCATATCGATGACTCTCCAAGCCATCCTTAATCTCAACTCAAACTGCTTCCACTCGGGGAGCCTAACTATGATGTCAATCGACATCCCGGGTCACACAGCCCCGTTTCAGACCACTCAGGTCATCCATCAGCCACAAAGGCCAATTCTGGTAACGATTCCCATACCACAAATCTCTTTCGCAAACACTTGTAAACAAATCTACGCTAGAGGAATCACCTCACATTGCCCGTAACCGTGGGCACGGCTGTTCGAACAGTTCATTGATCTTTGCAAAGATTGTACGCTTTACCCACACGACTCGAGCTTACTCCCACACTGATCAGGTGGGGAGGTTCGCGACAAAGCCTTTCCAAAGCCTTCCCAGGATAGCACGCTGCCCTATAAATGGGTGCTCACACTCAACCAAGTACCAGGAACTCACTTTCCTGTACTCAGGGACGGGGGTACATCGCCCTCTTGGCACCCAGCCGGTCCCACATTTATTAGCAACCGAAAACCATCCTGGGAACACTAATTACTCAGCCAGGGGTGTCCCATACCACCCGTGTGGTCGCACTGTGACATGCTCAGTGCAATTCCTCAAGGAATCGGTCCTTATATGCGAATACGAAGTGCCACCACACAGGCGATCACTTTGCACCGCGGAAACTTTCGCAAATCAATTTTGTTTTGCAAACTCGCCGACATCGCATGTCGGGTTTTTAAAACCATTTGGAAACCCAAATTTTCCCAGATCGACAAACAATTGTGTTGTGAGTGGAATCATCGGAATCCATGCTCAGAGAGCACGATAACCGAGGTACCACGAAGTGGAGCGACAAGGAATAGGATATCAAAGTCCTACAGGATTTATGCAACTACCGGGCAGGTCCGTCGGTTCGACACGCAAACCGAGGCCAATCAATTTATCGTGCACACTAATCATGCAACTTTGCAAACAAAACATTTTTAAATTTAGGAGCAATATGGTCAAGGAGTGACTTGCCTCAGACTTCGTCTTCAGGCTTCACGAAAATCCGACGTCCGATGAATTTCCAACGCGTCGACTACGCGCAAAACGAGAGAAAAACACATACAAAACCCTAGAAATAATATACTATTATTAATAACTAATAGTGCCATAAGGTAGATCTTATTTTTAGAAAAGTTTAGAGACTTGAACGGAGTCAATTGGAGCTACGGTTAAGAAGATATGAATTTTGGGAGTCTTAGGGATTTTTCTGGAATAAGAAAAGGATTATTTGAATTATTGGGAAAGGAATTAATTCTGGAAATTGGGCTGACAGGTGGGACCCTGGATCAGTGGCTGGAGAGAGAAACTGAGGATGGTGGCCCACTTGTCATCGGGAGAGAAAGGAGAGAAAACGAGTAGTTTACAGTGTATGGCTCAGATGTCACTATGATAGAAATTAAGGGTGTGATTACTGTTTACTGGGTCCACATGTTAGTGACCAAGGATGGAGAGAGGATCTGACCGGGGGTCCACGGGTCAGAGGGTTGGTGGCTGGGTCCACATGCAGACAGAGAGAGAGAGAGAGAGGAGGGGTGCCGGATGGGTAACTGGAGACCGGGCAGAGAGATCGACGGTGGTCGGCGGCCGGGGCTTGCCGGCGATTGGCGGCGAGGGAAGGAAACGGACTACGGGAATGGAACGAGGGGAGTGCGGCGAAGGAGATAAACGGTTCGGATTAGGTGGTTGGTGGTCAACAGCTTCCGGCGGCGACAGACAGGAGGCGGCGGCAAGGGGCGGTCGTCGCCGGTGACCGAAAGAGCGGCGGAGGGGCCTGGGGTCTTCGGGTTTGGTTGCGGAGAGACGAGAGGAAGAGGAAAGACAGGGGCATTGGGTTCCTACCTCGTGCGGCGGCGAGTTCCCGCAGCACGGCAATGGCGGGGCGGCGGCGCCTGATTTGGGGCTTTTCGATTTAGTGGCTAATCGGCGGCGGTGAGGGGCGGAGGTGCTTCGGGGTGGCTCAGGGGACTCGGTGGTGGCGGCGGTTTGGTCAGCGGTGCCCTGGAACGGCGGTGGAAGCTTGGTCAGAAAGCGGCGGAGGGATGCTCCCGGTGGCGAGCTAGTCTTGGGTGTTCGGCTTGGCGACCGGAATGGCGGAGGGGGTGCTCCTATTTATAGAGGAGCTCGGGAGCTATCGGTCAGCGGATAAGGGTGATGGGAGCACGGGATAAGCTCAAGCTCAGCCGTCGAGGCGCATCAATGGCGCCGGCCTACTGTGGCTCGCGTCATCGGGCTACCTCGTGCTGCCGCGAGACACGAAGAAGGGAGACAGAGAGGCAGAGGGGTGTGGCGACGGGATAGCGACAAGACGAATCGAGGCTTTTGACCGGGAAGATCGAGCAGGAGGGGCGGCGCGATTTGCGCCGGCGGCCGAGGGGCGTGTCCTGCGGGGTTGACGAAGGGGGTCGGGTCGGGACAGAGAGGTATGGGCACGGACGGTGTTGGGAAGAGAGAAGAAGGATCGAGAGAAAGAGAGAGAAAGCAGAGAGAGATCGACGTCGGGAAGACGACGACGACCGGCTGTCCGCGGGGCGCGCGGGCGCGTTCGGCCTCCGTGCCGCTGGCGTGCGGGCCCGGGGTGATGGGCGCGCAAGAGGCGGCCGCTCGGGGATGGGCGAGAAGGTTCGGGAGATGAGAGAGAAAGGGAGAGGCGCGAGGTAGGGGACGGGTCCGACGTGCGGGGTCGGCGTGGGGACTCGGCTGGAGGCAGGGCACGGAGCTGCGGCGCCGCGGGCGCGGCGCTTGTGCGGGCGGAGAGGGCGCGGCGCGTGGGCCGGGGCAGCGAGGGCCGCGGGAGGCTGCGAGCGAGGGCCCGGGCAGCCGCGGGCGCGGGCTGGTGGCCTGGCTGGTGGGTCCGGCTTCGGCTTGGCTGCGACAGAGGCCGAGCTGGTTCAGGCCACGGGAGAGAGAGACGCCCAAAGGACACAGTGGACTTTGATATTTTCCAGAGAGGGATTGTTTTTAGAGGATATTGGAGGATCTCAAAAAGGATTTTAAAAGGAATATTGGAGGACTCCTAATGGATTTAAATCCGAAATTTCTAATTCGAGAGCACTTTTTTGAGGTTTTTGTCTGGTTTGGATATATTTGGAAAAAAAAAGAAGGAGATTCAAGGGACTGATTTGGATGTAATACTGGAATCTGATTCTTGGGATACTTTGGGAATTTTGTAATGGAATAGAATTGGAAGTACCTTGAGGGAATATTGGAACTTGAATTTAATTCTTGGGATTTGAGGACTTTTGGAAATATATAAATTTGACAAGTTGCGGGGAAGGGAGCGATTCTCGATGAAAATCTGAATTTTTGAGAGGAACAAAATGAAGATATTCACTGAAAGGCTGCAAGGATGATTTTCGAAGAGTTTTATCGGAGGGCTTCGAATTGCAAAATTCACCCGGGTATTTTTTTTTTGGGAGGAGTGAGTAAAGGCCTTCTGAAGGAATTCGAAGGGGTTTAGATTTTGAATTTTTTTCCGAGGGGTTTTGAGAGGACAATCGAACTGCAAAATTCGAGTCTCGTAATCGGAAAGAGTTTGGGATCGAGATTTAGAGTTTCAAAGGGAGCTTGGATCTGAGATCTACGGCACTTTAGTCCTTAAGCACACACAAAGAATCCAAGTTTTTGAAATTAGGGTTTTTTACGAAATAGTTTTTAACGGCCTGGAAGCCAGGGCGTTACAAACCTACCCCCCTTAAAAAGATCTATCTCGTCCCCGAGATTCGAGATAAGGGGAACCCACGACGGCTGGGGGGAGAACTACGGCACCCTATCTTTACTAGGTCCTCGTCGGTCTTTTACATTATTCCGATTTTCATCCTTCGGGTCTTGGCAAAAGCTTCACGACATCTCCTGGCGAGTACGTCGGTCTTGACGCTTAATCTTCCAGGTCTTGTTTAGGTTCATCTGCTCCGGTGGAACCGTGATCTTCTGTTTCTTCGTCTATGGTCTCTGAAGGTTAAGGCGTCTGTACCTCTTCTGCATTTACGTGGTTGAGGCGAAGATCTTCTGAAAACAGGCGTAAGTCTGCGACACTTGTCCGCTATCTGGAACTGACGCTTTGGTGGACCGATCGTGGCCCGAACTCTATTACTTCCTATATTGGCTTGCACCGGTCGTGGTTATCGCCTTTGGCCCTTGAGGGCATTGTCGAGGGTGAGTAATGTCCCATCTGATTTGGCAAGGAAACACTCGACTTCGGCCAAGCTTCTGATTGGTTTGTATGGCGTGGTGTCGTGGAGTTACTCTCCTCCAACTATTAATTGCTGACACCTGACATTTGCTTGGGGTCTTGGAGTAGATGGGCGAGGGATGAATCCAGTAAAAGGGGCATACTGGTTGGGCCTCTATTAAACTGTCTGGATGGGTGGTTCTTCGAAGAGTTCCATCCTTTTGTTGGAAACCAAGCTGCTTGAGGCTTTCGTTTCCTTATGGTCCACTATTTCTCTGTCAGCTTCTTCTACCAATAGAGCCTTGTTGATCATATGCTGAAATGTTGGAACTCATGTGCCCGAGTTGAAGTCTTACATCCACGTTCATTCCTTTCAGAAACTTCCGTATCAATTTCTTCTTGTCTGTATCTACTTCTTCAGGGGGCATATCGAGCCAACTTTATGGAAGTGACTCAGGTATTCATTAATACTGCTTATCCCTTGCTTGAGGTTGTTAAATTCGTCCCTTTTCATTGTTCGATACTATCTCAGGAACGTACGATGCTCGAAAAGCTTTCCGCGGAATCCATTCCATTCGATTGGTCGCGGCATCTTCATGCTGCGAATAAATTTTCCCACCATCTCCGCGGCTGGTCTCTTAATTGATGGGCCGCGTAGAGGGTTTTCTCTATTGGGGCTGCATTGTACCAAGGTTTAGTTTGCCTTTCCACGTCTTTAAGCCACGATCATCGGCTTCGACTGGCTCGACGGTCGTGGAGAACTCAGGGGTTCTGATCTTAGAAAGTCTATCACTGTTGACTTGGATCTATCCATTTGTTTTGCTGAGGGTTGTTGAGGTTGCTTGCCCTTGTGTATCCGCTAGGGTTTGACGGCTATTCCTTGTAGGATCTGGTTTGCATACGCCAGAGTTGTTGAGGTTCAGGGGGAAGTGGTGGAGGTGGAGGAAACTCAGGTTGGTTCGTTGTCGGCTGCACTTCTGATTGACGGGTTCATTAGCGTTTCTCTGTCCATTTATCTGCTACTTGGTCTATAGTTCTGATCCTGCGTGGAGGTTATGGTTGGCTGCTTGAATGGGTCATCCTCATATCCGAAGCGGTTAGGACACGGACGTTTGACGACGGGCACGACGAGCCATTCTAACCCAGAAAAGGTTCAAGGTAAGAGGGGAGAATTACTAGGAAGAGAGAACAGAAGAAGAAAAAGAAATATCCCCACGAAAAATCTTTTCGCAAACGAGAAGACCAAAATAGGTGGGCCAAGTCCTGGACTGGAAAACACCATGCAAGAACGAACTACCAAACATTACACACTCACACACTATCTTCGAAACTCCTAAGAGTTCGCGACGATTTCTAAGGTTAAACTCTTCTTGCTTTCATCTTCATGTCCTGTCTCGAGTACGGCGAATACTCACGTCTTCAGGCGAAGATTCCATGTCCCAAGTGAGAAAGGAAAGGGATATCTAACTTCTATGATTTTGAGGGGTGAAGGAGTAGAAAAATTCTTTTTGCAAATTTAGGAGTGAGAGAAGAGAGCAAGAAAATTTTCGGCAAATAGCCTTTACAGTTTTAAATATATTGTCCTTAAAGGCATCCTATGAGAGACTGGGGTTTCGTTCCTATACCAAACCTATGCTCTGATACCACCTCTTGTAGCGCCTCCCGCCCTGGCACCACTTGCAGCGATACCAGAGGGCAAGCGCCGTGGAAGATTGGCGTGAACCAAACTCCCACGGAACCGCGATGCCTTGGTACCAGTCCCAGGAAACCAAGCTGGTACCCGCGGTCAACTGAGATGTACCACAGCAATTAACTAATATACGAATATATATATATACTATACTTTATAAGTTGCGACTTCGGGCAAGCCCTGAGCAGCAACCGGCAAACAGAACCACAGCAGCGGAACGACAGCGCAGCGAGAACCCAATCCACAAGCAACGCTTGGGACTAGGAAGAAACCCTAATCTTCACTTCAACTTCACTCTTCCTGAATGAGGGGAGAAAGGAATGGATTGAGTACATACGTACTCAGCAAGTCACAAAGTGTGGAATATGCAGGCTATCAAAGATAGGCTGGGGTTATTTCGCAAACTTTTCATTTGAAATCATTTTCGAAAACCTAAGTGTGAGTTGTTTCAGTGTGTCTGGAAGGAGGCTCTCGCCTCGATCCTGTCCGCGAATTGCTTTTCAACAACTCAAGCGGACGAAGCAATTTAATTGATCTCAAGTATTCTTATACCGCTTGTCGGATCACGACAGCGGCTCAGTGGATCTGCCTACAAGCAGCCTTCCACGGTATCAACCTTTATTTTCAATTTCGTCCTCACTAGGACGTAGTCCATCCGGGTCATCATTTCATCTCATCTCGTAACTCATATCGATGACTCTCCAAGCCATCCTTAATCTCAACTCAAACTGCTTCCACTCGGGAGCCTAACTATGATGTCAATCGACATCCCGGGTCACACAGCCCGTTTTCAGACCACTCAGGTCATCCATCAGCCACAAAGGCCAATTCTGGTAACGATTCCCATACCACAAATCTCTTTCGCAAACACTTTAAACAAATCTACGCTAGAGGAATCACCTCACATTGCCCGTAACCGTGGGCACGGCTGTTGAAACAGTTCATTGATCTTTGCAAAAGATTGTACGCTTTACCCACACGACTCGAGCTTACTCCCACACTGATCAGGTGGGAGGTTCGCGACAAAGCCTTTCCAAAGCCTTCCCAGGATAGCACGCTGCCCTATAAATGGGTGCTCACACTCAACCAGTACCAGGAACTCACTTTCCTGTACTCAGGGACGGGGGTACATCGCCCCTCTTGGCACCCAGCCGGTCCCACATTTATTAGCAACCGAACCATCCTGGGAACACTAATTACTCAGCCAGGGGTGTCCCATACCACCCGTGGTCGCACTGTGACATGCTCAGTGCAATTCCTCAAGGAATCGGTCCTTATATGCGAATACGAAGTGCCACCACACAGGCGATCACTTTGCACCGCTGAAACTTTCGCAAATCAATTTTGTTTTGCAAACTCGCCGACATCGCATGTCGGGTTTTTAAAACCATTTGGAAACCCAAATTTTCCCAGATCGACAAACAATTGTGTTGTGAGTGGAATCATCGGAATCCATGCTCAGAGAGCACGATAACCGAGGTACCACGAAGTGGAGCGACAAGGAATAGGATATCAAAGTCCTACAGGATTTATGCAACTACCGGGCAGGTCCGTCGGTTCGACACGCAAACCGAGGCCAATCAATTTATCGTGCACACTAATCATGCAACTTTGCAAACAAAACATTTTTAAATTTAGGAGCAATATGGTCAAGGAGTGACTTGCCTCAGACTTCGTCTTCAGGCTTCACGAAATCCGACTCCGATGAATTTCCAACGCGTCGACTACGCGCAAAACGAGAGAAAACACATACAAAAACCCTAGAAATAATTATACTATTATTAATAACTAATAGTGCCATAAGGTAGATCTTATTTTTAGAAAAGTTTAGAGACTTGAACGGAGTCAATGGAGCTACGGTTAAGAAGATATGAATTTTGGAGTCTTAGGATTTTTCTGGAATAAGAAAAGGATTATTTGAATTATTGGGAAAGGAATTAATTCTTGGAAATTGGGCTGACAGGTGGGACCCTGGATCAGTGGCTGGAGAGAGAACTGAGGATGGTGGCCCACTTGTCATCGGGAGAGAAAGGAGAGAAAACGAGTAGTTTACAGTGTATGGCTCAGATGTCACTATTGATAGAAATTAAGGGTGTGATTACTGTTTACTGGGTCCACATGTTAGTGACCAAGGATGGAGAGAGGATCTGACCGGGGTCCACGGGTCAGAGGGTTGGTGGCTGGGCCACATGCAGACAGAGAGAGAGAGAGAGAGGAGGCGGTGCCGGATGGTAACTGGAGACCGGCAGAGAGATCGACGGTGGTCGGCGCCGGGGGCTTGCCGGCGATTGGCGGCGAGGGGAAGGAAACGGACTACGGGAATGGAACGAGGGAGTGCGGCGAAGGAGTATAAACGGTTCGGATTAGGTGGTTGGTGGTCAACAGCTTCCGGCGGCGACAGACAGGAGGGCGGCAAGGGGCGGTCGTCGCCGGTGACCGAAAGAGCGGCGGAGGGCCTGGGTCTTCGGGTTTGGTGCGGAGAGACGAGAGAAGAGGAAAGACAGGGGCATTGGGTTCCTACCTCGTGCGGCGGCGAGTTCCCGCAGGCACGGCAATGGCGGCGGCGCGGCGCCTGATTTGGGGCTTTTCGATTTAGTGGCTAACTCGGCGGCGGTGAGGGGCGGAGGTGCTTCGGGGGTGGGCTCAGGGGGACTCGGTTGTGGCGGCGGTTTGGTCAGCGGTGCCCTGGAACGGCTGTGGAAGCTTGGTCAGAAAGCGGCGGAGGATGCTCCCGGTGGCGAGCTAGTCTTGGGTGTTCGGCCTTGGCGACCGGAATGGCGGAGGGGGTGCTCCTATTTATAGAGGAGCTCGGGAGCTATCGGTCAGCGGATAAGGTGATGGGAGCACGGGATAAGCTCAAGCTCAGCCGTCGAGGCGCATCAATGGCGCCGGCCTACTGTGGCTCGCGTCATCGGGCTACCTCGGGTGCCTGCCGCGAGACACGAAGAAGGGAGACAGAGAGCAGAGGTGTGGCGACGGGATAGCGACAAGACGAATCGAGGCTTTTGACCGGAAGATCGAGCAGGAGGGCGGCGCGATTTGCGCCGCGCGCCGAGGGGCGTGTCCTGCGGGGTGACGAAGGGGTCGGGCCGGGACAGAGAGGTATGGGCACGGACGGTGTTGGGAAGAGAGAAGAAGGATCGAGAGAAAGAGAGAGAAAGCAGAGAGAGATCGACGTCGGGAAGACGACGACGACCGGCTGTCCGCGGGGCGCGCGGGCGCGTTCGGCCTCCGTGCCGCTGGCGTGCGGGCCCGGGGTGATGGGCGTGCGCAAGGAGGCGGCCGGCTCGGGGATGGGCGAGAAGGTTCGGGAGATGAGAGAGAAAAGGGAGAGGCGCGAGGTAGGGGACGGGTCCGACGTGCGGGGTCGGCGTCTGGGGACTCGGCTGGAGGCACGGGCACGGGAGCGCGGGCGCGGGCGCGAGCGCGGGCGAGGGCGCGGGTGCGAGGCGCGGGCGCCGGGCGGCAGCGAGGGCCGGAGCGACGAGCGAGGGCCCGGGCAGCGAGGGCGCGGCTGGTGGCCTGGCTGGTGGGTCCCGGCTTCGGCTGGCTGCGACAGAGGCCGAGCTGGTTCAGGCCAGGGAGAGAGAGACGGCCCAAAGACACAGTGGACTTTGATATTTTCCAGAGGATTGTTTTTAGAGGATATTTGGAGGATCTCAAAAAGGGATTTTAAAAGGAATATTGGAGGACTCCTAATGGGATTAAATCCGAAATTTCTGGAGAGCACTTTTTTGAGGTTTTTGTCTGGGTTTGGATATATTTGGAAAAAAAAAAAGAAGGAGATTCCAAAGGGGACTGGATTTGGATGTAATACTGGAACTTGATTCTCAGGGATACTTTGGGAATTTTGTAATGGAATAGAATTGGAGTACCTTGAGGGAATATTGGAACTTGAATTTAATTCTTGGGATTTGAGGACTTTTGGAAATATATAAATTTGACAAGTTGCGGGAAGGGAGTTCTCGATGAAAATCTGAATTTTTGAGAGGAACAAAATGAAGATATTTCACTGAAAGGCTGCAAGGATGATTTTCGAAGAGTTTTATCGGAGGGCTTCGAATTGCAAAATTCGAACCCGGGTATTTTTTTTTTTTTTGGGAGGAGTGAGTAAAGGCTTCTGAAGGAATTCGAAGGGGTTTAGATTTTGAATTTTTTTCCGAGGGGTTTTGAGAGAGACAATCGAACTGCAAAATTCGAGTCTCGTAATCGGAAAGAGTTTGGGATCGAGGATTTAGAGTTTCAAAGGGAGCTTGGATCTGAGATCTACGGCACTTAGTCCTTAAGCACACACAAAGAATCCAAGTTTTTGAAATTAGGGTTTTTACGAAAATAGTTTTTAACGGCCCGGAAGCCAGGGCGTTACACCGATCGCTGTGCGGACGGTCCTATGCCTTCGCCGCCCTGGGAGACGGCGGCGAATGCAATTTTGCATTCGGCCCCCTGGGGGCATTCGCCGTCGTCCCCCAGGACGGCAAGGCCACGTGGCCTCCCCGGGCTAACGGCGGCCGGCACCGTTAGCCGCGCCTGACGGGGATACCATTCGCCGCCCTGGGCCACGGCGGTTTTTAAATACCGCCGTGGCCCACGGCGGCAAGAGGCTACTTCTGCAAAAAGCCCAAATCAAAAATTAGTTTTGTAAATTAAAAAAAATTAAATTAGTAACAGTAAAAATTCGTACGTAGCGTAACCCCGTCACTCTCTCGGGCCTCTGCAACCCACAATTGTCCTAGTCCATCAGCTGATACGGGGGCCTTCCCGGGAGTAGGCCTGGCGGCCACACGGCCCGTGTCACGGCAGGCCGCTTGGTGTTTCCGCCTTTTGGGCTTTTAGCCCGCGTGCTGATCCGGACTCATCGCCGCGCTGCCGCCGCCGCCGCCGCCGCCGCCGCCGCACTTGGGCCCTTTCTCTTCTCCCAACGGGTCACCGGCTGCCCGGGCTGGGCCTTCACCTTCACGCGCTCTCCCCTGCCCAACCACCACGCAACACAAAGCTCATGAAACCTACCACGCGCTCCCTCCCCCGTCGCCGTCACACCGCCGGCGCGGTCGACCAACTCCGCCTCTCGATCCGTATATAAACCCTCGCTCGCCATCGCCACCATGGCATGCGTGCAGCCACCTCCTCCATCAATCCACAGCTAGCTACTCGATAGATCAGATCGATGGCCTTTCAGGAAGGGAGATCATCAGCGCTCGCCACCGTGCTGCTCCTCCTCCTGCTGGCGGCGGCGACGGGGGGCGCGTCGGCGGCGGTGCAGTGCGGGCAGGTGACGCAGCTGATGGCGCCCTGTATGCCGTACCTCGCCGGCGCCCCCGGGATGACGCCCTACGGCATCTGCTGCAACAGCCTCGGGGTGCTCAACCAGATGGCCCCGGCCCCCGCCGACCGCGTCGCCATCTGCAACTGCGTCAAGGCGGCCGCTGGCGGCTTCCCCTCCGTCGACTTCGGCCGCGCCTCCGGCCTCCCCGCCGCCTGCGGCCTCTCCATCAGCTTCACCATCGCCCCCAACATGGACTGCAACCAGTAAGACGTTCTTGCCAATTCCATCAACCCTTGGATGTTTCGATGTCATCCAGTGATCAATTATCTTTCTATCAGCTCAGTGGCATGCTATGCTTAACCTGATTAAATTAACCTGTTCTTCGCATGCTTGCTTTGCAGAGTTACAGAGGAACTGAGAGCGTGAGAAATCGAGTCCAGGTTGCATTTATCATCGACTAGTTCAATAAAATGAGCAAGCTTTGATCAAGGGTGGCCTTAATTAGGATCTTGGATAATGCATGCGTGCATTACACAGTTGTTTACTCATTTTAATTTTGCACTGCCGTGTGTTATTCTCTATAGTTTGAGCGCTTTTGAATAAATTATGCTAGAATACCTGTCGAGTGACTAGATTTTCTATTTGGTTTTCTGAATGACTGGGCTACGGTGACGTACTGACCCCTGATTAAAAGTTTAATTCAAGATATTTTCGACTTGCGATCCCAAGCAACTATGCTTTGCAACATCAAATTATCCATCGAGAAGAAGAGAACTATATTATTCCAAACACGATACACGCAAACAATAGCTAATAGCTACGAGCTAGTTAATTACACTTGCACCTTAAATTGACAAGGACGACGTCTGAGATTGTTGTAACTAGCCACATGTCACTCCAGGTACATCTTAAATCAGCAGCAATGGTCGTTGCACGTCTCAATTCAGACGAGCTTGTAGCCGACGAACCAGACGTCGGCTGGCGGCGCGGCGTGGGCTGCGTAGGGGAAGGCGGCGCTCTTGCCGGCGGGCAGCGACGGGAGCACGTAGCCGTACCGCGCCCGGTCGAGCCCCCGCACCGGGCCGTGCGGCTTGCCGATGCCGATGTGGAGCTCCTCCACCGTCTTGCCGGACCTGTTGGTCACCGTCACCGAGTACCGGGAGTACGTCCTGCCGTTCTTCTTCCACGACGCCGTCGCGTTCTGCTCGATCTCGATTGGCGACACGTCATCGGCAGCTGCAAGACGCGCATTTCAGAATTGCAAGTAGAGTTGCACACCCTTGAACTGAATCAGATTTTCAGGATGTAAATATGTTCAGTGGTTAAGTTCCCAGAAGTCAATTTATATGGCAAGTGCATGTGCACCTACACCCTCTGCCATCAGGTTTGTTTTGAGATTCGTGTATATCACACAGATTTCAATAAAACTAAGTTTGTACTGGTTCAATGATTTGCCAACAACTTTGTCCTTTTCTATAATATGTCATTGAGTTGTTAATTGTTTCTACAATATGCCATTGGATCAAGTACTTTTTAAAAAAAGCCCAAAATGTCGTTGTAGACATACAAGTTTAAAAATAATTTATCCCACTGAAGTTTTAAAAAGTTATGTTTATTTTTGTGTAGCCTCCTTATATGACAAAGAATTTTATTTATATGTTTCAAGATTTTTTTTTCATGTTTTTGTTTTTTGAAAAGTTATTTTTTGTAGCATATGAGAGAGTGTAATGGTTGCAATTTTATTTTGTGCTAAACTATTTTAAATAAAAATCTAAATTCAAAAATGGCTCTTTACTTGAGTTTGGAATTCTGTGCCATGTGTGGTCTCAATAAATTTCTCCAAAAATCAGCCCCTAGAACCCCTACAAAAATCCCCTAATTTTTTTCCTGAAATTAAAAACCTATTCAAAATCAAATTCCCAAAATTTAAATTCTCAAAAACCAATTAAAACAATCCCTGGAAAAAAAGTTAAATGTCACTGTGCAAGTTGGGCCGCCTTCCCTCATTCTCGGCCTGCTCTCTCTCTCTTCCTCGCGGCCTGCTCAGCCCAGCAACCGCAGCGCGCGCGAGGGATTATAAATCCCCGCGGGCCCTGCATGTCGGCGTCCCCGTCCCAGCTCTCCCCACGGCCACCCGATGCACGTGCGTGGATGGTCGTGATCATCTCTGCCGCTCAGCCCCGCTTGTCAACCGACAACGACACAATGTCGTCGTCTTCCTCCTGCTGCCGCTCGATTTCTCTCTCTTCTCTCGATCTCTCTCGAGCTCTCTCTGTTCTCCCACTGTGCGTGCCCATACTGTCCGGTCGACATCTTAAAACGCGCGGAACGCCTTCGTCAACCTCCGCTGTCCCGTCGTCCGACGAGAAATCCGTGCCATCATCTCATCCCAAGCGCCGAAGTCAAAGATGACATGGCCGCCGCAGCTTTTTCGTCGATGTCGAGCCCCAAAGTTGTTTCGCATGCGCAAGCACCTCGTCCCGTCGCTTCGCCATCGCCTCCCTTCCCCATTTTTCTCCTCTGTAGCCCATGACGCACACCACAATGCACCGCGCCATTGTTGTGTTGCGTCGACGAGCTCGAGCTCCTTTGCCCTGTTGCCACCGCCATTGATCGCCGTCCGCTAGCGCCCGAGCTCGGCTGTAAGTAGAGCAGCACCCCTCCCTCCTCCGATGACAGAGAAGCCCAGCCGAGCTAGCTCACCGCCGAGAACCTCTCTCCACCACTCTCTGACCCAAGTGCCGCCGCCGTTCCAGACCACTGCAGACCAAGCCACCGCCGCCGCTGAGTTCCTTGAGCCACCACGAAGCTCCTCTGCCCATCGCCGCCACCGATTTGCCCCTAAATCAAAAACGCCCAAATCCCTCCACCGCCGTCCGCCATTTCCGCCGCTTTGATTCCTGCCGACGACGAAGGTAGAGTATAATTAACCCCCTTTTTCTCTTCCTCGCTAGATGCCGCACTCAAACCGCCCTACCCCGAGCCCTTCCGCCGTCCGAATGGTCGCTGGCGGCGACCAAATGACCATCGCCGCCACCGTTGATTCGAGACATCGCCGCCAGCCCTCCTCCACCGCCCAGCCTCCTAATCCGAGCCGTTCACTAGGTTCCTTGTTCCCTCCGCTTTTCGCCAATGTCGGCCGCTCGCCGTGGTTCGCCACCGCCGGCGAGATCAACTCCAGCGACCGTCGGCCGTCGATCTCCCACCATGGTCAGCCCCGTCAGTCCATGCTGACGTGGCATGCCACGCGGCGTGCTGCATCAGCTGGCGCGGCCCACCTCCAAGGCCCTCGGCCCCCCTCCCCCAGACACTAACAAGCCGACCCTACCTATCAGTGTCCCCATCTCTACCCCTAGCACTGACACGTCAGCCCTACTCGTTAGTTCTCCCATTCTCTCTCTTCCTCACTGTTGAATTGGCCCACCTGTTAGCCTCTCTATCTCCTCTCTCCTCACTATTTTACCGGCCCGACATGTCAGCCTCAGCACCTTTCTCTCTCTTTGACCCGAGGACCCCACCTGTCAGTAGGGGTGAAAACGGTTTGGATATTATCCGCTAACCGTCCGAAATTTCGAATATGGATAGGATCGGTCGGATAATTCTCAGATAATCTCGGATTTAGAAACAGAAACGGATAATTTTTCTCGGATATGAATACAGTAAAGGCATTATCCGGCGGATTCTGGAATCGGTCGGAAACTATCCGAAAAAATTTTCAGATATCCAGAACATCGGCGCGAGGCCCGACTCGTCGCCGATGCAGGACTCAAGGAAGTCCTTGACACAGCCGAGCGCGCCGCCCTGGAACGCCTCAACCTTGAGCCGCTGGCATTCGTCGCCGTCGCCGGAGGTGAGGTTCTGGAGGCAGGCTAGCACGAGCTCCTACGCTCGCGGCGTGCCCAGGGAGACGAGCTGGAGGAGCGAGGGAAGCGCGCCCTCCTTACAGAAGGAGGGGAGGAGGTCCAGGAACGTGGCGAGGTTATGGAGCACGCCAGTCGCGGCGGCCTGCGCCGCAGGGGTGCCTGTGGCGCTCATGCCGAGGAGCACGGCCACGCCGCCGCGTGCTGCCACGGCCACCGCGGCGTCCCGCGAGTCGGCGGGCAGAGGTGGGGCACGACAGTGCCGACCTCCTACTCCAAGAACCTGCACGTGGCATCCGAGGACGTGAAGGCGGCGAGCACGGACACGGCCTTCTCGCGTGACGCCGGCAGGATCTCCCTAGAGTCGAGCATCGCGGCCACGGCGGATACCGCCGCGGCAGCGGAGGAAGGCGGCACGACCCGACGAAGTCAACAAGCGCGTCCAGCGCCGCAGCACGGGAAGCCGCCAACCCGTTGCTATATTGTTTTACAAAAAAATAATAAGTTGTCTCTTTTTGTTGGTTTGTAAAGTTCAGTTTGAGGAATTTTTATATTCGAATAAATATTTATTACCGTATTCGTTCCGATTCGTATTCGCTCTATATCTGTATCCGGTAATATTCGATTCCGTTTTTGTATACGAGGTTTCCGATTCCGAAAAAAATATGAAAACAAATATGGTATAGCTAGTTTCCGACTGTTTCCGATCCATTTTCCCCCTACCTGTTAGTCTCTAAGCAATTTTTTTATTTGTCTTTTTATTCCTTTTCTTTTCTTAAACAATTTTAATCCTTTTTATTTCCAAGAAATTGACTCAAACTTTGAAAATTCATAACTTTTAAACCGTAACTCCGTTTGAGCCCATTCAACTCTCAAAATTTTTCTAAAAATAAGATCTACACACTGGCACTATTAGTTGTATGAGATAGGTTCTGATTCTTGGTGTTTTTGCCTGTTTTCTTTTTGTGACGTGTAGAAACTATTCTCGAGGAGTCACCGAAGGAAGATTTTGTCGAAGACTCGCATGATCAAGAGCAAGGCAAGTCACCCTTGACCATATTGAACCCATGATTTAAAAATTATTTGATTTATGAAACATGCATATTTAGGGACACGATCGATATCGGCCATGATTCTAATCGAATTTAACAGGCCTAACCTATTTGCTGCATATTACCCTCCTTGAATAAATTGTTACCCTGTTCTTTGTAACCTTGTCATCCTGGTATTCATACTTGAGTACAAATATCGATAATCCCATTTTATCTAAATTAAAAATATGATGATGGGAAAACCAGGGTTTAAATAAAATGATTTTAAACCTCGGCACCCTTGGTCGAGTATTTGCGAAATAAAATAGCTTTACAAAACTTGGTCATGAGTCATTGCTGCCTGTGTGGCTCTGACTTCACGTGACATTTAACGACCATTTTCTTGAGGAATTGCACTGAGCATATTACAGTACGACCATACGGGCGGAATAGGACGCCCCTGGCCGAGTAACTAGTATTCTCAGGATCGTTTTCGATTGCTAATAAATGTGGGAGCGGTTGGGTGCCAAGAGGGCGATATACCCCCGTCCCTGAGTACAGGAAATGAGTTCTTGGTACTTGGTTTAGTGAACCCATTTGTAGGGCAACTGTGACGCCCCTCTTCTGTTAACCCGCACAGGTTAAGAAAGGAGGAACGCCATTACCTGTAATACCTATACCAGTCTCAGGAGACCAGCTAGTTGTAATGCCTCCCGTCCCGGCACCACCTACAGTGATACCAAAGATGAAGTGCCGCAGAAGATTGGCGTGAATCAACTCCCACGGAACCGCGATGTCGGTAGCAGTCCTAGAAAACCCTGCTGGTACCTGCGGTCAACGGAGATGTACCACAGTAATTAGCTAAATAAATAATATATATTATACCTTAATAAGTTGTGACTTTGGGCAAGCCCTAAGAAGCAACCTGCAAACAGAACAGCAGTAGCGGAATGACAGCACAGTGAGAACCAATCCACAAGTAATGGCTTGGGATAGGAAAAAAACCCTAATCTTCACTTCCACTTCACTCTTCCTAAATGAGAGGAGAAAAGAAATAGACTGAGTACTTACGTACTCAGCAAGTCACGAAAAATATGAGTTATGCAGGCTATCAAAGATAGGCTGGGGTTTATTTTGCAAACCTTTTCATTTGAAAACATTTTCGAAAAACTAAGTGTGAGTTATTTCAGTGTGACTGGAAGGAGGCTCTCCCCTCGATCCTGTCTGCGAATTGCTTTTCAACAACTCGAGCGGACGAATTAAATTTTAATGTATTCTTACACCGCCTGTCAGATCACGACAGCGGTTCAATAGATCTGCCCACAAGCAGCTTTCCACTGTATACTTATCTATTACTTTATTTTCAATTTCGTCCACTCTAGGACGTAATCTCATTTTTCCTCATTATTTTCCTTTCACTTTTGTCCTATCCAGAACATCATCTTATCTCATAACTCAGTGGCTCCTCGAGCCATCCATAATCTCAACTCATTTCACAAACTGCTCCCACTCAGGAAGCCTAATCTATGATGCCATTCGACATCCCGGGTCACACAGTCCCGTTTCAGACCACTCGGGTCATCCATCAGCCGCTGAGGCCAATTTTGGTAATGATTCCCATACCACAAATCACTTTTGTAAAATATTGGCAAACAAATCTACGCTAGAGGAATCACCTCACATTGCCCGTAACCGTGGGCGCGGCTGTTCGAATAGTTCATAGAGACCTTTGCAAAGGGTGCACTCTTTACCCACACGACGCGAGCTTACTCCCACACTGGCCAAGTGGGGAGGTTGGCGACAAGGCCTTTCCAGAGCCTTCCCAGGATAGCATGCTACCCTATAAATGGGTCCTCTCGACCAAGTACCAGGAACTCACTTCCTGTTCTCAAGGACGGGGGTATATCGCCCTCTCGGCATCCAACCGCTCCCACATTTATTAGCAACCGAAAACCATCCTGGGAACACTAATTACTTAGCCAGGGGTGTCCGATTCCACCCGTGTGGTCGCACTTGTGAGATGCTCGGATGAAATTCCCCAAGGAATCGGTCCTTATATGCGAATACGAAGTGCCACCACACAGGCGATCACTTTGCACCGCAGATTTTCGCAAATAAATTTTGTTTCGCAAATTTCACCGACATCGCATGCCGGGTTTTTAAACCTTTGGAAACCCTGATTTTTCCCAATCGGCAAACAATTGTGTTGTGAGTAGAACCATCGGAATCCATGCTCAGAGAGCACGGTTACCGAGGTACTACAAGGTGGAGAGACAAGGAATAGAGTTCAATATCCTACCGGATTTATGCAACTACTGGAGAGGTCCATCGGTTCCACGCGCAAACCGAGGCCGAACAATTTGACGTGCACACTAACCATGCAATTTTACAAACAAAACATTTTAAATTTGGGAGCAATATGGTCAAGGAGTGACTTGCCTCAGACTTCGTCTTCAAACTTCACGAAAATCCGACGTCCGACGAATTTCCATTGCATCGACTACGCGCGAAACAAGAGAAAAACACACAAAACTTTAGAAATAATATACTATTATTAATAACTAATAGTGCCATGAGGTAGATCTCATTTTTAGAAAAAATTTAAAGACTTGAACGGGCTCAATCGGAGTTACGGTTGAAAAGATATGGATTTTGGAAGTTTTGGGGATTTTCTGGAAAAGAAAAGGATTTAATTGGATTTTTTTGGAAAAGAATTATTTGGAAATAGTGGCTGACAGGTGGGGCCCTTGAGCAGTGGCAGAGGAAAGAGAGATGGAGGGCTGGCCCACTGTCATTGGCACAGAGAAAGAGACAATGGCCCACATGTCATAGGCCTAGAGAGGAGAGAGGACTGGGAGGGGCCCACATGGAGGTGAGTCAAAAATGGATGGGAATGGATATATAATTGGGTTGGGCCCACATGCAGTGAGAGAAAATGAGGGGTTATTGGGTGGTTTACTGTGCACTAATGGAATAGGGCCCACTTTTAAGCGGTATAGGATTAATTATGTTTTTAACTCATGCTGGGCCCGTAAGTCAAAGGCCGAGAGAGAGGAATGCCGGATGACTATAGGAGACAGCCGGAAGCATCGACGGCCGACGGCGGTCGGAGGGGATCTGTAACGCCCCTCTCCCGCTAACCCATACAGGTTAACAGAGGAGGAACGTTGTTACCTGTAATACCTGTACCAGTCCCAGGAGACCAGCTGGTACATACAGGACATCGGTGGATCACAGCCAAACCTGCTTTATTTATCATACATAGCCTGTTCATAAGTTGCAGCCTCGGACAGAAACCGAGACGTGCAACGATACAGTACAAAAGATTGCAGCGGAAAATACATGGGTAGCCCTATACCCACAAGCAACGGCTTGGGGACCTAGACCGAAACCCTAAAACTCTTCGTACTCGACTTGATCCTGGTAGAACTGGCTGAGGGTCGGGTCTTCATCTTCATAGGCTTCTGGGAGTAAATTAGCAAGGGTGAGTACACGGGGTACTCAACAAGTCACGGAAATATTGTGGCATGCAAGGCTTAGCAAGGAAAGGTTAGGGTTATTTTCGCAAAGTGATTTTCAAAGGGTTTGAGGTTTCAAACTCTAAGTGTGCTCTTCAAGTTGTCAGAAAGAAGCTCACGCTTCAATCCATTCCGTGAGTTGCTTTGCAACAACTCACCACAGTTAAGTTAGTCGGGAAGAGACTCGCGTCTCGACCCATTCCACAAGTCAGAGTCTTGTCACGATTTTCTAATTTTGGAGCGTACCTTCCTCTAGTACCTCCATTCAGATGGATTTTTCTTGCTCTCATTCCACTTTCAACTCAAACAACCAAACTCCGGTGTCATCCGACACCCCGGGTCACACAGGCCCGTTTTAGGCCACACAGGCCATCCATCAGTCACACAGACCGATTCTGGTCACGATTCCCAACCCGCAAAACAATTGCACAGATATTTGTAAATAAAAGTCTACGCTAGAGGAATCACTTCACATTGCCCATAACCGTGGGCGCGGCTGTTCGAACAGTTCGGTTAATCTTTGCAAAGATCGCACGCTTTACCCACACGACGCGAGCTTACTTCCCACACTCGTCAGTGGGGAAGGTTCGCGACAGGGCCTTTCCAAAGCCTTCCCAAGATAGCACGCTGCTCTATAAATGGGTGCTCAGACTCAACCAAGTACCAGGAACTCATTTCCTGTACTCAGGGACGGGGGTATATCGCCCTCTTGGCACCCAGCCAGTCCCATATTTATTAGCAAACGACAACCATCCTGGGAACACTAGTTACTCGGCCAGGGGTGTCCCATACCACCCGTGTGGTCGCACTATAAAATGCTCAGTGCAATTCCTCAAGGAAACGGTCCTTAAAAGCCCGGAGAAGTCGGAGCCACACAGGCAGCGACAACCCCCGACCAGGTTTCACAAAACCATTTTATTTCGCAAACTCTCTCGACCAAGGGTGTCGAGGATTTTGTGAATCATTTTATTAAAACCCTAGTTTTTCCCATCGTAGTATTTTATTTTGGAAAAAGGAGGTCATCGATATTCATACCCAAGTACGAACATCAAGGTGACATGGTTACAAGGGACAGGGCATCAATTTATTCAAGGCAGGTAAAATGCAGCAATTAGGTTAGGCCGAACAGATTCGGTTACGAACTGTGGCCGAAAACAGTCGTGCTCCTATTTATGCAAGTTTTTTTTGAAATAAAATAGATTTTAAATCATGGGTCCAACATGGTCAAGGGTGACTTGCCTTGCTCAAAGTCCTGCGGGTCTTCGACAAAGTCCTCTTCCGGCGACTCCTCGGGAACGGCCTCTATGCGACGCAAAAGAAATTAAGCAAAACACCAAGGATCAGGACCTATTTAATACAACTAATAGTGCCAATGCGTAGATCTCAATTTTAGAAAAATTTTGAGAGTTGAATGGGTTCAAACGGAGCTACGGTTTAAAAGTTATGAATTTTTGAAGTTTGATCTATTTTCTGAAAATAAAAAGGATTAAAAATTATTTTAGGAAAGAAAAGAAATAAAAGGAAAAATAAAAAGGAATAGGCTCAGAGGCTGACAGGTGGGGTCCCTTGGGTCAGGAGGAAGAGAGAGGAACAGGGGCTGGCGAGTGGGACCAGGATGACAGAGAAAAGAGAGAGACTCGGACTGGAGGCACGGGTTGGAGGGGCACGGGCACGGGTTGGAGGGGCACGGGCACGGGCTGGAGGGCACGTGATAGAGGGCACGGGCACGGGCTGGAGGGCACGGGTTGGAGGGGCACGGGATGGATTGTCGGCGATGGTGTTCCAGAGACCGCGGCGGCGGCGGAGGGAGGACGCCGCCGGCAACCATTTGGACAGCGGAACGGTTTGGAAAGGATTGGTTTGAGTTCGGCATTTCTTGAAGAAGAGCTGGGAGGTAGTTAATTTGGTTTTACCTTTGTCTACGGTGGATTACAGTGCGGCGGCGACGACGGACGGTGGCGGTGGAATTTGGGCGTTTCGGGTATAGGGGCTAATCGACGGCGAGAGAGAGCGGAGGAGGTTCGGTGTGGCTCCGGGAACTTGGTGGCGGTGGTGGATTGGTCAGTGGTGGTCGGTAGCGGCGGTGGGAGCTCGGTCAGTGCTCTAATGGCGGCGGTGGAGAGAGGTTGTCGGTGTTTGGCTTGCTGGGGCTTGTTGCTTGGTGTCCGAAAGAAGGGGGAGGGCTGCTCCATTTATAGAGGAGCTCTGGCGCTAGCGGACAGAGGGTGGAGGCCGGGAGGAGATAAACTCGAGCTCGACTGGCGAGGCGCATCAATGGCGCCGGCCCACTGTGGCTCGCGTCATGGGCTGCGGCGGCAAAGATGGGACGGGGACAAGATGATGAAGGGCTAGGACGAGGCACCCGGGCGTGCGCATCGTCTCCGAGGTTCGGCACCGAGAGAGGGGAGGGAGAGAGCGGCGGCGGCTAGCTTTTTGACCGCGAGCTTGCAGCAGCGATGGCGGAGCGTGTTTCGCGCTGAGCGGCGGGCGGCGTAGTGAATGATGTTGCCCGCGCGGTTTTAAAGGCCGACCGGGCGGTAAGGCTCTGAACAGAGAGAGCACAGGGAGCGGGTTCGGGAGATTTCCAGAGGAAGCGCGATCGGCTGGAGGAGGAAGAAGGTGAGGTCGACGATGGGACTGACAGGCGGGGTCGGGCGGCAGCGTTGATCTCGGCCGTCCACGCGGCTGCATCGGGTGGCTGAGACAGCGAGCGGGGCGAGGGCGGCTGACACGCGGGGCCCGTGAGGATTAAGTCCCCGCGCACGCGCCAGCGGCCGAGCAGGCCGACAGAGAGGAAAACAGGAGCAGGCCGAGATTGAGAGAAGAGGGCCTGACTCGAACAGTAGAATTTGATCTTTTCCAGAGATAAAGTTGAATAGTCTTTTGAAGGTTTTGATTTTTGAAACTGGCTCAAATGGGGTTTAGGTGGCTTCTACAGAGGTTCTAGGGCTGTTTTGAATATTTTGAGGATTTCTTGAGATCACACATGGCACAAAAATTCTAAGTCGATTAAAGAGCCAAAATTTTGAACTTAGCTTTTTATTAAATTAGTTTTGCACATAAGAAAATTGTGATCATTACAGGATCTCACCGGCGGCGGTGAGGATCGACGAGCGGCTGACATGGGCAGAGAGCGGAGGAGACGGGGAATTGAATGAGCAGCTCGGATTGGAAGGATAGGCAGCGAAAGATGGTCGGTGACGGTGGTCCAGAGCCGGCGGCGGCGCGGAGAGAAAACCTCATCGCCGGCGACCATCCTAGCAGCGGAATGGCTCGGGATAGGGCGGTCTGGGTGCGGTGTTTCGCTAGGAAGCTAGGGGAGGGCATTAATTTGTGTTTTACCTCCTGCAACGGCAAAAACCAAAGCGGCGGCGATGGCGGACGGCGGAGGGAAAATTGGGTGTTTCTGTTCTAGGGGCTAATTGATGGCAGGAAGTGACGGAGGAGCCTCGGGGTGGCTCAGGGAACTCAGTGGTGGTGGCGGTTTGGCCGGTGGCGCTCTGGAACGGCGGTGAGAGCTTGGTCAAAAAGCGACGGAGGGATGCTCTCGGTGGTGAGCTTGTTCGGCTTGTTTTCTTGGCGGCCGGAGGTAGGAGAGTGCCGCCCTATTTATAGGGGAGCTCGGATGCTAGACGACGGAGGACAGAGGTGGTGGAGGAAGAGATAAGCTTGAGCTTGGTCGACGAGGTGCATCAATGGCGGAGCCCTCTGGCTTGCGTCACTCGTGCTCTAGAGGGGGAAAACGGGATGCAGAGGGGATGGCGAAGCGACGGGACAGGGTGACCTAGTGTGCCTGCTGACCTCCAGGGCTCGGTGCTGAGGGGAACAGCTATGGCGGCTTAGCCTTTTTGACTCCGGGCTCGAGGTGATGATGGCGGGGCGTGCCTCACGCCGTGCGACAGGCCAGAGGAGGTTGATGATGGCGGGGCGTGTCTCACGCCGTGCGACAGGACAGAGGAGGTTGATGGGCGCGAGCAGAGAGAGAACGGAGAGAGGGATCGGGAGAGATCGAGAGAAGAGAGAGAAAAGGGCGAGCGGCGTCGGGAGGTTGACGAAGGCACTGTGCCGGCTGACATGCGGGGTCGAGCGGTAGTCGTGATCGGAGCCGTCCACGCGTACGCATCGAGCGGCTGAGACAGAGGGCGGAGCGGGGGTGGCTGACGCGCGTGGCCCGCGCGGTTTTAACCCACGAGCGCGCGCTCAGCTAGGCCGAGCAGGCCGGCAAAGAGGAAACATTGATGGGCTGAGAACGAGGGGAGGCGGCCCGATGTGCACAAGAGCTTTTATTATTTTCCTAGGAATTAATTTGAATAGGTTTTGAAGGATTTTGAATTTGAAAATTGATTCAAAAGGGATTTTTAATTTCTGCAAAAATTTGGGGATTTTGCAAGAGGCTATAGGACTGGTTTGTGGAGGAATTTGAAAGGATACTTTTGTTTGGAATTATTCTCAGGAATTTAAATCAAGGGAAAAATTCAAGAGGGACTCATGTATACACACACACACACATATATATATATACATGAGTGAGGGATACGGGGAGGGTTTTGAAGGGGATATTTAACTTGAATTTAATTCTTGAGATTTGAGGCAAATTTTGAGAAGAGAGTTTTCGATGGAATTTTAGAGTTTTCGAGAGGAACAAAAATAAGAGGATTTTAAATAGAGAGCTTCAAGGGCGATTTCCGAAGGGTTTCATTGGAGGGCTTCGAATTGCAAAATCCGAACCCGAGGACAGAGAATTTTTAGAAGGTATTTGATTTTGAATCTTCCGAGGAATTTTGAGAGAGAGTCAAATTGCAAAATTCGAGTCTCGGAATTTGGAGGGAATTTGGGACCGAGGTTTTTAGGGTTCCAAGGAGGCTCAGACTGAGATCTACGGCACTTAGTCCTTAAGCACACAGAAGAAGCCAAAATTTTTTTGATATTAGGGTTTTTACGAAAATAGTTTTTAACGGCCTAGAAACCGGGGTGTTACACTAGTATATGCAGGACATTGGTGGATCACAGCCAAACCTGCTTTATTTAATATACATAGTCCTTACATAAGTTGCAACCCCGGACAGAACCCGAGACATGCAACGATACATTACAAAAGTAAGCAGCGGAAAAAAACACGGATAGACCTATACCCACAAGCAGAGCTTGGGACCTAGATCAAAACCCTAAAACTTCTCGTACTCGACTTGATCCTGATAATACTGGCTGAGAGTGGGGTCTTCATCTTCATAGACTTTTGAGAGAAAGTAAGCAAGGATGAGTACACGAGGTACTCAACAAGTCATGGAAATTAGGTGGCATGTAAGGTTTAGCAAGGAAGGTTAGGGTTATTTTACAAAAGTGGTTTTCAAAGATCTTATGGTTTTAAAACTCTAAGTGTGCTCTTTGAGTTGTCGGAAAGAAGCTCACGCTTCAATCCATTCCGTGAGTTGCTTTGCAACAACTCACCACAATTAAGTTAGTCAGGGAATCCGAGGTGTCTCAGGGGTGGCCTGTGTCGGCTGACGCGGCACGCCGTGTGGCATGCCACATCGGCATGGCCGACGGAGATGACCGCGGTAGAAGATTGACGGCCGACGGTTGCCAGAGTCGATCTCGCCGGCAGCGGCGAACCACGGCGAGCGGCCGACGGCTATGGGATGCGGAGACGACGGCAAATCAAATGAGCGGTTCGGATTGGACTAGCGGGCGGTGGAAGATGGTCAGCGACGGACGTCCAGAACTGGCGGCGGCGGCGGAGGGAAAAGGTCACCGCCGGCAACCATTCTGGCGGTGAAGAGGTCTGGAATAGGGATCTTTAGGGGCGGGCTTACATGAGGAGGCGAATAGAGGAGCTAATTTGGGCTTTACCTGTGTCAACATCGCCAGTTAGGTCGGTGGCAATGGCGGGCGGCGGCGAACGGATTTTGTAATGCCCCGCTTTTCAGTGAGACGTTAAACGATATTTTTGCTAAAAACTACCTGTGAAAATTTCGATCTTGCGTGCTGCGTTGTATGTTGTGCCTAGATCTCGATTTAAAATCTTGTCCTTGATCTTGACCTTTCATCCTATCCAAAACCCTCCGTCCTAAAATAATCTTCGATCCCGACTCGTCGTCATTGAACTCTGCTCCAAAACCCTGATGACGAATTCCTCGATCTTCTCCTACAAAGGATTTTTGTTTCGATAACCGAACTGATGTTCCCAAAATCTTCGCTTCGATTTCCATTCCGAAGGTCCGATGTCAGAACCCTAAACGTTCTCTGTTGAGTATTCCCGTAAACCCCCTTGTCTTCTCTCTCCCTTGAATCCCCCAAATAAAACCCTGAGTTAAATAATATACCACTTGGGTGTCAAACCACCATCCGAACCCTCTCCATCAAATAACACACACACACACACACACACACACACACACACACACACACACACACACACACACACACACACATATATATATATATATCTCCTTGAGTATACACCTACCTACAAAAACATGTATATATACCTGAGTACATGTACCAACCGTCCTCTCAACTCCATCAACCTGCGTACATGTATATAAATATATATATACCACTATATATATATATATGTGCACCCTAAACCTACCCATATATATATGCATATATATATATATATGTCCGCCCAAATAAGTCTCTCCTCCATCCAAATTCCTAGGAAGACTCATCAAAATTTCCTTGAGTAATTCCCCAAAGATTCGAATTAAATATTATAATTCGAATTTAATCCTCCCTTTGGAGACCCCAAAAATCCTCAAAGAAAAAGATTAATCCCAAAATAATTATTTATATGTATATACCAACAGTACCTCCCTTGGGCTCCCTCCACAAAATTCCCTTATTCTCCTCCATGTCCAAACAAGTGTTTGAATCCAAAATACTCATTTGAAACATTCAAATTCCTTCAAATAAATCCCTGGGAAAAATGTGAAGCGACACTGTTCCACAGGGCCGCCACCTTCCCCCTCTTGGCCCAGTTCGCCCCCCACCAGAGCCTGTGGCGTGCGCCGCGCCCAGATGTGCGACACGTGTCCTTGCTCCCGCTTGGCGCCGTCGATCGGCCTCGCCCGCCCGTGCATGACTACCCCACATCGGATGGCTGCCACGTAAACCCCCGCGTGGTCCGCGCCGTTGATCTCCCCTGCCCCGCAACACCGCGCGCTCTCCCGCTGCCGCACCGATGCACGCCATGCGTCTGAGCCGCCCCAGTTCGCCTGTCCGATCTTTTGTAAACCGCCGCGCAGTCGGATCGTCGTTCGCACGCTGCACAGCCATCGATCTCGCTCCAACTATTCATCTTCTTCCCCGTTCCTCGTCCCATTCGCGCCTCTAAGATGTTCGGTCAAATGCCACTGACCGCGCGCACGTCACGGCGGCCCCGCGCCCGGCCCCGCCGGCGCCGCTAGCGGCCAAGGCAGAAACGCCGAGCCGACCACGCTTTTTCACCCCTCTCTTTCTCTCCGCGCTCACCACTTTCCGCCTCCCTCTCGCCCTGTAAAGCCCCTCTCCCGCTAACCCGTATAGGTTAACAGAGGAGGTACGTCGTTACCTGTAATACCTGTACTAGTCCCAGGAGATCAGCTGGTACATACAGGACATCGGTGGATCACTGCCAAAGCTGTTTTATTTATTACACATAGTCCTTACATAAGTTGCAGCCTCGGACAAAACCCAAGAAATGCAACGATACATTACAAAAGTAAGCAGCGGAAATACATGGGTAGACCTATACCCACAAGCATGGCTTGGGGACCTAGACCGAAACCCTAAAACTCCTCGTACTCGACCTGATCTTGATAGAACTGGCTAAGGGTAGGGTCTTCATCTTCGTAGACTTCTGGGATGAAGATAAGCAAGGGTGAGTACACGAGGTACTCAGCAAGTCACAAAAAATTTAGTGGCATGCAAGGTTGAGCAAAGGAAGGGGAGGGTTATTTTTGTAAAAGAGGTTTCCAAAGATTTTGTGGTTTTAAAACTCTAAGTGTGCTCTTTGAGTTGTCGGAAAGAAGCTCACACTTCAATCCATTCCGTGAGTTGCTTTGCAACAACTCACCACAGTTAAGTTAGTCAGGAAGAGACTTGCGTCTCAACCCATTCCACAAGTCGGAAACTTGTCACAATTTCTGATTCGGAGCATACACTCCTCTGGTACCTCCATTTAGGTGGATTCTCTTTATCTCAAAACTTGTCACTTAACTCAGACAAACTCAACTTTGGTGTCATCCGACACCCTAGGTCACACAGGCCCGTTTCAGGCCACACATGCCATCCATCAGTCACACAGACCGATTTTGGTAACAATTCCCCAACCCACAAAACAATTACACAAATATTTATGAAATAAAATCTACGCTAGAGGAATCACTTCACATCCGCCCATAACCGTGGGCACGGCTGTTCGAACAGTTCATAAACACCTTTGCAAAGGGTGTACGCTTTTTGTAACGACCCGCTTTCCTTTTCCCTGTTGTAACTGGTTTTCTGGATCTTAATCTTTTCCTATCCTGTCAGCTGTGCCTCCGTTTTCCCTCTCCCCGGCCAGCCGACTACCTTCTCTCTTGTGCCGAGTAGAGTTGCTACTCAGTCCTTGTATCCTGCCCTTATCCTTGTCTTACTCGGACCTCTTTGTTGCCGAGTGAGCACGGTGATGTGGCCGACTACCTTGTTGAGACCTGTTGTTTCCCTGTCCCCCGAGTTGCACTCACCCGTTGGATGCCGACTACCGAAGTAGTGAAGAATCAATCTTCACCTAACCGCAGTATCGCTTGGACCAGTGGTCATTCCGAAGCCCGGTCAGTGAGATTTCTCCAACCTGTCCTAGCCTTGACCTTAATGTCTCATCGCAGCTACAGTGCCTGCCAACTCCTCTGACCAGTTGGACTCCAAAGTCACTTCCTGTCATATCCCTGTCAGTTCATCTTGACTTCCTTGCTCCACCCGTTGCCCAGCTCCACCGTGCCTCAACCTTGCACGTCGGCTATATATATGGCCAACCGTGCCCCTTCTTCCTTTGTTTTGCAAACCGGCCAGCTCCAGCTCTGCTAAGTTTTCATCCTCTCAAGCTTTGGAGCTCTGTCGCCTGGTTCGCAAGCCTGGTTCAGCCGACTGCCCCTTTTCTGCAGCCGACTACTTCTTGATCCTTTTTCTTGGTGTTTTACTTCTCCTGCTTATCAGTGTTTCTTTCTGCTTGTTCAGAACCTGAACCGGTGGACGATCCCGAAGCCACCTTCGCCGAAGAAGACCCCTCCTTGGAACAAGGCAAGCCTCTTTGATCATATTGTTTCCCATATGTGCAAAACTATGTTGTTTGGAAAATATATGCATGCTTAGTTTACACCTTTTTAAACTGTTGGCCTCGGTTTTGCAAGCGCAACCGATGGACCCGCCCAGTAGTAGCACTTATTTGGTAGGATGTTGTTATATTTCCCCCTTGAAGAGCCCCACAAATGGCACGCTAGCATCCTATCTGAGGATACGATGCGAGTAGAATGGCTTAGCTCTGCAACGTTGTTTGTCGTTGGGAAAAATGATGGGTTTTACTAAACAGTTTGGAAAACCCGATACCTTGTGTATCGGCGCGTTTTGTGAAATAAAGGAAAGATTTGTGAAAATCTTGATGTACAGAGACAGTGCCTGTGTGGCTTGGCTATGTATTATCATTAAGGATCGATTCCCATGGCGTAGATTTGTTTGACAGTGATTTGCGAAAAGCGTTTGATGGAAAGGGAACCGTGACCTGAGTTTGCCGAGTAAGCAAACGGAAGGCCTGTGTGGCCAGAAACGGATCTGTGTGGTCCGGGGTGTTAAGCACCATAAACAAGTGTATGAAAAGTAAACAGGATGAAGATCATGCCCCCGGGTTGTAGCCAGGGCGGCAGTTGTACAGATGTCTTCGGGTTGTAGCCAGAAGACGGATTGATCATGCTCCCGGGTTGTAGCCAGGGCAGCAGATTGATCAGGCTCCCGGGTTGTAGCCAGGGAAGCCGATTAGCTAGCTGGTTGTAGCCAGTCTAGCGGGCATTTAGTGCCATGAACATGCTCCCGGGTTGTAGCCAGGGCAGCATCGTTCGAGCCCCCGGGTTGTAGCCAGGGCGGCGACTTAGCTAGCTGGTTGTAGCCAGTCTAACGGGCATTTAGTGCCATGATCATGCTCCCGGGTTGTAGCCAGGGCAGCGATGATGAGCCCCCGGGTTGTAGCCAGGGCGGCCGACTAGCTAGCTGGTTGTAGCCAGTGTAGCGGGCATCAAGTGCCACAGCTGAGATTTGGTTGTAGCCGAGTCTCAGGGTCAACGAGTGGTTGTAGCTACTCAGGAGATAAAGGACCAACAAATGCGAAGTAAAAGATGATAAGAACATGTATGATTATGCTTGATTCATTAAGTGGCGAGTTGTTGAAAAGCAACTTGCGGATTGGATGGAGGCGTGAGCCTCTGTCCGCCAACTAAAATTTGGAACTCACTAGTGTTTGCAAAGAAAAGAGTTTAATAAGGCAGTCTTTCGTAAATGAAACCCTTAGCTCTTCTTGTCTAACCAACATGGCATCATTCCCGGCTTGCTGAGTACGAAAGTACTCACCTTGTTCATATATATGTATAGTAGGTTTTGGAGTGGAAGACGAAGATCCGACTGCTGCCGAGTTCCTCCAAGACCAGGCCGACTACGAAGACCTCTGAAGGTTTCGAGCCTAGTTCCCAACCGAGCCTGTGGAGTAGTTTTTGTCCAGCTTCCGCCCTGTTCTGCTGTTTCGCTAGTTTACCAGTTGATTATTTTGCCCATCCCGGGTCTGTCCTGGATGGATCTCCTTGTACGTATATGTAAGTACTCTGTTTATGTATTATTGTAACTCTGTGTTGTATCATTGTTGTGCGTACCCGACTACTGATCCTGGGATCGGGTGCCTTATGCACATGGTGGCCTTCCACCTAGTCGGGAGGCGCCACAGCGGTGGTATCAGAGCAAAAGGTTGGCCCTAGGAACGAAACCCCACCCGTGTAGATGTCCTTGAGGATCTTATTTTGAAAACTATACTATTTGCAAAAGACTAGGACTTGTCTGGGTACCTCTCCCTGCTTTGTAGAATTTGGAAATGTTTCTAAACTCTTGGCTATTTCCCTACCTTGGGTTCCTGCGCAAGCTCTTAGGTTCCAGTGCCCCATCTGTCATCTTTTCGTTGAGGCTGGGTTCCCGAGTATATTCCTTGTTCTGCTGCTTGAATCCATCTTGCTAATCTTGTTGCTCCTTCATCTGTTCCATCGGTTTGGTTGCCGATATCCTTGCTGAGCCCCTCTTCCTTTGGTTGCCCTTTTCTAGGACCCGATGGCAGAACGTCAGCGCCGTGCCGTCCGTACCCCGGCCCGCTTGGGTTTTGAAGACCAAGGTCCAGTCCGCAACAACCTGCTTACTGCCGCGGAGGAACAAGAAGTGGAGCAGACCCACGATCGGATGTCAGGAAGTGGCCGTGCAGCCGGCCTTGGTACCTTCGACGCTGCAACAGCAAACCCTGGAGGATTGCCTCAACCTCCTCACCTTCCAGCAGACCCCCAGCAGCTTATGGCCATCTAGACCCAGATCTTGCAAGGCATTGCTCAGAATCTGGCCGCAATGCAGCCTCTTCTCCATCAAGCTCGACCAGAACAAGTCAGTAGCCGCTCCAAGCTTGCCGACTTCATGAGGTCCCGTCCAGCCGAGTTCTCGCAGACCCGCTGAGCCAATGGAGGCTGACGACTGGCTGAAGGATATGGATAGAAAGCTGAACCTAGTGCAGTGCACACCCACGGAAAAGACCCAGTTTGCTGCACATCAACTTCGTGGTTCCGCAGCTGACTGGTGGGAAAACTACTGTGCTGCCCATCAAGATGCCGCCAACATCGCCTGGCCTGAGTTTGCGGAAGCCTTCAGAGATGCACATGTCCCAGAAGGAGTAATAGACATCAAGAGAGAAGAGTTCAACAACCTCAAGCAGGGACCTTCCAGCATCAGCGAGTACCTGAGCAGGTTCAACCATCTAGCTCGCTATGCACCAGAGGACGTGAACACGGACAAGAAGAAGATCAGAAGGTTTCTGAAAGGGATGAATGTGGCAATGAAGGTCCAGCTTCTTGCCCATGACTTCCCTACCTTCCAGCACATGGTTAACAGAGCCCTAGTGGTTGAAGATGCGAGGAAGGAGATCGACGTTTTTCGCAAGCGCAAGGCCTCCCAGATGCAGTCTCGTAGTGGTCCGAGTTCTAGGCCCTATCTCCCCAATCCTTCCCGTCAGTTTGCCCCATCCCAGTTTCAAGAGCGGGTGTTTCGCCCGTCTGTTTCTCGCCCGACTTCTTCTGTTCAGTCCCGACCCCTCAGTGCAAATACCGGTGCAAGTCGCCCTACCTCAGCCGGCCTTCAGCGGAAGAGTATTCCGAGTGCCCCAGGAAGCCGATGCTACAACTGCAACGAGTTGGGTCACTTCGCCCGACACTGTCCCCAGAAGCAAGACCCTGCAGTCCCTGGACGCCCTAACGCCAGCACTTCAAGAGCCCCTGTGTTCAGTCGAGGACAGCCGACTACACATACTAATGGATCTGCCTCCCGTGCCCCTCCGACCTTTGGACGTGGCCGAGTCAATCATATCCAGTCGGAGACAGCCCGAGAAGCTTCAGATGTGGTGATGGGTACGTTTCTTGTCAACTCCGTACCTGCAGTTGTTCTGTTTGATTCTGGAGCATCGCATTCCTTTATTTCTCAATCTTTTGTGGATAAGTATGGTTGGGATGTTCGAGGTCTTGGTATACCTATGGTCATACACTCCCCTGGCAAGGAGTTTAGGTCAGACCAATCTTGCCCTGGAGTTACCTTGGTAATTAAAGGAGTTAGTTTCTCAGCCAACCCCATTGTCCTGGAATCACAAGGCTTGGATTTGATTCTTGGCATGGACTGGTTAGCTAAGCATAAGGGCCGAATAGACTGTGCAACTAGCACCATAACCCTGCAGTGCCCTTTTGGACAAGAAGTGAAGTTTGCCTCCCTTGGAGACCCTAAGAACCGACCCCTCCTGAGCTCCATGCAAATAGTCCCTTTGGAAGAAGTGCCGGTGATCAATGAGTACCCTGATGTCTTCCCAGACAGTTTACCCGGAATGCCCCCTGATAGAGAGATTGAATTCTCTATAGAGTTGCTATCCGGCACAGCACCCATATCCAAGAGACCCTATAGAATGGCGGCTAATGAGTTAGCCGAAGTGAAAAAGCAGATAGAAGAACTTGAGAGCCTAGGTTTTGTGCGACCTAGCACATCACCTTGGGGAGCTCCAGTGCTCCTAGTGGAAAAGAAGGATAAGACCAAGAGGATGTGCGTTGATTATCGCGCACTGAATGGAGTAACCATCAAGAATAAGTATCCTCTACCAAGGATAGATGATCTGTTCGACCAGCTGCAAGGAGCTAAAGTTTTCTCTAAGGTTGACTTGAGATCAGGATACCACCAATTGAAGATCAGATCTGAAGATATACCCAAAACAGCTTTCCTGACCCGATATGGATTATATGAGTATACGGTGATGTCCTTTGGACTCACTAATGCTCCAGCTTTCTTCATGAGTCTTATGAATAAGGTATTCATGGAATATCTCGACAAGTTTGTCGTGGTATTTATGGATGATATCCTAATCTTCTCCAAGGACGAGCAAGAACATGTTAGATATTTGAGAATGGTTCTAGGAAAGTTAAGAGAGCACCAGTTGTTTGCCAAGTACTCGAAGTGTGAGTTTTGGCTAGACCGAGTTGCTTTTCTCGGGCATGTGGTCACTGCCCAAGGAGTAGAAGTGGACCCGGGGAAAGTGAGAGACGTGCTTTCTTGGAAATCCCCGACTACGGTCACGGAAGTGAGAAGTTTCCTAGGTTTGGCTGGTTATTATCGGAGATTCATTGAAGGATTTTCAAGGATTGCCAAACCCATGACAGAATTGCTAAAAAAAGGAAAAGAGGTTTGAATGGAGTGACGCCTGTGAGAAAAGTTTCATGGAGTTAAGGAAAAGGCTGACTACCCCACCTGTGTTGATCCTTCCGGATATCAGGAAAGACTTTGAGGTATACTGTGATGCATCCCGACTAGGCATAGGCTGTGTGCTTATGCAGGAAGGAAGAGTGGTTGCGTATGCCTCAAGACAGTTAAGACCCCATGAGCTGAACTACCCGACCCATGACCTAGAGTTGTCAGCAGTAGTGCATGCCTTGAAGATATGGCGACACTACCTGGTTGGAAACCGGTGTGAAGTATACACCGATCATAAGAGTCTGAAGTACATATTCACTCAGACGGAGCTTAATCTCAGACAAAGAAGATGGCTTGAGTTGATTAAGGATTACGAGCTTGGAATACATTACCACCCTGGCAGGGCAAATGTTGTTGCCGATGCCCTCAGTCGGAAAGTCCATTGTAATGCCATCTTGACCCCGCCCCTTCAACCCGAGCTAAGTCGAGAGCTGGAAAAGCTAAGGATAAATATGGTCAAGCCAGGAACGCTGGCGACTTTGCTGATTCAGCCTACCTTGGAGGACCGGATCAGAGAAGCTCAAAAAGTAGATGAAAAGATTGTATCTCTAAAGGAAAGCATGACCCAGGGAAAAGCCCCCGAGTTCTCCATCGACAGCAAAGGAACTGTTTGGTTTAGGAAACGCATTTGCGTGCCCGACAGAAAGGAAATCCAAGACTTGATCTTGAGAGAAGCCCATGAGTCCGCTTATTCCATCCACCCAGGAAGTACCAAGATGTACAAGGATATTAAGGATCATTACTGGTGGCCTGGAATGAAGCGAGATATTGCCAAGTATGTCGCAGTTTGTGACATTTGCCGAAGGGTTAAAGCAGAGCATCAGAAGCCAGCAGGATTGCTTCAGCCCTTAAGGATACCCGAGTGGAAATGGGAAGAAATAGGAATGGATTTCATCGTTGGATTACCTAAGACCCCGGCAGGACATGATTCCATCTGGGTAATAGTGGATCGACTGACCAAGGTCGCCCACTTTATCCCCGTCAAGACAACCTACCCGGCCAAGAAGCTAGCCGAGCTGTATCTGACCAAGGTTATCTGCCAACATGGAGTCCCAAAGAAGATAGTGTCTGACCGAGGAGCTCAGTTCACCTCCCACTTTTGGCAAAAGTTGCATGAGACAATGGGCACTAACCTGAATTTTAGTACCGCATATCACCCCCAGACGGATGGACAAACCGAGAGAGTCAACCAGATCGTGGAAGATATGCTAAGAGCATGTGCCTTGGATTTTGAAGGAACCTGGGATCTCTGTCTGCCTTATGCCGAGTTCTCCTACAATAACAGCTATCAAGCCAGTGTCCAGATGGCCCCCAATGAAGCTCTATATGGACGCAAGTGTAGAACCCCACTCTGTTGGACAGACGTAGGAGAAAAGATGGTTTTTGGACCAGACATTTTGAAAGAGGCAGAAGAGCGAGTTAAGGTTATCCGAGAGCGCTTGAAGACAGCCCAAACCCGGCAGAAGAACTATGCAGATAATCGGAGACGAGAGCTCGAGTTTCAGATAGGAGACCATGTGTATCTCCGAGTATCACCCCTACGAGGAACAAAGAGATTTGGAATGGGTGGAAAGCTAGCGCCTCGCTATATCGGACCTTACCCTATCGTCGACAGACGCGGAGTAGTGGCGTATCAACTGAGGTTACCCGAAGAACTCTCTGACATCCACGACGTGTTCCATGTGTCCCAGTTGAAGAAATGTCTTCGCATCCCAGAAGAGCAAGTTCCGTTGGAAGAGATCAACGTACAACGCAACCTTACATACAAGGAACGCCCTATTCGGATTTTGGAGACAAGGGACAGACATACAAGACGAAAGGCAATCAAATTCTGCAAGGTGCAATGGAGTAACCATTCTGAAAGCGAAGCTACATGGGAACGAGAAGATCGCCTTCAAGCTGAGTACCCGGAGCTCTTTGCCGAGTAGCCGAATCTCGGGACGAGATTCTGTTAAGTGGGGGAGGTTTGTAACGACCCGCTTTCCTTTTCCCTGTTGTAACTGGTTTCTGATCTTAATCTTTTCCTATCCTGTCAGCTGTGCCTCCGTTTTCCCTCTCCCCGGCCAGCCGACTACCTTCTCTCTTGTGCGAGTAGAGTTGCTACTCAGTCCTTGTATCCTGCCCTTATCCTTGTCTTACTCGGACCTCTTTGCTGCCGATGAGCACGGTGATGTGGCCGACTACCTTGTTGAGACCTGTTGTTTCCCTGTCCCCGAGTTGCACTCACCCGTTGGATGCCGACTACCGAAGTAGTGAAGAATCAATCTTCACCTAACCGCAGTATCGCTTGGACCAGTGGTCAGTCCGAAGCCCGGTCAGTGAGATTTCTCCAACCTGTCCTAGCCTTGACCTTAATGTCTCATCGCAGCTACAGTGCCTGCCAACTCCTCTGACCAGTTGGACTCCAAAGTCACTTCCTATCATATCCCTGTTAGTTCATCTTGACTTCCTTGCTCCACCCGTTGCCCAGCTCCACCGTGCCTCAACCTTGCACGTCGGCTATATATATGGCCAACCGTGCCCCCTTCTTCCTTTGTTTTGCAAACCGGCCAGCTCCAGCTCTGCTAAGTTTTCATCCTCTCAAGCTTTGGAGCTCTGTCGCCTGGTTCGCAAGCCTGGTTCAGCCGACTGCCCCCTTTTTCTGCAGCCGACTACTTCTTGATCCTTTTTCTTGGCGTTTTACTTCTCCTGCTTATCAGTGTTTCTTTCTGCTTGTTCAGAACCTGAACCGGTGGACGATCCCGAAGCCACCTTCGCCGAAGAAGACCCCTCCTTGGAACAAGGCAAGCCTCTTTGATCATATTGTTTCCCATATGTGCAAAACTATGTTGTTTGGAAAATATATGCATGCTTAGTTTACACCTTTTTAAACTGTTGGCCTCGGTTTTGCAAGCGCAACCGATGGACCCGCCCAGTAGTAGCACTTATTTGGTAGGATGTTGTTATATTTCCCCCTTGAAGAGCCCCACAAATGGCACGCTAGCATCCTATCTGAGGATACGATGCCGAGTAGAATGGCTTAGCTCTGCAACGTTGTTTGTCGTTGGGAAAAATGATGGGTTTTACTAAACAGTTTGAAAACCCGATACCTTTGTGTATCGGCGCGTTTTGTGAAATAAAGGAAAGATTTGTGAAAATCTTGATGTACAGAGACAGTGCCTGTGGCTTGGCTATGTATTATCATTAAGATCGATTCCCATGGCGTAGATTTGTTTGACAGTGATTTGCGAAAAAAGCGTTTGATGGAAAGGGAACCGTGACCTGAGTTTGCCGAGTAAGCAAACGGAAGGCCTGTGTGGCTAGAAACGGATCTGTGTGGTCCGGGGTGTAAGCACCATAAACAAGTGTATGAAAAGTAAACAGGATGAAGATCATGCCCCCGGGTTGTAGCCAGGCGGCAGTTGTACAGATGTCTTCGGGTTGTAGCCAGAAGACGGATTGATCATGCTCCCGGGTTGTAGCCAGGGCAGCAGATTGATCAGGCTCCCGGGTTGTAGCCAGGGAAGCCGATTAGCTAGCTGGTTGTAGCCAGTCTAGCGGGCATTTAGTGCCATGAACATGCTCCCGGGTTGTAGCCAGGGCAGCATCGTTCGAGCCCCCGGGTTGTAGCCAGGGCGGCGACTTAGCTAGCTGGTTGTAGCCAGTCTAACGGGCATTTAGTGCCATGATCATGCTCCCGGGTTGTAGCCAGGGCAGCGATGATGAGCCCCCGGGTTGTAGCCAGGGCGGCCGACTAGCTAGCTGGTTGTAGCCAGTGTAGCGGGCATCAAGTGCCACAGCTGAGATTTGGTTGTAGCCGAGTCTCAGGGTCAACGAGTGGTTGTAGCTACTCAGGAGATAAAGGACCAACAAATGCGAAGTAAAAGATGATAAGAACATGTATGATTATGCTTGATTCATTAAGTGGCGAGTTGTTGAAAAGCAACTTGCGGATTGGATGGAGGCGTGAGCCTCTGTCCGCCAACTAAAATTTGGAACTCACTAGTGTTTGCAAAGAAAAGAGTTTAATAAGGCAGTCTTTCGCAAATGAAACCCTTAGCTCTTCTTGTCTAACCAACATGGCATCATTCCCGGCTTGCTGAGTACGAAAGTACTCACCTTGTTCATATATATGTATAGTAGGTTTTGGAGTGGAAGACGAAGATCCGACTGCTGCCGAGTTCCTCCAAGACCAGGCCGACTACGAAGACCTCTGAAGGTTTCGAGCCTAGTTCCCAACCGAGCCTGTGGAGTAGTTTTTGTCCAGCTTCCGCCCTGTTCTGCTGTTTCGCTAGTTTACCAGTTGATTATTTTGCCCATCCCGGGTCTGTCCTGGATGGATCTCCTTGTACGTATATGTAAGTACTCTGTTTATGTATTATTGTAACTCTGTGTTGTATCATTGTTGTGCGTACCCGACTACTGATCCTGGGATCGGGTGCCTTATGCACATGGTGGCCTTCCACCTAGTCGGGAGGCGCCACACTTTTCCCACACGACGTGAGCTTACTCCCACACTGGCCAAGTGGGGAGGTCGCGACAAGGCCTTTTCAAAGCCTTCCCAGAATAGCACGTTGCCCTATAAATGGGTCCTCTCGACCAAGTACCAGGAACTCATTTCCTGTACTCAGGGATGGGGGTATATCGCCCTCTTGGCACCCAACTGCTCCCACATTTATTAGCAACCAAAAACCATCTTGGAAACACTAATTACTTGGCCAGGGGCATCCCATTCCACCCGTGTGGTCACACTGTAATATGCTCAGTGCAATTCCTCAAGGAAACGATCCTTAAAAATCAAGCAGAGCCGGAGCCACACAAGCAGCGACGTCCCATGACCAAGTTTTGTAAAACTATTTTATTTCGCAAATGCTTGACCAAGGGCGTCGAGGATTTAAAAACCATTTTATTTTAAACCCTAGTTTTTCCCATCGTCATATTTTATTTTAGATAGAAGGGGTCATCGACATCCGTACATAAGTTATTCAAGGACATAAGATAGAAGGGGTTACAAAGGACAGGGCATCAAGTTATTCAAGGCAGGGTCAAATGCAGCACATGGTTTAGGCCGGACGGATCCGATTACGAATGGCAGCCAAAAATAGTCGTGTTCCTAATTATGCGAGTTTTAAAAATTAAAATAAATTTTAAATCATGGGTCCAATATGGTCAAGGGTGACTTGCCTTGCTCGAGGTCTTGCACGTCTTCGACAAAATCATCCTTCGGCGACTCCTCGGAAACGGCCTCTATGCGTCGCAAAAAGAAAACACGCAAAAACACCAAGAATCAGAACCTATATCATACAACTAATAGTGCCAATGTGTAGATATCATTTTTAGAAAAATTTTGAGAGTTGAATGGGCTCAAACGGAGCTACGGTTTAGTTTGGGCTATTTTCTTGGAATAAAAAGAATTAAATATATTTTTAGGAAAGAAAAAAAAATAAAAAAATAAAAAGATCCAGAGCTGACAGGTTGGGCCCTTGGGTCAGGAGAGAGAAAAGGAATAGTACTGGCTAACATGTGGGGTCAAGCTGTCAGGGGAGGAAGAGAGAGGTTGGTGGCTAACATGTAGGGCTGGCAAATAGTAAAGAGAGAGAGGGAGCTGAGATTGACAGGTGGTGCCTGGTGCTACAGTGAATCGAGAGAGATCAGAGAGGCAGACAGGTGGGGTCCAGGAGGTGGGCCGTGGTGGCTGACGTGGCGTCCACGCGGCAATGCCATGTCGGCCAGGTCTGCCGGAGCAGCCACGGCGGGGAATCGACGGCTGGCACGGCGAGGATCGGCGAGCGGTCAACATGGGCAGAGAGCGGAGGAGACGAGGAATTAACTGAATGGCTCGGATTGGCATATTGGGCTCTGGAAGATGGTCGGCGGTGGTGGTCCAGAGCCGGCGGCGGCGGCGGAGGGAGAAGATCATCGCCGACGACCATTCTAGCGGTGGAATGGCTCGGGATGGGTTGGTCCGAGTTCGGCATTATGCGAGGAAGAACTGGGAGGAGGTTAATTGGTCTTTACCTTCGTCTACGGCGAGATACAGAGCGGTGACAATGGTGGACGGCGGCGGCGAAAAATTGGGCGTTTTCAGTTTAGGGGCTAATTGACGGCGGGGAGTGGCGGAGAAGCTTCCTGGGGGGTCCAAGGAACTTGACGGTGGTGGTGGCTTGGTCTGGGGTGGTCGGGAACATCGGTGGGGGCTCGGTCAGTACACGGCGGAAAGGGGATTCACGTCGGCGAGCTTGCTCAGGCTTGCTTCTTGGCGACCGAGGGAAGGGGAGTGTTGCCCTATATATAGCGGAGCTTGGGGCACTAGAGAACGGCAAACAAAGGCGGTGGGAGAAGGGATAAACTCGAGCTCGGCCGACGAGACGCATCAATGGCGTTGGTCACTGTGGCGCGCGTCATCGGCTGTAGAGAGGGAAAATGGGTCGTGGAGGGGATGGCGAAGCGACGGGACGAGGTGGCCGGGCGTGCGCTTTGACTTTCGACGCTCACCGAGGAGAAAAGCTGGGCGGCCATGGCGTGGGTGACGTCGGGCGTACGAGACGAGATGGCGGAGCGGTTTTCTCGCTGGCGCTGATGCCACGCAAGGATGGCGAGGGTTGACAAAGGTGTCCACGAGCTTTTAAGGCGGCGACAGGCCAGTATGGGCAGGTACGGGGAGAGAACAGAGAGAGAACTCGAGAGAGATTGAGAGAAGAGAGAGAGAGAGCGACGGCCGGAGGAAGACGAAGGCACTGTCGCTGGGCTGACAAGCGGGGTCACGCGGCAGAAGTAATCTCGTCCATCCGCATGTTTGCATCGGGCGGCCAAGGAGACGGCGGAGACGGGGCGGCTGACGTGCGGGCCCCGTGGGATTAAATCCCAGGCGTGCGCGCCTGCGCTGGGCCGAGCGGGCCGCGCCTCGGGGGAACAGAGGCAAGTCGAGAAAGAGAGGAGGCGGCCCGACTGGAACAGTGGTGTTTCATCTTTTTCAGAGATTTATTTGAATAGGTTTTTGGGGGATTTGAATTTGGAAATTGATTTAAATGAGGTTTTGAATTTTTGCAAAAATTTTGGGAAGTTTGTAGAGGCTCTAGGACTGATTTTTGAAGAGAATTTTGAGATCTCACATAGGCACAAAAATTCCAAATCGATTAAAGGGCCATATTTTCGAATTTAGCTTTTTATTAAAATAGTTTTTGGCACAAGAAAAATGCAACCATTACACGCCCCTTTTGGCCGCGCTCTGTTCGGTCCAAAAAGACGCCGCGCACGCCCATGTCATCGCTGCCCCACCACGGACAAGCGAGCCCGCCCAAGCACTTCAAAAATGGCCGCCCGATAGACCGACATCCACCTCCCATTTCATCGTCGCCGTTGATCGATTTTTTGCCCCGGGAGAAATCCCGCGCCGCCTCGGCGTCTAACCCACCCTTCTCTCTCTTTTGCATGTTTGGCTCCAATAATTGGAGCTCTCCCCCTCCACCGCCTATAAAAGCCCCTTCCGAACCCCCAATCTCCGTCCCTTGGTCCAGTGCCTGTGAATGCCACCCGGGGTCGTCGTCTTCCCAAAACTCGGTCGACGCCGCTGCCGAACCACCTTGGCACCTCCCCTCCTGAGCCGCGGAGAACGCCGCCCCTCCAGCTTCTTCCCTTGACCGGTTCCCGTGCGACCCGAGGACGCGGCGCTTCCGAAAACCCATCAAACACGTTTCACCGCTCCCGATCCCGAGCTCTGCCGCCCGTCTAATCCCGTCGCCGATGAGCTCCTCCGTCGTGTTCCCTTGCGCAACCATCTCTGGATGTTTCTTCCGCACGCCTCTTGTCCCCAGCTCTCCTCGGCTCGTCGCCGAGAGCCGCCATGGCTGTCGCCAAGTCCTCCCTTTTTCCCTCCCCACCGTCATCGGGCTCTCGTCGCCGGCCGCCGTTGCTCGGCCTCTTAGCACTCTGAACCATTCGTTGGTTCCTCTATACCCTGCTCCCTAACGGCACTGCCACTCGCTCTCGGGCTCTCGCCGCCATGGTCATCACCGCCTTTCTCCCCCCCCCCTTACTCTCTCCACTGCCTCTGCCCTCCCGTCGCCGGTCATCCCCCGCCATCGAAAACTCAATCCGAGCCGCTCCTATGATTTGCCTCGGTTCCCTTCTTCTGATGGCTCCGCCGCTCGCCGGGATCCTCCTCGCTGGCGTGAGCCATTCATTCTCTGTATCCTCTCTCGCTCCTGGGCACGTTGGAGGAGGACACGTGGACGCTAGCTTGGCTCGGCCTGGTTCCACGCGTGTCAGCTCGATGCCTCGCCTCTCTATCCCTGCGCCCGGACCACCTGCCCACAGACACTATCATGTGGGCCCAATCGCTGTAATCCACCGTTGACCAGCCTGTGCTCCCTTTGTGTGGCTGCCAAATGGGCCACCTAGGCCCCCCTGCCTACCCGCAGACAGCTGGGCCCTGCATCTCATCCCGACCCACTCCCTCTGTTCTCCCATGCCCATGGGCCATCCCTGTCAGTGGCACAGTAAAATTCTAGGGAATATTCCCCTCTGAAAATCAAAACAAATCCTTTTTCATTTAGCAGAAATCTAATTAAACTTCGGAAATTCATATCTTTTAATCCGTGACTCCGATTGACTCCGTTCCAACTCCAGTAATTTTCTAAAATTGAGATATATCTAATGGCACTATTATTAGCACTAAATAGGATCTTTTTACTAGTCTTTGTGTAGATTTTTGTGTGTTTGCGCATAGTATCGGTCACCGGAAATCTCGTTTCGGAGCGGAATTCGCAACGATTTCTCGACGACTCGTGAAGACCTAGAGCAAGGAAAGTCACCTTTGATCAATCGAGCCTGTATGTGAACTTAAATTATTTTAATTGTGAAATCCTGCATCGATATGCGTGCACTACGTCGTTTGGTCCCGTCTGCGAGTTAGACCGGGTGACCTACCCAACCTTGCTGCATTTAAATCCACCCTTGATGATTGTAATACCCTGTTCCCTTGTAACCACCACTATCGTGTCTCAGTATGCGTGCACTATTGTACGACTACCGACGGTCGCCCCTTTAACTTAAAAATTTGGAAACTTCTTGGGTAAAATATAGTTTTACGAAACGTTTGAAATACCCGACACCTGGGTCGGTGCCTTGTGAAAGCAAAATAAATTTTAAAATGGACATTTGCGACACAAGGCTGATCTAGTGTGTGAGATGCCTGTGTGGTCGCTTTAAGGACCGATTCCTTCAGAATTCCATCCGAGCATATGACAGTACAACCACATGGGTGAATTGGGAAGCCCCTGGCCGAGTAACTAGACTCTTATGGACGCCTTGCGTGCCATTGGACTGTGGATCGTGCGGGAGGACGGCGGGGTTGCCTCCTGGGTTCCTGGTACAGCATGGTCGTGGACCTACCCTGTGATTGGTCTCGAGGACCCCTCCAGTTGGCATGGGGTAACCTAAGAGGGCTAGGGAAATGCCTTGTCGCGAAAACCACTAGGCCACCGTTCGTGCATGCTTTGTGTGAGCTGGTGGTTAGAGTGAGTCGCGTTGTCTAGGTAAAGTGTACCCTCTGTAGAGGTCTAAACTATTTGAACAGCCGTACCCACGATCATGGGCGGATGTGAGATGATTCCTTAGCGTAGTTTTATTTTACCCTGTTTGCAAATGTGTGTGTGGTTTCAGGAACTGTGTGAAAGAGATGCCATTAAGGACGCTGGAGGTCCGATGAAATGGCTTGGCTGTCGTGGACAGTAGGACTCGGGAAGTCCAGAAAAACGCTTTGTCTCAGGAAGCCATTTGATGTGGATTCTTGATTGCGAAAACTGGAGAAATAAACATTGATGCATCTTTCACTCCGATCGGGCGAGACTCACCTCACCCTGATTGTTGAGAAGCACACACTAGCAGTTTTAAAAAGATTTAAACAAGCAGATTGAAAAATAACCAGCCTCTCTTTGAAGCTTGCAACAACCACTTAAGTTCCCTTGGCTTGCTGAGTATGTAAGTGCTCACCCTTGCTCTCTAGATGTATATAGTTCTTCGCCGGGAGCTAAAGCTGGAGTTGCAGTGAAGTAAAGATTAGAGTTTCGTTCTAGTTCCCAGCCGTTGCCTGTGCGTTGGGACTTAGTCTGTTGTTTCGCTACTGCCGCTGCCTCTGTTTGTTCATTGCTGTCTCCGGCTTGCTCCGAAGTTGCAACTTAAGTTAAGGTATATATTTAATTAATTAATTAATTATTTAAGGTACTGCAATGATGCATTTCTAATTACCGTGGATACCAGCGCTGTGTCCTGGGACTGGTATCTATATCGCGGTACCGCGGGAGGGCAGTTAGCGCTGTTTTCTTGCGGCACGCCCTATTTGGTGTCGTTGTACGGTGGTGCTAGATCGGGGTGTGACAGATTTGGGTGTTTTCGGTTCAGAGGCTAATCGACGGCAAGGAGTGGCGGAGAAGCTTCCCGGTGGTTCAAGGAACTCGGCGGCGGCGGTGGCTTGGTCTGCGGTGGTCTGGAACGGAGGCGCTGCTCGGGTCAGTGCACGGCGGAGGAACTCTCTCGGTGATAGGCTAGCTCGGGTGCTCGTCTTGGTGACCGGAATAGGAGGGGAGGTTGCTCTATTTATAGCGGAGCTCTGGCGCTATCCGACGGCGAACAATGGCGGTGGGAGTAGGGATAAGCTCGAGCTTTGGCTGACGGGACATAGCAATGGCGCAACGCTGTAGCGGGCGTCAGCGGCGTGGCAGAGAAGAAAAACGGAGCGTGGAGGTGATGGTGAAGCGACGGGGCAGTGAACGAGCCCCTGCGGATTGACTCTCGGAGCCTAGCGGTGAGGGAAAAAGCTGCGACGGCCATGTCTTCTTTGACTCCGGTGCTCGGGTCGAGGCGACAGCGCGGATTTGTCGCCGGTGGTAACGCAAGGATGGGATGACGGCGTTGACGACGGAGGCCAGTGCTTAAAAAGGGAGTGACAGGGAGGTATGGGCGAGGAGGAATCGAGAGAGATCGGGAGAGAAGAGAGGGAGCGAGGCGCGCGGCGGGAGGAGGAAGACGACATTGTCGTCGTCGGTTGATAAATGGGGCTTGTGTGGTAGTGTCGATCGGAGCCATTCACGCGCGAGCATCGGGCGGCCGAGAGCGAGGGCAGAGGCGGGGTCGCCGACACGCGGGGTCCGCGGGGATTTTAATCCCGCGCACGCACGGCTGGGCCGAGCGGGCCGCGAGGAAGAGAGAGAGAGCCGGCCAAGATTGAGGGAGGGCGGCCCAGCTTGCACCGAAGCTTTTTATATTTTTCCAGAGATTGTTCTAATTAGTTTTTGGAGGATTTAAATTTTAGAAATTTGATTTTTGAATAGGGTTTAATTTTGAGAAAAATTTAGGGGATTTTTTATAAAGGTTCTAGGGCTGATTTTTGGAAAAAATTTTGAGACCACACTAGGCACAAAATTCCAAACTCGACTAAGGAGCCATTTTTGAATTTCGATTTTTATTTAAAATAGTTTTAACACAAAATAAAAATGCAACCATTACAGCAACATGCTATCCTGGGAAGGCTCGGCAAAGGCCTTGTCGCGAACCTCCCCGCTTGGCCAGTGAGGGAGTAAGCTCGCGTCGTGTGGGAAAAGCGTGCACCCTTTGCAAAGGTCTATAAACTGTTTGAACAGCCATGTCCACGGTTACGGGCGAATGTAAAGTGATTCCTCTAGCGTAGATTTTATTTTATAAATATCTATGCAATTATTTTGTGGGTTGGGAACCGTTACCAGAATCGGTCTGTGTGACTGATAGATGGCTTGTGTGGCCTGAAACGGGCCTGTGTGGCCCGGGGCGTTAGATGACACCGTAGTTAAGTTAAGTGACAAGTTTTAAAATAAAGGATCCACCTCAATGGAGGTACTAGAGGATGGTACACTCCGAATCAGAATTTGTGACAAGTCTTAGATTTGTGGAATGGGTGGAGACGCGAGTCTCTTCCCAACTAACTTAATTGTGGTGAGTTATTGCAAAGCAACTTACGGAATGAATTGAAGTGTGAGCTTCTTTCCGACAACACAAAGAGCACACTTAGATTTTTTTTAAAAAAAAAAATCTTTGAAGACCACTTTTGCAAAATAACCCTAACCTTCTTTGCTAACCCTTGCATGTCACCTAATTTCCATGACTTGCTGAGTACCTCGTGTACTCACCCTTGCTTACTTTCTCTCAGAAGTCTATAAAGATAAAGACCCCACCCTCAGCCATTATTATTAGGATCAAGTCGAGTACGAAGAGTTTTAGGGTTTCGATCTAGGTCCTAAGCTTTGCTTGTGGGTAATAGATCTACCCGTGTTTTTTCGTTGTCTACTTTTGTAATGTATCATTGTATATCTCAGGTTCTGTCCGAGGCTACACCTTATGTAAGGACTATGTATATTAAATAAAGCAGGTTTAACAATGATTCACCGATGTCCTGTATGTACCAGCTGATCTCTTGGACTGATACAATATTATAGGTAATGGCATTCCTCCTCTATTAACCTGTATGAGTTAACGGGAGACGGGCGTTACAGAGAGGAACCACTTACACAAAAGATAATAGCACAAAAATATTTTGTGTAGCATATGAAAGATGATTAACACTAAAAATAACAACAGAAAAGTATTATATATAGAATATGACATATAAATTATATTTTATAAAAAATTTAGTAATGTAAAAAATGTTGAAAGTTATACACAAACTTCTGTGTCGTATAAGGAGGCTATACAAAAAATTTCATAATTTTTTGAAACTTCTAGTGGGATAAATCAATTTTCATCCTTGTATGTTTATAAGGGCATTTTGGGTACTTTTAAAAAAAAGTACCTGATCCAATGGTGTATTGTAGAAACTATTAACAACTCAGTGGTATATTATAGAAAGAGATAATATCGATGGCAAATCGTTCAATTGGTAAAATCAGTGGTATAGAGTAGATTCTCTCTATATAATATTGTATTCCTCTTTTCAGCACAATACGAATCTCAATAAAGCATCTAATGGCTTAGCATGTAGGTGCATATGCACTTGCGTCGTAAAAATTCTTTCCAGTGAGCTCAGTGATTACCAGAAGAAAGAGGTGGCAGTGAGGTCTGGTTGTCACTCTTGATTGCTGTTTCAGCAATTTCTGCATAGAAGCAAAATATGCATAAATCAGATGGTGGTTTCTGCAAGCAATCATTTCTTATTTTCTGCACGAAAACGAAAGGAAATGGCAGAATAGAGTAAGATAATTAATTGTCTTCAAGTGACTGACCAAGGCGGCCGGGGCCGCCGGCCAGACGAGCGAGGATGCCCATCAGCGGCGCGTTGTTGTAGGTGGCCACCTCCGTCTGCACGTAGTTGCTCCTCTCGTCGGCGAAGTCGTCGCGCTCGTTTGGGCCGCCGACCACCGCGCCGTCAAGCAGGTTCGGGTTGCTGCCGGCGCGGCCGAACCAGTTCGCGTACCCGTCCTTGCAGCTCACGAACGACGGGTTGGTCTTGACGGAGACGATGGACGCGCCGCGATGGTGCGCGTGCTGCGGGTACCTCGCGCCGTACCCGACCATGTAGCTCATCCCCTTCGGGTTGCTGCCCAGGATGTAGTCCACCTGCGACTTGGCCAGCGCCAGGAGCTCGGACGGCGGCGCCGGCGGCCCGGCAGGACACCGCACGGCTTTCCCGCCGCCACCGGCGGCGGCGAGGTGGTCGGAGTAGACCGCCAGCAGGAACGACGCGCTGGTGACGAACTGGACGTTGCTCCAGCTCTGGTGGTACAGCAGGCCGCCGGGCGTCCTGCCGACGTTGCCGCCGCCGCCGCCGCCCTTGCCGAGGCACGAGCACGCGAAGACGTCCGCCTTCTGCTGGTATCTCTGCAGCGCGGCGGCGTGCTGCCCGGCTTTGCCTTGCAGGAGAAACTGCATGCAAAGGATGAGCTTGTGCCGGTTTGGAGCGAGTAGTACTTCCGTTTCCGACAAAATGTGGTAATCACTGTAGCATTTCATATCATACCTTGGCAGCTAGGACCTGCACTCCTGGGTACTTGACGTCCCAGCCGAATTCGTTGGTAGCCCAGCCGGTTCCGCCTAGCGCGTCACCATTGTTAGCCAAGTAATCCAGGTAGCGACGGCCGTTGGTAGCCTGATATAGCCACGCCGACGCCCACAATAGCTCATCCTAAAGTGCATACATTGGATATCAATATTAGCTGTAAATATGGTTGAGAACCGGGCGTTGCTCGGATGGCTAGCCTTGCCGTCGTGCACGCAGCCCACCCGGGTTCGATCCTAAACAATCGTAATCCTGGTGCCTCACGGAGGGCTATGTACATCCGATTTGGACATAGAGGCCGGGTATCATTTCAAAAAAAAAAAAGCTGAAAATATGGTCAATTGTCAACTAGTACGTGGCTACTCATTTGTCGGAACGCACCCCGTATCCACTGAATGACCCATAAAAGCTCTACGCGATCGGAATGCTGTTGTCGTACTTTCCACGGTACTTGTCGGCGAAATCAATCAGCTGGGCACATGAAGTAATTGAGTAATAGTTCAAATATTGTGAATATATTTTTTTTCGTTTTGTTTAGTTATCTCAGACTCGAAAGGACATACCTGCTTAGAGTGTTCCAGGAGTTGGTTTGCATAGGTCGGGTTGAAGCGGCGGAACACGAGTGACGCAGCAGCCAATGCCGCGGCGGTTTCTCCGGCAAGGTCAGAACCAGGATGTTGAGGGTCAAGGCGATACGCCTGACGGCTCGTCGTCGTGTCTTCTGGCCGCTGCCAGCAGCTGTGGTCTGAGTCACCATCTCCAACCTGCAAAAGAATCAACCAACCATTCATGTACAACATTCCAAATATGTGCTGCTACAGGTCAAATGTGTGCTGCTACAGGTCATTGAAACCACTACATTGATACATACGAATCTAGACAAATTCACAAGACACACAGCTACATAGGGAGGGAGAGGATGAATTTGCAGTCATTCTTCGTTGCCAATTAATTCAGTCCAGCTCACCGTTCAGTGTTTCCATTTGAATTGATGAGGAATTGAAATTCGCGGCAAAAGAAACTTCAAATGCAACATCTGACCAGGTAATAAACACAACATTTTCCTTTTCGCCAATGCCACGTAGACGTGCATGCACTCGAGTTGGCAGAAACGATCGAGCAAGCCAATGCAGAGCTAGCGAAGTGACGCAATCACCGACCTCTCCGTAGAGCACGTTGGGCTCCGGGTGCGCCTTGACGAAGTAGTCGGCGCCCCACTTGACGGCCTCCATGGCGTGGCCGAGCTCGCCGGCCGCCGCCATCTGCTTGCCGTACTCGAGGACGCTCCACGCCATCATGGTCACCGTGAACGCCATCGGAAACCCAAACTTGACGTTGTCGCCGGCGTCGTAGTAGCCACCTACAAGATCCACCTGAAAAGAAAAAAAAAGGCAACAAATCCATGGAGATGTAGAACACGTTCTTGCAAATCGTACTCAAGAAGAGAGAGAGACAGGTTGCTGGTCCGCTGCAATGGCGCACGTACCCCGTTGGCCTTGCCGTCGACGAGGCCGGAGTTGGCTCTCCAGGTGATCCTCTGGTTACGGGGGAGCACGCCGGAGCGCTGCGCCTCGAAGTAGAGGATGCTCTTGCTCAGCGCCTTGCGGTAGTCATGGCCGCCACCGCCGCCACGCACCACTTGCGCCGTGGCGGCAAGCACCACGGCGAGGCCGAGGAGATGAACCATGGGCGACGCACCTGATCTTCCTCCTCTCCCCCTGGCCATGGCTGAAGGCTAACCAATGAGCAATGAACGAGATGCTACAATGTGTCCAAGAATGAAGGGTTAGGGACTGTATTTACATTTCGAGGGAGGAGAGAAAAGGCAAGAAAAATAAAGAGGGTGATATCATGAATTTAAAGAAAAGTAATGAGGATGATCTCATGAATCTATCTTCTATTGGGTATCTCCATCCATATGTACATGTATATCTTCTACTCTCTTCAGTCATAAATATATAACGTTAGCAGAAAATTTGGTTAACATTTTGAAATTCTGACTATCGATGAATTTTACAATACTTAGTCTCAATAATTGGAATTAGAATTGACACGATAAAAATATATTTTAGTCTAAAGAACTTAAAGATTTATAAATGGTATACACATACGTAGCAAATTCATCTCTAAGAAAACAAGTAAATATTTGAAAAAGAAAGAGATTAACTCTAATGATATTCATAATGGCCAGCTAGTCACACGATTGGATTGGTGATTTGTCTACTTATATACCAAAAGTCCATGAAAGGTTTCTAAATTTAAGGAGAAAAATATATAAGAAATTATTTAAATTCTAAAAGGAGAAAGCATCCACCCAATAGGCAATAACACACTATTGGCTCAATGTATATGTTAATATGTACCTACCCTACGAAATTAATATATCTTCTGCCTCAAAGTCCATGAAAGGTTTTGGAGATTTATGAAGAAAAAAGAACAGCTAAACATTCATTTAACTAGTGAGTGGTGCAAAGAAGAAGAAGAGGAGGATGATGAAAACATGCCTACTTTGAATAGCATCATCACTTCTGTTTCTTCTACAAGGTTTCATGAAACTTACTGTTCATCACGATGTTGCTGTTTTATACTGTTCGTTCTCATCACCCGGGTTCTCACCTTGGGCCGGCCCAGATAGGCCGGAGGGGTGGCCAGCTCAGATCTAGGCCGAGCTGCCAGGCCGAATCGGCCCAACCGACGGCATATTATGGCTTTATCTAAAAGGGAAAAAAAGGATTCGCTAGATTTTAGATGTCTGAAAATTTGTAACTTTTCAGTCATCTAAAATTACATATTGCTAAGATTAAAATTGTAATACTACGCAATGTGCAATTTTATTTTATTTTGACTACAATTTGAATGGTTTTGCTTTATTTTTTATTTTAGTTTGAACACTTTTGCATGTAAGTTGGTATTTTTTTAATGAATTGTAAATTTATTTTAAGTTTAGGTTAGTATAATTTATTGTTTAACCTTTTATCTATAAAAATAGTAGGAGTGAGAGAATCATACGATTGCCATTGAAATTTTCAGTCAACTGAAAACTACACTCGTAGTAAACAAATATTACCACCCTGTTACATGCGTGCCTAGTTTTCATGCTTATTCCTGGTTCTCTGAAGTTGTTATCATTGGGAGAAGTTCTTTTGCACACTTAGGTGGCCTCTACCAGTGTGGATTTTCGAGTTCCTAAAACGATGTCTTTTTGTGAAAATCATTCACGATAGGTTAATTTGGTTCTTAGACCCTAGTTCCAAGTCCTTTAAATATAGGATATATTAATTATGATACGCCTTAAATTAATACTTAGATAGGCACCAAGTTACAAAAGTTATAGGGGATATTTTTTTTTCCAAGAACAAAATGTATGTACACACACATTAGAGTCATGTCAAAGTTTAAAAACGAGAAGAAAAATACATGGTCGTTCATTACTGCAGAAAACCAGAACGAAAAATGTGCTTATACATGGTTCCATGACCAGGATGAGTAAAGAAAAAGAAACAATATGGTATACACGCTAGTTTGCTGGTCATTAATTGATAGCTACTGAATCCGATCAATCTGCCTCCGGTCCTCCGACAATGTACCTCTTCTTCTGCTTTCCCGTCATCGTATTCTCCTGCAGTGAGAAAACCCAAAATTAATTAAGAACAAGCTGCAAACGATCCATACCATGATGATAATATGAGAGAGAGAGAGAGAGGTGTTGAGCTCCCTTCACTCCAATCAATAGAGGAAGACAATGGCGGGTTCATCTCCCAGATCATGCAAACCCATGCAAGTGCAGGCCTACATTAGTTGCCTTGTACTCCAGAGGTATCCATGAACCGGCAGCTCTATCCTACCACTTCCTCTTCTGAATTGGAGAGAAGGGAGCTCGTCTTCTTCTTCTTCTTCACCCCTTCAAAACACATGAAAACATCCGTCGATCGAATTCCAACGCAAAAGAACCAGACACTACGAAAAAATATTTGACGAAGCTGGCTAAATGAATCCTTGTTCCATGGGTTTCTAGCCTAGGAACACATGAGTTCGGAGTACAAGGATTGCTTAGGGGTTGGTGAGTTTATATAGAACTCAGGGGCAAATCCTGGCCGTTGGATCAGATGCAGGGTCCTCACATATATGGACATAAAACTTGCCATTTTTCTTGGCATTGCCTTTTTATTCGTGATGTTTAATTGGTATGCATCATGCATGCAAGGCAAGTGAGGCTGGCGGCATTGGCCTTGTTTCTTAATTAAAATATTTTTGCGAATCTCTTAGTGTTGTATATACAACAATTTAACGGCCGGATTAAACTGTGAGATGGAGAAATCATCAAATCTGTGTAACCATGGTGATATATTGGCATGAGTATATTAGTAAATCTGTGTAATTATGGTGATATAACTTGGCAAGAGTATATTTGTAAAGATGATTCCGTAACCTTTAGTATTATCTTCGAAGTCTTTCCATGCAAATTTATTTCCTTTTTAGAGACGATTCTCACAACGTTTGTTAACATTGCTGTGAAGTTTCCATATCCATTGAGTTATTTCTATTATATAGAGCTGTTCTCCTCTCTCTAATTCAGGTTGAAGATATTGAAGGTTCCGGTTTTGTTTCTATACCTAAGCCACTATCTGTGGATTAGTACGCTAACCGTGCTAAGTTTTGCTATTATCATTTTTGCTTGAAATTGCTGCTAAGGGTCTATACCCATTATATATATATATCACTCCAATGATTTCTACTTTGTTACTATCGGTATCAACTTGAAATCCTAGGACTGGTATCAGCTATCACAGTTTCGAAGGAATGGTTCGCCGTCCTTCACGGCACGTTCTATCTAAGGCTGGCTTTTACGACGGTATCAGGTTAGAGTGTGACAACTTACAACTAGATTGAACCAAACCAAGCCAAAAAGAAGTGCCCAATCCATATAATGTAAGTTGACCACACTGGAACTGAGCTGTCCTTCTCCATGGTTGCCTAATTACTTCTCCTTGCACGACCTTACTGTTCATCACGGTGTTACTGTTTTATACTGTTTGTTGGGTCTCACCCTGGACCGCCCCAGGTGGGCCGGAGGGGTGACCAACTCAGAACAGCAACCGGCCTAGAAGGCCGAGCTGCCAGGCCGAATCGGCCCAACCGAGGGGGCACGCAGCCTACCTTGGGCGGCATCAAAATGCCCACGGGCGGTTCGGACGAAGCATATTATGGCTTTATCTATAAAGGAAAAAAAACGTATTTGCTAGTTCTTAGATGTCTGAAAATTTGTAACTTTTCAGTTTTTTAAAATTACACATTGCTAAAACTGAAATTTTAATACTATGTAATGTGCAAATTTAGTTTATTTTTACTACAATTTTGTCAATGTATATGGTTTTGCTTTATTTTTTATTCAGTTTGAACACTTCTAATTTTGTATTTTTTTAATGAATTGTAAATTTATTTTAAGTTTAGGTTAGTGTAATTTATTGTTTAACATTTTACCTATGCAAATAGTGGGAGTGATAAGAATCATAATATTACCATTAAAATTTTCAGTCAACTGAAAACTAAACACTCGCAGGAAAAAAATATTACCACCTGGCTACATGCGTGTCTAGTTTTCATGCTTATTCCTGGTTCTCTGAAGTTGTTCTCATTGGGAGAAGTTCTTTTGCACACTTCGGTGGCCTCTACCAGTGTGGATTTTCGAGTGCCTAAAACGTTGTGAACATCATTCACGATAGGTTAATTTGGTTCTTAGACCATAGTTCCAAGTCCTTTAAATATAGGATGCATTAATTCTGACACGCCTTAAATTAAGACATAGATAGGCACCACGTTACAAAAGTTACAGGGGATCTTCTTTTTTCCAAGAACAAAATGTATGTACACACACATTAGAGTCATGTCAAAGTTTAAAAATGAGAAGAAAAATACGTGGTCGTTCATTACTACGGAAAACCAGATCGAAACATATGCTTATACATGGTTCCGTGACCACGATGGGGAAAGAAAAAGAAACAATACGGTATACACGCTAGTTTCCTGGTCATTAATTGATAGCTACTGAATCCGATCAATCTGCCTCCGGTCCTCCGACAATATACCTCTTCTTCTGCTTTCCCGTCATCGTATTCTCCTGCAGTGAGAAAACCCAAAATTAATTAAGAACAAGCTACAAACGATCCATACCATGATGATAATATGAGAGAGAGAGGTGTTGAGCTCCCTTCACTCCAATCAATAGAGGAAGACAATGTCGGGTTCATCTCCCGGGTCATACAAACCCATGCAAGTGCAGGGCTACATTACTTGCCTTGTACTCCAAAGGTATCCATGAACCGGCAGCTGTATCCTACCACTTCCTCTTCTGAATTGGAGAGAAGGGAGCTCGTCTTCTTCTTCTTCTTCTTCTCCCCTTCAAAACACGTGAAAACATCCGTTGATCGAATTCAAACGCAAAAGAAGAAGACACTATGGAAAAAGGGTGACGAAGCTGGCTAAATGAATCCTTGTGCCATGGGTTTCTAGCCTTTGAACACATATATGGACAGAAAACTTGCCATTTTTCTTGGCATTGCCTTTTTTTATGTGATGTTTAATTTGTATGCATCATGCATGCATGGCAAGTGAGTCCTGCGGCTGTGGCCTTGTTTCTTAATTAAAATATTTTTGAGAATCTCTTAGTGCTGTATATACAGCAATTTAACGGCCGGATTAAACTGTGAGATGGAGAAATCATCAAATCTGTGTAATCATGGTGATATAACTTGGCATGAGTATATTAGTAAATCTGTGTAATTATGGTGATATAACTTAGCAAGAGTATATTTGTAAAGATGATTCCGTAACCTTTAGTATTATCTTCGAAGTCTTGCCATGCAAATTTATTTCCTTTTTAGAGACGATTCTCACAATGTTTGTTAACATTGCTGTGAAGTTTCCATATCCATTGAGTTATTTCCATTACACCTAGCTGTGCTTGATGATTCACAGTTTTTTTTTATATTGAATTGATGTTTGCGATGCATGCATATATGCAAATGGAAACAAATTCCCACCAAATGGTGAGACGTTAGCAAGTTCACGCACGCGAACATGTACACAACTGGTACATATTCGCAATGGCCATTGCACGTTTCGTTCTAGACGAGCTTGTAGCCTGTGACCCAGACGTCGGCCGGCGGCGCGGCGTGGACGTAGACGAAGGCGGCGCTCTTGCCGGCGGGCAGCGACGTGAGCCAGCTCGGGAGCACGTAGCCGTACGGTGCCCTGTCGAGTCCCCACACCGGGCCGTACAGCTTGCCGATGCCGATGTGGAGCTCCTCCACCGTCTTGCCAGACCTGTTGGTCACCGTCACCGAGTACCGGTGGTATGTCCTGCCGTTCTTCTTCCACGACGCCGTCGCGTTCTGCTCGATCTCCACCGGCGATGCGTGCTGGTGATTGGTATGGTTTGCAGCAACCGCTGCATGAAAGCAAAGATGCATTAATGCAATTATGAGATTTCTGATTGCAATCAACCAATCATTTCTCAGTTGATATCTGTGCACATACCGTCTCGAAGTGACTGACGAAGCCGGCCGCGGCCACCATGGCCGGCGGCCAGACGAGCGAGGACGCCCATCAGCGGCGCGTTGTTGTAGGTGGCCGCCTCCGTCTGCTCGTAGTTGTTCCTCTCGTCGGCGAAGTCGTCGTGCTCGTCGGGGCCGCCGACCACGGCGCCGTCGAGCAGGTTCGGGTTGCTGCCCTGGCGGCCGTACCAGCTCGCGTAGCCTTCCCTGCAGCTCACGAACGACGGGCTGGCCTTGATGGAGACGATGGACGAGCCGCGGTGGTGCGCCTGCCGCGGGTACGTCGCGCCGTACCCGACCATGTAGCTCGTCCCCCTCGGGTTGCTTCCCAGGATGTAGTCCACCTGCGACTTGGCGAACGCGAGGAGCTCGGACGGCTGCGCCGACCCGGCCGAGCACCGCACGGCTTGCCCGTCGCCGCCGGCGAGGTGGTCGGAGTAGACCGCCAGCAAGAACGACGCGCTGGTGACGAACTGGATGTTGTTCCACTTCTGGTGGTACAGCATCCCGCCGGGCGTCCTCTCGACGTTGTTGACGGAGCCCTTGCCGAGGCACGAGCACGCGAAGAAGTCGGCCTTCTGCTGGTAGCTCCGCAGCACGGCGGCGTGCCCGCCGGCTTTGCCTTGCAGGAGAAACTGCATGCAACATGGTGGTGTCAATTGAGAGCTTTTGCCGGCAACATGTGGTAATCACTGTAGCAGTTCAGACCTTGGAAGCTAGAACCTGCACTCCTGGGTACTTGACGTCCCAGCCAAACTGGTTGATTGACCAGCCAGTGCCACCTAGCGCTTCACCATTGTTAGCCAAGTAATCCAGGTAGCGACGGTCGTCGGTCGCCTGATATAGCCACGCCGACGCCCACAATAGCTCATCCTGAAGAACATGTACTTTTTTTTAGATAATGGATTAAAAACCTGGCCTCTACGAAGAACATGTACTAGATATTAATTATATGATCTTCTAAAAGTGTGGCCAATTGTCAAGTATGTAGTTGTCAATGTTGTCAAAACGCACCCCATATCCGCTGAAAGACCCGTAATAGTTCCTTGCGACCGTAATGCTGTTGTCATACCTTCCCCTGTACTTGTCGGCGAAATCAAACAACTGGGCACACCAAGTAAGTTAAGAATAACTCAGTTATAAGAGGCAGGATATATTTTATTACTTAAGAAATAATATCCATTATCTAAAAAAAATTAGTTATACTTCAACATTGTATTTTCTTTCTTATTTGTGTAATTTGTGTACTTATTAGCTCAGGTTCGAATTGACACACCTGCTTAGAGTGTTGCAGGAGTCGGTTTGCATAGCCCGGGTTGGAGCTACGGAACACGAGTGACGCAGCCGCCATTGCCGCGGCGGTTTCTCCGGCGAGGTCAGACCCAGGATTCTGAGGGTCAAGGCGATACGCCTGACGGCTCGTCGTCATGTCCTCCGGCCGTTGCCAACAGTTGTGGTCGGAGTCACCATCGCCGACCTGAAAAAGAATCACACACATCCAGTCATGTACGAAGAGTGTGTGCCACTGCAGGTCATAGCAAGCACTGCACTAAAGCATACAAATTCAGACAAAAAAATTTAACAGAGGATGATTTGCAGTCATCTTCCATTGCCAATACAAATTCAGACAAAAGAAAACAGAGGATGATTTTGCAGTCATTTTTCGTTGCCAATTTATTTCATACAGTTTACCATTTCAATATTTCAATTCAAATTAGCGGTGTAAACGACAATTGAGGGTACTCCTTTTCCGATAAATTTGCAGCAAAATAAACTGTGTCAAACTGCAAGTGCAACATCTGAAAGGCAATGGAAGTTGGTAGAAACGCGAAAGGCAATGCAGATGCAGAGCTAGCTAGCGAAGTGATGCAATCACCGACCTCTGCGTAGAGCACGTTGGGCTCCGGGTGCGCCTTGACGAAGTAGTCGGTGCCCCACTTGATGGCCTCCACGGCGTGGCCGAGCTCGCCGGCCGCCGCCATCTGCTCGCCGTACTCGAGGACGCTCCACGCCATCATGGTCACCGTGAACGCCATTGGCAGCCCGAACTTGACGTTGTCGCCGGCGTCGTAGTAGCCACCTACAAGATCCACCTGAAACTTGCAGCAAACGGCTTCAACTCTAGCGTGTTCGACAAGGAGAGAAGAATTAAGGCTCCAGGTTTGCGGCAGCAATGGCGCACGTACGCCGTTGGCCTTGCCGTCGGCGAGGCCGGAGTTGGCCCTCCAGGCGATCCTCTGGCTCTGGGGGAGCACGCCGGAACGCTGCGCCTCGAAGTAGAGGATGCTTTTGCTCAGCGCCTTGCCATAGTCGTGGCCACCGCCGCCACCGCGCGCCATTTGCGCCATGGCGGCAATAAGCACCAAGGCAAGGCCGAGGAGATGAGTAGCCATGGACACACCAATGCTACAGTGTGTCCAACAATGGCAGATGATGATGATGATCTGTGTGTTGCTTTGGTTGGAAGCTGCGAAGCTCAAGAGCCTGTATTTATAGTTTCAGGAAGGAGAAAAGGCCAAGAAAGAGATAATGAGGGTCTCATAAATTTGCTATAAATTTTACATGAAACAGTTCAACTTCTACATGAATCGGGAAGAACTTCCGCTTTGAGGACTTGGTGGGGTGGCTTACTGTTTTTTTCTTCCTTTTTAAGCTCAGACTACTCTTTGTTTGTTTGCTTGTTGAGACAACTCTGAATAAATTTGTCAGGTGATCACATTCAGAAATACTAGCAGTATTGGTGACTGTATACAATTGCACACACTGAAAACTCGTGCATGTGCACACTGACATATAAAGCGTATAGTTTGGGTATCGCTATAGCACTTATATCATTACAATGGGCCATTGGAAATGGCACCAACGTCGTAAGCCGATGCCCAAATTTAAAATTTAAAACTTAATTTTGAAGTTGAATTTAGGGTTTTTTTTATTGTAGTTTCTTTTTTCAGCATTGCCTTTAAATTCAAGGACACAGATATAAAAGTTTTACACATAAACTTTAGACCAAACGATGGGTTAACATATTAGCAGCGGGGAGAAATTTGCAACTGTCAACAGATTGGTACCCGACCGCAATATCCGTGTATATATAGTGTATTTTAGGACGTAGGGTAAGACTGATATAAAAATACAAACGAAGATACAAGGAGAGGGATTTTTATATTGGTTAGGGCCTTCAAAATGGGCAATAGCCCTACTCTAGTTTGGTCAAGTAGCCGGTGCTTTCCGCTATATCAACCTCATGAGTGCAAAGTATGGGGAAGAAACCCTAATTTAATCTGTCAGTAATGTCGGTGTAGAACTTGGGTATAATGGTCGACAGCTAGTTGTCACTAGACTTCTCCAATGTCGACTAGATGAGATTGGATATACGTGGCTTCTGTTGTTTCTCCTTTGGTTCTGTTGGCTTATCTTGGCTTATATCAGCTCGTCCCTCCCCCCACGGAGGATACGAATCCAAGCAGTCTTTGTAGAGCTCGAGTAGGCCTCCGTGTTTCTTTCCTTATCGGAGACTCTTTTCTTATCTGCTTCGCATTCTATCCATATGTATGTGATTTATTTTTGTATAGAACTTGGTATGTTGTACTTCGCTGAGGTATCTGTATGTTTGTAAGATATCCTATATTTAGTACACGGACAGTAATGATTTTGCTTTTTATTAGTCGCCTGATTAACATTGTGTATGCGCTTCAATATTTACATAAACTTGGGTTTGTTGCATCAATAGAGATGGTGACATGGTATTATGGTAATGGTGAACAGATAAGCAAAGGTTTACATCCATTTCGTATTCCAGAAATTAAACAGTTCTGATTTCCCTCGGAAACTGTAAAGTGGAAGCTTTACTCTTTTGTTTTTCTCAAAGATAGGCTTTGCTGATGGAACAAGGCTAAAGAGGCAAGCAGATGAATCGAGTATATACCTGATATAAGCAAGATTTGCACCCCGTGCAATGCTTCTTTTAGATAATAGAAATGGTTTAGATCTTCGACATTTGTCTTTAGATACACAACCAATAAGTCTTATTATTAGAAAAAAAATTAGTATGATGGGGGTAAATCCCTAACCCTTCTGAAGAAAAATCACATAGATTCTAACATGTAATTTTATAGGTGCTACACCATCTAAAAGAAAAAAAAGACATGGCTACCAATTTTAAAATTGTAGCATCAGTGCATATAGTATCATATTTCTCCTATGATAAAATCATGTGCGTGGAGGCAGCTGGTGGATATGAAGATAACCTGCATAAGCTTAAATATTTTTTAATTATTAAAACTTTATTATTTTGGCAACACCAAGTTGACTAACACAGTGTACCGGCCCCAAATAAAATATCATTTTTAGTGGACCCTTTGCAAGTTGATTCAGGATTTGTAACACATCAACATAAATTGCAAGAAAGTAGTGTGACATGTACACTCTCATTCACAACCGAAGATGGGAATAGCAAAACTGAAGTTCTAGGTGATGGGTTGCAGCTCTTTAAGTCTGAACTTTAGCTAACTGTATTTCATTAGGATTTTGGTCATGGTTCACAGGTTCAGATATGTACTGTACTTTTCTTTTCCTTGAGACGCATAGCAAAAGGCAGCCAACACACACTGTAAGCAATTAAAATATAAATATTTCCTCCTTTTGGATTTGGCAAAGTGCTCCTTCATCCTCATAGCAAAAGTGTTAATGCTTTTCAAATAGCAAGCTAACCTGGTGCCCCCAAAAAACCAAAGTACAGACTTACTTTGAAGTAGTATCATGACCTTGTTTCTTCTACAAGGCTTTCAGAAACTTGCATAGGACTTGTGTGCTCAGCTTTGACTGGTGAGTGGTGACAATACACAGTCCAAGAAAATGATGGAAGTATATACTTAAATCTGGCATAAACTGCAACTAATAATTCTGTTCCATCTCCTGCGTGGTCTTCCAAGCTCCAACTAGTCAGCTTCATATACTTAATTACTTACAAACGGACTGAACCAAACCAAGCCAAAAACAAGTGCCAAATCCACGTAATGTAAGTTGACCACACTGCAACTGAGATAGCTTTGTTTTATATGGTTGCTTAATTACTCCTCCTAGCTTGCATGACGTTAAGAACAAGTAGCTAGGAAGTTGAAAACGTTGTAATGTCGAACTCTGCCGCTTGAATTACGCTGTTAATCTGCATTCAGTACAGTGCTCGAGGTAGCAAGACACGGTTGATCACGCCAGGATTTCTGAAGATAATGCCGTATTTACATGCACCCTTCCTACCCGTCTGACAGGGCCCCGGTAGCTCGCGTGAGTTGCAGTACGTCAGGTTAAAAGTCTTGCAGGGTTTTGACTCCATTGGCAAGCTAGCCAAGCACACATCCATCATATCTTGCGTGCTAGCTTGATCTCTCCTGCGTAACAAACACTCTATTTCTAGAGCTACCTGCAGTACATGTGACTTAAGCTAGCTGCGCACATTGAACTGAAGTTACTACTACTGCAGTATAGCGTTTAGGCAATGCCAAATTACAGCACATTACACTGCAGGAACATTCCAAGTTCAGCATCATATCACACTATAAGTTCAGATGAGCAAAGAGCTATAAGTTCAGTATGAATATTCCAAGTATTTTTTGCTCAATCCATACATCCAAATCAAGCAGTAGCATTTTTTTTCTCTTCTAGAGGCAGCTGGCTGTTACTGCTGCACGTTGAGATCAGAGTTAAGACTGCGCATTAACGTATACATCAGTTCGTCAAATCGTTTCAGAGACACTGCCCCGGTTGTGGATCGCATGCACGTGACGTCTCTGCAGAAGTCTGAATTTTTTTTCCCCTTAGTTCCGGCCGGTGCAGCGCCCTGAAGCAAGCAGGCTCGATTTCCGGTTCGACATTAAACTGTTCTGTTGGATTATCTGCAGCTTCGTGCTCTCTTTACTACAGCGACTTCAAGTTTGAGAAGTTGATGGCACTCCTAGCAACTGAACAATACTGCATGTGTGATGCGTCCGACAAGAGGCGCACACACACTTGGAATTTGGAACAGCCGTCACTCTATTCACAGCCAGAAAAATTCCTGCTATTATACACCTTAATTAGGACGTAAAGGTTGGAAGTTATCTTTCATTGGTTGGTCGTGTTTGGAGAAGCTCTTGGCACACGCAGTTTCTCGCAGAATCTCTAATTTTCCAATCAGTCTAAATTCTCGTCTAAATTCTAAGGTTCTATTTGGAGGAGCTTCTGTCAACTACAACTTCTCCTAAAATCTTCAGTTGACAGAAGCTCTTCAAACAATTCAGATTTTCATCCAGCTTTTAAGAATTTGTAGTTGTAGAATCCAGAAGCTGGAAAACCCAGCTTCTTTAGATTCTCACTAGCTGGCTTCTTACCAGCTACTCAGGATCTTTAACCTTCCTAAATAGGGCCTAAGAATTAGTAGCTACAGAATTTAGAAGATGAACGAGAAAGTAAAATCTGAAAAAGTAATTTAGCTTTTTCAGATTTTTATCGGCTCCTTCTCTGAACTCAAACTTTCAAAAAGGGCAATTATCTTGCAAAGATCCAAACTAAACATGCCATGAAGTACTTCGGCCGTCGTCTTCCTTTTTCTGCCCTTGCTCAACTCTGAATCTCTGATCATGCACGCATGCGACTCTCTTGAGTGCTCTATTTAAAAATTCCCCTTTTGCCGTAAATTAATGGAGTCCTAAATTAATCAGGCCCGTTTTGATTCAGACATGTTTGACTCTGAGAATTGAGTTAGCCCATGACCATGATTTCTGCAGCAATGGCGCCACACATACGCAGACATGGCCGCCCCATGCATCAGCCGAATTTACGTGTACTCTAGCTCTTGTGCCTGCGTGCCTGTCTGCCCCCGCCGCAAACTGAAAAAAGGTTCAGGTCAAGTGCATCAAGTTCAGGAAACCAGTGAAGCTCTCCTTGCTGCTAAAACACTACTGGTACTCTAGTACACTGCATAAGACAGACGGCAGAGAATTTTTTTACGACGTAAGTGCATGTGTACCTACATGCTAAGTCATTGAATGTTTATTGAGATTTGTACTTAAAAAGAGAAATACAATATTGTACTTTATTGAAATCTGTGCCGGATGCACGAATCTTAAAACAAATATGACAATAGAGTGTGTAGGTGCAAATGCACTTGCGTTCTAAATTGACTTTCCCCAAGACAGACTGACTAGAGGAGACATGGAAAATGTGCACGTCCACATGAACAGTTCACTATTTTAGCAATTACAGAGAGAGTTCATGAGGTTTTAACATCTGTAATCTTTTGATCCTTGTGGCCAGCTGCTTGATCTGGCGAAGGCTACTCTACTGTTTATTGGAAAGAATTAGGATTTTGACCCCCTACAAAATTCTTCAGCAGTGACAGTACAAGCCAATTGCCGCACCACCGTGCGCATATACAGTTAGATTTTGTCACAAATATCTCTGCAAAGTTACACTACATGAGATGGCACGGGCAGCCAGGCCTTTGTCTGAAACTCTCCTCTCTGTTACTTCTCTTCGTCTGACTGTGAAGGCCCGTTGATGGCATCAGCAAAGTACTCAACTGGACATAGTTTAACAAACCACAAATTAGCAAGTTAGGAATGATGTTTATGTTATAGTTCAGGACTAAGAAACATTAGTGAGAGTTAAAATTACCTATGTCATTCTGGTCCGGGGAATCAAGTAATATGTCGGAGTCCGAGGCCAGGAATGGTGTACCTGCATAGTTCTCAAGAGCTTCCAAATCTGAACATGAGTAACAAAATGATTAGAATGGCACACAGAATAAATCTTGCTATCAAAATGTTAACTGGGCTGTAGTGTCTCAGAAATGCACATAATAATACTCTAATATGTAGCTCCAAAAAGACATTCATATGGAAGATTCGACCAATAATATATGTAGTGAATAAAGCACAGTGGCAAAAAGAAAGGATCTTCTAGAGCATGAGATAGCTGCACTTGTACCAACAGTCTGAACTGGAGTATATATCAATAATGCTAAGTCTGAACTTCAATAGTGGACAAGTTCGGGATCATAAGTATATTAAATAAGGTAAAAATTAACCAAGCTAGAAAACTACCTCCCAAACTTGTTAAATCTGCTGTTAGATCAGAAAGGCTAAAATTCCAGAGCTGCCCTAAAGATCTGATGGAGTCCCTTGACGAGCCATCTGGTCCTAACTGCAGTTGTCCTGTGTTCCCAACATCAGATACAAATGTTGAATCTAGAGCTGACGCATCAATGGTCATCCCTGGTATCTCAGATGGAGTGAAAGGAGCATGGTTGCTTGATGCTGCTGACGAGGGACTCACAGCCATCTCAGATGACATAGCGCTGCAGGTAGCGCCAGCATGTGCAGTTTCAGGTGCACCGTTGTCCACAACCATGCTTCAACAACATCAAAGTTACATCATATGAATCATGAAGGCGAGAAGAAAAAGGGAAATAAAACAATCATAGATGTGCTGCAAAAATTTGCTCAGAGAAAATAGGCACGCTGCAGCAACATCACAGGGCATCGAATAACCAGAAATATGGATAGAGAAGTCCTAAACATGACTTTTTGCAGTAACAAGCAGTCTGCTAATAGACTTTCTTTGCAGAGGGAAATATATATTGGACAGGGAAACAGCGTAGTTAAGTCAACAAATTGTGGATAAAGGCTGGTGGCATCACTTAAAAGTTCAGATAATCCTATAAATTAGGAATACATGCAATTCTTTGCAGAAATTAAGCCAATAAAATTAGCAGAGAAGGACATTTAAGATAATCCTATAAATTGTTTATGCCTTATATTTCAGTATGTGTAAATAAAGGATATGCTTCAACTAGTTGATAAACAGGAGGGAGAAAAAAGTTCATCTTCCAATATGCTTACACAAGATTCATCAGACAAAATATGCTTGAAAACATGATTAAACAGATACAGCCCATGATGTAAACATCTACCATGAAGGAAACAAGAGTCTGACATAAAGGTAATGCTTACTCATTTCCAGAGTTCATGCGAATTGGATGATAACCACCAGCTGCAGGGATCCCATTCACTACATGCCCACCAGATAGACCACAGGCCATTGAGTCAATGTGAGGCTGGCCAGGAGCAGGCATCATAGGCTGCTGAAGTACCGGATATCCCATAGGCAGATTGTTAACTGCACTGGAACCAAGTTTACATTGAATAAGAATGGAAAGAGTACTTTTCTATATGTGTAAAATCAGTCAATGGTTAGCCTCAAATCATTGCTACAACATGTCTAAACAGTCAATATAAAACGAGGTATTTGTGAAGAAAAAATTATCATGATAACAATTACTCCATGAATAGAAATCTTATAAGCAGGGAAATCATATTTGAATTGCACTATCATAGTGTGATAGGATATTTGTTCTGATCACCCCTATTAAATAGGATTTATCAATGGTAGTCCAAATTATTACTTCAGTGCAACATTGCTGCAGCGAATGAGGACAATGTAGACTAGTGAAAGCAGAATGAAAGTGATTTTACTAATGATAAAAGCTAACCCAGAGGAGAATTTCAATAGAAGTTAAGACTTAGATTTTTTTTGACTTAGGTTTTTTTTACTGCAAAAACACAGGAAAGAGAAGAAAATTGCATGAAAGAAAATGTGCACACTTCCCATTTAAAGCAAATTGTAATAAAAATAACAGATGATGAGAGCAATATGGACAGAATATTTGAAGCTTTAGACTGCGATCTACTAGACAGATTTACAACTTTCCAGGCCTAGATTTATAAGCATGGACTTTACCTGGCATAGGATGCATTCCATTTTGCATAGGAGTCAATGGAACATTTGGAGGTGCTGGATATTTCATCAAATTGTACTGGTGTTGCAGTAAATGATTGAATAAGATAATCTGTCTTTTCAATTTCAACCTTATATAGTAAGCACGAAAGAATTCAGAGTTCTCTTCTTCAAGTTTCTGCCATACTGAACATACAAAGAGTATCAAACAAAATGAGCTGCAGGAATTAAAAAAACCAATGGACATATATATGGATGCTTTATATAAGTACAGTATACAACCCTCGAAACACTAATATCGTCATCAATTGATTTTGCAACATCACCTAAAGTAGTGAAACCAGGTTCTATTCTTGCACGAGTAGAGAGCGTCCTAACAACCTCTCCTTTGTTCATGTATAGCTGTAGACAGCGCTCTATCAAATTCTGCACCTGCAATAGGGTATCCAATTTAGTTAATTAGTTAGTAACAGTGTAGACTGGCCGTGTAGAGGGATGGCATCTGGTAAAAACTGAGTGTGCAAAATCCAAAAGATTCAACATAGCTTGAGCTCTTACAAGTTCAATATCTTCACGAGAGACCTTTCTATTATCATTACTGGCCACAGACAATGAACCAGAATCTCCTCCAGGAGCATCAGTGGCCATTGGATTCGGCTGGTTACTTTGAGCTTCATTAGTACCTTGTGCTGACGATTGCAACTCGGTTGGGCTCTGAATATCCTGTAGGAAACATCCTTGGAGCATAAGTAACATAAATCAACAACCTCCTAAAGGCAAAATGGGGTAGACTGCTAAATTCTGTTTAGTGTGAATTATATCAATATGTAGAGTGTAGACTGCTGAAGAAAAAACTAAGCACTTCCACTGTTTAGTGATACGATCCATATATGATTTTTTTTAAAAAAATCTGAATATGAAGATGATACAAACGAAGATTTTCAGCGAACACTAAAGATGGTAACAAACAGAAATCACCTGAGAATCCTTCATTGCAACATATGATGTAAAAAGAGCTATCCCAAGATCAATGCTTATCCTGGTAGGAAAAAGATATAAACGGTTATGCCATAATGCGTGCGAAATAGTTTCAGCAGGCCAAAAACCCAAAAACATTGAGTGCATCTCGCCCTACACTATCTGCGATTTTAACTACCAAATTGCCATACCAGCAATCCCATATTTCATTCTAGCAAAAGGAGGGCAATGAAACATACAGTTTCAATAAAGTAGTACTATTAAAAAATGTAGTAACTTACTAAGAGAGATATTACACTATTCCAGCATAAAGAAACAAGTAGGATTTGATGATTGTATTAGGAATATTCTCCTCCAAAACAAACATGTACACGACTTCACGTAGTGCATGGCGGTTCAGTTAACCCCCAATCACCCCCTCACCTCACCTTGGGTGGAAACTAGCAAGTCCTATAAGTTCAACTAAAAATCAATATTGCGCGCTAAAGAAGTAGTACCAGTGATGCACCTAACGTGGGGGCATGGGGGTTCAACTGAACCCCCAAATCTTTGTGGAACACAAGCTGCTATCATTACTACACCAAGAAGTCAAGAACCAAAGAAATCCGTGAGAAACTTGATGATTCAATTGGAGGGAAACAAAACCGACCCATTTCCGGGTGGATTTCCAATCTACTCCTGGTGGGCTAGGACACAAGAATGAGGAATACCTTCAGGGCTCCAATTCGATTCGAGCCGAGACGGAGGCAGGCGGAAGGGGGGGGGGGGGGGGGGGGGGGCGGGGGGGAGAGAGAGAGAGCCCGCCCGCCGCGTCGCCGCTCCGAACCCACTTGCCGGCTGCGCGCGCAGGGGCGGTAGGCTCTGGCGGGGTCGGGGAGGAGAGGAGGCCGTCCACGCCGCGGCGCTCGCCGGCCGGCCGCGCTGCCCGCGCACGCTGCTCTGCTGCGCACTGCGCACCAGAAAACCCAAAAAAGAGGAAGAAAAAGAAACTGTTAACTCTTCCCAACGGTTTTATTACTCTCTGTAAACAGAGGAATTGACATGGGGGAATATAACGGCCATGGACCGTACCAATTTTAGTAGTTCATAAATGGTTTTTTTGCAGATAAACCTTAAAAATAATTGTTATCTGTGATAATTTGTCATATTAGTGGTTGAACAGAAAAATTGTAATATAGAAAAATATTGTATATATTGATACTACTACCTTCAATTTGTATAAGATTCATATAGATCAAACTATTTTTTGGGTTTACTAAGGTTTGTGACTTAAAAAATAAAGGCAAAATTTACCATAGGACACTCAAAATTCGTGTAATCGGCTGGAGGACAGTGCAAAATCGTGTCACTGTTATGAGATACCACAAAAATCGTGTAATTTGTTAGAGACACTGGAGTTATTATTTTATAATTTCTAGGAAAAAGTGGAGTACGAAATTCAAGAAAGAACTATTTACCTTGCTGCAAGCCGTGCCTAACCTGACTGGGTTTGGTTGGAACCAGACCCTAGCCACACTTTCTCCCCCCATCCCCTACGAAATCCCTACCTAGGCAATGGCGGCGGGCATGACCGGTGCAAGCTTCGGGCCTCCAAACTTACTTCTAACTGCCTTGCGTCGTTGCTCAATCGCTGCTTCGCCTGGATTTTCGCTGACTCCGCCACCGTTGTCATTGCTGTCGAAATCCTCGAATAGCGCCCGCCCCGCCACCGTGACGTTGTGTTGAAGTCCTCTAGCGGCAACCTCTTTTTCCATACGCCGTCGCTCAAGGTGCTCAGCAACAGCTATTGCGTCGACAGCGCGCTCGTCAAGACATGCAACTGTTCACCAGAGCACTCTTCCATGCATTGCCGGGTGCGGAGAGACGTGTCTATGTACCGCGTCGACACGACTGTGGCTGCTTCCACGAGCACCGTCGGCGAGACGACGCCGGCTAGAGGAGTCGACGACTATGACGGTGATGACACCACTGCGGCACCGACGGAGGTGTAGTGCGAGCCAGGGGGCAGCGACGGCATGAGCTACTGCCTGATCATGAGCAAGCAGATGGTGGGGCTCTTCCCGTCGGTGTGGGTGAAGAAGGAGCTTGCCGAGCACGTCGGCCACCACTGGGTGGATTGCGTCGGTCGTGGCATCATGGGCTAGCTCGGCAACAAGGGCTGCACCGCCATAAGCATGACGCTGCGCCACACTAGCCTCTGCTTCGTCTGCAGCCACCTCGCCTCTGGCAAGAAGGTGGGTGACAAGCTGAGGCGGAACGCTGACGTTGCTGAGATCCTCAAGAGCGCGCATTTCCCGCGTGCCTGCCGACCAGGGCTGGCCACCGGCCGTCGCGTCCCAGAGAGGATTCTTGACCACGAGTAAGCAAAGCTTCGCCACCCCACCTCCTACCCATCCATGGTGATGACAATCTTGCATATCGCACCACCGCTCGCCGCCGGTCATGGCCGCCACCACCTAGCTAGGGATTTCGCACAACCAGACCCAGTTGGGTTAGGCACGGCTTGCACCACGGGTAAACTGGTCTTTTTTTAATTTCTCTCTCCACTTTTTACCCAAAAATTATAAAATAATAACTCTAGTGTCCCCCAGCAATTACAAGATTTTTGTAGTGTCTTATAGTAGTGACACGATTTTATGGTGTCTTCCAGCTAATTACACGAATTTTGGATGTCCTGTAGTAAATTTTATCAAAAATAAACCATGATAACCAATAAATTGGTAATAGACAGAACTTTTGAGTAAGGTAAAGTTGCGATAGTGCGTTCTGATTGAATTATCCGGTATTACCACTACACAGTCCAGTCCGTTACATGAGATATTTATCAGTCTAAGTAAGATTTCACATTTTAGTATAGGTCAAGTATAAAACTTGCTCGTAAATTCTTTTTCAGTTACATAAAAGATATACATGCAAGAACCTGCGAATACACCCGCTTAACTTTATTGGAAAGATTTCCATCTAAAGACAACCTCCCTTTACTCGATTAATACATGTGGGCTAAAAGTGATTGCTTGAAAGGTGCTTCACATATTCATGTGCTTGCAGCGACTTTTTGTTGAATGATTAGCTCGAAATCAAAATGATGATTGGCTCTCTCAGTCCCACCAACTAATAAATGAATCAAGACCAACTCGTCCAAATCAAGAAGTTAGTGAATGAAAGCGCTAGGAGCCCACCCTGCTTGTGAGCGTGACAAACTCATCTCCCTCATTGCTGGTTGCTAGCCTCTGCCAGCACATTCATCGCTAGCACAAACTACACAAACACAAGATCTTGTAACCCTCGCCCTCCTTGGCATGTACCGTTCGAAACGAAAACCTTTATCTTAAAAAATGCTAAACTACATCACGTAAAAATCCTATAAATTTTGTGTGTTCCAAAACTGCTCTAAAAAGGCGAAACCATACAAGGTTAAGGGATAGATAGAAGGCCATAGAAAAGAGAAGAGAAAAAACATCACGTAAAATGAGGTGAACTATTAGCGCATGATTAATTGAGTATTAATTATTTTAAACTTGAAAAAGGATTAATATGACTTTTTAAAACAGCTTTTATATAGAAATTTTTTAAAAAAATACATTGTTTAGCAGTTCGGGAAACGTGCTCACGAGAAACGAGCAATTTTTTCTCCTTAACCAGTACTCCCGAACGGAACCTAAATTGTCTTCTATGAAGAATCAGATTCAGCTATAGACTTATGGCTTGTGGCTTATGCCTCGTTTTTCGTTAGTACGTTTTTCCAAATATAAAATAGTATGTTTTTTTAAAAACTTTCTATATGGAAGTATCTTTAAAAAAATCAAATAGATTAATTTTTTAAGTTTTTAATAGTTAATACTTAATTAATCACATATTAATGACGTTTCTCGTTTTACATGTAGTTTATAAACCGCACTAAAAAGCCCAAGCGAACACAACCTAAGCTAATGTCTGCTTGTCTGATGGTGGACGAGTGATCAATAAACAGTGCTAGATCGCGTGGTAATGTCACCACTGAAAATATTTAATATTTACTATAAGATTTATTCAAACTTTATAAACCTATTAAGATTGATTGTTGGAATTTTAAAAATGCCTGAATTTTATCTTCAACGTCAAATACTTTCTAACCGAAGAGAGTAACTAGTCAAACGCCCCCTAAAAACTGTGTTGAAGAATTGTGGCCAAATGGCAATCAACCCACCACCCAGAGAAGATCTTCCCCCCTCTCTCTGTGAAAACAACGACGGCTTTAGCCGTTTCGATGCAGCCGGCGGCGCCGGGCCATCTAAAATCTCGGCCGGCGAAGCCAGTGCTCTCGCCGCGCGCCGCGACTGATGGCAACGATGGCCACGACACCCGCGCAACTGCAGCTCGCCTCGCCTCGCCTCGCCTCGCTGCACCACCTACGCCGTCGCGCTCAGTCGTTTTCTGGTTCTGGATAGATATGCCAAGGGAGGAAGAGTGACCGGCGGCCGGGTTGGCCACTTGACATGTATATCGGTTGATTCATGAGGCGCTCCTTGCTTTGGACACCTCTGTCAAGCGGTCACTTCTTGCACTATACTTAGCCGTCAACTTACCGTTAATTTCTCTTAGCATGCAGCTACACGAGAGAGATTAAAAAGGGAAAAAAAGATTTCTCTGTTAATCGACGAACAGTCTTGTTACATTATCTGTATAATATTACTACCTCCGTTTCAAAATATAAAAACTTTTAACTACGAATCTAGACATAATATATACGACCTAAAGAATAAAAAAGCATGTTATACGAGTTGTTCGTGCATTATCTAAAGATGATACAATAAGCTTATACAAACAGCGGTGTTTAAACATTGTTCATATCTACGGCATACTATTTGGACGTGTGGAATTAATGCTAACAACGAGAAACATTTGAAAAACTCTCGCGACTAATTAAGTATTATTACATTACAAAATAGGGTTTGGGTCATAATTTAATGGTAAGATATGGTAGAATTTATGTCGAATATGTGTATAAAGTCGATTACAGTTTATGACTTGGAGTTGTAATAGATGTTAGGATAGAGTAAGAGTTGAAATATGTCCTATGTTCTCTTAAATAGAGAGGTGGACCTGTTATAATCGTATTGGTGTCACACCCCGATTTGGCACCGCCGTACAACGGTACCAAATAGGGCATGCCACAGGAAAACAGCGCGAACTGCCTTTCCGCGGAACCGCGATACTGATACTAGTCCCAGGACACAGCGCTGGTATCCACGGCAATCAGACGTGCATCATTACAGTACCTTAAATAAATAAATAATTAAACAGACATATACCTTAACGTATGTTGCAGCTTCGGGTAAACCGGAGACAGCAACGATCAACACAGAGGCAGCGACAGCAGCGGAACAACGGACTAAGTCCCAACACACAGGCAACGGTTGGAAACTAGGACGAAACCCTAATCTTCTCTTCCATGCAACTCCAGCATCTAGCTCCCGACGGAGAACTATATGTATATAGAGCAAGGGTGAGTACTTACATACTCAGTAAGCTAGGGGAACTTAGGTGGTTATTGCAAGCTTCAAAGAGAGGCTGGTTATTTTGTAATCTGCTTTGTTTAAATCTTTTTAAATCTACTAGTGTGTGCTTCTCAACAATCAGGGCGAGGTGAGTTTGAATCGGCGCAACTCTCAAGAGTTGGCCTCCGGGATCCAGCGCCATTAGCTGATGCAACCTCATCGGGCCCACAACCCTGTTATCCTTGACAACTTCACAACTTTTTCCGAAATTGGATTCCCAATCCGCAAACATCATTTCACAAACAGTTGTCAAACAAAACTACGCTAAGGAATCACCTCACATCCGCCCATGACCGTGGGCACGACTGTTCAAACAGTTTAAACCTCTGCAGAGGGGGTACACTTTACCCACACGACGCGACTCACTCTGGTCGCCAGATCACACGCATTGGGTACGATTTAGTGACGTAGAGGTTTTCGCGACAAAGCATTTCCCAAACCCTCCCAAGTTACCCCATGCTAACTGGAGGGGTCCTCGAGACCAACAACAGGGTAGGTCCGAGACCATGCTGTGCCAGGAACCCAGAAGGCACCTTGACGCCCTCCCGCATGATCCACAGTCCAATGGCACGCAAGGCGTCCCTGGGAGGCTAGTTACTCAGCCAGGAGTTTTCCCATATCACCCATGTGGTTGTACTGTCATATGTTCGGATGAAATTCTAGAGAAATTGGTCCTTAGCTGCAGTACGGGAGACTCGTCCTGCTGGCACGATCCCCGTACCGTGGTTTTCGCAAACCATTTTATTTTCAAGGCACTAACCCAGGTGTCGGGTTTTCCAAAGTTTCGTAAACCCAAATTTTACCCATCGTAGACATTTTTAAATTTGATAAGCGATCACCGGTACCATGCCCGTCAACACGGGTACCGGGATCTATCAAGGGAGGTGACAAGGATGTTTAAGGAAATCACAATCAATCAAGGAAGTCATGCAGCAAATGGGTTGGGGGCCCATCGGTCGTCTTGCAACCGTGGCCGAGAATTTATAACAGTGTAACCTAGCGTATGCGATTTATCAAATAAAATACTTAGTTCCGTAATTATGGGTTCGAGATGATCAAATGTGACTTGCCTTGCTCTAAGTCTTCACTGGTCTTCGAGAAATCGTCGTGAAATCCGCTCCGAAACGCTATTTTTCGACGACCATTACTATGCGCAAACACACAAAAATCTACACAAAGACCAGTAAAAGATCCTATTTAGTGCTAATAATAGTGCCATTAGATAGATTTTGATTTTAGAAAATTACTGGAGTTGGAATGGAGTCAATCGGAGTCACGGATTAAAAAATATGAATTTCTGAAAATTAATGAAATTCCTGGATAACTGAAAAAGGGATTTATTTTGATTTTTCAGAGGGAAATATTCTCTAGAATCCAAGGCAGTCATTGGCAGGTGGGGTCCCTGACCAGGCTAGCCTGTTGGGCAGGGACTAAGGGGGGCATGTCTCACTAGTCTGGGCCCGAGCGGCAGGGGCAAGGGGACAGGGCCCAATCATCAGTGGGATTAGGTGTTTCACGGGTTGGCTCATGGTGGACCGAGAGTGGGATGGCCCACCTGTTGGCGGTGCTTGGTCCATGGACCGATTGCGAGCATAGTGAGGGTGTATGGGGGACTGTGGGAGCCAGGGCCCACAGGTCAGAGAAACAAGGGGCTTGCGGGCCGGTGCTCCTCCGGGGATTGAGGCCCGCTTGTCAATAGAGAAGAAGGGCTAGGGCGCGTGCATGGTTTGGGAAAATAGGGCGGCGTGGCGCTTGTGCGTCATCCTCCATGACGGCCACACCGTCTCCTGCCATAGTGCTCACAGGAGCGAGGAGCTGGTTTGCGTTGGACAGCGTCGCCGTGGCGGAAAGTCACCAGCGAGCAACGGTGGTTTGCAGTCAAGGGGCTTCACCGGTGGGGGAGGTAGGGGTGACGGACATAACCACCGGTTTGGTTCTAGAAGACATCGTGCGACGGCGGCCGCTGACGAGAGGCAGAGGGCGGGTAGGGAGAGAAGGATGGCGGCGTTCGGTGCCCTAGCGGCAGCGAGGGAAGACTGGAGGAGAACCAAGGCATCATGGGTCGGGGCGGAGAGAGGGGTTCACCCTGTGCTCACCGGCGGGGGGGGGGGGGGGCGTCGACCATGGCTGGGTGTTGGGGAGAAGGAAGGAGACCGCGGACTCCGACGTCTGTTGTTCAGTGAAGCGTTTGGTCTCCTAGAACTTGCGGCCAAGGGCATCACGCATCGTGGCAAGGCGGGCTCCGGCCGGCATCGGGCCAGCAGCTAGGCGGCGTTGCGGCGGCGGGGAGCGACCGGGCTTCGGAAAGATGTGCGCCGCTTAGAACCGCCGAAGCAAGAGAGGGGAGCGGAGGCCTCGGAGGGGATTTTATAGGGGCGGGGAGCTCGGGGTCTAGGTCGGGGAGGAGGCCGAGCTCCAATCATTGGACTCACTGATTGGGGCGAGAGGCGGGAGAAAAGGGCGTGGTGGCAAAACCTCTCGTGGGCGGCAATTTTCGAATTGGCGGTTGGGATTGCATGGAGTGGTGGAGGCGATCCATCGGGCGGTGGTTTTTGAAATCTTTGCGCGGCCGAGTGGCAGAGAGTGGTCAAGGTGGGGTAGCAAGCTGCAGGGCGTCGTCACCGACAGGGAGCACAGAGGCAGGCCGCCGTGGTGACATGAGCGGGGTAGTGGCCCTTTTGACCGTGGGACCTTGGCGGAAAGGAGACGAAAGAAGGTGGGAGGGGAGAGGGAAAAAGTGGGCGGCTGAGTGGCTGTCCTCGCCGTGGCGGATAGTGGTGACCAAGGAGGGTCGAGTGGAGGCCACGGTGACGTCGGGAACCCTGGTCTTTTGACCGAACACTTGCCGGGTGTGAACGGAACGAAATGGCGGCGACGAGAGAAAGAAGATGCACTATTTGGGAAAAATCGATGGCGGTGAGCGGCACACAGGGACACGTGTTGAGGATCCATGCAGCCCGAGGGTCTTACGTGGGCGGGCGAGCGAGGCAAAGGGAGATCGACGGTTGCACGTAGAGATGGCAACGGGCATAAACCCGTTGGGTTTTGCCATCCCAAACCCGTGCCCGCGAACACAAAATCTGTCTGTTAAAAAACCCATACCCGTCACGGGTTCAATTTTATGCCCAAACCCGTACCCGCTAGGTTAACGGGTCACCCACGGGTCACCCATACCCAGCAAGTCCATAATACCGTATAGTTTATTGATCAGTGGCATAAATACACAATTTTGCTCTAAAACTACCAAGTACAGTGTGTCAGTGTTCAACACTTCAAGTTTTCAACTCATAATGAGCAGCAGCACATACTAATATATAACATATTACACCAACTGTGATCATATATTCACACTTGAGCCATTGACCAAACCACATTTAGCTTCAGCAGCAGCAGACCGGTAGCACAAGTGCAATGTGCACCACCAGAATTACTTGGAAAGGCAGGAATCCAACAACATAGATAAGTCCCAATCAAAATGAACTAAAACGACAACATTTAGTACTACAAGTTCATAACAAGTTCACGATTGACAAATCACAGTAACAACCAAAAGGGGTATTAATTGTTCCTTGCAGGTTGCACCAAAAGAACAGCATAGTTCCACCAAAAGAACAGCACCACTAGAACTTTTGAACCTCTTAAATTGTAAGTTCCTACATAAGCACAAACACACATTAGTTAGCTATCTAATTAATCTCACAAGCCAGTGCCAAAAGGAAGGAAAACATTGCTAATATATTAACAGATCACCTGAAGGCCCTCTTGAATATCCTAGAGACAAGACCAAAAGGTGGCAGGCTGATTGTTCTTCTCATCAACTATAGAAAAAAATGAATTTGTTTGCAACAATGACAACAAATATTTGCACCAATGGACAACAAGTTTATAAATAGGACAACAATATACCTTTGTATTTATTTCTAATCCAATCTTGGGAGCACATTAGAGCCTCCAACATCTTGGAGGTAAGTCTGCTGCGATGCTCACTAAGCACTCTACCAGAAGTGCTGAAAGCAGACTCTGAAGCAACGGTGGTAACAGGGATAGCGTATATGTCCCTTGCAATCCTCCTCAAAGTAGGATATCTAGTGCTTGCCACTTTCCACCAATCCAAGACATTGAAGTTCTTTGTATGTATGCTCACAATTTCTTCATCCAAGTAGCGGTCTAGCTCAGACTTAAACCCCATACTTGCTGGCCTTCGACTTGCAATACGTGCACCAATGTCAGACAAGAAATCATCATTGCTGCCAGGTGAAGGTGCTGATGGTTCACTGTCCTCCACATCCTCTACCACACGATACTCACACATCAATTTAGCTAACAAGTTCTTCACCTTAATGACCTTGTCTTCACACTCTCTACCAGGCACACCAAGCAAGTCCTCATAACAAATCAGCAACACTGTAGTCTTAAACCGAGGATCAAGAATAGTTGCAATACCCATAAGCCCTTGAATGTCAGCCCAATATTTATCAAACTTGGCTACCATATTAGCTGACATTACTTCTACTAATGGATTGCCACAAGTTGACCACTGCTTGATTTGCTTTCTAATCTTAGCAATTCTAGTGAAGTAAATGTTAGCAGTCACATAATCGGTTCCAGAAAATAGTTTAGTGATGTCATAAAACAATCTAAGTCTCTCCACAACTTCCTCGGCAAATTTCCACTCTTCCTCAGATGGTAAAGATGTGTACTGCCTATCCACACGACTTGCTCTAATGAAAATAGCCTTGTAGGGCAGAACAGTGTTAAGCATGTTGAAAGTTGAATTCCATCTAGTTCTACAGTCAAGTCCTATTTCTATGTTCATATCAACTTTAACATACTTGGCTATCTCCTCAAACTTTTCAATCCTTTTGGGGGTGGCTGTCCAATATGCTACACTATCACGAATGTTCTCGATAGCATCTTTCAACTCTTCTAACCCATCTTTTACTATCAAATTAAGGATATGGGCAGAACAACGCATGTGTAATAATTTCCCATCATTCAAAAGCTTATGCTTGCCAAGATTCCTCACAAGATAAGGGATTACCGCATCATTTGTAGTGCAGTTGTCTAGAGTCACTGAGGATATCTTCTCATCAAGATTCCACTCCACCAATGACTCATAAAGCTCTTCACCAATGACTTCAGCAGTATGAGGAGCAGGAACATAAATAAATCTGTATTTGAATAGTAAATGATATTAGTATCCAAATCTGAAACAGCATTGACACTGGGATGTGACAAGTAAATACACAATCAAATCCATGGCCAAAACAATAAGTCATGAGCTTATAGTAATTACCTCATGGTAATGTTCCTAAGAGTCCAAGACTCATCAATAAAATGAGCTATGATCGCCATGTATCCTCTCTTTTGGTTGTCAGAAGTCCACAAGTCAGATGTGATGGCCACCCTAGATTGAATACCAGCCATGTATTCAATTGCCTTTTTCCTCTCCACCTCATAATGCGCCATAATATCAGATCTAAAATAAACAACAAAAAAATTAGAAAGTGCATGTAACACTATGAAATGCATTTGACACTAGGAGATGCATTTAACAAGTAGAAGCTCTTATACCTTATCGTGTTTCTAGTTCCAATTCTGAATAGCGGCTGAAGTGCACCAATGAATCTTCGAAATCCAATGTGGTCAACCATGCTCAATGGATACTCATGCAACACTATCATTGCACCAAGCTCCCTTCTTGCAATCTCTTGATCAAATGTGTAATTCTCCACAGATACAGTCCCCACATCACTTTTACCAAATCTCAAAGAAGCTTGAGCTAAGGTTTTTCCATTCAGCTTTATCTTTCTCTACACGCAACCCTTCAAATGAGTGTGCAGGTGCTTAGTACCATTTGTACTTGTTGCAGAAAGTTGCTTGAAGCAATACATGCACTTTGCCCGCACTTCTCCATTGAACCTCACTCTCTTGAACTCCTTCCAAACAACTGAGGTCAGCTTTCTCTTAGAACCAGCTTCAACACCATCTTCATCATCGTCTACTTCAATGACATCATTATCTATGTCAATTGGCACCGAGTCATTGTCAGAATCTGGTTGAGGAGATCCAGATACAGGAAGTAAATCTGACTGTGCTTGTGATGCTTGTGACAATGGGGACTGACTACCACTGGCTAGAGACATTTTTTTGAACCTGTACAAGCATATTAGATCAATCAGCCTATAAAACAGAAGGATTGCTAGTTTGCTACTTGGAACTGACATTAATCTGATCACAATTCTAGCCATGTTAAAGCTGTAGTCTATAGAACAGAAGGAAAACTCATATACCCAGCCATCTTGATCTTACATACATTTCATAAGCACATTCTTGCAATTTCAGTACATACAAATCAAAGCACACACATTTTTTGTTTATATATGCAGTAGCAGACTAGCAGTACAGTCCAGACTCCAGAGCAATTCATTTTCATATGCAAAACTTATCAACCCTAACTAACAAATGACAAAACTGCACATGATCTTTTTTCCTTACCCTAGAGAATGCACAATGCTGCGGGCGGCGGGAGTCGGTGATGTCGGAGACACTGGAACAGGAGGCCGGGAGTTCTTGGTTGACGCAGCCACCGCAGGCTTAGGAAGGCGTCGGTTCGAGGTAGGCTTCGCCTTGGCCATGCCCACACGGACACTCTGCTTCGGATTGGAGGCGACCCTGGTGGCGACTTGGGACGGAGGTGCAAGTAGCGGAAGAGGAAAGGACAGAGGGGCAGCCGGTGGCAATTGGTCTCCTTTGCCGACATCCGGATCCACGGGCCGGTTGGTGACAGCGGCGTCCCTTCGGGACAGCGGGGGGTGTCAATAGGGAGTAGGGCTAGCAGAGCTGCAAGAACGAGTGAACGACGGCTAAGAAGAAGGAGGAAGAAGCATCACCGGCCATTGTCGTTTGTCGCGCCGGAGCTCACAGCCATGGCCGGATAGAGAAGCGGGGAGAGGGGCGTACGGTGGGGGGCGGACGGCAGGGGCCTAGCGGCGGTGGGTTCTCGGCGGCGGGGGCCTGGCGGCGGTGGTCAGCGGCGGGGGCCTGGAGGCGGTGGGTTCTCGGCAGCGGTGGTCGGCAGCTGCAGGTGCTCGGCGGGGCAGGAGGGGAGGGGGGCGGGCGGCGGCCGCCGTTAGAGGATTTGGCGGGGGGGGGGTAGGCGCAAGGGCTGGCGGCGGCGGCCGCTGCAGTGAGGAGGAGTAGAGACTGGCCTGGCCGAGGCCGACGGCTGGGGCTGGACTAGGGTTTGGTGCTTATATATATATTGTTTTATTGGGCTTGGGCTGAATTAGTATTTGGGCCGGGTTTATTAAACCCATGGGTTTACGGGTATGGGTACAATGAGCCCGAACCCGTACCCGCTAACCCGACGGATTTTGATTTTCTCCCATTAACAAACCCATGGGTTTAGATATTAACCCATGCCCATGCCCTAATAGGGTAAAAACCCATTGGGTTTCGGGTACCCATTGCCATCTCTAGTTGCATGTGGCAGGGAGGCACGTGGCGTGAATCCAACGCGGTGCGGTCAAGCACGAGCGGCAGAGGATCGGGCGGCGGGGCGAGCTGCGCGCCGGGACAGGTGGCAGCCATCCAGTGGCCGTGGGAGGCTAGGGCGCGGTGAGGCTGCGGTTACTGGGCCGAAAGTGAGCGGATGTGGCCCAATAGGAACAGTGCTACTTTTTATTTTCCTCTGGGTATTTTGGAGGGGTTTTGGGGTATTTTCAAGGGTTTTTGGAATTCAAAATTTATTTTTAAACCTAGGGAAATTTGAGGAATTCAAGGAGGGGTCCAAGGGGACAGTTGTTGGTATTTTTGGGGTTAATTTTCTTCCGAGAAATTTGTGGGGGAAAGCTCAATGGAAAATTGAGGAGTTTTTCATGGGGTTTAGGACGGAGGATTTGGCACACATATATACTCTTGTCTGTATATGTATGTATTCACAAGAGTGCATGGAGATATATATATATATATATATATATATCGGTAAGATGGTGGAATTGAGTGTATGAGGTGGTGTTCATACAGATATATACATGTTCAGAGATGTAGGTATATGCTCAAGGATATATATTTTTATATATACACATGGTGCATATATACATAGTTATATTAACGGAGAGGGTTCGAATATAGGTTTGACACCCAAGTTATATCATTTAACTCGGGATTTTATTTGGAGATTCAAGAGAGAGATAGGAAACAAGGGAAGATATAGGATTTCTAGGAGAGAAACCAAAGGGGATATCTTAGGGTTCCGACTCGGAACTTCGGAACAGATATCGAACTGGAGATTTGAAGGAGACGATTGAAGGACTTTGCCGTTAGGGTTTTGGAATGAAGTTTGATAACGGCGATTCAAAAACGAGGACTATTTTGGAACGGAGGATTTTTGAGAGGAGGGATTATGAGATGAAGGACGGGGAAGCAAATCGAGATCTAGGCACGACATACAACATAGCACACAAGATCGAAATTTTCACAGGTAGTTTTTAGCGAAATATTATTTAACGTCTCATTGAAAGCGGGGCGTTACAATTAGCTATTTAGCATTGGCAAGAGGGTCGTTGTAACTTAGATACACTGTAATTATACTGAATCGGGGAGGCGCGTCCGTAATTAGTGTCCCGGGGATATAGCCTTCGGCTGAACCTCATTAACAAATATCATGCCTCGGTGTTGTTATCAAGTTTTGATCATCTATGCTGTGCTTTCGTGTTCGGTTACCGAGTTCTATATTGGTGTCGTTTTCTAACAAGTGATATCAGAGCTTGTGGGAGATCTATGGATAGAGGTATGATGGAGGTGCTCCACGCTGCGACTACTGCACATAATGTACAGGGAGGGGCATTAACGCAAGGTGAAGCTCAACAGCGATCAACGGAATTTGATCGGTAGAGTCAAACTCTACAAGCGGCGGCCTGAACCGTTCGATGAGCTATAATTGACAAGAAGGTGACCACACGTGGTGCTCAGGTTGATGCCGGCAGAGGCGATGGTGATCCAATCGGTGTGTCGGACACTTCGGGTGGGTGGCTCGAATTTTCTGGTGAGCTACTTTCAATAGGAAAACAATCACACGTGACGTTCAGGGTTGGTTAAAGCTGGAGACGATTGATGACTCGATCGGTGGAGTCAAACACTCTGGATAGATAGTCTAGGCTTTTCAGTGAGCTGTATTTAACGAGGAGATAGGTCAGACATGGTCAATAAGAGGTAGAAGTGGTTTGTGGGGGCCGAACGAAGAGATATGGTGCATGGGCTCTTGATGCAGTAGGCAGCGGTGCAGGCTCGATGGGCCGTCTGGGGGAGTAGCGGCGGCGCTCCAGATCCGATAGACGTTGCGGGATTCTGTGCCCGCGTTGACTGGCGGTCTGCTGGGGAGACGGAAGCATCAGGGCGTGATGGCTTCCGTGTGGCCGGATTCCAGCAGACGGCGAGCATGGATTGGCTCGAGAGAAGCTTGGTGCGTGCGTGCAAGGAAGGAAGAGCAGCTTGGTTGACCGGTGGGAAAGAAAAAGGTTTCTTGGCCGAGTACTGATCAGGCAGAACTGTTCATGCGCGACCACTGTTCATGATGGCTACTGTTCATGAGTGACCAGAGACTACTGTTCATGAGTTGACCAGAGACTGTTTATCTGTTGATCGGAGGATACTGTTTAGATCCGCTAGAGGAGTATTTCAGGGTGAGGGAAAAGGAAAAAAAGAAAAAGATCACGTAAAACGAGATAAACTATTAGCGTATGATTAATGGAGTATTACCTATTGCAAACTTGAAAAATAAATTAACATGATTTTAAAGCAACTTTTAGATAGAAAATTGTTGAAAAAAACACACCGTTTAGTAGTTCGGAAAGCATGCTCACAGGCAACGAGGGAAGTTTTTACCCCAACCATCAGCTGCGAATGGGGCCTAGGTTAGGTTGGTTTAGAACAGGAAAACAAGATGACCCACGCAACAGCGGGTCAATTTCATTAATGACATTAACATGATTGTTTAGCAGTATAGGATATATTCAAGATCTATGGGTTGGCATGATGAGGATATATGAGAATCTACGTCACTAAAGAGGAGGAAGAGTCAGGGTTATCATGGTAATTTTTTGAGTGATTTAAGGCGATGGTAAACTTTTTCGAAAGTATCAGGTACTCAGTCAAAGGATGCGAGAAGCATGGATGTTGGATTTATTAGCTCGATATATAAAAAATAAGGAAGAAATGACTCTCTTCATAATGGTATGGTGAGTTTGAAATTGTCTATTTGGTAATGATGCGTGTTATCTACCCATAGAGTAGATAAAATCAAAGTCAAGACGGAAGATGATAGGAGAGAATTCAATTTCGCTTGGCAAGACGACTATGATGATAGGAGAGAAGGTAAATCACTGTTGCAGATGAAAGTCCGTTGATGTCGCCTAGAGGGGGGGTGAATAGGCGTTCCTGAAAAATTCTCTAAAAGCAGCGGTAAAATACTGGTAGGAACCTTCGACCAAAATGTAGGAGGCTTGACCGGCTCTCTCGGGCTGGAAGAGAGGGCTGGTTGGAGGTTCCGGCCAAGAACGCCGGAGGTTCCGACCCTAGTGTTCTGACTCTACCAAGACACCTCAATAATGAATAAATTTACAGAGGTCAAGAGTGGAGCAAGTAATAGGGTAGCAGATAAAAACAGGCAAGTAAAGATACAAAACAAGTTAATAATGAGAAAGCACAACGGAGACACAAAGATTTTTCCCGAAGTTCGGATCACAAAGATTCTACGTCTCCGTTGAGGAGCTCCAAAGAGCCGGGTCTCGATCGACCCCTTGCCTCATCAAGCGACCATGAAGATCAACTTAGTATCCACTAGAATTTACCTCCTTTCCTTGCGGAGGCGAGGTTAACCTTCACAAACTTTCCCGGGACAATCCACAATTCAAGGAAGCTCGCGGGAGACGCCTAACCATCTAGAAGGTTTTCCTCCAAGAGAAATAAGCTCCAAGCAGCCAATCCGCGTCCTCCTCAAGTGCACAAGATCCTCCTAACCTTCTCTCAATAAAATTCATTCAATTTTCCACTAGATCTTCACAAGAATCACCAAAGTTGCACTAGAACTAGTTGGGAGAGCCCAAAGGAACTTAGGAGAAGATAGGAGTCAGTGGAAATGAAGTGGAATGGCCAACCAACGGCTAGAAACCAAGTTTGGGCTTTATAGGCATTGGCATACATCACTTAGCCGTTACTCACAGATTTTGACCAAGAGGTTCCGACCCCAGGGGTAGGAACCTCCGCCAACACTTAGTCTCTGCCGAGTTTGGTTGGTCGAGCCTCCGACCCTAGGGGTCGGAACCTCCAACCCTGACACTGAAATTAGCTCATCCCAAGTATGTGTGTTGTGCCAAAGTGATGGACTCTCAGCTATTTGGATCTTAAGCACTTGAGTGGTCTTGGAACACTGCTTGCAACCCCTCTTGATAGTACGGTTTTTCCTCGACTCAAAAGAAAATTCAAAAGAATTTAAAATAAACTCTGAGTCGCTTCGCCGTTTTGCGTCATGTCTTTGTGGGGGTCTCCATGCACCACACCAAGCAACCTGGGACTAATTCTCTGCATAATTCTCGATAAACTCATTAGTCCCTTAATCGCTTTGTCATTAATCCACCAAAACCTATTTAGGGGTTAGATGCACTTTCAATCTCCCCCTTTTTGGTGATTGATGACAACACGGTTAAAGCTTACAACAGAATGAATATATAAACTTGATTTTAAATGAAAGAAGATGAATTTGGCTCCCCCTAGAAATATGCATATATTAGTAAGAGTGAAGTATATATGCATATTAAGTATTTAAGAAACATGGAAAGCCTCATTCATCTATTTTCATCCGTGGGGTGCCAAGTGTGACATGATGAATAGAATATCAAGTGCATATGATATGGCAAACACACAAAATATGAGAAATAAACATCACATCACATTGCATGGCATCACAAGAATATATTTAAATACTAAAATTAAACTAGAACCATAATTAAACATTCATTACATTCATTACATCTGAATACATGTCCAAAGGCCAATACGAAGTCTAGAAATCCTAAAGACAGGAGGGGGGGGGTCAGAACTTCCGGCCTCAGGGTTGGAGGTTCCGGCCACACTGCAAAGTCAGCCAAAAAGACCGTGAGAGGAGGTCCCTTCATTCTGAATTTTCTCCCCCTTTGGCATCAAGACACCAAAAAGAGAGGAAAAACAGGGGAAGAAAGGACTCAGTCATCATCGGAGGGGATGATCTCAGTGTCGCTGGACGCTGTACTGCCTGCAGTGCCTGTCTCATCATCCGGAGCAAAAATCTCGGTATTACCGCTGGCGGCATCATCATCCCTCGTAATAATGGGAGGAATGTCGTAGACAGGCTAAAAAGAGGGAGCAATAGGTGTAAAGCCGGGCTGGAAGAAAGGAACGTCTGGCACAAAGTCAAGCTGAGCTAGTGGAGGAGCTACGACAGGCTCACCATCCTCATCTCCATTCTCCTCACTGCTGTCCCCATCCTCCTCTGTATCTTATCAGAAGCAGCATCGGACTCAGAATCTCCAAAAGGCCTGCTGGAAGGGCTTGCGCTACTGGCGATGTTCTGAGCAGTCTCATAGGCAGCAAAGGGGTTCTCGAAAACCTCGTCTGAAGAGTCATCTGAGACTGTCTTGCCGGCATCCCTCAACATCTCCTTCTGCCGGTACTCCATCTTCTTGATCTTCATGGCGTTCTTAGTACAGATGTTGAAGATGGCCTTGAGTGCCTTCCTGATAGGCGACTCGGAAGACTAAGAAGAGGGGCCGAACCGAGAGGCAGTGGTGGAAGGAAACTTCACTTCCGGCGGAGCTGGTGGACGGTAAGCCTTGTGCTTCACCTCCTTCTCAAACACAAGTCCAGATACTTCCTCTATCATCTTCATAATATATGGAGCATAGGCGCATCCTCTTTTGGGTTCCACCACAATGTTGAAGATCTCAAACCAAATGTACTTCATCACACTGACAGGTGGCTGATTTCTCCTCAGCCTGGCAAGCAAAGTGTAGTGGTGAGCGGGAAGAGCTGTGGCATCGCCAGCCTTAGTAGATAGAGTGGCCCTAATCATCTTCAGAAGAATCTTGTAAGGGGGAAAAAGGCCCTTGGTAGTGCCCATGTAATTTCTAGGCGCCCCATCGGCATAGAGAAACGAGGTTCTCTGAACGGGCAGCGTCTTCTCACTATGCAGGTTTGGCCGGTTCAGATCCTCAGGGTCCAATCCCAAGATGGCTGCGAACTGAGAGATAGTAACTGTGTACTCCACACCCTAAGTCCGCCATCTCATCTGATACTCATGTTGTGAGCTCTCCTCAAAGAATACGGTCGCATAAAACTGACCGATCACTTCCTCACTCCAGTCATACTGAAGGCCCATGATACCTCCAATGTCCTTGTCCAGGCATAGCTTGATCACATCCTTGAAGATCCGGCCCTTCTGGCGCTGCATGTATTCCCAGTCTATATACTTCATCTCCATGACCAGCTTGGGTCGACTCATGAAGACTGAGTTGTACCAGTCCACCTGGACAGCAGTGACAAAGCGAGGGTCTGATAACTCCTGAGGGAGAGTATCTAGGTTTAGCTTCCTGTCTTTGCCGCCTCTTGCCACATCATGCAAATAATCAAAGTGTTGCCTGGCAATGTGGCCAAAAGGAGTAGTGCTGACGGCCCTGTGCTTCATCACTCGGATTGGGTCATCGAAAGTCCCCCTGCCAGAGCTGCGAGTGCCACCATTGCGAGATCCACCACGCCTTGTTGGCGGCGGTGGTGGTGCATCTGAATCCCGAATAACCAAGGCAGAGCTGCGAGTCTGTCTTGTAGATGGAGGCTGTGTAGCGGGCCGCTTGCCTCCGCCTGCCCTCCTGCTGCTGCTAGGTCGAGCCAGTCCCTTTCCCTTGTCAGCCCGTCTGGGAGGCGACTCTTGATCACTTTGGGTACCGAGGTGGAGACATCTTGTCTTGTCTTTTGGTGCTTCTCTCGAGCCATTGACACTGAAATACAACCATGGAATTAAAGAAGGTACTGAGGTTAAGGAAATATTGGAGGATCCAAGGTTACAAAGGCTAGCAAAAATAGCCGGTCGGAGGGTCCGACTCCGGGGCCAGAGCCTCCGGCCATGAGGACCGGAACCTCCGGCCGACACAAGGCTGCGACTTGATCTTCAAAACTAGCCAATGCATTGTATTCAAAACTATAGATCGATATTCTAGGGGTGTGCAGGAAGGTTTTCCACCAAGGGGAACTAGTCCTAGGTTCACATGTTGAGAGATCGGGTCTAAAATATGAAAACCTAAGGAAAGAGATTGAAACCAATACCTTGAGATGAGGGAGCACAAAAACGTCGACGGGACGGAGTTTCTGACCACCAAAGAGGAAGGAAACGTAAATGCCCGAAGATTTTTAATGGTTGGAGTGGAAAATCACCCAAAAGCGGAATAGGAGTGAGTTAGGGTTGAGAGGGGATGAAATGAGGAGAGAGAAGAGCTCCCAGCCGCGCACAGGGGGTGAAAAACCGATGGTGAGCCGGAACCTCCGGGATGAGGAGCCGGATTTTTTTTATATAAGGTATGTTGGGTCGGAGCCTCCGACCATAGGGCCGGAACCTCCAACCAGATTGTTCTGGAAGAAAGGAAAATAAGGTATTTTGGCCGAAAGGAGGTGGACATGATTTTTCGTTGACCCATATGTAACCAGCAGCAATCAATAAGAACATAACAATGGTCACAAATGAAGATCAACAATGAAAAGAACCAAATTTTCGCAATGTAAAATTATCACACAAGGATTTTCACAATATTTTTGAGAAAATGAGTTTGGGAATGTTGGAGCTCCGTTTCATGTGTTAAGACCATTTTCTATATAAGAAGAGGCCTCAAAAATACAGAAGCTCATTTTAATTGACATCCTTTTGACCATTTTCTTGACTATTGATTAGTCAAGCACTTAGTCATGCAATGTTTCGAGAATCTAAGATATTGAGCTCACTCCTAAGCTCGCAAAACCTCTTCTCATCTAAGGGCTTGGTGAATATATCGGCAAGTTGGTATTCGGTTCTCACATGGGTAATGACAATATCTCCTTTGGCTTCGTGGTCTCTTAAGAAGTGGTGGCGTATGTCAATATGTTTGGTTCTTGAGTGTTGGACGGGATTATTGGCTATTTTGATGGCGCTCTCATTGTCACAAAGGAGTGGGATTTTGGTTATTTTGTAGCCATAGTCTTGAAGAGTTTGTTTAATCCAAAGGAGTTGAGCACAACACGAGCCGGCGACTATGTACTCCGCCTCGGCGGTGGATAGGGCAATGGAGTTTTGCTTCTTGGAGGCCCAAGAAACAAGAGACCATCCAAGGAATTGACAAGTCCCCGTTGTGCTCTTGCGGTCAACCTTACACCCGGCATAATCGGAATCGGAATATCCAATTAGCTCAAAATCACAACCCTTAGGGTACCAAAGACCGAAATTAGGAGTGTGCACAAAATATCTTAGAATTCTCTTAACGGCAATAAGATGACATTCTTTAAGCGCCGCTTGAAAGCGAGCGCACATGCACACACTAAGCACAATATTCGGTCTAGAGGCACAAAGGTAAAGAAGAGATCCAATCATGGAGCGATATACCTTTTGATCCACTAGTTTGCCGTTGTCGTCGAGGTCGAGATGCCCATTTGTTGGCATTGGAGTCTTGATGGGCTTGGCTCCCTCCATCTCGAATTTCTTGAGAATATCCTTGACATACTTTGATTGCGAGATGAAGGTTTCATCCTTTTGTTGCTTGACTTGAAGCCCGAGGAAGAAAGTGAGCTCCCCCATCATCGACATCTCGAACCTCCTAGTCATGATCTTGCTAAACTCTTCACTAAAAGAGAGATTAGTAGAGCCAAAAATTATGTCATCGACATAAATTTGGCACACAAATAAATCATTCTTGAATTTCTTAGTGAAGATAGTATTATCGGCTTTGCCTATTTCAAAGCCATTTTTTAGTAGAAAGTCACGAAGACATTCATACCCAGCTCGAGGGGCTTGCTTGAGCCCGTAGAGCGCCTTGTGAAGTTTGTAGACATAATTTGGATGTTTGGGATCTTCAAACCCGGGCGGTTGCTCCACATATACCAACTTGGAGATTGGTCCATTGAGAAACGCACTCTTGACGTCCATTTGATAAAGCTTGAAATTATGGTTAGCGGCATAAGCTAATATAATTTGAATGGACTCAAGGCGAGCAACCGGTGCAAAGGTTTCACTGAAGTCGAGGCCCTCGACTTGACACCCTTGAGCCACTAACCGTGCTTTGTTACGAGTAACTACTCTATTTTCGTCTTGCTTGTTGCGGAAGACCCATTTGGTGCCGATGACATTTTGTTTGGGTTTCTCCACTAACGACCATACTTGATTGCGGGTGAAGTTGTTCAACTCTTCTTGCATGGCCATCACCCAATCCGGATCACCAAGTGCGTCCTCCACCCTAATTGGCTCCAAAGACGAGACAAAGGAGTAATTCTCACAAAAGTTAGCTACCCGAGAGCGAGTGGTTACCTCTCTTTGGATATCACCAAGAATGTTGTCGACGGGATAATCTCTTTGCACGGTGTGGTGAATTCTTGGATGGTGCACCGAGAGGACTTGAGCTCGCACAGTGTCTCTTGGCTCACTAGTGCCCTCGGCATCAATCCCATCCACTCCTGCGAGATCGTCCTCTTGATCAACTCTTGTGCTTGGAGGCGCCGCTTGAGTGGAAGGAGCTTGTTCGGTCCCTTTTTGCTCCTCCGACTCTTCTAGCGGCCTCACCTCTCCAATTGCCTTTTTCTCGATGTCGTGTCCCGTGACTCCTTCACCTAGCATCTCAAGCTCAACTTTCTCCACTTGGGAGCCATTAGTTTCATCAAATGTCACATCTCTCGTGGTTTCAACAATTTCGGAGACTTTGTTGAAAACACGATAGGCGTGAGCATTTGACTCTTATCCGAGTAGAAATCCTTCATCCACTTTTGGAGCAAACTTGGATGAGCGAGGTCTCTTACTCAAAATAAAACATTTGCAACCAAAAACACGAAAGTAGGAGACATTGGGTTTGTTACCGGTGAGGAGTTCATATGCCGTCTTTTTGAGAAGTTTGTGGAGGTAGAGGCGATTTAGTGCGTGACACGCGGTGTTCATCGCCTCCGCCCAAAAGATGTCTGGGGTCTTGTATTCATCTAGCATCGTCCTTGCCATCTCGACAAGAGACCGGTTCTTCCTCTCCAGCACTCCATTTTGAGGTGGATCATATGGAGCGGAGAACTCGTGCTTAATCCCCTCATCATCAAGGAATTCCTCCATTTGAGTATTCTTGAACTCCCCCCATTGTCGCTCCTAACTTTCTTGATCTTAAGCTCGAACTCGTTTTGGGCTCGCTTTGCGAATTTCTTAAAAATTCCTTGGGCTTCACTCTTATCTTGCAAAAAGAACACCCAAGTGAAGCGAGAAAAATCAACAATTACGAGCCCATATTTGTTACCTCCGGTGCTTAGGTAGGCCACGGGACCGAAGAGATCCATATGAAGTAGTTCCAATGGCCTTGAGGTAGTCATTATGTTTTTTACGAGATGTGGGTTCCCTACTTATTTCCCGGCTTGACAAGCGCTATACACACGGTATTTCTCAAAAGTGACATTAGATAGCCCGAGGATGTGTTCCCCCTTTAGAAGATTTGATAAGTTTCTCATCCCCGCATGGGCTAGCCTTCGATGCCAAAGCCACCCCATTGAGGATTTTGCAATCAAGCAAGCCTCCGGGTTCACTTTATCTAGGTCAAAGTTCACTAGATAAAAATCTCCCTTCAACCTTCCCTTGAATGCGACGGAATTATCATCTCTTCTAAAGACGGTAACATCCTCGTCGGTAAACAAGCAATTATAGCCCAATTTGCACAATTGAGACACTGATAATAGATTGTAGCTTAAGGACTTGACGAGAAGAACATTAGAGAGAGATAGATTGTTGGAGATGGCAATTTTACCTAGTCCCATTACCTTGCCCTTACCATCATCTCCAAAGATAATATTGTCGTGATCTCCTCCATTCTCGTCAAGAGTTGCAAACATACTCCTCTCTCCCGTCATGTGGTTGGTGCATCTGCTGTCAACAACCCAACTCAATCCATCGGAGGAGTATGCCTACAAAAGAAATCAAGATTGGGATTTAGATACCCAAACTTGTCTAAGTTTGGGTCCTTTAACATTAGTCACAAGCCCCTTGGGCACCCACACACAAGCCCTATACTCCTCATAGCAATCGCCAATGAAATGAGCAATCACTTTACCGCGGTGATCCTTGGTGATCTCATAAGACTCATAGTACAGTTTTTCTGGTCGGAGCCTCCTACCAGTTAGGTCGGAGCCTCCTGCCAGTCCTCCCAGTCTGTTTGGGTTGGCTGGTCGAAACCTCCGATCCGTGAGATCGGAACCTCCGAGCGGCCTTCTCGTTCTGGCCAAGAGGCTTGGTCGGAACCTCCGGCCTACAGACTGACCGAAGACTTTTTTACCTTCACGGCTTGCGATGAACATCCTTCTTTTACGAACTTCAGGCATTGCTTCCCGTTGACCATGGTCCTTCTGGATGGTCTACTTTCATGGGGAGAGAAGCCAAGACCATAGCCGTTCTTGTTGGAGTGGGTAGTGAGGGTTTTGTAGAGGGCATCCTTGGATTGGAATGCTTTCAAGCATCCAAACTTCACCAAGGTACCCAACCGCTCATTCTCCTTTTTAAGCGCCTCCAAAGCTTCAAGGTTAGTAGCATATGCATCCAAATCATAATTATAACATTTTGCACAACCGTTGCTTGTGGAGGCATTGGAGATCTTGGTGGCCTCATTGGAGGTGGAGGCGCTATTCCAAAGAGTGTCAAATTGCACTTCAAGAGTCTTGTGATTTTGGTCCAATTTCACAAGGTTCTCTTGAAGTGTTTCATTCACACACTTTAGATTAGCCATTGAGTTATTGACCAAAGAGAGCTCTTTGGTCAATTCCTCACTCCTCTTGATAAGTACTGATATGAATCGGCAAGGGGATGGCCCGATCTTCACAACAGTAGGTTTAAGAACAAAGGATAACTTGCTGTAGAAACAACGAATAACTAGCTTTATACCTGACCAAGGTTGGATGCGACCAAGCGACGGGGAGAGAGACACCGAAACCTTGAGGACTTCGACTCGGTCTCCAAACGATCGCAGAACCACAACCGGGACTAATCCATACAAAACGGCGCAGCCTAACTAGAAACCGTAGAGCACGAAGTAGCGGACATTAGAGAGATCTCTCACAAGCCCAAGAAGAACTCGCAAGAACAAAGGTGTGTAAGACACTCAGCAGCTCGGCTGCAGTACCATATCAGGTTCTCAAATGATCAAAAAAGTTCTTTTCTTGTAGCATATAGGTGATATATATACTAGGAATAAGTCTCTTAGATAGCTATGAACTGAAGTCTCCATGTTGGGAGGTGGAAGGCCAACTGGTTGAAGCATTCACGAGGTGGTCTTCAGTTCCCGCGCGTCTTTTGGGCTTCTGCGCAGCCTTCAGTAAAATGGTCATTACTCCTTGCTCGGAAGTCCAAATGATGTGCTGTTGGATGCGTTGGAAACTAGACTTGATGAGGTTTCCAACCATATATATTATGACCCACATCTCTGCCTGAGATAGTACGGTTTTGCACAGGAAGTTGAGGCTTTTGCAGTCTAACACTGGGTCTTGGCGTGGACCCCTTCTCTACTTGGGCAGCAACCTTTGTGTCCATGGCGTAACCCTCTGCGTCCTCCATGTAACCCGGTAGTGTAGCCTCTTATATAAACCTGAGTACCATTAGAGTACATGACTTAGGTAGTATATAGTTCTCATCAATGTTAGGATGTAACCCAGAGAGGAAAGCATGCACCTCTTGTTGGAGTAACTTTACATGGCTACGTGTAACCGGTCCTTTATACACTTGTGTGGGTGTAGTTAACAGTGGCATGTCCACATCACCTCTGCTTCTCCTTAGCCAAGTTCTCCTCTAGGGCAAGGTTTCTCTCCTTCTCAAGGATGAGCAAGTCCTCTTGCCTTTCGAGGGACTTCTCCTTACTCTCCAATGCCTTCATGAGCTTAGCCAATTGTAACATGGCCGGCTTGCTAAAACCCTCGAGTATCTCATCTATATCATCTTCACTTTCATCATCACTGAGATCATCATCATCAATTTGAGGAGATTTGGATTGCGAGGTTACCTTTTGCCCTTGTGCCATGAGGCATGTGGGCTTATAGTGGTCGTCGTCGCTCAAGTTGTTGAAGAGACGCTCCTCGAACCTCGACGACGACTTGATAGCAAATGTGGCAACTCCTCCTTCATCGCCTTCTTCCTTGTCGTCGTCCTCATCATTTGAGAACCACTCCTCTCCAATGTGAGCACGCCCCGGTCTTCTTCTTTATCATCTTGGACTTGCCACTCTTGTTCTTGAGCTTAGGGCAATCGGCGATGAAGTGGCCGTACTCCTTGCATTCGTAGCACGCCTGCTTGGATTGCCTCCTTCCTTTGTCATCCTCCTTCTTGTCCTTGTCGAAGCCGCCTCAACGAAGGAAGTGCTTGAACTTTCTCACCACAAGAGCGAAGTCTTCATCTTCACTCTCGGAGTCGCTTGAGGCTTGCTCCTTCTTTGCCTTCAAAGCAACTTCCTTGTTTCTTGACGATTGCGGCACTCTTGGCAAGTTGCTTGGCCTCCTTGGTTCCTCTTCGAGTAGCTCATGTGAGATGATCCTCGAGAGAACGTCGCTTGGGGTGAGTCTTTTGAAGTTCTTTATCTCCCGGATAAGGGTCACCAAGGGGGGTTTCCTTGGGCGATCGCGCAGAGAAGCTTCTTGACCACCACATGATCGGTCATGTCTTCACCACCAAGACCACGAATCTTGTTGACAATGACCATCATGCGATCGTACATCTCTTCTGGCGTCTCGTCGTCTTCCATCACAAACTGCCCAAGTTGCCCCTCAAGCAACTCGATCTTGGACTCTCGTATGCCGGGGGATCCTTCATGCGCCAATTGAAGTGTATCCCAAATCTCCTTGGTCTCCTCGAGTTGGTCCACCTTGTTGAATTCCTCGGGACTCAAGGAGTTGAGGATGACACTTGCGGCTTGAGCATTGCGGTGGATAAGAGCCTCTTGAGCCGGTGTAGGCTGCTCTCCTTCCTCCAGAGCATCCGTCACACCTGTGCACACAATCTTCCAAACACTTGGATGCAACGAGATTAGATGCAATTTCATCTTGTGTTTCCACGCGCTATAGAAGGTCCCGTTAAAATGGGGAGCGTGTCCAGAAGGCACGGAGATGAATTACTGGGGAGGAGGGATAAACTTGTTGTAATCAAGGTCAAAAGCATCTCCCTTTCTTCCACCCGACTTGCTAGTCGAGCCATCTCCGTCTTCTTGACCTCCGGTAGAATTAACCACCTTCTCGGTCGACATCCTCGGATCAACTCCAAGCGGTTAAGCTTCTTAGGAGTTTAGGCTCTGATACCAATTGAAAGCCCGTTGATGTCGCCTAGAGGGGGGGTGAATAGGCGTTCCTGAAAAATTCTCCAAAAGCAGCGGTAAAATACTGGTAGGAACCTCCGACCAAAATGGTAGGAGGCTCGACCAGCTCTCTCGGGCTAGAAGAGAGGGCTGGTCGGAGGTTTCGGCCAAGAACACTGGAGGTTCCGACCCTAGTGTTCTGACTCTACCAAGACACCTCAGTAAATGGATAAATTTATAGAGGTCAAGAGTGGAGCAAGTAATAGGGTAGCAGATAAAAATAGGCAAGTAAAGATACAAAACAAAGCAATAATGAGAAAGCACAACGGAGACAACAAAGATTTTTCCCGAAGTTCGGATCACAAAGATCCTATGTCTCCGTTGAGTAGCTCCAAAGAGCCGGGTCTCGATCGACTCCTTGTCTCACCAAGTGACCACGAAGATCAACTTAGTATCCACTAGAATTTACTTTCTTTTCTTGCGGAGGCGAGGTTAAACCTTCACAAACTTTCCTGGGACAATCTACAATTCAAGGAAGCTCGCGGGAGACGCCTAACCGTCTTGGAGGTTTTCCTCCAAGAGAAATAAGCTCCAAGTAGCCAATCCGCGTCCTCCTCAAGTGCACAAGATCCTCCTAGCTTTCTCTCAACAAAATTCACTCAATTTCCCACTAGATCTTCACAAGAATTACCAAGGTTGCACTAGAACTAGTTGGGAGAGCTCAAAGGAACCTAGGAGAAACTAGGAGTCAGTGGAAATGAAGTGGAATGGCCAACCAACAGCTAGAAACCAAGTTTGGGCTTTATAGACATTGGCATACGTCACTTAGCCGTTACTCACAGATTTTGGCCAGGAGGTTCCGACCCTAGGGGTAGAAACCTCTGGCCAACACTTAGTCTCTGGCCGAGTTGGTTGGTCGGAGCCTCTGACCCTAGGGGTCGGAACCTCCGACCCTGACACTGAAATTAGCCCATCCAAAGTGTGTGTGTTGTGCCAAAGTGATGGACTCTCAGCTATTTGGATCTTAAGCACTTGAATGATCTTGGAACACTGCTTGCAACCCCTCTTGATAGTACGGTTTTTTCTTGACTCAAAAAAAATTCAAAAGAATTTAAAATAAACTCCAAGTCGCTTCGCCGTTTTGCGTCATGTCTTTGTGGGGTCTCCATGCACTACACCAAGCAACCTGGGACTAATTCTTTGCATAATTCTTGATAAACTCATTAGTCCCTTAACTGCTTTGTCATTAATCCACCAAAACCCACTTAGGGGTTAGATGCACTTTCAGCAGATGGAGTCTAGAGGAAGAAGTTACAAGGATAGCGGAGTCTTTTGATGTCGGTAAGTGTCACACCCTGATTTGGCACTGCCGTACAACGACACCAAATAAGACGTGCCGCTGGAAAACAACGTGAACTACTTCTTCACGGAACCGCGTTACCGATACTAGTCCCAGAACGCAGCGCTGGCATCCACGGAAGTCAGATATACATCATTTTAGTAACTTAAATAATTAAATAGACATATACCTTAACTTACGTTGCAGCTTTGGAGCAAGCCGGAGGTAGCAACGGATATACCTTAACTTAAATAGACGTAGAGGCAGCGGCAGCAACAAAACAGCGGACTAAGTTCCAACACACAGGCAGCGACAGAACCAGGATGAAACCCTGGTCTTCACTTCACTGCAACTCCAGCTCCAGCTCCTAATGGAGAACTATATATAGAGAGCAAGAGTGAGTACTTACGTACTCAACAAGCTAGGGAAACTTAGGTGGTTGTTGTAGGCTTTAAAGAGTGGCTGGATATTTTGCAATCAATTTTATTTAAAATCTTTCAATCTGCTAAGTGTGTGCTTCTCACAATCAGGGCGATGTGGGGTCTCGCCCGATCGAAGTGAAAACTGTATCAATCTTTATTTCTCCGGTTTTCGCAATTCTCAAGTGTTGACATCAAGCCGGCTCCTAGAGCCAAAACATTTCTCCGGACTTCCCAAGTCTCACTGTCTTCGATATAGCCAAGCCGATATCATCGGACAACTCGCATCCTCGATGGCACATTCTTTCCCACAGTTCCCAAACCACACACACATTTTACAAACAGAGAAAAACTACGCTAAGGAATCACCTCACATCCGCCCATGACCATGGGCACAGCTGTTTAAATAGCTTAGACCTCTGCAGAGGGGGTATACTTTACCCACACGACGCGACTTACTCTATCCACCGGCTCACACTGATCAAGCACGATCGGTGGCCTAGAGGTTTTCGCGACAAGACATTTCCCGAGTCAACCCAGATTACCCCATGTCAAATAGAAGGGTCCGCAACCAACGAGTAGGTAGGTCCCAGACCATACTATGCCAGGAACCCAGGAGGCCCCCCGACGCCCTCCCAATGATCCACAGTCCAATGACACGCAAGGTATCCTTGAGCGACTAGTTACTCGGGCAAGGGCGTTCCTATTTCACCCATGTGGTTGTACTGTCATAATGCTCGGATGAAATTCCAAAGGAATCAGTCCTTTAAAGCGACCACACAGGCATCACACACCGGACCAGCCTTGTGTCACGAGTCTCCATTTTTAAAACTCATTTTCTTTCACAAGGCACTGACCCAGGGTGTTGGGTTTTCCAAACGTTTTTGTAAAACCAAGTTTTACGAAGAAATTTCTCAAATTTTAAGTTTGAAAGAGCGACCATCAGTACTCGCACAAGAGTGCATGAATACCAAGGCGCGACAGTGGTGGTTACATGGGGAATAGGGTAATTCCAATGTCAAGAAAATATTTAAATGCAGCAAATTTAGGATGGTCCGCCAATCTGACTTGCAGACGGGACAGCACAGATTAGTGCACGCCTATCAATGCGATTTCGCAAACAAAATAATTTAAAATTCAAATTATGGGCTCGATTGATCAAAGGTGACTTGCCTTGCTCTAGGTCTTCACGCGTCTTCGAGAAATCTCGGCGAAATCCGCTTCAAAACGAATTTCCGACGATCGAAATTACTATGCAAAAACAAAAGATTCTGCACAAAGACCAGAAAAGGACTCTATTTAGTGCTCTAATAGTGCCAACAAATAGATTTAAAGAATTACTAGAGTTGGAACAGAGTCAATCGGAGATACGAATTAAAAGATATGAATTTTGGATGGATTAACTGAATTTTTGAGAGCTGAGAAAAGGATTTAATCAATTTGCAGAGGAGAATATTCTCGGAAATATTCCCTAGAGTCACTGACAGTCATGTCAATGTAGGAGAAGACGGCTAGATGGGCTATGGACCAAGGTGGCTTGGTGCGGTGGCCCACGTGTCAGTGATTCAAGGGAGGGGAATGGTTCACTGACGGCTAGGCCTACAAGCTAGGGAAGAGAGGGGGCACAGTGGCTTGCTGCGCTGGTGGCTGGGGACGGCTGTCAGCAAGACAATGGGTCCACGGTCTTGGGCCGTGGTGGATAGCGAAGAGGGGACCCACACGGCTGAGACTTGCTGATGAGGACATTAACACCATCGATACATCCTCACCTACATCTACACCTACACAAGGTCCTATGACTCGCGGCCGTGCACGTCAATTAAATCATCAAGTAAGTTCACTCTTAAGTTCATGTTCGGTTTTTTAGACCATGGAAACTCGTGTACTCTTGTGTTGCTTAGAAACCAAGGAGAACAAGGAGAATACCATCCAGGAGAGGGAGTCGCGCCGATTGGATTCGGACTGCCGGATAGCACCAATTTCTAACGGCCGCCACGACTTCATACGGACTCCGTTTGGGACGTTCAAGTACTTCATGGAAGCTTTATAAAGTCTACTTTCTAATGGATCTGGCCTCACGTCCATATTTTATCAGAATCATCCAGAAACGTTAAAATACTACCGAGACCTTTCTGTCTACAGTGCTGCGCCACCATATTTTGGCCCATGGGCTGTGTATCAAGTTGAGCCCATTAGGGGCGCGTCCTAGGTTGGAGAACGACCCCAACACACTCTTGGTCGTCCTCCCATCTATTTATATATCTCTAGAGCCGCCACAACAGATTGGGTTTTGATAGATTGAAGTTTTAGCCATTTGCTACTTCGCTTGAAGTGCGCGTGTCGACTAGATCGCATGTCTTCTTGTTATTGGAACCCCACCTCTTGTATTTTCAGATTGAAACTTCATATTTGATTTAGCAATTCAGTCTTGTTCAACTCGCTCTTGCTTGTTCTACGATTGCTTGCAGGACGAGAGCCCTCGTTGGGCCGGTTGATCGCGCTCCACAAGATCGCGTTCACCTTCTGGAATCGGTGTATCGGTCGCTAAGGCGCAACATCGCGGATAGTTGTAGTCGGGCCGTGAACGTCGTTTCTCCCACCAATCGTGATTACCTTCTCCATCGAAAGATCGGGACCGAACCTCGCATCACTTGCGGTCCATTGGACCAAGCGCATTGCGGCTTGGAGGGAGTGAGTGGGGTGGGGCTCGGTGTCAGAGGAACGGGGGTTCACAGGCTGTGGTCCACGGTGGATTCAGAGTGAGACAGGGGTTCACAAGCTGTGGTCGGCAGTGCAGGGTAAGACAGGCCCAACTGGTCAGCGAGAAGAGGGGAGGGGCTTGCTGTTTCGCGCACGGGTGAGACTGAGCCACGCCAAGATCGACGGTGCACGGCGGCGCAATCGCTCCGGCGAACGGCGCAGACTGGACGAGCGACGGTGCTGGCGGAAGGAGGGACCACGGCCATGTGTGTAACAACCTGCCCTCTAGAACCGCGTTAGCCCAGCCCATTCCAATGGGCGGGCACACTTACACATAGCACCCTACTTACATTTCGTCCTCGCTTTGTGTAAAAGGGTTAACCCGGAAGTGCTATGGTTAGAGGGACCACAAGGCCTTATAAGTTGGTTTAACTCTTGCTTAATTAGCAAGGTGGTACTAATTGTGTCAAGTGCACACAGCACTCATGGGCCACATAGGCCAAATTCTAATTGGGCTAGGATGTCACACATGGCAGGAGGGAAAGGGACCGCCGGAGGGTACCAGAGATGAGGGTAAGGACCGGCGGCGAGCGCGGCTACGCGCGGTGGTGGCGAAAGGGACGGCATCAAAGGACATGGCGTCTTCGCCAGTCCAACTTACCCGCATAGCCACACAGGCATATAGGCAAATCACTTAGCGCACATCTAGTTGCCAGCGCCATATGCCATGCCATGTGCCTTCACACAGAGCCCACATGCGTCATGCCCATATGCCTGCACCACTGACCCATACGTGCAACCACGAGGGTCGGCTCTGATACCATTTTAAACAACCTGCCCTCCAGAACCGCGCAGCCCAGCCCATCCGATGGGCGGGGCCCACCTACATAGCATCCCACTTACACTTTCGTCCTCGCTCGTGTAAAAGGGTTAACCCGAAAGTGCTATCGGTCGTTGGAGGGACAATGCCTATATAAATGGTTCAACTCTTGCCTCAACTAGCAAGATGATTACTAATTAAGTACACACAGGGCACTCATGGGCACATAGGCCAAATTCTAATTGGGCCAGGAATGTCACACATGGGCAGGAGGGGAAAGGGAGACCGCCAAAGGGAAACAGAGAGAGGGTAAGGCACTGGCGGCGAAGCACGGCTACGCGCGGCGGTGACGATAAGCGGATTGGCGGGGTCCTTAAAACGACCGGACGTGCACACGGATTTCTGGGGAGGGCTAGACGAGATGGTTGACCAAGACTCACCGGTCGATAGAAAAGATGCCACAGCGGTGGAGGCTACGCGGAGGTGGTGGGATCTGGAGCCGAGGAGAGCGGGCGTCCACGACACTTGATTCAGGCCGCCGAGGGGGAGGCGTGTCCGAGGCAGCCAAGGCTGCGCGGAGAACAGCCACCACGGGTGTGTCTTGCGGCGTCCAGAAGCCAAAGTCAAGGAGTGCGGAAGAAGGGGTCCTGGGCTTTATAGGCGGTGGAAGGGGGTGCGGGAGATGCTAGGTCGGTGCGGGGACAGTGGGAAATTCTTTTCGCGCTCAATCATGGAGGCTGAGAGGGCAGGGCACGGGAAATTCTCAGGATGAAATTGTGTTTTTGGACGGCGCAGATGTGATGGGGCGGTGGATGTCGCGTTTTTATGTATCCAGTGGCAGAGTTCGAATTCTATGCGCGGGGCTTGGGTTGGCTGTGGGTGGGGAGCAATGACACGCATGCTCGGGCTCCCTTTGGGGGCATTTGACCGAACACATTCGGGCACAGATGGAAAAATGGAACAGGAACCGAGAGACAACGACCGTTCAGCGGACGGGTCGCCCCGCTTTCAGCTGAGACGGTTAAACAAATCTTTTCCGCCTAAAAACTACCCTGTGAAAATTTCGCTTCTTATGGCCCTTGTGTTGTATTGTCATGGCCTTAAATCTTATTAAAATCCTGTCCTTGTCTGACAATCCATCCTCTCAAAATCTCCGTTTCGATATCCGAACCGATTGTGCCAACATCTCTGATCGATTTCCGTTCTGAAAAAGATCCGATGTCGATCCCTAAAAACACCCCTGTTGAATCTTCCCGTAAATTCCTTGTTTTTCTCTCCCTTGAATCGACCTCTACTCGATGATCCACCCCAATATGTGTATAATATATATATATATAAAATATATGAGTACATGGATATATAATACATGTATCGAACGCGCTCCTACTCCAACTCTTGCCAACTTATATGTTTTATGTGTGTTATATATATATGTATATATATAAGAACCTCTCTCTCTATATAATATACATAAACCCTCCATAAACATACGTATATATATATTATATATATATATATATTATATATATATAATAATATATATATAGTATATATATATATTATATATATATATTATATACCACCCAAATAAGTCCCGCCTCCATTCCCAAAGCCCTAGGAAATCTCCTCAAATCTCTCTGAGTTTTCCCCAAAAATTCAAATAAATGTTTGTAATTTGAAATTCCATCTTCCTCTTTGAAATTTCTCTTTTGGATCCCCCACAAAATTTTCTCAGAAAGAAGATTAATCCTAAAAATACCGATAGTTGCCACCTTTGGACCCTCCAGGAATGCCTCAAATTTTCCCGATTTCCAAAAAGAATTTTAAATTCAAAATCCCTTTGAAAGGTCTCAATCCCCTTCAAATTAAATCCTTGAGAAAATATGAAGATCACTATTCCACTGGGCCACCTCATCCCTCTTTTTGGCCCCAGCAATAGCAGCCAACCTCGGAGAGCTGCCGCACGCTGACGGATGGCCGACACGTGTCCTGAGCCGCCCGCCATCATCGGTTTCCTTAACCCGCGCGCGCCCTGCCCACATGCACCCAATGACGCGAACGCGTGTCCCTGTGCTCCCGTGCGTTGCCCGATCCCTTGAGCCTACTTGTCATCGGCCTTCGCCCTATGCCGCGGCGCGTGCTCACGGAGGACGACGTCTCCCGCTCGATCTCACACGTTGGTCCAAACCCCCACACACCGCCGTTTGATCCCAAACCACTGTTCGTCTCCTCTCCTTTCATTCCCCAGCCCCATCCCCATCCACGCCCGCGACCCGTTCGGTTCAAAAACCCGAGCCGGGCCGCCCCTTCCCATAGGTCTCGCGTCAGCCATTGTCACCTCGGGCACCAGTTGGAACCCCTCTCTTCCGCGCCGCCTCCTTGCAGGTTTCAGATTTTTCGCACGAGAATTCCAAATTCCTCTGCACTTGATATGCACATACCCTTTTCTGTTTTTGTCCTTGCCCATTTGTCTCTGGTTTCCGCCACCTTATCGATCGATCTATTACATCCTCGGCGAGAGGAATTATTTCAACAGCGGTCAATTTTTACCACCTTGGCTCTCTACTAAATCTGAACACTATTTGTGGGTTTGCCTTTAGCCTATTTAAATCCAGGAATCTCTCCATGCCCGTTGTTCGGGCTTTCGCTGGGGAGCATGGTGCGCTTCCCTTTCTTGGGCATTTCCGTCGTCCGTCGTCTTCGACGTTCCGCGTCGCTGCCTTGAGGCCACTGAGAAGTCGCGCCTTCTCGGCCAAGCCCTTTCAAACCCCGCCCTTAGTGTTCGCCCTACATTCGTCCACCAGCTGGGGTTAGGACCATCCGCCATTGGCACTTCTTCTCGCCGGTGCGCCCTCGGCATGATGCCTACTCTCATCTTCGCATCCCGTGGGCGCCACTGGATGCGTTATTCATGTCTATTCCAGACTCGCTGACGAGCTTTTGCCTCCTTCTCGTAGCCAATCTTAGCCCCTGTTTCCTTCCCATTCTTGATCTCCTTGTTGGCCATAGGTTGCAGTGGTTCCCAATGTCAGATGAGCTCTAGGGGAATTATTCCTCGATATTCTCTATGAAATTAAGACTATAATCCTTTTTTCTTTATCTATATTCAATTACTTTCTTTGAAATTTCATATCTTTTTTCATCTGTAACTCCGATTGCTCCTTTCAACTCAAGTGATTTTCTAGAAGATGAGATATATCAAGTATTTGGGACTTAATTATCGATAAGGATCTTTTTTACTGGCCTTTGTGTGTTTTTTTGGTGCGGTATTTTTGCATTTGAATGTTCACGTTTTCTATTTTGCTTAGAATATCGTTTCGAAGCATTTTCGCGACGATTTCTCGAAGACAGTGATAGACTAGGTAAGCCAGGCACGTTCCATTTGATCAATCGGCCTATATATGTAGATTTAAAGTTATTTGATTGTGATACCTGCCAATCGAATAATATCGTTGCACTGTTCCCATTGGTTCCGTGTCTGCTGTATGTTGCCTAGACGTAGGTGCAACCCACCTTTGCTGATTTATATCTTCTTCGATGATTGATTACCTCTGTTCCCTCTGTGTTAACCACCTATGTAGGCCTCTCCGATACCATCATTGCACAATTGCCAGTACTTTGACAGTTGCGTCTTTAATTAAAATTTGCTTCTTGGGTAATTAGTGGTTTTTTAACGAAACTTGTATTGGAAAATCAACAGATATGGTCGGATGCATTCCAGGTTTGGTGAAGCACAAGATGAATTTTTATATAACATGGAGGATTGCACTTGCACAGGGCGTACTGTGTGGGTAGTGCTGTGTGGGGTCGTAAGGACTTGATTTCCGGTGGAAATTGGCATCTGAGATGAGTTGATTATGTAACAGTACCACTTATGGGTTGGAATTAGGGCCCTGGCCAAGTACGGTGAACTCTCAGGGTACGCCCAGTTGGTCGTGTAATTTGGACTGTGGATCCATCGCAGGCGGACGTATGAGTTGCCTTCCTGGGGTTTATGGTCAGCATGGTCTGGTTATCTGTTGATTGGTTCGAGGCGCTCAGTGGCTGGGTAACTGAGAGGGCTAGGGAAATTTGCGTTGGTCACGAAAACCTCTAGGCACGATCGTGCTTCTCACGTGGCTTGGTGGTTACGAGTGAGTCCGTCGTGTGGGTAAGTTGTAGCCCTCCTCTGCCAGAGTACTGTTTGAGACAGTGCCGTGCATGGTCATTGGGGATGTGCAGGGTGATTTTGTCGCGAGTTTTTTTCCTGTTGCAAATGTGTGTGTGTGTGTTCTGGCAGTGTGAGAAGGATGTGCGGTCAACGGTACGCTGGAGGGTCCGACAGAAATAGGCTTGGCTGTCATGGCACACGCGTGTCTCGGAAGTCCTTAGGTGTAATGCTTCGGGCTCGGGTCATTTGATGTTGATATTTCTTGATGTGAAAGACTAGTGAGAATATGAAGATTGATTTCTGTTACGCTCGCTCATTTCTTTTGGCTGTTCTCAGTTGGGCTTATGAGACTGTTCACCTCACGTTCCTGATTGTCTGGAGAAGCACACACTAGCAGTATGTTTTAAAAGGTTTCAACAAATCAAGGAATTAACAATAATCTTCATCTTTGTCCCTCTTCTTTGAAGCTTGCAACAACCACTCTACGTTCTCCGTGGCGGTTGTGAAGCGGTCTGTAGTATAACTCCTTTGCTCTAGTATATACTATTTCCTGTGTTCTCTCGTCTGGGAGCGGTGTGTGCGTGAAAGTGAGATTGTGGTTCGTTGCACAGAATTGATGCGTATTTATGAAGTCTGAATTATTTCGCACACCGTTGCTTATCGCGCTTGGGACTTTATGTCTATGCTGTTCGGCTGCTGTTTCATTACGTCCCTTCGTGCTTCTGTTTGTTGTTTTTTCGTCTTTGACTGTTCTCCTAGCTTCTGCTCAGACAGCTCGCAACATATGTTAGGCTTATTTGATACTTTTTATCTTATTTTTTATTAAGGTACTTGTTCAATGAGGCACGGTCTGACTTCGCCGTGGATTGCCAGCACGTGTCCTGGGCTTGTGCTATCGTATCTTGTGGTTCGCGGGAAGGCTCAGTTCTTTGCGCTGTTTTTCCTACGGCATGTCGTTATTTGGTGTTGTATGTTCTGTGCGTGTTGTTTGATCCGGGTGTGGGTACATGCGGGTGTGCTCGGCATGGGGATAAATGCGAGATTTGAAGGTGGGACGAGGGAGGTCAGTCTGTGCATAGATGGGCGTCCATGGGCATGGGTAGGTGAGCGGGGCTCGTGCAAGGGGATTGGTGGCTGGGTTGGCGTTCGGCGGGGCAGCATGGAGCCCTCTGTTGGCGCGTGGCTATGGGTGCGTGGTGTTAGGAGAATTCGACGGCTGGCTCATTGCGCGAGACCTGCGCAGGCTATCATGCTGGGCATTGGCGTGAGCAAGCGGTGTGCCGGCGCGAATCCCGAGATCTGACTGGCTGGCGCGGCTAGGGGCTTGGTGGCAGCATTCGGCGGGTAATGGTGGTGGTGGTCGAGCGGCGCGGCGTGGACGACAGAGGGGGAATCGAGCGCTAGTGACGCGCGAGCGGCCCACGTGGAGCTCATCTGTGGCAATCGGCTTGGCTAGTGAGCTCGGTTTACACCGGGTTGGCACGTGGGATCGCGCAAGGGAGGGGAGGAAGGCCCAGAGAAACAGTTAAAGCCTTCTCTTTTTCTAGGGTTTTTTTGGAGGTATATTTGGAGATTGAATTAAGGTTCAAGTTCAATGCATTTTGAATCAAGG